>JAKZHN010000004.1:1247555-1853855 GCA_037179335.1 Cyclaneusma minus | reverse complement strand
CCCTAACCCTAACCCTAACCCTAACCCTAACCCTAACCCTAACCCTAACCCTAACCCTAACCCTAACCCTAACCCTAACCCTAACCCTAACCCTAACCCTAACCCTAACCCTAACCCTAACCCTAACTTATTTTTGCTTTTTTCTGTGGTTTTTCGCTAAATTGCCTTTAGTTTTTAATGCGCCGGCTAGTTTTGCTATAATAGGCTTAAATAACGAATGTAAATAATTCTTTTAGCTTTTTTAGCCTTTCCATGCACAGTGGCTTTGCCGGCATAAATGCTAACGGGCATATTTATATTATTATCAATATTTTTGCTACAATTAAGAATAGAGATAGAGTCTGTTTCGAGATCGGCAATATCGCCTTCGAATGCGAGGCCAAGGTGAAAAAAGAGGAATAAGGCGGGCGAAATTAGAGCAGTAAAGTTTATGGCCTACGAAAATAGAGCTTGGTGCCCATTATCGGACCATATATATACCGTGATTGTGATATTATATACCAGATTAGCCGTCTAAATAAAAGTTGAGCGGATTTGGCGGCAACGATATTTCGCAAACCGCACAGGCAATTGACTTCATTTTTGCTCTGCCTAATTCGAGTTAGTATGTTTGAGAGAACTTTGTGACTATATGAGAGGCAAAGCAAGTAGTGTCATTTCAGCTTGAATTCTACCAGATCCTGATTTGTGAACAAACTGCAATACTTTGTTTGAAGCCGCTTTGCGGCTTTTATTCTCTTTATGGACAGCATCGTCAAATCAACTGCAAGCAAATTCAACCATTCTCAAAGTGCGATCATCCTTTGAAGCCGACCGCTCCGTTGGCGTCGCTGTCAGCTTCATTGTCAACTTCAAGCTCCATTATAGCTTTGAGTTTGATCGCCGGTGAATTCTACAGCTCTCTGGGATATTGCACACAGCCTATTGCTAAGTAGCAAAAGAAAACACGAAGCGTGGATCGAAAACCAATTTGAAGTTATTTTGCTTTGAATTTTATTATTATTAGAAAAATGATTAGAAAAATCGCCATCAGGACACGCAGCATTCATGGCATAAGTCTCGACTCCGGACTCTCGAACTCAACATGGCGTTGGTGGCAAAGCAGTGGCTTTAGACTCCAGGCCGTGCCCCTTTTCAATGCACGTTCCCCACACTCCCACAGACCAAGACTTGACATGCAGCCGCAGCCGAAAGTCTATCTCAATTGCGTTTTGTCAAAACTCAAAAAACGAGCTTGGACAGCCTCGTGCGCTTTGGTTTCATCAGCAAGCATCAGAAGGATTGGATTTACGTTGTGCGGAAAGCATCTGCCTGAGAAACATTTGGCTATGTTACTCAGCCACTCCAATTGTCCCTCTGCGCCTCTCGGTGACACCGCTCTCATCCCATGAATCTGGCAGCGCGCGACCTCGCAGCTTCAAATTCTCCGTTCGGTCTCGACGCCAAGGAAGATCTCGGCACCTGGGTGTGGTATGCAGCTAAAAATAAGGGCCGGGCCGGTCTGATCAAGAAATCGCCGTGCAATCCCTGTTCATGTGATTTCCCCGGTGATGAAGCTGGCGGGGAGACGTGAAGAATTTGGGGAAGGAACACGGGCGTCACCTGGAATAAATTGACAGCTTGAAATTGACCGAGAACATCGGGGTGACACGGATTGATGGCTCGTTTAACTCCCAATTCGGTGCGCACAACATTCCTTCTCATGAGCCCATTCAGAAATTAAGAAGACCTGGTAATTGGGCGGTCGCCAATCATTCCCCAACTCGACCAGCATATTTCCAGATGGCCGGCCGCAGCCAACCAAAGTTACGATTACCAGGGAGACATCGAGGTCCCGACCCTCTGATCTCTTGGCGCCACACGCTCCGGCGCCAGTGCACGAGACAAGTCACGATCTGCGGAAAATCGGACTCTCGTGACAGCTGTACAAAACATTTGAACATCCTCTCATTTTCTGCGTTCATCTCTTTTCTGTTCTTGCTTTCGCTGTTCTCCTTGTCGAGTCTCTGCATGTTTGTCACGCATCCACGCCGTCTCTCACTTTGACTGTCTTGACATCACTGCATCGCGAGCTTGCGCCGCCTTCAGGACCCCTTCTTTCAGCACGTTTCCAGCTAGACTCCACGCGGGCGTTTTAGTGTACCGCAGAATTCATCTGCCAGATATCTCTAATACCTTGGATCAGCTCTCCTGAATCTTTTGCATCGGCTTTGATCATTCGAGGGACTGCTTCATCAGATTCGAGAACGTCCATCGCCACTCGTCGACTTTGTACGCTCAAAAATCAACAGACACGAATCCATTGCTTAAAACTTCAAAAGATCCTCCCGAAAGCCTCACCATGGTGTCTGCATGTACTCCAAGGCAGGATAGATGATTGATCTGGGACTTACTTCATCACTTGAGACAGCTGGGGTGGGAAAAAATATTTCTTCACCGCCACTCGAGATAGCCGGGCTCTTCAAAGCTGTCTTCATCATTCGCAATGGCACCAACATACCTCAGCCAAGCATATAATGCTTTCACCAACGATTTGGCACCTACGATCACCGACCGCGCCAATGCTTTCACCGAAGACCTGGCCAATGCTCTCACCAAGGCCAATGCTTTCACCAACAGCATGGCTGGTGCTTTCAACGATGCCTTCAACGAACTACCCACTCGAGGACTCGGTGCTTCAGAACCACTACATCCACCATACGATCCTCACAAACGATTCGATCTTCAAGTGATCGCGCTCAGCTTCTCCACTATCAGTGTGGCGTCGTCAATTCTAGCATTTTACTGGTTTCTGAAAATGCGAAGGACGTTTAGACATGAGTAAGTTCTACCACTCGGATATTGGGATCAAGTGCGAGGTGTCTTTTCGAGCTTGGAGAGCAAGCAAGTTCTGCTACTCCAACTTTCAAACCAGCCAGATCAAGTGCTGCTACTTGGTCGTTTGATTTCGGGGGGCCAGCCCCCCTGAACCCCCCGGACGCTGCGCTGGCTCTCGAGCGGCGAGGGTTCGGGCAACTTCTCACAATTATGTCGACTTCTCAATTCCGAACACTGCTCAAATGTTCATTGCTGACGAAACAAGCCTCATAATGCTTCTCATCCAGAGCGACATGTTCAAAGCCCTGTGGTTCATGCTGTATCCAGTTGTCTCCTTCGCAACCGGCCCAGTGTCAAGCAAGTCCACTTTCTGTCAAGTAAACGGCTTCTTTATTTCAGTGTCAATAGAAGCATCAGGTTCGTACTTCCTTACCTTTATAAATTTTTGGAATTCCTTCATCTTCACTATTCCCTCAGCTTCACGATTCCCTCACCAGGGAAGTCCTTTTCAGGGATAATTTTGCCCTCCGGGCTTCCTTCGCGGATTCATCTCTACAATCCCTCTCTCTCCGTTATGCAATGGCTCCGCTCCACATTTTGAACCGATCAATTTTGACTGACCACTTCCAGACGTCGCAGTTGCTCTCATCGCTCTCCACAGCGCCCTCTGTATATTCCAGCCTCGCTCATCCGTCGATGGAGCTGGACTTTATCCTTACCGCCGAATCGCCTACCTCGTGTGGTTGATCGTCCCCATCATTATGGCCTCACTTGCATTTGTCAATGCCGACTTGGCATACATGGAACAAGGAACTTATTGTTACCTCCCTACCAGACCATTCTGGTTCCGACTGGCTCTCTCTTGGATACCTCGATATCTCATCTTCGGCTCTATCCTCATTGTATATGCAGCAATCTATTTCTATGTTCGTTACAAGTTTGATGGGTTTGAAAAAACGAGCACCGCTGGAGCCAGTAATCAACCGCGTAGGAGAAGCTTATGGGACCGAAGCATCAGCACCGCGGGGACTGACGGCGGAAACCCCCCTCTGCCACGCAGGAAAAGCGTGTTCATGAGACATGGAAGGCCATCTACACCTCCATTAGCTGAGCATGGTTTGCTCCCAGGTCCAGAATCAGATAGGAAGAACTCAGCTTCGACCTCAGACACGTTGAAAACGCCCAATTCACCCACATCTGTCAATACTCCAGATAGCGGAACTTTTCCTTTTTCATCTGCGGCTCCTAGGTTTCCTCCCACTGCTAGACAGGGTGATACATACCCCTCAGCCTATCCGTATACGCCAGGCCACCGCCGGACTTCCACGGTAACGATTGGAGCTGCCTACCGTCGAGCTTCCACAATAACAATCAATATTCCGGCCATTCATTCTATACCGCCGATGACAACAGTTTTCCCCAATTCGCCCCTGGAGCCACCGTCGCCTTTGCAACCACCATCGCCTAGCCACCCACCTACCAACTTACAAGATAAACGCTCCTCCAAAGCCAGTTTCCGCTCATTCATGCATCTCCAGAACCCTCCAGAAAACGCATCACCAGTTCTCACCGGCCTAGAAGTCGTCGATTCCCTGGGCAGAAACCTTTGCACATCGGAGATGCAAAGTACACGCGAGAGAATCCGAAAACAACTACGATTCCTCTTCATCTATCCTCTCGTGTACCTCGGCATGTGGACCATCCCATTCGTAAACCACTGTCTACAATATATCGAGCGTTACGCCGAAGATGGAACTCCTTTTCCGATAGCCTGCCTAGCAGTAATCTGCGTCTGCAGCCAAGGAGCAGTAGATTGCTGGCTTTTCAGCTCTCGAGAACAACCATGGAAGCACATCCCCGACAGCGACAAGACGTTTCTAGGAGGTTTGAAGTTCTGGAAGAACTGGCATGCATCAGCTCTCCCTGTAAACATCTTTTCAGGCGGAGTGTCGAGACGCGGATCTGGCAAGTCTAGGGGCGAGATGAGCATAGATGCGAGAAGGGCCTATATTAGAAGAGATGAGGAGATGGCGGCGAGGAGAGCGAATAGCGAAAGCAAGAGGAAGTCACATTGGTGGGATGATCATCGCGAAGAGACCATGCCTGCTGTAGTGGAAGGAGAGCCGTCGAGGATGAAGTACGATGAGGATGAAGAGATGGATCCAAGCAGTCCAAGAAGTCCGAGAAGCTGAAGCGAAGATACTGATGTGAACGAGAATATGAATGAGAATTTGGATGGGGATGGGGATGGGGATGAGGGGAGGCGATAATCTCGCTACACGCCTGGTTGAAGCGCCAATGAGCTACGTCGCTCTGGAGTTATTGGAATGATGTCGATGACAGTGTTCCTGGTGCCGTCGGGGAGAAGAGGTTTGGTGGAAAATCAATTTTTTCAAGACCAGCAGAACCCTCGGTTTTTGGAAAGGCGTTGGCACAGAGGCATGGCGAGCACGGCGTTTGCGAAGCTGTTCCATCGAAGCACTGGATGGGCTGCTTCAGTACAGGAACAGCACAGGGTCAACGGCAACCGGTCTGTCCGCATATGAGTCGGACACCCCCAAGAAGTCTCCTTCTAGGAGCGGGGTTGATATTTTTCGGGGGATGGCGGCGTTCGTGTTGGAAAAGTACTTGGGGTGGCATTTCAATCGTTCCCCTCGCGAAGTTGCGACTTGCGAATGGTATCAAATCGCACACCTGCATGGCAGCAGACATCCTTGTAAATAGTCTGCACACTCTGCTGGGATTCAGGATGATACCCGGCCCCGTTCCACCCGGGGACGAAGGCAGTCTTAATTTCACATTTTTTCCGAAGCTTGCTTGTCCAAATCCCAACGAAACCAAGTCGCTCACTCTCCCTTGCGCACAGGCATTCTGACCGATGATTCGTCTTCGTGGGCTGACTGTTCTGCTTGTCAGCGGTAGTAGACTCGGGTAACACCAAAAACCATATTGACAGGCCGCTTGATATAAGCTCGAGAGTCGCGACAGCAAGATTCTGTGAGTTTCGAAGTCCAGTTTGAGGACAATCATCATTAGACAATTGGACATCTTGAGCTTGCACATCATTGAAGTGCAGCTTCGAGCTCTCTGACAAGCTTCCCCAACAAAGGCACTCGGCCCCACCAAAACCCCATCGTCCCATGCGTGTGGATCCCCGTTTAGCGCCGAGACAACAACGCTGGAATTCCGATGCATCGATGCATCTGGAAATGCAGAACGTCATGACATTTAAAAAGTGCCCTTCCGCTGCCCTCTCACAATGCTTCCCAAAACAATTCCTTTCCTGTTTTCAGTCAATCCGTGCTACACGACGCCAGCTACCAGCATTGCACCGGCTTCTCGAACAGTCTTCTGCTAGTCCATTCTTACGCTCTACACCAGCCATTAGCCTACTCTACCAGCTCAATCCAGCCAATCAAAAAGCACCGTTTCCAAAATGGATAGCAGCAATGTCATCGGCAGTGTGCTAGACACTTTCGTCTTCCAGCTCTCGGCCATCTCTGTGTCGCTCATCCTCGCATCCATCGTGTTCACCATCATCTTTTCCTACTTTACCCGCCATGGCTATCTCAGATAAAGAGTCATCGACACCCGACCTGAATTATTTCGTCGCGACTTTGGGACAGGCTGCGAAGATCAACGAGGAGAATCCACATACATACCGCAATGTGAATCAGTTTCTGGACGAAAAGGCGAAGCTGTTTGGCGAGAATGTAGCGGTTGGCTGGCCGGTTGCGAAAGATGGGAAGGTTGGGTGGGGGAGCGAAGTTCTTTGTAGGTTCTACCGATTACCACTGTGCATTTTGAGGAAGGCATGAGGGATTCGCGATGGAAGTCGGGGTGGAAGAAACTTGGCATGAAGTCAAAACTTGGGACGAAAAAGCTTGGGTGAAATGGTGCTGATGGTGTTCCCTCATAGCTTTTAGACAGTTGAGGGATCGCTCTATAGATGTTGCGACAAGGCTCTATGACGATGTGATGAAGCCCGACGACCTTGATGGATCTCCGGGATGTGTGGCATTGCTGGCTTCTAGCTCGATGGATTTTCTTTTGACTTGGCTTGGATTGATGAGGTTGGGCTATTCAGTCTTGTTAATTGCGTAAGTTTGAATGATTTTCTCCCCTCGTAAGTCGTAACGAACAGACTCACATGCTGACCACTTCTGCAGTCCACAATGTCAACCTTCTGCTATAAATCATCTCTGCAAATCATGTGACGCGTCCGTACTCTTCTTCGACGACTCCCACGCTGCCCGCGCCTTCGAATCCGCGACCTCCTTCCGTCATAAATTCCGCACTCACCCAGTCCCAGACACGAAAACCACACCAACCTCGCCCGAAATCTCGCCCTCTTCCTCACCTACTATCCGCTCATCTATCCCCGTCTACCACCCAGCTCCTCACGACATAGCCTACATCCATCACACCTCAGGCACCACCTCCGGTCTTCCTAAACCCATACCCCAATCCCATCATGCCGGTATACTCGTCCTTCCCGAACTTGAATTCTCTCCGAAAAAGGCTACATTCACCACCACGCCCCTCTACCACGGTGGCATTGCTGATTGTTTCCGCTCCTGGTCGAGCAATTCCCCCGTCTGGCTCTTCCCTGGAGATCGCCCAATAACCTCCATCAATATCATCAGGTGTCTGCAAGTTGCTGCTCAAGCTGCCTCTTCGCCTCCCAACTCTTCCAGCTCTTCCAAGTTTTCCAGGTCCTCAAAGTCTGCGAATTCTGGAAGTTCCGCAAGTTCAGGAATGCATGGCGACGAAGTGCCGGAGATCAAGTATTTCTCTTCCGTACCCTATGTGCTGCAGATGCTAGCGGAAGATGACCAGGGACTGGATTGGTTGAGAAGCATGGATATTGTTGGAGTGGGAGGGGCGAGTCTGCCGAAGAGTGTGGGTGATGGACTTGTGCAGAAAGGCGTTCATCTGATTAGTAGGTTTGGAAGCGCAGAGTGTGGCTTCTTGATGAACAGTCACCGGAATTACACGACGGATAAGGAGTGGCAGTATCTGCGGCTTTCCGCCCGTTCCTCAGCCTCAGGTGAAAACGACCGGTTTAAAAACTCGCCGTTTCTGGAGTTCGAAGAACAAGAACATAATGACAGTAGCGGTGATGGTCATGGACTGTGTGAATTGGTTGTGAAAAAGGGGTGGCCGCATATGGCGAAGACAAATCGAGATGACGGAAGCTTTGCAACGGCAGATCTGTTTGAGAAGCATCCGACAATCAAAGGCGCGTGGAAGTATTGTGCGAGGAAGGATAGTGTGATCACACTACTCACAGGCAAGAAATTCGATCCGTCCCCTATTGAAGATTCGATCGTAGCGGCTGCACCAAGCCACATCAAGGACGTCTTGATCTTTGGAAATTCGCGTCCCTTTCCTGGACTTTTGGTGGTGGGAACTCAGGGATGTGGGAGCTGGAAGCAACGCGACATTGAAAAAGTACATGGAATTGTTGAGCAAGCTACGAAAGAGACTGGACAGGAGTTCATGCAAATTGCAAGGAATATGGTGGTGTTCTTACCGCCTGGTACGAAACCTTTGGAGAAGAGCAGCAAGGGAACATTGTTGAGAGGAGCTGCGGAGAAACGCTTCGTACAGGAAATTGATGATGCTTACAATGATCCTCAGCTCCCCGACTCCACCTCAGCAGATTCCAAAGAGCACCAAACGCCTCAGGATGACGAAATCAAGGACGCTGTGAGAAGCATTGTTCATCGAGTCTTGGGAAAGAAAGAGGGCCTCTTGAAAAACGATGACGATTTCTATCGCTGTGGTGTTGACTCGGCGAAGTGTGTACAGATCAGGGCTCTGATTCAACGGGAAGTAGTAGGAGGCACCGACAATGACAAGGTATTGCCGTTCAACGTGGTGTACGATAGCGGCAACATCGACCATCTGTCTGAATACTTGCTCTCCACACGTCGCGGGCATTTGACCACTGTTAATACAGACGCAGGTCAGGAGATGTTGGACTCGGTAGAACTCTTCTCAAACTCTGGATACTTGTACTCGAAGCCAGTCACCGCTGCCGAAAATGCACAAGAAGCCGGTGAGCTTAGCGACAATAGGAACGAAAGAGGACACACTGTACTCCTGACCGGTGCTACCGGATCTCTGGGTACACACATTTTGCATCTTCTGCGCGAAACTCCTTCCATAACACAAGTTGTTTGCCTCGTGCGGGCTCCCAACGACACTGTGGCTCGCCAGCGTGTTTCGAACTCTCTATGTTCGCGCAATAAACCACCACTCGCAAACGACTTACCAAAAATCACTTGTCTCGCATCAGATCTCAGCGAGCCGAGCCTCGGACTTGATCCAGACATTCTTGCGGACACCAAAGCGAAAGCGAGCATCATCATCCATGCGGCATGGCCCGTCAACTTTTCACTGCCACTGAGAAGCTTCGAGGATTCGTTGAAAGGCTTGAGGAACTTACTTGATCTGTGCTGTGCTCCTTCTTCCGGGCATCAGATCAAGAAGAAGAGCTTTTTGTTTTGTTCGAGCACGGCGAGCGTACTCGGCACTCCCGCCGATTCAGAAGTAGACAAGCATATGCAGAAGGAACAGACGGGACAGCGAATCATACGCGAAAGAATCTCTCGTCTCCCACAAGAAGCAGATAAGCTTGGGTACTCTCGGAGTAAGTGGGTCGCGGAAAACATTTGTAACAAGTTCTACCAACATCTCTGCAATGGTTTCGCGCCAGGACAAGATGGTGTGTATGATGATGTGGAGATGGCGATACTGAGAATCGGTCAGCTGACGGCGGATCGACAAACGGGGATTTGGAACATGAGTGAGGCGTGGCCGTTGATGTTGAGTGCGGGTATGGATATGGGATGTTTCCCGCGGTTACCTGGTGATGATGAGGTAAAGCTGGACTGGTTACCGGTGGACGAGTGCGCGAAAGCCGTTGCCGAGATCGCTTTGGCGGGCATCGAGTCAGGGAATGGTTCTGGCAGTGGGGATGAAGGGAAAGAGGCACACATGCGACTTTTGAGCGAAGACGATGACGCAGATCAGGCCAATCGTCGGCCTAGCTACGGGTCGGATGGAGTGTACAGGACCGCAGAAGTACCAGTCTATCATCTGGTGAACAATGCGGAGACGGCGAGTTGGCGAGATTTGTTGGGATGGATTCAGATGCTACAGAAGAGGGAAAAGGGTCGCTTATCTGATTTGACAGATGTTCAAACCTGGCTGTCCAGACTTGAGAAGTTGGACACAGATCATCCAGCGAAAGCGCTTTTGGGGCTTTGGAGAAGTGCTTATGGTGAGGGAGAATCAGGCAAATTTGAGGAGACTGGGAAAGAGAGGAAAGATAGTAAAGTGGGTGAGGAGGTTTTGCTTGATTATGTGGATGATGATGGAGACAGAGATGATGGTGATGAGAAAAGCAGGGGGACGAAAGGAGGTTTTGTCTTTGAGACAGCGAATGCGAAGAGAATGGCGCCTTCAATGAAGAATATTACAGGGGTGGATGCGGAGTTGGTTGGTAGGATCTGGGGCTGGTTGGGTGAGGAAGTGAGGAGGAAAAGGGGGGGCGATGATTAGAGCGTAGTTCCGCAACGGATATGCCGGTCGTCTGCTTTCATGCTGAATGGCGGATGAGAGAAGAACTGGAGGAGAATTTGTTGTCGAGGATATCTCAGTCGTGCTCCAGAGCATCACTTTTCTCTCGTGGTCTGGCGTGAGTAGGATCTGTATCGCATCCAACAAGTGACAATAATAACGAACCCCATGAACAAACACATACCGCCACAAGTCTCCCACCAGATGAAATTTTGGCCCAGAAGTCATCCAGTTCTTCCTGGCATGAAATTGAAGGCCGACTTGCGCATCGATCAACATCACGGCCTGTAAATCCAGTGGACTGTAGAGCTTGGGAAGTGTCAAACCATAGATTCCAGGGTTCACGAACAGAGCTTCTAGAAACTCACAGCTGAGATCCAAGATTCTCACAGCTGAGCTCGAGCCTGGGTGTCAGGTCCCAGTCCACAGTCTGCGCTGCTCCATTGACAACTGCCTGGCCAGAAAAATTGTTTAAGGGCCCTCTCGGTAAAGGAAGCCCGAAACTTCTCTTGTAGACTCTAGGCCTCAGACTCTGCTGCCACGAACAAGGATCATAAAAATGCTGTATTTCCAATCATGCTCGTCTCTAGCGCTAAAGAAACGGCAGACTCACTACAGAAGCAATTTTATTCCAACAGAAACCTCAGGAAGGCCTGAGCGACCACTACGCCGTCCTGGTATTTGTCCACCCGGTCCATGGCATCTTTGTAAACAGTGTCGTCAAAAACGCCAGTCTTGTGTCGTACCTCGAGCAATTCGCGCACAATCTCTTCAGTATACTCGGGATGCCCCTGGACAGTGATGAATCGCTTCGGCACGTACATGGCTTGCACATCGCATTTTTCCGTGTAGGCCAGCCTCTCGACTCCTTCGGGGTATCCGACGACGATGTCTCGGTGCATCTGGTGCAGAGCCTGGATTCAAATGAGTTTCTGATGTATTGTGAGCGGAGAAGCTGAAATTTACCAGAGCAGGTCTGCGGAACAGTTCTTGACCCTTTTTCGTCAAGTCAATGGCCGTCACACTCGCCTCCCAGCCCCGATCACTTCTCTGAACGGTGAAACCGAGTGCCCGGCCTACAATCTGATGGCCGAAGCAGACGCCAATAACCCGCACTCTGTCATCATCCAGGCACTTTTTGGTAAATTCGACTAGCGTCAGCATCCATTGCCGGTTCTCGAAAGCGTTGTGTTTCGAGCCGGAGATCAGGATGGCGTCAATGTCTTCGAGCGAGGGGTATTGCTGCGCATCTACCACGTCCCAGCTGCTGAGGATGAGACCGTTCGGGGCGGAGAGGACAGGATAGTCGAGGGCATCGGCACCTGCGCGCAGGAGAGCAGTAAAAACTCCGCCATAGCCACCGTATTTCGCCTTGGTATTGGCGAGGGGCGTGTCGCACTCGAGAATGGCGATGCGAAGGGGCGGGTTAGGCATGTTGGCGGGCGCTTTGTCAGGCACAGGAAGTTGAAACCGCACGGGGGCAGTCAGATGTCAAGGAGCGTGTGGACGACAAGAAAACGCGGGACAGCAAGAAAAGAGAGGAAGCGTGCAGAAGACTGCCGGTGGGAAGTGAGGGTATCCACAAAACCGGCATCACTATGTCACAGGCCGCTTATGGATAAGAGAAAGCTTCCGAGTCTCGGACCGAGATGCTGGCCACTGACATCACCAACGACTAGAAATTGAACACAGCATCAATCCGATAATTCCAATTTTCAAGTGAACACTTCTCGTGGCTTTTACAACGTCTGGTCCAACCGAGTCTTTCTGCGAGGCAACCTCATGGAGCAGTCGAATTGGCTGTTTCGTTCCACTCCCCTCAATTGGCGATGGATCAGGTACAAGCGCCTTCAACCGATTACCGAAAGCAGTGGCCGCCGGTGGGGCTTTCCTGATCTTGCGGGGCCGAGCATACATCTTGCACGATATTCTCGTCCCCTTGTCCTCGAGCTTGACGAATTAGCAACGCCTATTGTTCACTACCCTATATCTCTGCTGTTGTTGCATTGCATGTGAGATTCAACGAAGAGACGCCGTCTTATCAACATCCCGGGACTGCGGTCGGTGAAGAGGACCCTAGGAGCGTAGAACGAAACCTACAAGGTCGCGAGGGGAAGCTGCTTTCTTGCCACTTTTCTCCGGTTCTCTATCTTCACGTCCCAGATATCTGGATGATTCAGTTCAGGCGTGGCCAATATCTTCCTTGAAGGCGTGTGTACTTCTCAAGGCTCAATCTCCTCTTCGTTGTCCCTACTCTACACCATCGTTAGTCCTTCCTGAAAAATTTTCACTCACTTGTCAGTTCTGTCTAGTGGTGCTGTCTCAGGGAATATCTTCATACCACCTACTGTACTCAATTCAGGAGCTACAAAAATGGGGAAAGCGGGTCAAGCCGGTCAGAACGGCATGGCCAAGCAGACCGCTGCCAGCTATCAGAACGAAGCGCCTTCGATCAGTAACGAGCGAACTCCTCTCCTCCAGCATGTTGCAGACGATGTCGTATACCACCATCCCTCAAATGCCCCCAACGAGACGATACAAGACGACGAGCTGAGCAATCAGAATGGCGAAGTCCCGGGAGATTTCGGGGCATCATTGTCAAAGACCGTCTCACACTCGAGCGCCAATTTCGGATTGACAGCCGACTCACAATACCCGTCAATAAATCAGGACACCAAAGCATACAGCAGATCCCGAAGACCAAGCGCGGCCAGTTCGCAAAGGCATCATGGACCCGGATTCGGCGGAGAAGGAGATTCCATAGCGGAAGAGCACGATGTGGAAGAAGACTCAAAGAGTCCATTCAATGGCGTATCTGTTGCGAGATTCTGGCTCATCTTTGGCGTTATTATGGCCAACTACTTTGTGTCATGTTTTGATGGAACCATCATGGCATCTAGTCACCCAGTCATCACATCCTACTTCAATGCCTCCAACAGTGCTTCTTGGTTATCCACTGCATTCCTGTTGACCTCGACCTCCTTTCAACCATTATTCGGACGACTGTCAGATACCATCGGCCGCAAGCCACCGTACATCTTTACGACATTTCTGTTTCTCGTTGCAACTATCTGGTGTGCGCTTGCCCAGAGCATGTTGAGCTTCATCATGGCGCGTGCCTTGTGTGGGCTTGGTGCTGGAGGAATGATGGCCATGGGATCAATCATCACAAGCGATCTAGTACCCATCGAAATCCGTGGCGCATATCAGTCATATATCAACATCATGTTCGGTGCCGGATCTGCTCTGGGAGCTGCCACAGGCGGAGCCATAGCAGATAGCCTAGGCTGGAGATGGGAATTTGGCATTCAAATTCCTGGCATTGCCATCTGTCTTCTTGTTGCCATTTTTACCACTCCCAACGATCTGGGCCTCGGTGCCGGTGTCTCGAAAAAGAGTTTGTGGTCTGCATTGAAAGTCTTTGATTTTGCGGGCTCTGGACTCATGATTGTCTCCTTGACCTGCTTGATTCTCGGCCTCGTAAGCTTGTTCAATACCACTCATAACTATGCCATATACTGACGCATATAACAAGAACCTCGGTGGCAATGTATACCCGTGGAGCCATCCAATCCCGATTGCAGCGCTTGCCATCTTCGCAGTCGGTTTCCCCCTATTCGTCTTCGTCGAATCTCGTGTCGCCTTGCCCATTATGCCTCTCCCGATTATCCGCCATTACCCGCGTGCTGGCCTCATCTTTGCAAATTTCGTCACCGCCATCATCTCCAATGCAGTCCTCTTCAACATCCCCCTATACTTCCAAGCCGTGCTCCTTACTTCTGCGACTGAAAGTGGCCTCCGTCTCGTGGCTCCTACCATCGTCGCCTCCATCTGCGGCGTCGCCACAGGTTTCCTGATCACTTGGTCTACGCGCCTGAAGTGGTCAGTCGTGTTAGGACCCATCTTGCAACTTCTCGGTACAATCTGTCTGAGTGCCATGGGCAGGGGTTTGCCAGAATGGGTGTATGTGCTATTCTTACTGCCTAACAATGCCGGCCAGGGCTTCGCATTCCCAGGAACATTCATCAGTGTGTTGGCTGTAAGCGCACAGGCCGAACAAGCAGTGGTTACGAGTACGCTGATCTTGTGGCGGAGTCTGGGAATGGTACTGGGTGTGGCAAGTAGCAGTCTGGTCATGCAGAATGCATTGCTGCTTTACTTGGAGAAGTTTGTCACCGGGCCGGAAAAGGAGAGTGTGAGTGGAAATACTATTTTTCCCCTAGTCTGAATAATCTTGTTGGAAAAATTGCTCACTTGAATTCAAGGTCATTCTAAAGGTCAGGGAGAACGTCCAGGCTATTGGTATGCTGCCGGAAATGTACAGGGAGCAGGTTATCGATTCGTACGCAGCGGCACTGAGAGCAACGTTCGTTACGACGGCGGTGCTGTCGCTCGTTGCGGTGATTATCATTGCCCCTGTGCAATTACCTCGATTGGTGCGGAAGCGGAAGTGAGAGATTTGGCATACAGGTATGAATGGGCGGCCAAGGGTAAATAGGCAGCTTTGAAAGCAGCTAGCATTGTACATTTTGCTACACAAGTCTAACACATTTAGTATTTGGCTCAGTCCAGGCTTATGGGGGAAGATAATACGAGCTTCTCATGCCCATGGAATGCATCGGATGGTCAGAATCTACAACAATTATTATTAGAAACGAATCCACCGTTCCTCACGTTGAAACATCTCCGGACCCAGGAGAAGGGCTAAGCCGCCAGAGTGGATTGCAACAGCCGCTGAGCTATTGACGGGATTGAGGGCGAGAGTGCGGGAGTGCGGCACGGTACATGTAGCTCGGCACGGACCATGCCGTTCTATGTTAAGTCGGGCGTCAACTTACAACTAACAACTTCATTTTCCTACAACCCCACCCACCGCAACAACCCCTTCCCAACCTATCATGTATCTGCAGCTAGCTGACTTGCAGCAGAAGGATCGCCTGCTTTCAGCCTATCTGTTCGACTGATTGGACGAAGCTGTGCATTACTGGAATTCCACACACTAATCTTTGGGCGCCTCGAGAGCTCCCAAGCCAACACCCTGCCTCCAGGCCCGGAAGTCCCAATTTTGCGCCACGAACATACATGCATGTGGGAAACGCCTTGGGCCTTCGAATCCGTCTCAGATACTTACCACCATACAACGTCTATCCGCACATAAGCCCCTTCGCCCGCCATGACTTCGCAGTCTTCACGGGTCCGCAAGCGACAGCCACGAGCTGCTCGAGAAGACACTCTCGGTTCGTAATCTCTCCTCCATCCGTCGTTCTTAATGAGACTAATTCATTTCAGCTACGCCACGACGCAGTGCACGACTACAAGCAAGAGCCGATCCCTCCACGCCTTGCACTTCTGCCTTGCTCGAGCAATTGGATACAACCCTCGAGGCTCCTCACTCCGAGCAAGCTTCGAAACAACTTCTCCCCACCCTAGATTCTGTTCAACCGACGCCTGTACACAAATCCCTTCCTCCCCAGCTTGGGAAAAGAAGAGCTTTCGAGCCGGTCGAAGATACGCCTGCAAAGCGCCCTCGAGCCGCCTTAACGAAAGAAAACCTACGAAAGCTTGACACTATGGGGTAAAAACGCAAACCACCCGTTCCGGGCTTTGGGTCTGCGAAGAGCGCAAAGCTTACCGCGGAATCTTCGGCCACTACCACGGCTACGCGGAAGACAACGACTACTGAGAAGCAAGACTTTGCGAGGCAATTGCGCACGAATCACATCATCACTGGCGATATGATGACTGCGAAATCTCCGCTCGATAGCGATGACATTTTAGAGAAATTAGATCACCCCCGAGATTCGCCGCCTCCCGAAGAAGAGCTTTTCGCTGCGTTCAAATCCCACACCCGGTCATACGTCGGTGAACTAGATGTTGAGGTCAACGCCTTTAGTATCTTCGTCAAAAGGGTGTGGGCCAGAGAAATATCTGGCTATCAAAAGAGGTGTAATCATCCATGGAACGCAATCGACAACCACATCACCAGGGGCATTAGTCCCGCTAGGCCAGATATAGCAGAGTCTTTCCACGCAGAGGATTATCCTCAACAGGCTCTCGACGACCTTGGCTATGCAATGATTCCGACACAGGACTATTACGATACTATGCCAGCCCTCGCTATCGAGTTCAAGAAACCATCCGCCGATTTTGAAAAGACGCAAATGCAGTGCGCCTATGATGGCGCCCTTATGGTCGAGGGAGCCCGTGTATTGCATCTCAGGGCAGGAAGGCCCGTCGGCGACTTCTATGGTAAAACGCACGCTATCACAATAGCATTCAACGGGAAAAGTATCGAAATCTACAGCCACCATGCTGAACAAACAGTCCCGGGAGATTAACGAGAAAACACTACGGTATCACCAAACACCGCTTATAACCGACAATCCAAAAATGTCCTTGGCTCATTTTCGACTTGCATGGAAGCACATTCGAAATGCTCAAGATCTCGGCTATGTCTGGGCAAGCCAACGAAAGGATGAGTTGTGGGCATATAAAAGAGCGATAGACCGAGAAAGATCCGAGTTGATCGACGCTATTTCCAACGACATGAATATCGGGGCCCCTGCATCTCCTCCGAAGTCCTGAGAGGCTGCAAGGGCTGGACCCGGAGCCTGAGATGCCAGAGCCGAGTGAGAAAGGCAAGGGGAAGCGGGCGGTCGGGAAGAGGTAGGTGGTATACGTTCAGCAGTGGATCTCTTTTCTTGCTTGCTTCGACGATGGTTCTCGAGTTTTGCTCTCTCTTTTCTCTTTTCTCTTTTTCACGTGTTGGCTATCATGCTAGAGGGAAATACTTGTGAGGATGACGTGAAGGAAATGAAAGGACCAAGGGTTGTCCGCCGTACAAATGGGTTATGATTATTCATGATTTTGTAAGATACGAAGATTGGGAATTCAACTGTGCTCCAGAAAGCAGCAACGTGCTTTACAATTCGGATTTGCGGCGTGGACGGTGATACTGAGAGCAGATTTGGTTGCTTCTCGTGAACATATAACATCCTAACTGGCTTCCCATTGCGATGCGGGGGATTTATTTGTTCACAATTCATCGTTTGTGAAGCAGCCACAAGCAACGGCCCTTTGTCGACCTTCATCCCACCATCATTGTGACTCTACAAGTGATTGGATGGAACAAATGTCTTTGAGCCTCGCTGCCTAACTACTACCCATGCAGCGAATACTTAGTCTTGCGGCGTCTCAGCAGCCGCGGGCGCCTAAAATCGCCAACCAACATCATAGGTGTGACACATCACGCGAACCCTCGAGAGCCTCTCTTGTACTAATCACACGGTATAGTGTTTTCACGCAAGCTGCTGAAACCTTCACCTTCCATGGATCCGCAGATTCGAAATTACTCTTCTGGTATGTTTTTTGACCTGTCTCTAGCCTGTCTCAAGCAACCACCGTAAGCACCGTCGCCCTTCAATTCAAACTGGCTACAAAGCTATCTCCGAGTCCGGACGTTGCTGGGCCATTGCCAGTCAATGAGTCGGCTCCCCAGCAGCTTATGAAAAGAAAATCAATCGGGGTGGCGGACGATACACCTGCAAAGCGCTATCGAGTTGCTCCTCTGACCAAAAGAAACCTGAGGGAGCTCGACCGGATGTTCAAATGCCAAGGGTCTCCCACTGGGACTGCGTCAGTACCCAGGGAGACGGAGTCCAAGACGAGTGAAGAATCATCCAAGACAGGCAGCACTAGAACGAAAAATCAGCTCGAAATCAAAGACCAACTGGAACTGAATGGCGTCGTCGTAGACGAGTCTCAGTCGCTTCTAAAGCATCCGGTCGATAGTGCCCAGGTTCTGGACCGACTGAACCGTCAACGAGATTCTCCGCCTCCTGATCCAATAATTCTCGAAGCATTTGTGATCCATGTCACGCCAGCAGACGGACCGCCAGCAAACGCAACGTTCATTTCAACGCTTTTACGATTCTCGCAAAGAGGCACCTCGACAGGCCGGTATTAGGCTATAGTCAAAAGCACGAACATACTTGGATGACATCGGCGGAGGACGATCCCCTCAGGGACCTCAAAGTGGGTCTCAGTACGCCTAAGCCAGATATGACGGTCTTTCAGCAGAAGAGGCTATCCTGAGGGAGCTATCGAAAGGCTTAGCAGCGCGATTATCCGTCCTGGCCTTACCACGACGAAGGTATGCCAGCCTTGGCGGTCGAATTCAAAAAGCCCGGCGAGGGTACCGCAGGGGCGGCGCTGCGGTGCTTCTACCACGGCGCCCTTATGGTCGAGGCAGCACGACTAATGCACGACGATACGGAGAAGCCCATAGACGACTTCTATGGCAAAACGCAGGCCATCGCCATGGTGTTCAACGGGCCTGTACTGGAATTGTATGCCCATAATGTCGAGCAAGAAATTCCAGGAGATGATGAATCCGGGCTTCGATACCGTTACTCCTGTCTTGAGAATGATCCTCCCAAAAATTCCTTGGAAGCCTTCCTCCGTTCATATAAGCATGTCCGAAATGCCCAAGACCTGTGTTATGAATGGGCAAAGCAGAGGAAAGACGAGCTGTGGGAATATGAAACAACACGCCGGGCATATATTAGAGAAGGACCTAGACTGCAGATGATCAACGCGACTTCGAATGACTTTGTGATTCCTGCTACAGGTGTCCGAGGATCATATCAATGCGCCCCCTAACGCCAAATCCGTTCCATTCATCTTTGCTCGAAAGATCGTCGCCTTACATAAGGCCAACAATCTTAGCAAAGAATACCGTGTTCGTGTGATAGAAGAGCATTGGGCCTCGTGCCGTGGAACTGTCGCTGCGTATATGGCAGTTTAGACTCCGCGGCCTTGAAAGGCTCGTCGCCCAATAAAACCCCGACGCAGTTTCTAAGAACAAGAAGATCGTGCTTCTTTTTAGGATCTACAATTTCTTAGCTTGCTTGGAAAAGACTGAAGTACTTGGAATTTTCCAAACTATCTGGATTGCCGTCGATTGTTTGGATTTTGGTAGATTATTTGGATTTCTCCTGATTACTTGGAGCTCTCTCAATCACCTTCACTTTTTGTAGGCAGCTTTACACTCTATATTATCGGCAGTTTCACATTGTGGGCAGGTTTACTCACGCTGTAAGCAGCTTCACACTATGAGCAGCTTCACATTATAAGCGAATTCACACTATAAGCAGCTTCGTACTATAAGCAACCTCACAGCAGCTTCACGTTGCGCAGCTTCAAACCGTGAGCAGCTTCACACCGTGAACAGCTCCACACCATGAGCAGCTTCGCATCGTAAGAAGCTTCATACGACACAGCTTGACATAGAACAGCTTCAGATTGTAAGCAGCTTCAGATACTAAGCAGCTCCACACTGCACAGCTTTATACAACGCAGCCTCGCACCATTATAAGCAACTTCACATTACAAGCAGCTCCAAACTGCGCAACTTCACATCGAGCAGCTTTACACTAAGCAGCTTTACATTATAGGCAGCTGCAACTTTGCGCTATAAATTGCTCTCCGCTAAGTGTCCTGCTTGCATAATATAATAATGCCTTGCAAGAAAATCAACTTCATAGACCGACACAATACATTTCAGATTCCTGATAACGACAGTAGTGTGCGCCCCGTCCGATAATATCGACAGGGACATAGCAACGGCGCTCCTGCCCGGGAAGTTCCCTCCAGCGGATACCAAGAAGAGAAAGAGAAGACATACGCGCATCCGCATAGAAACCAGATTTGGCGAGCCAGTTGACGGTTCTTTCCTCCTAATCCACACTCAACACGACAGCACCGCAATCCACAATAATGACAGATTTATCGACACGGAAGCCCATGTGACTGGTTCCAGGTCCCAGCAGGACGTCTTTTCTTCGCCGTCCTTTATCATATGGGAAAAACATAGCCGATTCCTGGCTTTTCGAAATCGGAAACCGCCCCTTTAAATAGGGTATCCGCCATTTCACAACGTATGACGCCTTTTGCAATCTAATGAAAGGGAAGAACGTCTCATCTACTGCCCGTGGCCTGTATTTTGCTTTGCATTAAGAAGGTGGGGCACAAGTGCCACAAATTGCAATAAAGCAAGTGGTACTTCGAATAGGCCATGCCTCACGATTCGGGAGAGCAAGTCGGTGACATAGAAGAACAGGTCCGGTTGGCGCGAGTCGTGCTCAATGAAATAGTAGACATGTGTGATGAGCACACTCTCATTGATCATCCCATTTGTGGAGGAAGTTGTTTGAGAATGTGCTTGTGGTAGCTTTGAATCAAGACACTTTCTGATCCGTACATCATTTGATTCCGTAACGACAGAAAAGACTTGCATGAAAGAGATAGATTGAAATCAACTGAATCAAGCCCGATTGAAATGGAAGTGAATCCAATTATCCAAGTATTTCAGAGAAGTCTGAGGAATTTAGAGAAATCCAGGTGTTTTGGAGAAATCTAAGTACTCGGAGAAATCCAAGTTGCTCGGAGATACCCACTCTCCAGGTAATTCCGAGATATCCAAATTACTCAAAGGAATTCCGGTGTCTAGAGAAACCATGCTAAGTAAGTCAGAAAAACCCAAGTAATTGGGGTTCTACTGAGAAGGGGTAGAGAGAGCGGCGCAGTCCATTGGAGTCCTTCACTCCTGAGTGAACTGGGAGAGATCCATCTGAGTAAATTGGAATGATTCAAAATATCAGAAAAAGACCAAGTGACTAGGGGAAAGCCAAGTGATTACGAGAAACAATTGTAATGAGAAATCACCGTAGGGAATACAAAATCAAGCGTGTCAGGATTAGGAATTTACGGGGTGACGAGCCAGAGTGACTGCGTGACACTCGTGCACTTCCACAAAATTGAACTTCCTGAAAGCAGCCCGCGAGATGAAGTTATGAACAAAGTAATCCTACAAACTTAGCAACAACACTGCTCATCACAGGAAACGTGGGATCCGGATTGACACTCGCTTGAAGGAAGTGAACAAGCTCGACAAGCTAGGCGGCGCACAGACCACGCCATCAGATCCCACACCTGCCTCGCGACAACCTCCTCCCAACTCCAACCACCAGTGAAGCAACAAAGTCCACAAGCTTCATCATGGCTCAAAACGCGCCCAACGCAACGTATGTGTCATTGCACTCCGACACATACCCCCTGCGTGCCGCTTTCCCCAGCTAACCCCATGTGTAGCGTCTACGTGCGCAACCTCGAAGAGCGCATCAAGCCCGACCAGCTCAAAGAAGCCCTGACCGAGCTCTTCTCCGAGTATGGCACCATCATCGACATCGTCGCCAAGACCAACCTGAAAGCCAAAGGCCAAGCCTTCATCGTCTTCGACAGCCCCGAGTCCGCGCAGAAAGCCATCGATGAGATCCAAGGCTTCGAGCTGTTCGAGAAACCCATGCGCCTGGAGTTTGCGCGCACTAGGAGCGATGCTACTGTCAAGCGCACCGGAGATGAGGAGGAGTTCGAGAGCCATAAGCGCAGGAGACTGGCTGAGAAGGATAAGAAGAAGGCGGCTGAGGCGGCTGAGGAACAGAAGAGACTGAAGAGGGGAGCCGCTGCTCTGGCGCCAGATGCGGCTGCGAGACCGGCGAAGGCTGCGAGAGGTGCGGGTCTCAAGTCGTCGAACCCGGCGGCTGCTGCTATTGTGCCTGATGAGTACCTGCCGCCCAACAAGATTCTCTTCCTCCAGAACTTGCCGGAGGACTACGACGTGGATGCTCTTACGGCCATCTTTGGCAGGTTTGAGGGATTCAGGGAAGTGCGTCTGGTGCCTGGAAGAAAGGGGATTGCCTTCGTGGAGTACGAGGCTGAGGCTGGAGCTATCACTGCAAAGGAGAATACGGCCAACATGGCTGTGGGTGCTGCCAACCAGGTCATGAAGGTCACCTACCAAAGGCAATAATAGTTCAGGCTCGATGATGATCAGTATCGAAGGCAGCAATAGTTCAAGGTTCCTAATGAAGAGTCCCAATCGAGGCTCCTGATTGATACGCATACACAAATCATGCATTCGATGCGCGCTACCCTGACCGAGCTCCTTTGTGACACTCCGTTGCAACCATGCTCCGTACAATTACACCTAGAAAACAAGATGAGAAAACAGCGGCGCCCATTTCGCATGCCTCCTTTAAAAGATAACCTCGCTGTCCTCTTGCTCCCCGAGAATATCACCGCTTCCTGCATTCTCCTTGTCACCGTTGTCCGCTTGGGCTTTCTTCGCCTGTATCTCGGCATCTTGTGCAGCTGTATCTCGCTGCTTCTTGTTCGCAACCTTCTTGAGCCTGTAGAACTCTTCTCTATCCAGCTCATCGAGCTCCGAGTTGATGTCTTGTGATAGTCAGCTTTTCGTCAATGGCCATCGAGATATGCCAGCTTACATTTGATGGTGTTCTCTGTTCTGGGAATAATGACATGCTCAATGGCGTTCACTAAACCAAGTTAGCAGAAATCGTTATATGGACCAGAATACTTACCTCTCCTGTTGACGACCTTGATGACCTCGTCGAGAATCACGAAAGCAGTCTGCAAACTTGCAAGCTCTACCAAAGTTTCCACTGCTCTGGCATATGTCTCCCGACATTTCTGAACCTGCTGACCTCCTTTTCCGAGACCGGTAAGACCAAAGTCATTGTTGCCCTCCGTCGTGTAGCTCTCGAAAGCCGGCAGGAAAACACCGGACACGTTCTCCTGTTTCGTTCGAACGCGGAAGCGGGCTGACTTGGCAGACTCCTGGACCTGGTAGCCAATGTCACCTCCGACAGCATAGGTGACCTCGGCCAGCGAGAAAGCAGCTATCTGCATGACCCGTCCCATCTTGCGTTTTGCTTCATCGATACGGCGGGTGATTTCTAGGGGACACAATCGGATTAGAAATTCAGTCAAGCGGCAGGACCATGGATTGTAATACCTCGGAAACGTCTGCGAAGGAACATATTAGCTCGAGTCCATTCCAAGGTTTGAGAGCAGAACCAACTTTGTGAGAGCTTCACTCTTTCGCTTCAGCAAGCTGTGGCCCGTCTCAGCACCCTTCAGCTTGGCCTTCATAATACCCAGCGACTGGCGAGTGGGGAAGACAGCTTCCCTGTCCTGTCGAGAGGTCATCAGCTGGTTACTCTGCAGTCCTGAAAGAGGGGGTCATACGCTTGCGCCGGACATTTTGGCGGCTGGTTTCTGCTTGCCGTGGGAAGAGTGGTCGGTACGGACTTGTCTGCGGAAATGATTATTAGGTGCAGCTCGGAGAGACTCTGCAGCGCTGTCAGTATTTCTTGAAGGTAGAGCAGAGGACAATGGAGTTGAGCTTCAAGGCTTGGCGCTCTTGCAGGCGTAATCAGGGCCGATAAGGTTTGGGAGCACAGCGCGCTAGCTGAGCAGCCGGCGCATAGCGGATTAGCGGCTTTTTTGACGCGCGCGTGAGGGAGGTTCCGCGCCGTGAGCTGCTTCAAAATAAGTCGATTGAGCCATCACACCACCCAAAAGCCAATTTCACGCCCCCCCGCTCGCCTCACCCCATTACGACTACGGCGCCCCGAATGCTCTCGTCCCGCGCGCCCACCGACGAAAATGCGACGACCGTGACCACCCACGCCGAATTGACGTCCCACGCGCCGACCACCATCATGGCCGCCATGGCTGCCAGAGCCAAGCCCGACCTGTACCTCGTCGCTGAGGATGACACCGTCTACGAACAAGACATTGCGCGAGATCGCGAGTCCGTCAAGCCGTGGCTCGCCTACATCGAACACAAGCTGCAGCATGGCACTCTGATTGAGCAGGCTTTCGTGATGGAGCGAGCCTGTCGACAGCTACCCAGATCTTACAAACTGTGGAAACTGGTAAGATGCTTCCACCTGTCATCTAGGAGCTCCCATCATCACAAGGCCTAGCGCTAACTGCTCCAGTATCTCCAACTCCGGACGAAACATCTGCAGAAGCTCAACTCTGCCATCTTCGCGGCCGAATACGCCAAGGTGAACGCCCTGTTCGAGCGCGCCCTCATCCTCCTGAACAAGATGCCTACCATCTGGGAGATGTACCTATCGTTCCTCCTGCTTCAGCCCATAATCACACATACGCGCCGCACCTTTGACCGGGCTCTCCGCGCACTTCCGGTCACTCAGCACAACCGCATATGGACCCTGTACAAGAGATTCGCCAACTCTGCGTCGGGGCAGACAGCCGTCAAGATCTGGCGACGCTACATGCAGATCCACCCCGAAGACGCCGAAGATTTCATTGAACTCCTGATCGAGGAAAAACTCTACACAGAGGCCGTCAAGAAATACATGGAGATTCTCAACAACCCCAGATTCCACAGCAAGAACGGCAAAGGACCATACCAGCTGTGGAGTGAAATGGTAGATCTCCTGGTCTCGCACGCCCGGGATATCGAAACTGGCGATGAGGTGGGCATCGATGTGGAGAAGATCATTCGGAGTGGGATTGAGAGATTCGCGGACCAGCGGGGGAAATTATGGTCAGGACTGGCAACATACTGGATCACTCGAGGCAGTTTCGAACGAGCGCGTGATGTGTTTGAGGAGGGCATCACAACGGTCATGACCATCCGAGATTTCACACTGATCTTCGACTCGTACGTTGAATTCGAGGAGACCGTCATTGGTAATCTGATGGAGCAGGGCGCTGCTCGTAATGATAAGGGGATTATGGATGAAGACGCTGATTTCGACATGGACATCCGAATGATGCGATTTGAGCAACTGATGGACCGTCGGCCATTCCTTGTCAATGACGTCTTATTACGGCAGAATCCCAACAATGTTCCCGAGTGGCAGAAACGAGTCGCTCTCTGGGGAGACAACAAGAAGGAAATTGTCCAAACATACACGGATGCTATTGCCGCAGTGCAGTCCAAAAAGGCTGTGGGCCACTTCCATGAGTTGTGGGCGAACTACGCCAAGTTTTACGAGAAAGGTGGCGACCTCCGCAACGCTCGAGTGATTCTGGAGAAGGCGGTCAAAGTCCCGTTCAAGTCAGTGGCCGAGCTTGCAGACATGTGGATTGAATGGGCCGAGATGGAACTCAGAAACGAAAACTTCGAAGAGGCTATGAGAGTCATGTCCAAAGCCATCCAGGCACCAAAGCGGTCCCAGGTCGACTATTTCGATGAAACACTGTCGCCACAGCAAAGAGTCCACAAGAGCTGGAAACTGTGGAGTTTCTACGTCGATTTGGTGGAGAGTGTCAGCACTTTGGAAGAGACCAGGAAGGTGTACGAGAGGATATTCGAGCTACGCATTGCAACGCCCCAGACTGTCGTCAACTACGCAAATCTACTGGAGGAAAACAAATACTTTGAAGAGTCGTTCAAGATCTACGAGCGAGGTCTGGATCTGTTCAGCTACCCCGTAGCTTTCGAGCTATGGAACCTCTACCTCACCAAAGCGGTTGATCGAAAGATTGGCATTGAGAGATTACGAGATCTGTTCGAGCAAGCAGTCGAGGGCTGCCCACCGATGTTCGCCAAGGTTCTCTATCTGATGTACGGCAATCTAGAAGAAGAACGAGGATTGGCCAGACATGCAATGCGGATATATGAGCGTGCAACACGAGCGGTCTCGGACGAGGACCGATTGGACATGTTCAATCTCTACATTACAAAGTCGGCATCCAATTTTGGGCTTCCTTCGACACGGTCCATCTACGAGCGGGCTATTGCAGCGCTACCAGACAACGAGGCTCGCGACATGTGCCTCAAGTTTGCTGACATGGAGAAGCGACTCGGCGAAATTGACAGAGCACGCGCCATCTACGGACATGCATCCCAGTTCTGCGATCCGCGCACTACGCCTACGTTCTGGGAGAAATGGGAAGCATTCGAGGTGCAGCATGGAAACGAGGATACGTACAAGGAGATGTTGCGGATCAAACGAAGCGTGCAGGCACAGTACAACACCGACGTTAACTTCATTGCTTCTCAGGCGCTTGCCAGGAGCAGAGGGCAACCTGATGACGCGGAAGAGGAAGATGGGGATGCAGATGCCATGGCGGCGTTGGAGCAAGCTAGAGCGCCTGTGGGTTTCGTTGCTGCGAGCATGGGGCCTCAAGGAGGGAATATCAAGGAACCAGAGCCGGCTGTCAATCCAGATGCGATTGATCTGGACGACGATTTATGATCACTGGCATTCGATCCAGTTGAAGGGCATAGCGGGAGCTCAATGCAAGTACATATTTTTCGATACAGGCTGCCGTTGACGAATTTCATGAAGCCACTCCAAGCGATGTTCCCAGCCTGACCATACCAGCGCCATTGATCCCGATCATATAAGGCGCCAATCCCAAAATTGCCAGCTGTGGCTTTAATCATACATGTGTTTTCTCCGTTCTCGCCCACCCCTGTCGGTGATCATCCAGGCACCACTACTTCGTGTTGTGCCAGCCCTTCTCCTTCAACTTGTCGGTGTAAGCCTTCTGCGTGTTGCGGTCGACATGGCCATCGCGACTAGCCTGGGTAGCATGCAGACTGCCCTCGCGCTTCTGGAATCGGCTAGGGGGAACCTTGGAAGCATCTGTTCATCGACACCGAATCAGTATATTGCACTTCTCATTTCCTTTGACTCGTTCGGACGAAAGCTGGGAGAGGCAAAGTGCAGAGTGAGGAGAGATGAAGCATGCATACCCCATTCCTTGCTCATGCGACGGTCTTGCGAGGGCGAGCCACCGGTCCTGTTGGTAGGCGGCTCCGCGCCGAGATCAGCGTCGGTCGACACGTTGCCTTCGGTGGTCTTTTCGGCGGACTCGGCGAAGGGATCGTTGTTCTCGGTGCGCTGGCCGGCGAAGGGATCCTGGGCCGCGCTGGTGGTGGCAGCGGTGCTGGCGGTGTTGGCCATGGTTGACGGCGGCTACTGATGTAGCTATTCGGTCGTGTTGTGGAGTTTGGGGTATTTGGTTCTTCCTGCACAGCAGATCTGGTCAGAGTTGATCCACCAATATTGCACCACGCCGGAAATGGATCTGGAAAGGGCAAGCTGGGTGTTTGGACTTACAGAATGACAGAAGACAGTTGAAGTTTTCCGAGTTTTGAGAGTTTGAGGAACAGTGCAGTGATTTGTGAGTGACAGTTGTTTTCTTGGTATCGTACTTTGGATGCTACGATGAGTTTCGATGTCTGTGTTGAAAGGGCGAAGCATACATAGCGGCACGAGGTCATCTATATACTTTCCATTCTCTACTCCCCCACCACCTACTCTACTCTGCTCCCCCGCGGTGGCACTAGCACTTCAGGCAGGAACCACTCAGCATCTCACAAAGCCTAAGACCAAAACGGGCTGCCAAGATGTTGTCCCCCATGGCGGGTGTTGATGAATTGATTGGTCCCTGGACCGTTAACCTTGTGTAAAGACATCTGGGGAAGGACCATGCATGATGATGCTCGCAAGGAAGCGGCTTGCGGGGTATAACGTCTTGTACGACATCGACGGCTTCTCTGCCGTTCCATGTCAGATGCAGTGGACAGAAGCCGGTCATGCGGACATCTTTGTAGTCAAAATGGACGTGGAAAGGGTGCCTTACAGAATTAGCCCAGGCGGGGTTTGGCCGTCTTCAATTTGAATTTTGATCGCGTGTCGAGGCAGCTCTTGGTTAGGGGCAAGTTTTATTGCAGTACTTTTATTCTTCGAACGGATATGTGTGAGATGCTAACAGCACGCTTGTATCATTGGAGCCTCATCAAGCTCAGGCCGGATCTGTCATCAATCCTAACCCCACGAGCCCACAATCGATGTTCGTGTGGGGTCCGGGGAACCGAAGGGACGTGCTTGGCGCTTATCTGTCTCCCTACTTACGTCACAGATCTGAGCGTGGGGGCCATGTGAAGCTGTTGGGAGCTCTTGCTGTTGGTTCCGAGACGCGCGCCTTATTGTCACTTCAATACATGTGATGCCGCATCTTTCCCCGTCCCTGAGCTGGATTCGCTGCTGCCTCTTATGCCGGAAGAAGGGAGTAAATATAGCTGGACATAGCAATTCAACATGTCAAAATGCACGGGCTTGAGATCGAAATGTCCCGTCATCTTTACCATGGAATTCCAAACCGGGTCGCCCTTGTGAGGTGCAGGTGTGCACCTCTGGGAATGGAGGTGTATATGTAGTCATTAGTGGACCATCAATTCTGTCCTTCGGGACCTGGCTTGGTGGGTAGACCTTTTACACCCCTCTACCGTGGCCTTAGTACTACAATACCTTGGCATGTGGCAAAGCTATATTTGTATTATATCATACACAGTATCGTTCCATGACGGCTCCCCCAACTTCACTTGCGTGGCGAGATAGTACCGGCAATGAGGCCTTCCGCCTCGATACATCTTCGCCAAATCTTGACCCATTCCGAGTTATTCTCCGAATTTTCTGCCAACTCCTCGCACTCGGGATCAGCAACTTTCACGCACCTCTTTACTGCTTGCAAAACCTCGCCCATGAGCAGCACCCGCGGTCTCTCCGTAGCCATATCATCAGGCCACGTCCGCAGCGCATGCATACATCCTCTCTGATGGCCCGTCTCTGCCACCTTGTTGAACATGAACGCGTACAGTTTCGCACTTCGAGACTCACCCCTCCTCGTGCCGGTACAAAATACGTCCCAAAACGAGGGCCAGTCGCCTTGCTGCGCAAAAAGGTCCATGAGTCTCATCTTACGGGCGTCTCCAGGAAAGTCGATGCGCATCTTCAGCATCAGCATGCGCATACGGTATTGGAGAGGCGTGAGCTTGATGTACGGTAGATCTCGGGATGCGTTGGCGCTGAAAAATGGATTCAGGGACTTCTCGTTCTTCAGTGGCGGGCTGGGATTGTTCGCAGTCCAATCTGTGATCGCCGCCTGCAGCTCTATGAACACGTCCGGGCTTACCACAGGGAAGCCACTATCTGACATATCCTTGAGAATGGCGGCGGCCGAGTTGAGCTGTTGCATTCCTGGCATCTTCATCTTCGACTCGCCTTCCGTCTCTTGATCTGACTTTGCCTCATGTTCCACCTCCAACTCCTGTGCGGGGCTTGGAAGCAACACAGCGCGAAGTAGATCAATATAAGTCTGGCGAGAAATTTCGAAGCCCGACAACCTCATTTCGTAGTGAAGGGCCCGCACGTCCTCGGACGTGTATCCTGGGTGACCGACTTTGCGAGCGAGAAAGAACAGTAGAGCCTTGTATCGCCATTCTTCTGGGGATGGGAACGTTGACATTGTTTGGTAGAAGCTCCGTAAAAACTGCGTAGAGGTGCGATCTTGGCTGTTTTCACCAAGTAGAGAAATCACTTGGGACGGATTTTGACTCTGCATATAGGTCATTAAACACTGGAGATAGGCAGAGCGCCAGCCATCGTTCTGATACCGGGGTAAAGAACGAGCATCGAGAAAGATTGTTCGTGCAAGGGCAAAGTCGCCAGACATGAAAGCCTCGATAGCAGCATTATGTACTCGCAGGTCATGGGGAATTGTCTCTGTAAAACTGTGATCGAAATCACCCTTGCTTTGGTGAATTTCTGGCATGTCGAAGCTGTACTGACCCAAGAGATCATGGTCAAAACCCGGCTGGGCGCCGGCTTGATTTATTTCTGGCAATGATAACCTGGCCGAGGTATGGATTCCACGAGACTGTCTGGCAAGTGATGAGAATGATCTTGTCTGCATTGACCCAGGGGGTCTGATGGTGCCAGAGGTTGAGACTTCAGATGCAATTTGCGTCTGACTGCTGGTCTCGGTGTTAGACTCGATATCAAGCGTTTCATCTTGTACTAGTCCGGGTACTTGGAGAGAAGCCCGTTTCTTGATCCCGGTCCACAGTCTCTCCAGATCCAGCTCTTCCCGCTTCTCTTCTGTAAGCATCTGGACAACTAGCTGGACGCCTTCTGTTCTGCGACCGAAACCCACAAAACCGGTATCTTTGGGAGGAGGTGTCGATTCTTTGGGAGTTTCCAGCGTCCCAATATTGACACAGACCCAACCAGTCCTCACGCCATCATCTTGATCTTCACTTGAAGCACTTCCCATAAGCTTCGCTCTTCGGTTCTTCCGCTTCAGTTTGAGCTTCAATTCGTTTCGACCGAGCAGGCCATCGGCGGACGGACGCAATTTGTATTCACTCCGCAGCCAGCGGCAGAAGCGGTCGGCAGAGACGTGCAGATGTTTCTCACTTCGCGCCGTGCCAATAACCATCAAGAGATTGGCACCAAGAGCTGGAGGAGGATCGAGACCTCGCAGGTCAAGCAATGCAAGATCGTCCAGGCCGAGATCGACAGAGATATGCTGTAGCGCGGGTGCCAGTATTTCCGGAGGATTTTCAGGCATATCTGGTATGCGCTGCCGGTCCGACAAAGGGGGTGTCTCCTTTTGAGGCGTCTGGACCTGAAGATACCAGGGCAGTTCTGTTGGCGGCGACGCTTCTACGTCCTGGGAAGCTTCTGTTTGCATGCCATCCCCGATGTTTTCGTCCGATACATCCTCCTTCTTCTCTGCGGATTCTTCCAAATCGTGTAGGCGTCCTTGATCCTGCGGTCCCAGCTGTGGAATATTCGAGGAGAATCGCAAATGTCGTGGCGTCCTCGTTGCAGGACGAAGGCTTGGAACGAGGTTCGACCTCCATTGGACTCCGGAAACATCAGCAAAAGCGCGAAACAAAGCCCATCGGCAAGAGGCGCAAGAAGAAGCGCCCAGGACTCTGGTGAGGGCCATGGTAGGATTCCGGTGGTGTGGTTGCGGGTATTTCGAGATGGCAATCCTGATTCCATCGAAGAACGAACATTTCAGGTCTTGGCGCCGGAGCAGGCGTCCGTGTCTTGGCCCAAGCTTCTTTTAGTTCCCACGTCACGTGCTTCCGCCTCTGCCATCTATGCATCTCTCTTCTTTCTCTCTGTCTCCTCGACGCTTTTTCTTCGAGCTCTTTTGCGAGATGATGCTCAATTGAAATCCTGACACGGTATCTTCGGAACTCCCGCGAACTGCTCCATGGAGAGAAACCAGACGAGCTTGAGATTGCCCGGGAACCTCCAGCATTTCGCGTCCAGCGATTAAGGTAGCATTCATCTTGACCGCCGACATCTGGATTCCGACCAAGCGAAGCATGATAGGTGAAAGTCGAGAAATCCAACGATAATGGCCGATCCGATGGACCTGGATGAGCCGAGAGGAACGAAGAGGAAGATTGACGAGGCCCTCCGCCCTGTTGAGGCCCCTCGCAGGATCAAGGTACACATTTCGTGCTCCCTAAAAGGCGCCACTAGAAAGACGGTAAGCTAAATCAGAGCAGCAACTGGACCCTGATGTCGTCAACAAGATCGCTGCTGGTGAAATTATTGTCGCTCCGGTCCATGCCTTGAAGGAGCTCATCGAGAATGCTGTCGATGCTGGCTCTACCTCTCTCGACATCTTGGTCAAGGAAGGTGGCCTCAAACTTCTTCAGATTACTGACAATGGTCATGGAATCAACAAAGAAGACTTGCCAATTCTTTGCGAGCGCTTTACCACATCCAAGCTGAAAGCTTTCGAGGATCTGACTTCCATTGGCACTTACGGCTTTCGCGGCGAAGCCTTGGCCAGTATCAGTCACATAGCTCATTTGACTGTCACGACCAAGACTAAGGAGTCAGACTGTGCATGGAGGGCTCACTACTCATCCGGCCTTCTGACACCCGCGAAACCAGGCCAGACTGCCGATCCTAAGCCGACAGCTGGCCGACAGGGTACCCAGATCACCGTTGAAGACCTCTTCTACAATGTCCCTACGCGGAGAAGAGCATTTCGGTCAGCTTCAGACGAGTACAACAAGATCCTAGATCTCGTTGGTCGATATGCGGTTCATTGTCCAGGAGTGGCTTTCAGTTGCAAGAAACACGGCGAATCAAGCACGACTATCTCGACGCAATCTACAGCGACTACCCTAGATAAAATTCGCCAAATTCATGGTAGCAGCGTTGCCAACGAGTTGATCCAGTTCTCCCTCGATGATAGCAAGCTCGGCTTCAAAGCTCATGGCTGGACCAGTAACGCCAACTATGCTGTCAAGAGGACCACCCTCCTTCTCTTCATCAACAATCGCTCTGTCGAGAACAATAACATGAAGAAAGCTATTGAGCACACCTACTCTACTTTTCTCATGAAAGGCACTCACCCCTTTATCTACATGTCCCTGGAAATAGACCCCTCGAGGGTTGACGTCAATGTACACCCCACCAAACGCGAAGTCAACTTCCTCCAAGAAGATGAAATCATTGAGCTCATCTGCTCCCAAATCCGCACTTGTCTGGTCGCTGTTGACACATCCCGGACTTTCAAGACGCAGACTTTACTACCAGGAGCTCGCGTCCCCAAGAGCGGCAGCGCCTCCCAATCTCCTGCCGCCGAGGAACCTTCATCAGTCAACAGATCAGCAACACCTGCTAGGCCATACGAGAACAATCTCGTCCGTACTGATCATTCGTCGAGGAAAATAACCTCCATGCTTCCTCCCTCTAGCAATCTGTCCAGGAACAAAGGGGTCAGCTCACCATCACCTGCAAACGAGCCAACCTACACCACCTCCTCCAATCGCCAGCCTGTCCACTGTCGTCTCTCAGCCATCAAAAATCTCCGAGGCAAAGTCCGCGACAACATGCATAATGAACTAACAGAAATCTTGGCCACCCACAGCTTCATCGGAATCGTAGATTCTTTCCGTCGTCTAGCCGCAATTCAAGGCGGGGTTCGGCTTTTCCTTGTCGACTACGGCCTCTTGTGCTTCGAATACTTTTACCAGCTCGGTCTGACTGACTTTGGCAACTTTGGTCTAATCGAATTCAAGCCTCCCCTCGACGTCAAAGCTCTCCTTCTCATTGCAGCGCGCGACGAGAAGCTGCTCGAAAGCGACTCCCAGTCCGCCGAGAAACAGGAAGATTGGGAGCCTGAAGAAGCCGTGGAGACTGTGTACGCAAAGTTGCACAACATGCGCGCCATGCTCTCCGAGTATTTCCAGATCTCCATATCTGACGACGGCCAACTGCAGTCGCTTCCGCTTCTGATGAAAGGTTACATGCCGTGCCTTGGCAAGCTCCCGCGTTTTCTGCTGCGATTGGGACCGCATGTGGATTGGACGGAAGAGGAAGCCTGCTTTGAGACGTTGCTGCGGGAGTTGGCGCAATTCTATGTACCCGAGAATCTCCCTGCGGGCAATGAGCCGACTATAGTACCGGATTCTTCGAAGGCCATGGCACAGGCTACGCCACAGGACATTTCCAAAGGTGTGACTGGCAAGATGGATGGCGAGGGTCAGGAGACGAGGAACAGGATGATGGCAGTGGAAAAGGTATTGGAAGATGTGGTTTTCCCGGCCATGAAGGCCCGGATGATTGGCACCAAGGAGTGTATGAGGGGCGTGCTGGAAGTTGCGAATTTGAAGGGGCTGTACAGGGTGTTTGAGAGATGTTGAGTGACCAGCCGCTCTTGCTTGGCTGCAGTTCGATACATTGTCGCTCTGATACATGGTGGAGCTATGGGATATGGGAAACAGCATGGCATGGGCGAACTCTACTGGCTTCAATGCTGACATATTCAGCAAGTTGGAGTGCATGGAAAGAAGCCTGAACCTTCTGAGCAGTTAGAGCTATTTTAAACTATTCGACATTCGTGATCATTTAAGTATTCCTGACCATTGGGAATACATGAATCGTGGTACTCCTGTGGTGTTGCTCCCAGGGGACGGGTTAATGGAACTTGACATCGGACATAGGCATTCGCGTGGGATTGATGCGAGGGCTAAATGCACTAAGGCACATCCCTGCGCCTTGGCAGAGCACGGATCCGGGGAAATGACGGAGAGCCATATCAAGCCGAGGATGGAAACGCTTGCCACGCTCCGACGGCTTCTACAGACACACATCACTCCACAACTGCCATCCAACTCATCGACATCGACATCCTCTCGCCGTACTGAAAGGCACCGAACATCTCGAATTTGCTTCCCTAACACAAACATGGCTCCGTCGGCCACCCGACCCATCACCCTGCCTATCATCCCCCTTGCCAAAGACTCTGTCCTGCTCCCCGGCATCGTCTTACGCATTCCCGTTGCCTCAGACCGCCCCGATATCCCCTCCCTGCTCTCGCACATCTATTCCCGCGCCGCCACAACCACCAAGTCCTCCCATACCCATAGCACGCGTTTCAATCTTGACAATGTCTCCATTGCTTGTGTGCCGATCAACTCTCCCCGCAAAGGAGCGGACCCCCAAGAGCGCCTAGATATAAATCCCGCCAGTGCTACAAAGGAAGACTTGTTTGGTTGGGGGACTGCTGCCAAGATTAGTGGGGTTGAGGGACGTGGGACGGGCAGCTTTGCTTTGCTCGTGGAGGGAGTAGCGAGGGTGAGGCTGGGCAAGGTGACTCAGGAGCGGCCATTCTTTGAGGCTGAGGTTGAATTCGTGTACGATCAATGTACGCCTCCCAGTTTCATAATCAACGATATGCTCGCGGATACAACTCTTGAGTGTGGAATAGCGGCTGATCTCTTGCAGTAAACCCCCAAGATGTTGCCATTCAGGAGCTTTTTGCACAACTGAAGCAATTGTCAAACGACCTGTTAACCCTGCTACGGCTCTCGGCTATGTTGCCGAGAAGCAGCCGAAGTACCCTGTCTCCTGTGGTTGCCCAGCGTCTTCGATCATTTATTGCTAAGAAGGGGATACAAGACGCTGGCTTCTTGGCAGACTTCATGTCCAATGTAGTCGAGGCCTCTCTGGAGGAAAGACTACAGATGCTGGCTGCATTGAGTGTGAAAGACAGACTGGAAAAGGCCATCGAAGTCCTCTCACGCCAAGTGGATAACATCAAGAACAATGTCAAGTTTACCTCTTTTACAAGCACCTCCTTCCCCGCCAATATCGACCTCGACCAAATGAGCAAAACATACATGGATAGGGCAAGGAGAGGTTTCCCAGGCAGCACACCATTCACGTCCGGCCAACCTCGCGTGGATGATGAGCAAGAGCCGAACGAGATGGATGAACTAAAGAAGAAGCTAGATGAAGCGAAACTCTCGCCTGAAGCCCAGAAGGTCGCCGACAGGGAACTCAAGCGACTGAGGAAAATGTCGCCAGCGCAAGCTGAATACGCCGTATGCAGAAACTACCTTGAGAACCTTGCCGAGATTCCTTGGACCAAATACACCGAGGATAAACTTGGCCCTGAGACCCTGACAAAGGCACGGAAGCAGCTGGACGATGACCATTACGGGCTAGAAAAGGTGAAAAAGCGGTTGCTAGAATACTTGGCGGTTCTCAAGCTTAAGCAGTCCATTAATGAAGACGTGAATGCTCAGATCGAGAAGGCAGAGGAGGAAGCTGCTGCGTTGCTAAAGAACGTCGAAGAGCGCAAGGAGGAAGCTTCCGAAACTTTCCTGGAAGAGAGAGCCAAAGCTGGTCTTGCAAAAGTCCAGATTCTCAGAAGCAAGAAGGCGATTGACAAATCTCCTATTCTCCTTCTCGTTGGACCTCCAGGAGTTGGCAAGACTTCTTTAGCAAAATCCGTCGCCACTGCCCTCGGTCGAAAGTTCCACCGCATTTCTCTTGGTGGCGTCCGTGACGAAGCTGAAATCCGTGGTCATCGCCGCACCTATGTGGCAGCCATGCCTGGACTGATCGTGAACGGACTCAAAAAGGTTGGCGTTGCGAATCCGGTCTTCCTGCTAGATGAGATTGATAAAGTAGGGGGCTCGAACTTCAATGGAGACCCAAGTGCTGCTATGCTCGAAGTCCTGGACCCTGAGCAGAACCACACATTTACGGATCATTATGTCAACATCCCAATTGATCTGAGCAAGGTACTATTCATTGCTACCGCAAACACTCTAGACACCATCCCGCCCCCACTGCTGGACCGCATGGAGACAATCAGCTTGAGTGGATACACCACCCTTGAGAAACGCCATATTGCCATGCAACATCTCATCCCCAAACAGATCCGCTCAAACGGTCTCGCTGAAGGCCAAGTGGATTTCCCAACAGATGTTGTTTCCAAAATCATCGAATCATATACACGGGAGTCAGGGGTGCGCAACCTTGAGCGAGAAATCGGCTCCGTCTGCCGTGCCAAAGCAGTCGAGTACGCAGACGCCAAGGACGCCGGCAAGCCCGAGACATACAAGCCCAGACTGACCGTTCCTGACGTCGAAGAAATCCTAGGCATCGAAAAGTTCGACGAAGAGATCGCCGAAAAGACGTCCCGACCAGGCATCGTCACCGGTCTCGTCGCCTACAGCACAGGCGGCAACGGCTCGATCCTCTTCATCGAAGTAGCCGACATGCCAGGCTCCGGATCCGTCCAGCTAACCGGCTCCCTCGGCGAAGTTTTATGCGAGTCTGTCGAAGTGGCGCTCTCGTGGGTGAAGGCACATGCCTACGATCTCGGACTCACCCAGGACCCGACGGAGGATATTATGAAAAATCGCAGCATCCATGTGCACTGTCCGTCTGGGGCTATTCCCAAGGATGGGCCGAGTGCGGGCATGGCGCATACGATTGCGCTGATTAGTCTGTTCAGCGGCAAAGCGGTGCCCCCGACGATGGCGATGACGGGGGAAATCTCGCTCAGAGGACGGGTTACGGCGGTGGGGGGTATTAAGGAGAAGTTGATTGGAGCGCTAAGGGCGGGGGTCAAGACGGTGATGTTGCCGGCGCAGAATAGGAAGGACGTTAAGGACCTGCCCGTGGAAGTTAAGGAGGGGTTGGAGATCATTCACGTCAGGTATGTGGCTTTGGATCTTTGCATCTGGATGCTGTCTTGAGGGGTTGACAAATGCTAACTCGCAAACAGACACATCTGGGAAGCTATGCGTCACGTCTGGCCGGAAGCACACTGGCCGGGCGAACAGCACTTCGCAGGCTTTGAGAGTCGCCTTTGAAGGATTTGTATGAATTGTATCTTGTAGATGTCGGAACCACGCTTCTTGGAGAGTAATGATCTTATGGTGAAATTGGAATTGTGCAGTGGATTAGCGTATTATCTTATTCATCGATTTTGTCCCCTCGTTTGGCGATATTAGGGAAGGAGCAAGGAGTAAGGAGCGGCATATCGTTAGGAATGTTCTGTTACCAATGCTCGGAGCGACTCAACTCACTCGTCCCTCGTTTGTTTGACTAGTATCGAAGTCATGGATTGATTATTAGGGTGAATATGTATGTATGATGGCAATATGGTATTGAGATCTAGTCAGCTACCTCCCGTGTGAAGCTAAAAGGTCACGTCCTTGAATTTTGCAACTTGTCATTTGCCAAATTGATTGATGAGACTATCTCTGTATCTATGCAAAAACTACTTACACTCCAGACCCCTGGAATACTAGCAGGCTAGTATTGTCTAGTTAGATCTGCTGTCTTAGAAGATTGGAAGAGCAGACATGATCACCCAGACATCGGAATGAAACAGAACAAAGCAAAGCATTCTAGCAGTAGCCCCTCAACAGTAGGATTGCAAGTCAACGAAACAGTCCAAAATATTATGTGGACACTTCGGATTCTCAGATGCTGGGAGAATACCTATCTAACGGTGAACGGTGGCTTGCCCCAACAGCATCTCGCTCGTCCACTCCCTTCCTCTCATCTCTAATTCTCTGGAGACAGGGTGGCCATGCTGGCGTGTCTACAAGGCAAATACTAGGCAAAGGCCTTTGCTGCCCCATCTGATTTGATACCGCAACTCGGAGACATTGACATCGTGGGGAACATAGGAGAAGTTGACCGATCGAATGAGCTGGATTTCGGTCTCAGGCCTTCCGGATTCCTCTAAGCCTGTCAGGCGATTGAGGTTCGATTCACATAATCACATTGATGGGGAGGTTTTTGGCATGTTCATCTATTTGGGTTTCTTTTCGCCCTTGCCCGATACACAAACAATTTCCATGTTGTTCTGTTCTTTGGATTTGTCGGAAGAACATCATCACATTTAGATTCTATATCTATCTCCCGACTTGGTTCTTACCCGTGGGTCTATGGGGATTTAGGAGTTAGGTTTGCGTCTACACTTACTGGTCGACGCATTGCAGGCTTTTCACATCTGTCATCCTACCTCCCGACTCCAGCGTCCACTCTCCCGGTTCTCCTTTCTGGAAGTAGAAAAACTCTTTCTGTCTGCGATTGGTGAATACCTAGTGATTACTATATATTGCAACCCTCCAAGGCAGGACTTTCGGCTTTTAAGAGGAAAGCCAGGTCTTATATAGTTTTCAAAGACCGACCATTCTAGACGTTGATATGTTGGATCTGAAATATGATAAAATTCAAGTTGTGTCTGCGACTTGGGGTTGTAAAACCAACAGCAGACGCCGTTGCTATGTTGCCTCATCAGATGAAATTAGTAACGTAAAATAGCTAACGGCTCAATTTCCCAACTTCCCCGCCACGGAGTCACGGACTTATAAAAAGAGCTTTCAATGTCCGTATTCTACCTACAGGGTGATCATATACAAGTACTTTTTCAGTAACAAGCGCCCAACGCGACGTCAGAAACCAGCCCAACGGCTATTGCCTGTCGTATTGCATATGATGTACCTAGCAATATCGGTACCGGTTCTTGTAACCCGCCATATTGACAGCACAGGGTGACGGGTACATGCGCGAACTACTCCGACTCGTATTGCAGCGGTCCTGCGGGTTACCGTGTTACCGGTGCCGTGGTACCTGTATCACGCAGTTTGACTCGGGATCTTGGAGCCATGATCAGGCAGGGATTTGTTGATGTGAGCCGGCATTGACTTTTAGACTCCAGAAGAGTCATTTAATATGCGGGTTGAGGAGTTGTGTGTTATGTATTCTGATTTTTATCCCGTGGGTTTTGCGTAAGAAAGGGGGAGGGGGATCATAGGGTAAGCTGCTTTCAGGGTAAACTAGAATTAATGAAGCTTTTACGAGGTTTGCGGGGGAGGGATGGAGGAGAGGAGATGTAGTGTGGAATCGTGAAGGGAATGTTGTGAAGGGAATGTTGTGAAGGGAATGTTGTGGAGTGGGAGACAATGGTGATTCGACAGAGCCTATGGATCGCGTATCTTACTGACAAGCCATAGAGAAGGGAAAAGGCTTGGAATTTCAGAGAAAAACATGTATGTTGGTTGACGGGAAACGGGTAGATGTGGGCTGCTGACCCGTGGCCCTGGGAACGTGTAAGCTCCATGCTAGCCAGTGGGTCTCTCGTGATATCATCACGCGGGGCTCGGGCGTCATTTACTGCAGGTTGCTAATATAAGTTCGGCACTTTCTGGAGAACGTGCTGCAGAGATTGGAATCGAAAAGCGATTTGTAAATGGTCGGTAAAGTGAGGGACGAAGACGGACGAGGAGAATAGGGAGGGGTAAGAGTAAGAATTGAACAATCGGTGACAAAACCAGGGGATAATATGCCTACACGCAATTGATGTCCAACCCGAAAAAGGAATTAGCAGCCGGCCGCGGCTGGGTGAAGTGAGGCTATTGGGAGACATGCCGGCGAGCCTACAAAAGGTCACCGCAAGTTGATTCATGTCTGCGCAGATCCGTCCTTACGACAGCCTAGGAAAAGCGATGCAAGCCGGTGAATCGCAGAATGCCGTGGAACCATTCAACGGACAGTGTGACCCAGGACGGTGACTTGGAGAGAAATTTGAAAGTGTACCGTCTACCTTAAGGCACAAAGTAAACTTCACAACAGTTTGGGAGAGCGAATAAAGCACCTTTTAGGCCTGGGCGTAAAGTATAATAGAAAAGCTTGCGGGGTCTTGCGCAAGCGAAAGATCCCGGAGGATAAAATAAAGCCGCAGCATGCAATGTCAGATCTCCAATTGGAGACGACATCTCGGTGCCAGAATGCACGACATCGTGTTCCCACGCCATGCAACACGGCCCGGTTACACTACCTCAGAAGCTAGTTCGCCGCTTGTCAGCTCTCATATTTCTCAAGTTACCCCAGATGGTCGTATCCCTGCACCTAGCACCGAACTTTGGGACGAAATATCCCCGTAAATGCATCATTCCGAGGGGTCACCCTGAGGGTGCCATTCTCTGGAAACTTGTCACTGGAATGGATGTCGAGGCTGCTGTGAGTCTGTAAACGCATCGTATGCTGTGTGACATGCAAGCCGGTGCTTGTCAGACCAGGTTCAGGCCTGTCTGCCGAAATACTTGGTCCATGACTCCGTCGGAAGTTTTGACCTTGAAGGGCATTTATTGCCCACATGGCCAGTAGAAGACTACGCATCGCTACTTCTCCTGACGGGAGCTTTCCTAGACAGATGTTTAGTTGAAGGTAAATAAAACGTGGCCTGGCATACCTAGACTCGATACTAGCTCGATGATTGCTGTCTCAGAAGGGTGATGCCGTAATGGTGTATCATATCTCAACCTTTGCTTTTTCGTAATCGTGGCACGGGTACGGCATCGCTTCACGACAGGCAATGTCGCCAAAGAGCATAATCTGAAGAGGTTGGAACGAACCTCTGCAGACGCTGAGCTCGGGGCGCTCGATTTGGTAGTCCAAGACATGGACACGTAGGTACCTATGTACACGCTGGCTCCTGGATGTTAGCGGATGAATAGAGGACGGCAGTGGCTAGTCTTGGCGATCGATCAACGGCGATCGAATCGGCTGTACCCTGCTGCAGGAATTGTGTGGTCTTCCAGTCGTTCAATCTGTCTTGGAGCTGTCATTCAGCCGGACCAGGTATTTCGTACATGTGGCGCAATCCGCAGCAACGGACTGGGTTACACTACCGAGCGAAACATGGCGATCCAGGATTCTTGACCACTAACATCGAGCGTCAAGACTGGCCAAATTGGTAGGGATAGCCCAGCTGGGAACCTCAGCCTCACCAAGTCTCGCTGTTGGTGTACACCGTCGTCGAGCTGCTCTAACAAGCTGAACTATTTCTAGTTCATCGAAAACACTCTCAACTTGTAGCCTGCCCGGTCTTTATTTCTGGAATCGTAGCCGGTCGGCGGAGAATAGGGCACAAATGCAAAACCGGCTGAATAGTCCCCGTACAGGTTTCGTAGATAACCGTGCATGAAAGCAAGCTCCCGCTCAGAAAAATACTCGACAGGAAAACCAACAACCGGAACAATAGTCGATACCGAGACAAAATGCATATGCTTCGAGAACGCGCCTCGTCCTTCCCACTTCGAAGCGTTGGCCAGCGGACTGTCCTGGCGCCAGATCGAACGAGATGAACGGGTTCGTATTGTATGTTTTTGGGTCCACCGAGAGTCTGAACAGACTGATAACACGAGAATAAGCTGGCCCGGCGACTTCTATTCTCCATGGATCAAGGCGTGCCTGGGGTCTAGCATTCAACCACATGCGCTGTGAGTAATGGCCGGGCTACCATCTCAGGCTTGGGAGGGCTGAACACTAGAGAAGCATCTGCGGGCATCCAGCTACTGGAATCGCTGTGTTCGAAAGTTTCGCGCCAATCGAAGGAGCAAAAGTCATCCGGGCTTTGCAAATTTCGCAGAATTGCCCTTGAAAATGTGCTTGGCCTGGATTCAGCTCTTCTTCCCCAAAGTCAAATCTGTGGCTGATCACCGGTCTCCCCGCAGGATAGTCACTGTCGATGTCTTGGACCTTGAGTGCCGTGGTCCTGAGCCGATTGTTTGGGTTGTAGATTAAGGGATCAACCCCGCAAAAAAAAAAAAAAAAATCCCTAGGGCTTAGAAAAAGACATTCGACATCAATTTACCTTCTGGAAAATTATCATGGCCTGTAGGTTCGGTACCGAAACGGCTCGGCCATTTGATGGGGTACATCGTGGGTAGTTTGGAGTTAGGTGCTCGGTTCTTAACAGTTCTGCTATGTTAAGAGGGCCATTATGTTAAGAGTATCATTATGATTGCTCGGATTGATGACGACGCATCGGAAGATCGACCGTGCTGCTTACCTGCTTTTGCTTAAACGATTCTGTAGTATTGGTTGTATCTCAGATCTGATACTGCGGGACTTTGACGTTCGGAGTTTTCGAAACCGCTGTGGGTGTTCAGAATTCTTCTAGAAGCACTTCCAAAGTGGTGAAGCTGACTTCATCTGAAATTTTCCTAAGGCTTATTGTGCTGTCTCAGATCCTTCAGTCAGTAGTTATGTCGATTATCTCCGACTTATTGCGATTTTCAGGGGACAATCGACGTCGTGGATTTCTGCCCTACGCTCAGAGGAAACTTGAGCAGAAGCTTGAGACAAGTGGAGTTGACCAAAAAAAGCTCTCCTCGCTTTCGGCGAAGAGTCATGGCATGATTCCAGAGCGTGCTCGTATCCAAATCCTTTGGGGATTCAAGTCCAAGTTGCAAAGGTGCACCAGCGTCTAACCAATTCCGAACGAGGGTGGGTGCGATTGATGCAAGCGCCGCGTGTCAAGCATTAACTGCGAGTGGTATGGCAATGCCGAGGAAGTTCACAACATCGGTTGTGGTGTATTATTGGACCAGGTGTTGCGTTGCAATGCTGCATCAGTTGGCAGAAATCTCCATGTGAAGGTTACGTGATCAGGACGAAGTGGGAGAAGGCCGCATGCTAACCGCTGGGCATCGCCCTATCGGCCGAGAAGAATACAAAGTGGCCAAGACGCACATATGGCGCGTGGTCAGACGCACGTGTAATGGCCAACTAACGGGCTCGATGTCGATTGTATATTCATTTGGATTGGTTTAGCCGCCACTTGCCAGAGTGGCTGACTTGGATGGTGAAGGCCTCCAGTACCGAGGGTGAAACAGCAGTGAAGGATACTCCGGAGAAAACAAGCTTTGTGATCAGTATGCAGCGCACGAGTAAGGAAGTTGAATCGTCGATTGTGCTCCGAGACATGCCGCCAGGTTGTGACCGTATTCCTCATGCCTCCGAAAGAGAAGATAATATCCGGACCGGGAATTAGGAAATCTTCAGGAGGACTGAGAGAATCGAGACTTGAGGAAGATTGATAGGATCACCGAGCCGTCAGTGCTCTCCCCTGTCATCTTTGTGACACAGTATGCCCCTCCAGCCATCTCGCTTCCTGCCGTAGCTGGATGTGGGGCTCAAACATGCCGGGTTTCTTCTAGTGACAAAGCGTTCGTCTGATCTTCTGAGGTATACCCCAGTCCCCAGAACAGTTTCGTGCGTCAAAGAACCTAGAAGGCGCCCAATTTGTACGGAAGATTGAGCACCCTTCATGCTGCATCCACACCGCCCCCATCATAGCCTCTGGGCATGATGGATGCTAGGAGAATTACACAGCACCAATGGACTTGATACGGCGTGATGGCCGAGCAGGGGAGGCAGCAAACCAATCGGACAGAGCCAGTACAAGATCTTGAATCCTTCCGAGACATACTAATCTGCAGAATCACATGAACTCGCAAATCATAATTATATATGGCCTGATTGGCGATTGCTCACCGCAGCAAATAAGGCAGGGTAAACAGGGCATCTCACATCCTGCATCCCTGGGTCGATCATCTTCAGAAAATCCGGCTTCTTCGGCTGCACTTGCACTCACCAGATAGCGTGGAGGAGGCTTAGACGTGGGGGAGGCCCTCGGTCCTTGCACAGTTGTGCTCGCGATGGTTGCCGGAGATGTAATGAGTGGAAGACTTCTTCATACCCTGCTACTCAGCGGCGAACAACGGTTTTGATGCTTGACAATGGCCCATTGAATTGGCTGATCAGAGTCAGACAGGAAAATAGCGGATGATGGCAGGCTCGGAATGATCTCGGAAGGTGCCGACTTCCTGTTGGACATGCAAGAGCTTGTCGTGGTTCAGTGGCGGTGGGGCGATCCTGTTGTTGACAGGTCGAGAGAGATGACGATGTCTGAGATACATAAAGGTCCGTGGGGCTGCGTTGGCGCCGGTTGACAGTTGTCGTGCTGTGGCTGATGGAGCTTGCAGAACAGAACGACCCAACAACATCTCGAGCTCGTCTTGCGAGGCACAGGGGTCGCAAGCCACGGTTTCCAAAATACCTTCTTGCACTGACGTTGCTTGCAGAGCGGCGGTCATGATAGGCCGAGACTGGCTGAGTGGCCTCCACCCGGCGTGAACTGGTTGGAACGAGAGGGAACGAGGGAGACTTGAGTATCCGCAACGATTGTCAAAGGCAGGGAGAGCGGCGGCAGTTGAGGCCCGAAAGAGCGGGGGAGCGTTGTGGAACTGGACTGATGTGGTCGTGCGTAAAAAGTCTAGCATCGATCCGGATCTGGAGCTTGTCGATTGGCGATTGGCGATTGGCGGTGTCGGTGTCGAGTAGAGATGTCGTTGGAAAATTAGACTTCGAGGGGGCGGGTAGAGCGGGGAGCCGCTCGGGCGCAATTACAACATACTTCCAAGTAGTATCGAAGTAAAATTCGGGGGCAAACCTCCTAATTGGACCCTCTTCGTTCTAGCCAATTTCCTATTGCGTTTGACCCTGTGTGCACTTCGATGTCTCCGCTCGCTGGAAGTTGGCCGGCTGGAAAGCACCGCCAAGTACAGCGTAAAGGGGACATCAAATGGGCGGCAGTCATTGGGTTTGCTCTTCGAGAACATGGTCAGCCAGCATTGTTCCTGCAGCAAGCCGTGCCTCGAGGTTCAACGTTGTAGCAAAGCGGCTGAAGATTGCTCGAGAGTAATATCAGGCATGGCATATGGCCTGGGGAACGTCGATCTTAGCAGGCCGAGGAAGCAATAAAGCACTGAGGCGGCGGACGAAGTGGTCGGCCATCTTCACAAGTTTCTGGCGGCCGGCGGCTGTCCGACAACTCCCCGAACCTCGCTTCGACGTGCAGACGGATGTCTCGATGGCCTCATAGGAAGATAGCGGTGATCAGGCGGGAGCGTCTGAAGTCCCCGGGCAGACCCACGCCGCCGCCGCCTCCGAGAGGCTGAGGGCGAGTTTGTCGGAGAATATTCTCGAGGGCAGCGCTGGATGGGGGTTGCTGCTTCGTGTTCGCGCATTGCAGGGTGAGATGAGATGAAAGCTCTTTGTTGTAAGAATGTCGGAGACGCTTGGTCCCTCCTGGGCGGTGTTGCAGGCCGCTGAATCTGGCGCCCCTGGCGGAATGATCGACGGTACATCGTCCGGGAGGCAAGCCGAGTTTGCCCTTGGCGCCGGCGCGCTCTGCCAGCTGCCTTGCAGCTTTTGCGCGACTGGTGAGGTGCTGGCTGTATCAGGCTCCAGGCGAAGGACTTTGGTGCTCATTTCTGCATTCGCGGGGGCGGTCAAGCAACCCCACATGCGCGTGCGCGCCCACCGCGACTTCGCGAATGCGAGCCAGCCTGCGACTGCGAGGCCTGAAGAAGTCGTGATGCCGCCGCCGACCCAAGGTGCTGGATCGCGGGCAGGGGCCGGGTGCCCGACAGGCTGTCAGTGGCACTCTAGCGGGCCCGACAAAGCAATGCGAACCGGCAGCTAGGAAGGCGGCCGCGAAAAAAAGCAGGCAAATTCTTCAGCTGGAATGTCGGCTTGAGATCGGTGGGACGTCGCTGGCACGCTGGCCCCGTCGTCGGTGACGGTGCCAATGGACGCTCTCGCCAGTACTAGCAGCCCTGCTGCCGCTTCCGACTTGGTAGCGGCGCGGATAGATTGCTTGGCGGGTCCCCGTCCCTGGGTCGTGAGCTCTGCCTCTGCACTCACCACTCTATCCAAGGCCGACGGCTGTTATTGATGGAATTATTTATTATGGACATCCTGCACATGCTGCCGTCCTTGCGCTTGGATGCTAATCTCGATCAGCGCCGATGACAGCATCTCTGGCCATGCTCTGCCTCGTGGTGGCCGGCAGGGTTGGAGGCGCCTCAATCTGCCCGTGCTGGAATTCAATTCCGCTCATTACACCTTGTTGTCTCAAGTGGCTCGAAGGCGATAGTCGAGTGGCCAGCGTTGCACCGGCCGTTTTCTGCGCCGTCCCTTCTCTGCAGCTGCATTTCGCTGTGTGGCTGGTGGCCGAATCCGATTCCAGTATTCTCCCCAATTGACGGCGGTCTAGGCTATTGTGGGTAGTGTGTCCAATAATGGGGCCTCCAATAGTTACTGCTATAACCATACGCATCGTTGCAACGTCAGCTCTCATGCTTCTTCTTCGTCTGATCTGGCCCTCTGCGACTCGAGGGTTAAGATGCGCAGCTATGCACTGCACCTGCTGGGAGCGCCCCTGCTGGCCATCAGACGACACTCCTTGGCTCGACCCTTTGGGAAGATGGACCTGATGGCTGTCAGGTCGTGGCCTCGATAATGTCACTTGTCCGACGCTGGTAGTGCCACTGAGCCAGCCTGTTTGGGGCAACGATGCTAGACAGTGCCGCCGCCCAAGACCGTTAGCAAGGCTGTTGGCAGCAGATAGCGGCTGCTCTGTGCCTGTCGAGAAAGGAGGCCTGCCGCGATTCACCTGGGCGCCCAATTCCATCCGTCACCCTCCCGCCTAGCTCCCACATCGCCCGCCGGTGCCTGGCCTAGCGGGCGAGCCATCGAAGGCAAAGCCTGCGGGGACCGGGCGGAAAGTCTGGAAAAAGCATGCCGCCGCCATGGTCAAAGTCAATTGTGCAATAGAGCAGCACACTTTTCCGCCTCCCGGGGATAAAGCAATAGCGCAGAGGGGATCGGACGGTGAGATCCAGCACCGTCACTGGGCTCTGCCGTCACTTCTTTACACCGGCCTACTGCAATATGCAGGCTGTCCGTGCCAGACAACACCACCACATACCGCCTTCAGCATCTTCTGCACCAAAACGCCAGACCCCAGCAGGTGCCCACTATAGGGCTCTGGCCCACCAGAGCCTTACGCTCCCCTGCCACCCACCCTCCCTGTCAATGGCCCATGCCGAGCTAGCTCCATCTTGAACCACCAAGACCCTGCCCCTACCATCCCGCCCGCTCTCCACTTGCAGGCATACATATGCCCTGGGCCTACTCTGAAATGTGCTTTTTATTTTGCAACATGACCCGCCGAGTCTCCCTTTCAAAAAGCTGCCAACTGCCCGCCCGAGGTCCGTCGACTTCTGATACCGCCACCCAGGCCCCGGAACAACACTTCTTCCTGCTCCCCCAGCTCCCCTTCCACCCTCCCCGCCCAAGACTCCCCTTCTGATCCATCCGTCTGCTGTGTGACGGGACAGACCGCGTGGCTGGATGATTGCAACGGCGGCATATTGGATGGCAGCGAGAGACAGCAACATCATCATCGAACTCGAATCATAATATTCCAACAGCTTGGCCAAACCCAAGCAGGGACGGACGACAGCGAAGCAGGAATCGAAACTGACGTACCCACTCCCGTATCAACTCGTACGACGCAAGTCACCATCCACGCCCGTCGTGTGCCCTACAACCCATACGCACTGTACCCGGCCAGCTTGCTCGTCACTCAGTAAGGCCCGGTCCACGATACTTGCAGAGGTCGCTGAACCGACTGGAGATATCAGGCAGTGCAGCATTTTCATCCCCCTCACCATCTTGTTCACCCCCGGCCACGACTCCCATCCCTCGAGCAGATCAGTTTTAGCAAGCGAGTGGGAACCACTACCGCGCCTGCAGTAGGAGGGTTGGCGACTGAGAAAGCGGAGTATCCAGATCAGGACCACTGCCAACGTTGCCACGAGTCTCATGCAATCTCCAAGTGACTGCCATAGTTCGTTGCAAACTCCACCTGGTGAGCGCCGGGGCAAATTCGATCTGGCGCGCTTTCCACTTGACCTGAGCTGGGCCAGGCCATCGCCAGACGCTGCTCGCTCGAGAGCATATCCATCTCCGCCCATGTCAGGATCCCCACGTCTGCCACCGCCACGAAATCCCAACTTCGACGATAGAGGTCAAGGTGGCTTCCCACCAGCGAGGGAGGATTTCGCGTCTGGATCTCGTCCTTTCCACCCACAAGATCCGGAGCAGTTTCGGTTGCCGCCGTCAATACCCTATCAGCACGAAGAACGGCCGCCGGCGCAATATGGCTTTCAGAGACATGAGAATCTTCCATCGGCTCAACGCCCGTATCAGCCAGCACCTCAGCATCAGCAAATATCGCATATCCAGCGACCCCTTCCACAGCCTGGTCAGCTGCGGCATAGCTCGCCGCCATCGACGACACCAGCCGGAATAGGTCGACCGCAAACTTCAGATGCACCTGCCGCATCCGCTCAGAGGGTGCAGAGGAAAACCAAGGGCCATGTAGCGTCTGCTTGCGTGCCTTGCAAGCGAGCACACCTTAGGTGAGCACTTCATCTAAACCATTCAGCGGTGATTAAAGAAGACTGACAAGAAACAGATGTGACGGTATGCTTTGACTCCCACTCAATCTTCCGAATCGTTACCCTGCCACCAAATTTGTATTTCCCTGCGTCCCGAAGCCTTTGCCTGCGCCACAATGCTTGTTTGGTTGTCGAAGTCGACCAGTTATTTTGAACCGCAATTTGTGCTTGACTGCCATCAAAACAGGCTAACTTCCAGCTATCGAGTGAAGCGTAACTGAACAGTGGCCCGTAAGATGCAGACGCCATACAGCGTATGAAGTTGACATATTGCTTGAAATGGCAACAACGGTGAGGAGGTGGCAAATTTTTTTGAAACTGGTAAACTTACCGTATACGCTTTGTCAAGGTGACAATGCTATAACAGTAGGAGTTTCAGCAGTCGGGACTGTTGGGAGTATCAACAAATCTCTCCTTCAGAGCTTGGAGTTTTCTGCAACTGAGCGAGAAGAGAAGCAGCATGGATCTCTTTCCGCGCGCACAATTTTCAGCGAGTGCTAGATTATATTGCGCTTAAGCACTTGCCTGGGTAGCTTATTCCACAGTCCCCAGGGAACTCTGCAACAGCAGCGAGAAGACACTTCCCCCCTTGTACATATTCCCATGGTCATTTCACTGACGAGTATCGAACCGCAGCTCAAAGACCTTGCTCTCGATGCCTCATGAATGGCAAAGAAGACGCATGCATCGATGTCCAACACAAGAAAAGGGGACGACCACGCCTCCGCGATGAAAGGGATACCAGATACGAAAGCGTCGGTACCAATTTCCCTCCACCACCGTTGAATCCCCTATTCGGCCGCCCGTTATCGATGTATGCTCCAAATCAAATGATGGGCCCCACGTCAATGCCGATATCTCAAAGATCACCACCATATCAAATTCTCAAATCGCAAAGTGGAGCAAATCTAGGGCAGAGATATCCGGAACATGGCCCTATGGAGTCTGCCTACTTTCCTAGTCAGCTGCCTCCGACTCCGCGAACAGCTGGACTGCAAGATATACCATGTGCTTACTTGAGCATGGATCTTGTTCTCATGAAGGTGTCGACGACCTTTGGGGAATCCGTAGGGGCGCGACCACTGGTTGGCAGGACTCTGCATGAGATAGTCGTGCCTAATGATCGGGAAAAGGTGCTTCAAATACATCGGATGCTGAGCAAAGAGCGGCAAGATCGTCATCATCCAACCTACCTGCCTTCATTTTCGATGCTGGACAAAAATGAAGCTGCAAGAGTCATTCACTCGGTCGACATCAACATCGAAGAGTTGCGGCGGGCTGAACTTGATCGCCACCAGGAGCTACTTACCTTCCAGTCATACGATGGACAGCAACGGCCGTATCAGGTGCGAATAGGACTGTCGATGAGAGACCAAGTCGACTTCGTGGTCCTTCTCCTCGTTCCGCAGATGTCAATGCAGCCCTACCGCCAACATCCCATATCATCTCCGCCGTACTCGGCTCAGCATGGATTCCCATCCGCCGCCACGCAGACTTGGTCACAAACACCCGTGACATCTCCTTATGCCTCGTATCAACCAGCGTACGGGGACACTCGCAATGACCCGGTGCTAGGATATCGCCAACAGCCCGGCATCGCAAGCTCGAGTTCTGCAATGCAGCCCACAGCTCTCACATATGCGCAGCCTCCGAGCCGGCAGGAGTATGGACAGGTTCCTCGTAGCGAGCTACCTCCTGCTCCGATGCAGAGACAGCATGAGCTGCAGCTCCCACCGATACGCAGCCAGCAGAGCATGGAAGCAGGTGCCCAGCAGCGGCCACCTGACCGCACTGGGCGAGTGGATATTGGCGGCCTTCTCGACACACCCGAGTCCTTCCAGCGACGAACCTGAGACGATGTATTTCCTTGTACCTTGACGAAACCGTTAATGGCAGATTGGCGACGGCGGTCGATTTATGCCATAAGCTTTTTAATTCGAATGAACGGTGCTCGCTTCCAACTGCTTCTTTAGCAAGAGTACAGGCCTGAGACGGACTCCGTCGCAACTCCCGGTCCTTCGATTTCGCATCGGGTGGTATCTTCCTTTTGCGGCGTGATTACTATATTATGAGCACGTTAGCTGCATTTTTCGTGTCATGTTCGATATAAGCGCGCTCATACCCTGTACGATACATTCGGTCTTCTATTCTTTTCTCACTCGGCTCTCCGGCAATTGCCAGTTAGGCCTGTTTATCGGAGTGCCCATTCGCACATTTTTGCCATCTTCCGTGTATCAAAAGGGTGGAGCCCATTGCGCAGGATATATTCAGGGGATCTTCCTCAATCGTCTCGGTCGCGGGAAAGGTTCTCGTTGCAGCACGGCGACGGAGTTTGGGCGGATGTTTGATCTCCACCGAGTGTGTTTTGTAAGATAGAGAGTATGTGAGAGTCGAATGGGCACCGTTTTGGAACATAAGTGTAGGGGCCACGAATCGATTGCGAATTTGTGCTGGACTGATCGTTGACCGTTCGTGGAGAGTGTTGTGGAGCAAGAGCTGGGGGAAAAGAGTTCTCCTATGTGCAGCCTGCTGCTCAGCGCACGGGTTCACCAGCTCGGTTGACAGCAATGCCTGTGCTATATCTGCGCCAGCGATATCAAAAGTCAGGAAGCTGGCTTCTTTCGACAGATTCAGAAGGGCCACCCTGTATATATTGGATACGCCTGCATTTATATTCAAGATTCTGCAGACCTCGGTACTTTATGCTCTCAATGGCAAACTTTAATAGGGGCGTGTGATTGGCTCGGACTTTATTACTAAGCGGCACTCGGTTTTTCGCCGACGTCCTCCTGCTTTTCCACCTTCACCTTCTCATTGAACCCTCACATCTTCTTCGATCTTCCAGTCTCCAGACAACAATCCACATACATGTATCGCCCTACTGTCCGACGCTCCGGCCTAAGCGTTAGATTCGGAAAGCATGTCTAGCCAGGCACTCCCGTAAATCCGGCAGCGTTTCTGCCTGATTGTCCGATTGGCTTCTTCCCCACACTGGATCGCCAGGCTGAGCTCTCTCCCCGCAAATGCAGGCATCCTTGAACCTTGTTACCCCACATTCTCCATGAACCTGCCAGGCGATGGAGGTGTGGGAGATGGTGTGGTCGTGGAAAGGCGTGGTAGGTCTACTTTATATGTTAATACTCGGTTCTCCTCTTTCCTACTTCCGAGCTGCGAGTCTCTGAAGTCCTCCCTGTCCTACGGATATTATCTTGGGACCTTTTGTCAGACTTGTCTTTTCGTCTCCTCATCTCCTATCAAACATACATTATTAGAGTCTGGTAGACGGCGTCTACTTCTTTTTTTCTCCATCAAGGTTCTCCATTTCTGTTCCACGAAGGCAATATACAGCCTCGTCCATCTCGTACCTAAAACTCCTCGCACTCGCGCCACACATCACAACACTCCCTTAACATGGCCACTCAAGAGACCAGCACCAATGGCTCGGATCCCTCCTCCTACATCTCCTCCAAAACCGAATCTCTCAACTCCATGAAGCCAGTCCCACCCTCCGAAGCCAAAGCCGCGCAAATCCCCCTCTCCTCATTCGAAGTCCCCGTCTTCCCTCCCGAAGCCTCCTCCCTCACCTCCCTAATCCTCACCTCCGACATCAACCCCTCCACCTACATGTCCCTCCTCTCCGCTCCCGTGCCAACAATGCCCATCCTCCCCAGCAGCATCACCTCTCTAACCCTCGAGCTCTTCACCCTCGGCTACCCCCCCTCCTTCCTCAGCACCCTCAGCACCGCCCTCTCCAACAACCTGCGTGAAATCACCGCTTATGCGCAACTTCTCTGCGGAACCACCCCCACCACTCTCGACGACTCGCTGCAGTTTTTCACGCAGAATTGCAAGACTTTGGAAAGTGTCCATTTGATCGATGTGTTTGCCGGGAGTGCGAATTTCTGGGCCGGTGTCGGAGGGCTGCCGTGGCCGAAATTGAAGTTTCTGGAGGTTGTGTGGACGTTTAGACATGATGGGATTGTGACCGAGGATGGGAAGGAGCAGGAAGGGACGTCGAATTTTTTGAAGAGTCTGCATGCGGGTGTGATGGGGAGGTTGGTGCAGAAGGGGTTGGTGAGCTTGGTGATTGGTTTGGCGAAGCCGGATGTGTTGGATACGAAAGATGAGGATAAGGATGGAAAGGTAGAGGATGAAGAAGACGAGGAGGAGGATAAGAGTGAGGGCATTGTGCCGGTGGGTGGAGAGGCGGCTGAAAAGTTCGTGAAGGCGCTGGTGAAGGGGGAGGAGAAGCCGAAAGAGCTCATGGCGCTGGACTGTACACTTTTTTCGTTGAATTTTGCGCAGCTGGCGCAGATTACCGAAGTGCATATGGGGTTGAAGGTGTTGGCTGTTACGCTGGAAATTGGCACTGAGGCAAAGCAGGATGAAAAAGACAACGGTGGTGAGACTGAGAAGATAGGGGAATCGGAAATGGAAGAGGAAGCAAAGAGTGATGTTGAGAGACTAGCCGAGGCGTTGAAGGGCTGCCAGGAGCTGGAACAGCTTGAGATTGTGGGTTGTCCGAGCGAGAGCTGGGTGGAAAAGGCTAAGGAGGGTAAGGTGGCGTTACCCTCTGAGGAGGAGATTGAGGGACTGGGACAGAGGGTGACGGGCTTGAAGGAGGTAAAGATGAGTGTTTTGAGGACTAAGGAGGTGGTGTGGGCTAAGAAGGGTGGGCTGAATAGCGAGAAGTGGGTGCAGAAGTGATGCTGTAATTTGGGTTTGCAAAAGTTGTGTATCTAAGGTAGATTGTCAGCAATCTTGGCCAAGGTAGGAATATCTGAAGGGTGCAATACCAACCTGGATGTTTCACTAAACCTTGTCTCTCATCTCGCTAGCTGATTTTGAAGGTATGCTAGCGGAGGTTTGTTGCGAATCGAATACCCATTGACCGACAGATAGGGCCGGAGAGCTTTGCAAGCTGCTCCCATCCGTTCACTCAAGCGCTGTAGCTTGTAATAATAGCAAGGCATAATGACTTCGCATATCCCCAACTCTCAGAGGAGGCGGTGATATGGCAGGCTAGCCACCGTGCAGAGTAGACACGAATAGAACGTTGTCTCCTGGCTGCAACTCATACTCTTCCTCGCCCTCAAGCTCCCAATCGGCATCATTGATTAGCACGAGAATACCCGGGCGACTGGCCAGTGTTAGCCTGTCGATTCCTTGGCACCTTATATCAATCAAGACACAGTTTGTGAGAGAGGTTTGAAAAGGAGGATTAGGAGACACTGCAACTTGCAGCTGGATGTACATACACTTTGTCATCTACCACAAACATATCTTTCCTGCTGTCTTTCATAACCTCGTTGCACAAAAATTGCACAAGTTCCTTCACTCTTGTGGGGCCAGTGGCATCGGATCTTTTGGCAGGAACATGCAGCTCGTGCTTGCGTTTGTCTGAGAAGAGCATTTCCAGCCCCCCGCTGCGCCGGATTGTCAGTGATGCTGGAAATGTACTTTGTCGGTGTTCAAGTAGTGAAGAACATACGTGAATTCAACGACAATGGGGATGGTGTCTTCGGACGAAGCCATTTCGTTTTGACGCTTCGGTCAGAGCGACGGTAGGGCTGAGATTGGGGTCGTTTGCGTTGAATTGAGGATTGATTGGATTGAGTTTTGACAGCTGGTGCACTTAAAATATGCAGCGGCCCGCACGAGCCCTCGTGAGTGCCCCATTTCCTGTCATTCGACTTCTAGATTCACCATTTGGCGCGCCGCTCACCTTAAAGTTACTAGGAACTGGAAGCTATATTGAAAATATAATTATCTCGGCTTTTATACAAGCCACAAATATTCAAACCCAGGCGTGTTATACATCAATCTATGCAGAATTTCCCACTCTATCAGACTATTCTGTTTAAAACTCCCAAGAATCAAGTTTCAAAAACGACTTTCGCGACATCCCTTGGTCGATGTGCAACAAACGATTCAAGATGTTGAGATGGTCATGTGATGGCGAGGTGAACTGCAGATTGCCCTTTTCCAATCTAGCAAGCAAACCTCCTCATCCCGCTCCAGCATCTCCCATCCGCGGCAGATAGTACCGCACATTCTCGTAAACCAGGAACGTCACCCACGCGGATGGCAGCACTCTCACAATATTCGGCCCTAGCCCCCTGTAAAACCCCCTCCAGCCCTCCTCACGCCAAACAATCCTGGCTACCCCCCTAATCCCCTTCCCAAAGCTCTCTTCCGCATCGTACGTCTGCAATCTGCTCCTCACAACCTGATACGGATACACAGCCGTGCCAGCCACAACCTTCGAAGTGCCACTCAGCACCACTGTCGCGGCATTGCTAATCTTCGCCTTCTCCTCCTCCCCCTCATCTTCAAGCCGCTTCTGCCACGATTTCTTCAACGAGTCATAGGTCGCAAATTGCACCGCACCATGCATAATACCCACACAGCTAATTGCCAGCCCCTTGTAGAAACCTCGCCATCCTTCATGTCGATAGATACTAGCCAAGCCGCTCCAGGTGCTAGGATATGCGCCTTTGGCATTGCGGTCGGAAGACAGCATGCGAGTTTTGAGAACCCATATTGGGTTGGTGGCGATTGTAATGGCGAGGCCGCTAACTCCGGACGAGATGAAGTAGTCGAGGGGCGAGAGATCCTGGCGATCGATCTGAGCTTGCTCAGGCACTGCGGAGGAGTGTGAGTCACGGCTGTGGAAGAGGCGCAGTTGGCCTTCTGCGAATTGCTTGACGTAGAAGAAGAGGGCCCAGGAACTGGCGTTCCCCAGAAGGTTGGGCGTTAGGCCGCGGTAGAGAGCTTGTACGGGCCGGTCATTTCGGAGGAGAGAGCGGAGGACTGCGAAGCTTGAGAGGGGTGTTGAAGATAGGCTGCGGTGAACTGAGACAGTCAGCTACTTGTAGGAAATGGGCGTTTGTCGGGGCTTGAGTACTTTGCAGGCGGGTTTTTATCACGTCAAGTGGATGAGATGCCAGAGTAGAGGCGGTGCCAGCACTGAGGCCAGCAATGGTCTCGACCCATGCGGTGGAGAGGCGCCCATGATGGTCAGTCATGTGGTGGGACGTGGTAGCATTGTGGCAGCTTTCATTTTGCCTTGCTGGAACTGAGGTATTTTTCTGAACATGAATCATCGTCATTGGAATGACGGAGCTCTGCGCCGGAGAAACCTTATGCCGAGGATGAATTGTGACCTTTTTGACCGGGAAGTTAACATATGCCGTTCTAGTTCTCCTGCGCTATCCCGGTCATCTCTGGAGACCTTGGTAATTCGCAGACTTTCTGGTCTCTTGGGAATGTCCTCAATTTAGGCCTGCATCGCAACCTGGGAGCATGGTGCCGACTCTCACATAAACCCAGATACGTGAACGTCCCAAGATCTGACCCTCCGATAGCCTCAAGGCTCAAGCGAAGGTCATCGACTGCCATTCCTTATGCTGGAGCGGCGAAGGGCGCAAATGCGTATGGTACAAACATGATGCTCTCCATCCCACCCAAATGAAGCATTGTGCAACCATTCCCTGCTGAACTCCAGATCCCTCTTATTATTACATTCAGTCTTCGATTCCGGCCTATGCCGCTATTTTTGTGCATCTCCATGTTCGACGTCGAAGTCTAGCCGCCGCATCACCCGTCGTCTCCATCTAGGCAAGGGGCGAGAAGAGTCTGAAGATCGCTGATCAGTACATCGCAAAGACCAGGCGTGGAGCTCCGAGGACCTACCGGATCAGAGCGGGCCTTGGTTCACTGCGTGTGTAGCCTGCAATCGTCAGAAAAAGGGTTGTCGTCGTTCGCAAGTCTTGGTGTCCATACCAAGATAGATGATCAAAGGCAAGTATCCACTGTGACAAGTCAGAAACCAGCAGCAGATAAATGTTCAGTTCGGCAGGGCTCACTAATGGATTGCGACTCGGGAGATGTCAATGATCTTGCCAATGCGCTCCTTTGAGAAAGTCAGTTCAGGCCGCCTCGATGCTGGAGCTTCGCAAAGCAGACCTTGGATTCTTCTGAGAGCTGGAGTCCGGCCATTTTGATACTGGCGATCTGCTGGTTGTCAGAGGAGCTGGAGCTGAAGCGGCGCATCGCATACGGACCTTGCTGGGGCTGGGGAGTTGTGTCGGGATGGTATGATGGCCCGAGGAAAAAGTTGCGCTGAGGAGCTTCGGTATCTCGACTTTTGGGTGACATAATCGGCGCAAGGCTGCCAAGGCTATTCTCCCTACAAACTCCCATAACGACCTACTATCCGGCGTTTAAATCTGGACTAGATGGGGGAAATAGCTATCATTCTAGTGTCTAGACTTTAAATATGTTATGGGTATCGTTCCTCAGAATCGCTTAATTCATATTAAATCTACGATTTTGAATTTTGATACGTGGGAATCAGCTCGTTGGAGAGCAGTGTAACGTGTTTGAGCAATTAGCAACTTAGAAACTTATATCTCAAAGATTTTAAATATTCATGATTTCACCCGAAAGACTTTGAGTATTATCCATAAACTGATCTTTCCCTTGTCATTGATCCGAACCAGAGTTCATCGCATGATTCGCATCTTAAGGTATTCTACCCAATTTTGATTAGTTGGGTTGCCCACAGGGGACCTAGGTATCATCACTTTTTACCTCATTGTGTGCAAAGGGCGGTAGAAAGTTGATGAACGATGATCGCTTTTTTATTTGAAATAACCCTATGCTCAACCGTTGTCCAACTCCAAACATGCCGCATGCGGAACAAACTGCCAATGCTAGAGTATCTCGATCATATCTATCATCTATCATCTATGCCTACCTGCTCCGGCCCATTATATTCAAGAACATTCAACATCGCAAATACGATGACAAGCCTTACACCTCCAAGTTCTCAATCTTCGGATCCGCGCTCAATCGCCGCACTCCTGCTGCCTTGCGGTCCGCAGCCAGCGTCTGGGCAAACTTGCTAGCATCACGAATCTGCGGACCCTTCCAGTAGAAGACATAGATGGGCGCCACGATCAAGCACGACAGGCACGCCAGGATGGTCGTGGCGTACTCGGTAGGGTATTTGGGACTCAGGTTCTGGTACATGGGTGTGGCATACATGGCAGCAATACCAGCGAGGAAGTCTCGCGCGAATGCATTGCCGCCCGTTGCCGAGGCCGAATACACGCCGTAGGCGGCTATCATGTAGTCGACTGAGGAGAAGTAGATGGCGTAGTTGGCCATGCCGACGAGGACGGAGAAGATCATCGGTGCTATCCAGTGGACGCGCGGGGGGCCGAGAGATGTCCAGGCGAAGCCGAAGAGGCCGATGGGCTCCAGTGGCGCGAGCCAGAGCAGCCATTTCAGGCGACGCTCGGGTAGAAGAGAGTCCTCACCCTGGGTTTTGCGGATATGATCGTCTCGCATGAACCATGGCCAGTAGGTAAAGTAAGTCAGGAAGTAGGCCAAGTTGATGGGAATGAAAGCCCAGGCTAGAGCGAGGATTCCAAAGTCCCACTGCTGATAGACCAGGGTAAAGCTCTCGAGGAAGGTGAAGATGAGAGCATCGGAGAAACCGGACAAGATGGACAAGAGAAGCACAATGGGTTCGCGAACAAACATGTGGAATGGTCGGACCCAGATCTTTCCAGCTTCTTTCAGCGAGACCCGAGGTGATTTGAGCTCGTTTGGTCCGTAGATGCCAGGATCCTCTCCCGTCTTGCGACGTCGTTTCGCTTCTCTGTCCATGAGGATCGTTGCCCGACTCTCGGGCATGAAAAAGAACCAGGCTTGCGCGAAACCCCCAAAAATCAGCTGGATCCAGAAAAACCATTGCCACGACAAGACTGTTCTGATCGTTAGCACTCTGTTGGTGTTAGAAAGGGGGGATTGCCTTACATCGTTGAATCGGGCCACCAATGATACCGCCAACACTGGTACCGATACAGGAAGACAAGACGATGAAAGCGAGCGGCCATTGCTGATTCTCTGGTTCGTAGAGATCCGCAATGAGACCAAGAGTCACACTTCCGCCAGCAGTAGAAAGACCGCCCTGTTCATGTTAGCTATCATCCAAAACATGTATGGAAAGGGAAATAATTTACCAGTGCTCTACAGACAACGATGGTACCCCAGTTTGGAGCCAGTGCGCAAGGGATTTGCCAGATGTTGATGAGAAACATGGACAGCTGAAGGATCGGCCAACGCCCAAATTCTTCACTCCACGGTGCCCATAGCTCGCAGCCAAAGGAGTAGAGCACAAGGTAGATCATCTGCCCCACACGTGCTTCCTGCTGACTGATATTCCAGTATGTCGCTAGTGGATCGACAGCGTTCGGGAAGACTGATGTGTTGAAGTTCATGGCGATCTGAATGCAGGCCACGGACGAGAGATACATCCATTTCTTCCATGTCGGCCAGCTATACGCAAGGATTTCTTCGCACTCGGTTTCTTTCAACTCGCGTTTCTCATTGGGGTCGATATGCACTTTCTTCTTCTCGCGAACACCGTTGGACAGGTCGGGCGTGCCAATCTGGGTGTTAGATCCGGAACTGGGGGTTCCCTCTGTGTGCGCCGTTTGAGGCTCATCGTCGGCCTCGTCTCGTTTGTTGCTGCGAGAACTCCCATCCTCTTTCTCCAAGTCATGCGTTGGAGGAAATTGAAAGTCTCGTTCTCTCTGGGCGACTGACTCTGGCAAGGAAGACTCGTGCTCGCGGGACTGTGCCATACCTACGAGAGATAACACAATAGTGAAGGATGGAGAGCTTGGGGGTTTGGAGGGGAACTCTCATGTTGATATATCTGATATCGCATGCGTGCAGCAGTGGTCCACATAAATGACGTTCGGCCCACCGTGAATGTCCTCCTATGCACACCGGCATCATGAACGATGGGGTCCCCAAGGGGGCGTGCCAGAGACCCCACACAGTCCACAGACTTTTCTCTTTTGCAAAGCACGAGCCGAAGACGGTGGCAAAGACATGAGAGTCTCATAACCGGAAACGACGTCTCCTGAGCAGGACTCGCAACATCACTTCAGCCCTCAACCTGACAATCTCCAGGTAGCACCTCGTAGTCGCCGCATTCCATATCAGTTTTGCGCCTCAGCTAGAGTAAGGTACGTAGTGACACATAGTAAAGTGGGTAGCCGGATTTTTGTGAAGAGCTTAAATTGCAGATCCCTCTGGAATGGGAATTTGTCGAATCGCCATATGTAGAGTGACGTTGAATAAGTGGGTCGAAAGCCCAGCCGCCACTTAACTCGACACCATTGCGTAAACTTCCGAATCCTGAAGATAGACTTATATGAAATCTGAAGGGTGTCCGCAGACAGTAAGCAAATTTTCAAACGACAGAAAACCCAGCGGGGTGCGGAGAATGGAAGAACGAAACAGTCAAAGGTCCGAAACTGATCAGTGTGTACTGAAAGAAAAGAGAGAAGAGGAAAGTAGATACTTTCAGTCTCGGGGAAAATCTATCTCTGAGAAGTGAGAATCCTAACTGCTGAGAATCTTAACAACTTCAGATGAAAGGTCGGGAGACAGTCGCGGGTAGGGTCGGTGTACGAGATTGAACTCGAGGAGGGAAGGTGATGCGACAGCTGCAAAAGCCTCTCGGAGAGCTCGCTTATCAAGATGCGCTAACTCGCTGGTCAGCCTTATCAGGTACCGATGGTGTGGCTTGATCTTACTCTATTAACACACCAGCGTCAGGTCACGGGGTGGGTCGTAGATTTGGCTTTTCTCACACCCCTACCCGCTAGCTCGACCCCAGCTGGCACATCCGCGACCGCATCATGACATCGTGAAGCTGCGGGATTGGAGTTGACTCGACAAACGTGAGGTGACAATCGTACGTTCCGCACTTTTTCTACCACAACATTGAACGACGCCAGACGACCCTTCTTCTACCCCGCACTTTGCCATCTGCACATCGCACTGAAAACAACTTTCAGACCATCACTCAAACTTACATGCGCACCTCATTGCCTCTCCGCCTCCGCTCTTCATTTACTTCACGCGTAGCCATGAATTACAAAGGCCCAGGGAGCGATTCCCATCCCACCTCCTCCAAGAATGCCGAAAAGCTGATCTGTAAGCTCCTTTGCCTCCTCCGTTCCCCAAAGCCAATCCTTCAACTAACCACATCCCCAGTCGCGCCCGCTGGCGACAAAACCAACGCCCAAGCCGACCAGTACCTCCAAGGCAGCCTCTCCGGCTCCACCCTCTCGCCCTCTCCCCTAACCCAATTCCACGCCTGGTTCGCACACGCCCAAAAACCCATCGCGACTCCCGCCAATCCCAACCCTCCCAACCCCTCCAAGCCCGACGAACTCCCAATCTCCGACCTCTCAATCAGCACAAACACCACCACATCCGCCCCAGCCCCCATCCCCGTCCACCAACCCGAAACCTGCTGTCTCTCCACAGCCAGCCTGCCATCCGGCCGCGTCTCCGCCCGCTTCGTCTACCTCAAAGAACTCGACCCGCGCGGCTTCGTGATCTATTCCAACTGGGAAACATCGCGGAAAGCTGCTGATGTCGCTTCGAACCCCTTCGCTTCTTTGACGTTTTGGTGGAGAGAGCAGGAGAGGCAGGTTAGGGTTGAAGGGAAAGTCGAAAGATTAAGCAGGGAGGAGAGCCAGGTTTATTACGATACGAGGGCGAGGGGAAGTCGGATTGGCGCATGGGCGAGTAGACAGAGTAGTGTGTTGGAGGGGAGAGAGGAGTTGGAGGAGAGGGTGAGGAATGTGGAGAAAGAGTGGGAGGGGAAGGAGAAGATTGATGTGCCGGAGTTTTGGGGCGGGTTGAGGGTGGTGCCGGAGAGGGTGGAGTTCTGGCAGGGTAGGGAGAGTAGGTTGCATGATCGCTTTGTTTATGAGAGGGTGGAGGGGGAGGGAGAGGAGTGGACGATCAAGAGGTTGAGCCCGTAGAATGGTGGTGTGGTATGGTGGCTGTTGAGGGGATGTCTATATGCGGAGTGAAGAGGAAGGATTATGAGAAAAGCGTTGATTTCATCTCTTAAGTCTCAACCCTTCCGATCAGGGTGATTAGAAGAACAACTGGGGAGAAAGAGTTTAAATTCATTCCGCCAAGCTTGTCTTGCTATAAAATTCGAGGGAGAGCAAGATTAAGTATTTTAATAATGTTTGACGCGAGTTATAAAATGCCAAAAGAATTGCCAAAGAAATTGCAAAAAGTGCAAGAAAATCAAACCCAGTACTATACCAAAAAAGGTGTAAAAAAAAGCAAAAGGAATCAAACCCAGTACCTCCCGTTAGGGGAATCCGGGAATTAGGGAAGTCATTGGTTTCTTAGCTTTACAGGAAATCCATACATCCAACAACCTACCAATCAGGCCACGACAGCCATTCGATTCGATATTCAGTTACAGAAACTGTTCTATATACCATTTTCCTCGGAATCATTTTCAGCCCGATCTCAAAGCCAGGCCCAGGGGCACATCATCACTCATTTCTCGCCACACAGCTCCCTGCCCACAAGCCCACCCACCCAACTGCTTTGCCTCCTCCTTCAGAGTTTCCCTACTCGCTTCGCCTCACCTCGGTCACGTCCTTCCCATCCGCCAAATCTCATCTTATGCGCACCTGCTGGAACCCGTCGTTCTCATCCCCAGCGATCAGTGAGGTCTACCGAACCCATGATTCGGACCTGTTACTCTGGCCCAACACATTACCCCATTTCATACTGACTGCGCCCAGTCGAAAAGCGTCCTCTCACCTTCCTTGAACTTCCTTCGGCATCCATCGATCATACCTCCCGACTCGCAACCGCCAGCCTCCCGCAAAGTCGATGTGTAGTCATATCTCTCTCTGCCCTCACCCTTCTCAACCCCGCAGAAATGCACTCAAGACTCCCAATTGCATAATGTATCCGTAATCAGTGCTGCTTTCCCACGACACTGACAGTCTCTCCCACTCGTCGTTTCATATCTACCATAGCTTGGAAAGACGACTTTCCCGTATTTCAAGTCAGCACCACAGAAACAACGCACGGGAAGAAAAAGCAGAAAAATCGAAACCTATGGGTATTCCTGCTCATTCAACCTAACAGTAAAAAAATGCCAGTCCACCCAAGACTTCATGCTCCCCCCTGTTATTACAAAGAGAGATAATTTCCTTCCCGACCACCTCAACCTGCACCACAGAATCATGAAAGAATACAATCCAACCAAGGGCATCATATCCATACAACAGACTCGTAAGCCATAAAAACCACACTCCAAAGACATCAAAAAAGCCACCATCACCCACCCGCTCCCAACTCCCGAGAAAACCCCCTAAGCATCCTCAGTCCCTGACTTTAATCCCCGGCACCCTCCCCTTTAACTCCTCTCTCCTCCTCTTCAACTTCTCCGCCGCCTCCTTCTCCCTACTATTATTGCCAGTATTACTCTCCCTCCTCGTCTTCTGCTGCTGCCGCTGCGCAGGAACCCCCAAACTGCTCGTCCTAGGCGGCGGCACCACAGCCGCCCCCGGCACCGGCAATCCCGGTAAATCACCTTCCACGCCATACCCAAAATCCCTAAACAGCAAATCCTCCTCCAGCCTCGCGCTCTCCATGCTACTTTCTCTTTCCTCGCTCTGACTATCATCAAGCAACACGCTCCGATTATCAATATTTCGAGAAAACCTATTGCTGTTGATTCGAGGCGTGCGGTAATCGTCACCGTCATCGTTGTCCGAGTCGGATGCGATGGAGGAGGAGTAGGGTTCCGAGCCGGAAGTGGAGCGGGAGTCTTCGGCGAAGGAGTAGTCGAAGTTTTCAAACATGCTGGTGCGTTTTTCGGACGCGGAGGAGGTGGGTTCGTTGTAGAAGGAGGATTGTGGGGGAGGGGCGTGGTGGACGGTGCGGCGGACGATGGGGGGTGCGGCGGGGTCGTCGGATTCGTCGTCTTCGTCGTCGTAGAGATTGTGCGAGGAAACGTCGGAGTCGGCATGAAGGTAGTTGGCGTTGGCGTTCCTGCTATTGACTTGCTCGCGGGACATTTCGACAGGTCGGGAGGAGCGGGGTGGTGATGCAGATTTCAGGTATTGTTTACTGTTGGAGCGTCGTGGGGGGTGCGAGGTGTCGTCGTTCATGTCGGCCATGTCGGCGACTCGTAGTGTGCCATTGGGAGAGGTCCTGGTGACGAATTGCTTCGTAGGTTTGTAGTCGTCTGAGATTTCGTCTTCGGGGAGCTCGACCATGGTTTTGCGACCGTTGGGGAGAGTGGCTTCCACCCAGTGCTTTGCGGGCTTGACTTCAGTGTCTTTGACAGGCTGAGTGCGGTGGTATACGTCGTAGTTGTTTATCTCTCGCTCTACTTGTTCTTCTCGGATACTATGCCTCTTGGACTTTACGTGCTCACGAACGACGGCTTCACAGGTGTTAGTAGTCTGCCAAAGAATTGTGTTTTCCTGCAGGAATACACTCACGCTGTCTCGTCGTGACCTCGGTATCTACATATACTCTACCCTCGGATCCTCCATTCGCGGCATACGTGGGGCTCTTCTGACTTGAGGCTTTGGATGATTTTGGCGCAGGTTTTCCATTGGACTCGGAGGTCGTGGCTTTTTGGAGCGCTCTTGCAGCACCTTTACCTTTGTTCAGAGCCTCAGCGACTTCGTTACCATTCATTCGCTGTGAGTCTGGTCGAATATTAGCTTCCTGGCTGGCACGCTTATGTCCAGTAGTTGTTGACGGAAACGGCGAGTAGGTGACTGAGTTACCTCGATTCCTCTTTTTGTGAGGACTTATTTGAGACAATATTGGTATCGGGTATTCGTTTTCGTTCGGTATTGAAGGCAATTCTTCGGGCTCAGATGCCCTTCGCATGGATAGGCGTTTGCTAGTGTTTCTATTGGGAGTCGTCTTTCGATTCCCTGCAGATTGTGGATGTGTAGACGACGAAGGAGACGTGATGGCCGAATGGTTTGAATCAGACATCGGTGGAGACATTGGGGATTTCCCAGACACAGTGCTTGACCCGCTTCGATCCGCGGCTTGGATTGCTTGGGCCAGTATCCTGGAAGACACATCTCGCATCTCCCCTGGTTTGTTGACTGGCGACCTCTGGGGTCCTCGTTTCGGGATGTAGGTCTCAGGATAGTATGCGCGAGTACTTGAGCCCGTTGTCACGCTAGTCAGATTGGTATCAACAGACGAGTAAGAATCTCGGCGCGACAACTGGTCCTGAGTAGATGACCCATGTGCCACCACTTTGCCACTGGACGGCCGATTAGCACCTCGGTGTGTCCTTCGACCCCTTACAGTTGATTCGTCATCCACACTAGGTGGTTCAGAATTCTGGCTGTTGTGGCTATCTTTCCTGGCACGTGTTCTGCCTCGGCCCTTCCCATTGTCCCTCTGGGATGGTTCATCATCTCTCGTTATCCAGGCAGAGGACGAGAAAGATTTCGGTGCGGAAAAGGGGAGCCTTGGCATAGGGTCGGCGGTCATCTTAGCACTGTAAGATGGTGCTATTGGGCGTGCGGAACTGAATGATTGAGACGTCGCTTCATTCCTACGCATCGAAGGCGGTCGGTATTCATAATCGCCGTTCCGATTCCGATCAGCAACATCTTCCCCGTACGAGCGGAGACCGTTGGCTTTGACCTTGTGTTTCGACGTCGCCCGCTCGTGTGCATTGCTCATAGTTGCGACGGCATCGATTATATCGACATTTTTATTTTCTCGACTCTGAGATATCGACGAGCGTTCCTTAGTGCTCTGCAACGTTGGCGTACGTAAAGAAGAGCTGTCTCGGCCAGCGCTTCGAATGAACGACTTGGGGCGGCTTCCCGGTCGCTGGAGTTCGACCGGCAATTCAGGAAGCGGGTATTTCGCAGATGGCTTTCCAAGCGTCCCAATTGATGACGACCTCGTTCTCGAGAAGAAGGCGGCAGGCGGCCGAGAACCCATTGCAGGCATTGTGTGTTCCGCTGGCACGACAGGAGCACTGGATTTGCGATTGGGAGCGCTCCTTGGCCGACTTGTTCGACCGTTGCTGTTCATAGACGGTGTTCTATCGCGAGGGATGCTCGGCGGCGGTGCTGCTTCTTCATCGTCCCCATGATCAAGAGCCTCAGCCCGTAGTTTTCTGTTCCTCTCCTGGGCCTTCCGCCGGATCTGGTCGAGGGGATTGGGGCCATTCCCTGCAACTGGGAAAGTGCCCAAGGCAGGAGTCTTGCCCCGGAGGGCGGCGTGGTATGGGACAGCTACCAGTACATTGTCATCCAGACGGCCAACGTCTCCGGTTTTCTTTTTCTGGGCTGTCGCAGTCTTGCCGCGAGAGAAGAAGCCGCCAAACATGGATGTTGTCGAGTCGGAGGTCGGTTGAGGCGCGGACGAGTCGTCCTTGGACTTGGCAGTCGCGTCGCGTCAATGGCCAGTCTCTCTCGTCTTAGTGAAGGTAGACTCGGACTAGGGGATTGGCGCCGTTTGCATGGACTTGAGTCCTCTCTCTTCGCAGAAAAAGCAATCAACTTCAGCCCTCGGTCGAGTGCAGCTGACAGCTGAGGCCGTGCTCACCAAACGGAAAGCTTCTTCGGGTGGGGAGACAAACGTACAGGTAGGTACCCGGTCGCTAGTTGGGCATCGCGAAAGTCTATTTATCGTTCAGGATAAGGAGTCGACATTTTCGAATTGCGACGCGCAGGGAAAGGGAGCCGAGAGAGGCTAAAAGGAGAATGAGTATGAAGCTATCGCTAGTCCAGGCTTTGCGTCACGCCAGCTGGCGTTTGCTGGGCCAGACCCCTAAGGGCAAAGATTGGCAGCGCTGGCCGCCTTCGAGTTTAGGGGCATTGCTGCTTCAAGGCGGCCGTGCCCGCAAACTCCAGAGAGTGCCGAAGAAACGAAGGAGAAATTGAGAAATGAACAGAGGAGAAATTGAGAAACAGATGAGTGTGGGGAAACGGATATTATGAGGACTGGGAATAATATGCCGAGATCTTGCTGTCAAAGCGCGAGATAAGCGAGAGCGAACTGAATTGAACTTCGAAATGGTGGAGTGTGGACTCCGTTAAAAGTACGACACTGAAGCTGTTCGTGTTGAAACATACTTGACACTTGACACTGCCGACTGGACGCGATGGCATGACTTCCTTTTTGACTTTGCTAACTCCGAGTTCCTATTAGCTGGGGAACTAACCGCCAGATCAGGTAACGGCGCGAACCGAGTTCATCCAAACCGCGATAGCTATAAGTCATGATTCTTTGGTAACCCGCCACGGCGACATCCTCATCAGCCATGATACCACGGCTACGGCTGCCACGTGCTGCCACGTGTTCTTCGAGCTCCCAACTCCGAGCTTGCTGTCATGTGATTGCCAAGCCCCCGCCAAAGACACCCCTGTGTTTCTAGATCGCACTTGGATCTCAATGACGATCCACCCCACCACCACCTTCGACCACAACATTCTGTTCAACGTCCATGTCTCGGTCGATGTAATGATATTGTCTTGATCGCATTTCGCTTTCAGGATTCCAGGAATTGGATATTGAGACATCAGCTTGTCACTGGGCCACCGCATATTCTATGACGCTGCCAGTACAAAGATGTTGCAAGACGAGCCTGCTTGAAAGCAAAGCTGCCCGGGGCTTCAAGCTGAAAAGCAATTCAATCCGATGACCAATATCCGCATGCGGCCTGCCTGCCTCCCAATTCAGGCTTCGAACCAGTCCTTCCTATTTCAATGTCACTGGCGTTTCCCCATTCCACTTCCCGTTGTCCGTTGTCAGTGAACGCCACAGCCCCACAATGCAAGTCGGATCTGCACTCCAGGCCTTTCAGTTCCTGGGAAATGCCTTCCAGCTGGTCGGTAAAGTAGCCGGCGGGAGATCTCCATACATGCCTTTCTTCTTTCCCCCATTGTGGCCAGCCCGGACGTCATCTCTTCAACCACCATCATCATCGCGCCTAAAGGATAGCTAGGTCCAGCCATGCTTCATCAAAGCCCGTTGTTTGTGTTACCGTATGGCTAGTAGTTAGCTCCCCTCCATAGCTGTCAAGCCACTCCTCGACAAGTCCAACTTCCTTGTTCTGGTCTACGTCTTCACCAATCGGTCAGCAGAGACTGCGCCATAGCTGCTTCTGCCAGTTAGGGTCGCTCTTTGTACAGAAGGAGGAGCCCTTGGCTTTTGCATCATCCTCCATATGAGGCAGTCGTCGCTTGGAGGATAGCACCTTCAGGGTCCAACTGAGGGGCTGTCTAGTGTGATTTCATGTTCTATCCAGCTACTACTTAAGATCGGAGCTGTCCCCTTTTCCTCCATCCCTCTCATCACTCAATCCTCCAAAACAAACCAATTCCGCCCTTCCCAACACCAGACTTTCACATCACCTCAGACAACCCCTACAACACCTTCAATCGTCAAAATGGAGAAAGCCAAGGCAGCCGTTTCCAGCTTCCTCAACAAGGACGGCCAAAACGACACCACAGTCCACGAGAAAGTCGCCCCCGCCGTGCAACACGAGACCGTCAGCCCCACCCAGCATACCGAGACTCAGCATGCCGTCGACCGTGAGGTGCACCAAGACCACCACCACACCACTGTCCAGCCAATCCAGCACCAAGAGGTTCTCCCCGAGAAGCACACCCACCAGCTCGGCGAGGTCGAGCACAAGCACGTCCAGCACGGCAACAATGACCACATCAACAAGACCCTAGAGGCCGAGCGTGCCCAGTTCAAGAACTCCCGCGATGTCAACGAGACCCAGCACACCTCGGCAATGTCCCCAACAGTGACCGGCGAGCATGTCCACCACCGTAAGATCCTCCCATCCCAATCCCCTTCCATCACCACAGAACTAACATCCATTCGTAGACGTCCACGAGACCATCCAGCCAGTCGTTGACAAGGAGACCATCCAACCCCACATCGTCCACAACACCAAGCAGGTCCACGAGGTCCACCACAACGAAGCCAAGCACCACACTGCCTCTGCCCTGCCCGCCATGTCCATGGACGAGTTCCAGAAGGCCGGAGGCAGCATCGGAGGCCGCGAGGAGCGAACGGATGCCTTTGCCGGCGAGCCCCGCACTCTTGCTGGCGAGAGCGGCCACGGCACCCACGGTACCCACAACGGCAGCGGCATGCACGACACCACCGGCACCCACGGCACCCACGACAAGCATGCCACCCATGATACCAATGGCAAGCCTAGCTTGATGGACAAGATGAACCCCAAGATTGATGCCGATGGTGACGGCAAGGCTGGCTTCATGAAATAAGCTGTTTGTTCCGAGATGGAAGTAGAACTTCTTGTCCCAGAGACCGGTTGTTCTAGTGATCGGAGTTTCGAAAAACCTACCGATCATTGTATTTGTATGCTAGGAAGTTTCATAACGACGACTCTTGGAGCGTTGGACTTCGATTAGAGTATACGTCTTCAATGCAAAAGTCTTTGCCCCTTGACTCTGTTTTGATGCTGTGTGATGTGCTGTGTGAACTTGTGTTACTTGTTGCTTGCAACAACCATGCTGTGAACATGTTATGAAACACTCGAAGGGGGTTTAAATCCCCGAATCATTGAAATGTTAGTGATCATTGCGGCACATATCTGAAGGCCACTCCAACTCGTGATTTGGTTCACACGTTCAGTCCACATATTGGCACTCGATTAGGACAGACCTGTCATGTAAAATAAAGTGACCCAAGTTAAAGTACGTGTTAGGAAACCTTGATAAGTGAATCAGAGTTATGATTTCCTTTCGAAGCCTTGGTGTCTGACATTGCAAGGGTTCGAGAAATTTGATAATTGGGCCTCGCGTAGAGAGCTAAACTTGCGCAGTGTGGTGGTCTGGGTACTTTTGACTTTGCCGGGATATATCTGAGCCCGGTCTTCTTCGCCCTGTTTTTAGCAATCCCCATCATATCAAGCATACAAGCAATTTGCATGGCCAACTTACGTAGACGAATAATTCCAGGTTCGAAATCATCCCCATCCCTATTCGCAAAAATAACGATATCCGTCACCACTGAATCATGAATCAATTTGGAATCTACATTTACGAAACTTGGACAAAAACAGCCTCGTCTCGAGATTTCATCTCAAACTCGGTGTTTTGAATATCCCATCGATTCGGCATCGGGTTAACTCAGTACCTAACTCTGCTTCTCCTCGCTTGCTGAAATGGAGATTGGAGACGCATAAGATACACGAAGAATTTGAAGCCAGGAAAGGTGGTGACTAAGAAGGAGATGGAGGCACTGAAAGCCTAAAGGTATAGATAGAAATAGGAAATGACAATCGTGGAAGTTCAGCAATGATTTCAAAACTTCAGAAGTTGTAGAATTTGGTGAAAAAAAAAGACCGTCAGATACCTGCTCCAGAGATTGGTCCAGCTGGTTTATTTTTGACCTTGATTCTTAAAATGCATAGCCCTCTGAAATTGCATTCTGAGGCATGTGACTCGATATACCCTACTCTACGTGCGTCGTCGTAGTAAGGTTGATGCCTTCCCGGAAGGTTGGAGCGGGCCTTGCCAGGACGGACCGAGTCTTGATGTCAAATGTCAATGCATGAGTCCCAACCGGTTCACACGCTGACGAATGGTGATGGGGTCGTAACCATTTGTGAATTGAGGCTATGCCGCTCAATGCTTCTTGAGGCTATCGAGCCTATCGACTGTCGAGGCTCTCTTGGGGTCCCTTTCGTCCGAAACACTGCCATTGTGACTGTCACTGGGGGAGCGAAGGCAAAGCGTGGGGTGATTACATGTATCAATTGCGGATCCATCAAGGTTGAGGGCGGGGCAGAAAGTGGAGAATGATGTGCACAGGGAGCCAAACGGGGAAGTTGATCCAACCCCGATAGATTGATCAAGTCATTCGAAGCCATGACATTATTCGGCGTATCCGAATAGCATATGATGATGATGGCCAAGTTCAGGGGATCGAAGCCGAGTCTCTAGGGTATGTGGCATTGCCATTCTATCACGCACAGACGCCCCATCTGAGACCATATGTCTGATCCGAGGTTCCAGCAACCGACGCCCTGGGACATGAACCCCTCATTCCACACGAGCACGCCGCAGACTGGATCCCTGTTCCCCGGTGAAAGATGCATGTAGGGGCAGAACTGCAGAAGTCCTATTGATTTTTCCAGGAACCAGGCCTCTGGCGCCCCGTCTAATTTGCTCAAGTCGCATTTTTAACCGTGAGACCCGTGACATCCGTGAGACTGGAGACTGGGGTAGGTCCGATAGGAACGAGCGACGTCGTAAATGCAGCGAGTCTTGAACTCTTAAGTCCGCCCTTCATTACAGCTCTAGCAATGCCCCGGTGAGTCATCCAAAAAGTCATACAGACCAGTTTTCCATCCTCGCATCCGCATTCCCAAAGCGGCATCATCTCCTTGACCTATCCTACTCTGTACCTTGGCTATATCTCGAGAAATCACTCTCTGATACCGGATCACGAGGTTCTTTGGGCTGAAGTCGGGAGCCTAGCAGTTTGCCTATCTCGCTATCCCCGCTGTATCCTCGAACCGTGGGGGTGAAACCTGAGAAGCCGCGTGTGTCATCCAGTAGACAATTGCCGTGGCAGGATCTCGTTGCTTCCAGAAACAGGGGTTAACGGAACGAATATGCGGAACAGGGATCGTCTTGTGTCCCAACTTCCGAAGGGCGCCGCATAGCCACCCCCAAGGCCCTAACTTCAGCCAAGACCCCATAGGGCCGAAATAACGTTTGTTTGAGACCCATGTTAACTCAGTAAGCCTGGAAGCTAGGGGGTCTCGTGTCGAGTGGAAGGCTTCTCTGTTCAGACACTTCTCTTCTCCCTTCTCTAGCCGTCCTAATCCCAGTCCTACTAATCCTCAACGTCTCAATCCCAGTCCATGTCCACCTCTCGCCCTCCATCCACTCCTTCATAGCCCCCAACATTCTCTCGAACCCCTCATTATCCATCGTCGGCAGCTTCACCAAGACCGGATGACCCAGCCGAGCCTGCGCCACCGCCGAATACCGATAGCCCACCGGATACTTGTCCAGAGCATCCTTGGTAAGATTCTCAGGTACGTTCTTCCGGTCGATTGGGATTACCTTGTTTTTCCCGTAGAAGAATCAAAGGTCAGGTGGATGCTCACAGGTCCATATCTTGGCATCCGTTTTGGTGAAAATACTCCGGGAGTTCGCCCATTCGGAAGCATCGCGGTATACTAGCCAGCCTTTGCAGAGCCCTAAGATTGTGAACCGGGCCAGGACTTCATCGGCTGTGCTGGTGAATTGGTACCAGACTTTGCGTTGCGTTTCTTTCTCTGTGATGTTGTATATTTTGTGTCGTCGTAGAGACCATGTAGATGAGCACTTCTCCGCCCCCTTCTGAATATGTAGCAGAATGTTGTATTCTAGCCGAGGCCTTCCAACATGATGATATGAGAAGAACATTACACTCACCGGTCTTCTTCTCAAGTGATGATAGTAATGAAAGCCCCTTCATTGGAGCGAGATGCAGGAGCCGCCAAATGCAGCGGTGATAAGCCGCGGACCTACGGGAGCTAACGCTGGATCTTGAAAGCGTGCCGGAGTACGAACATTCTGAAGTGTTCTCTTAGTAGAGTTCCAAGACTGGTCCATCATGAGTGACGAGTGCTCGAGGGCTTCCACCTACAGGCTTTGGTCCCCTGGTTGCGGCTATCACTCCTTGGCCTCCAAGGGCCGATACCGGAGTTAGTGTCATACAACAACGGGTATAAGGCTGATGAAACGCCAGTCCAGTTTAGCATCCATATATCCGAGCAGGTCTCTGATCGTTCGCAGCACTGCCCTCGTAACCCGCCAAGCTTTCCAGAAACGCGCCCAAAAGCCCACAAAAACGCCAACAGCGCCATCACTTCATGTACTTGTGTAGCTTCAAGCCCCCAACGCCCTTTGTACGACTGTACGACACGAGGCTCGGCCTAGAAAGCTTCCTCGCAACTTGCATGCGGCACTCACACCACACCGGTGGCTACCGAATACCACCGGCTACCTAAGGGCTAAGCATGGAACGTTCCATGGTAGCGTTCCATGCAGCCTGGGGTCAGCCCTACCCACTCTCCATACGTAACTTGAGCCTCAAAGAAAGACGCTACTTCAGCACTCACGTATTCCCGGACTTCTTGACCTGATTTGGAATAATTGGGGACACGCAAGACGTGGGATGGAGGTGCAGATATGAAGCGAAGGGCGCACTTACGCACTATAGAATATGGCGTGAGTGAGGCTGGTGCCTGGGCGACGAGGAGGACTGTGTTGCAAATGTTGCTTGTAGCACGACATCGATTGCGGCTGGTAAGATGGATGGTTCTTGAAAGTGTGCCCGTGATGACACTCAAACTAGGATTAGCAAAGAACCTCGTGGATATCCGGTCGGCCAGGAGTCATAGGAAGCGTCATCGGAGAAGTGTTTGACTGAGAGTTGATGTGATAGTGATAGTGATGACCGGTAGCTTCGAAATGCTCAGCCCGCATTGAACCAACTGGCTGGAACCTGGAAATAGTTATCTGTCAATTGACGAAGGTACAAACCTGGCCACAAGCTCAGGAACTTGTATCGGTACGAAGGATGCCCCCATGAGCCCCACCCATCCCGCTCGGCCACGTTTTTCTTACCAACAATAGGGCAGTTCCCGGGATAAGTAAGAACTGCCAAATGCCAATTCCCATCCACGTGAACCCACTTGACGCCTTTTGACCGTGCATTGCATATAGCAGCCCCACATTGGTAAGCTGTGCCTGAACTGTAAGCATTTACAGATAATAATACCTGCTACCCTGGTATAATACCATTGATAGAAACCGCGCTTGTAAGCCAAACCGAGGCTGTTGCATTTATAATCAGTTTTGCTATGAAAATGTCAATTAGGCAGCCTTCGAAATAGGCACACGGGGCATCTTTTGGGGTGTACGTACGTCTGGCTCGGATTTCGTCCACCAATCACAAGACTGCCAGTCTGCCACACCGCAACTCGGTACCTTAGACCAGCCAAACAGATCAAGCTGGAACAGATAAATATGTCACCCGAAAGACTGCAGCACCAGCATCTCGAGTCTGCGGCTGTAAGGCTGAATCGTCATCGCAGACAAGTCGTCACCGGCACCTTGACTACTGTATCGCCCTCGTTCTTGGCGCTGTAACCCGGCCGCTAAGAACCGTTTCTCAAGGTACATGTAGAACGTTCAACGTTTGAGAGTGGAGCACTGGAGTAGTCACAACAGTTACACAGAACTCCGTAGGGCTTGGACTCGGATCTGGCCCACTCGGAGGAGGATCTTTCGTACCCGGTACTCGGTACTTCTGAAGTTCTGGGCTACATGTAGAGTGGACTTTCTGGTCAGAAGTCGTCTCTTCGTGTCTGGTGATTCAGTATGTCAGCACTGAGAGATCTTCCAAAAGCGCACGAATCGGATAGTTCAGAGGACAGATAATGAAGCCGATGCCGAGACTCCCCGAGAGGAAGAGGAAAGTACAGTGGGAGAGTAGGGGATACTCTCTGCAGAGATGGCAAACTTGATAAGCATGGGGTTCAATCGGGGATTCTCGGCAGCATCCCCCGAGTGCACGGTGCAAGGCACTCCGCTGAATCCCTGATCGAATCCCTGATCGAATCCCTGACATCCCACACCCTTCTTCAAGTTTGAAATCACAGACCAGACTTCATGAGAGGTCATGACTCTATCTCCATATCCCATAATGACAAGTCCCACCTTGGCAACCTGGCGTGCCTCGGGCGCTCCGATCATGGCAGCCTGTCACTGAAAGGGAGGGCATAATCATCAGGAAAGACGATTGCGCACACCACCTGTCTTACTGCATCCCTGCGCCCACGCGTGGAGCCGTTGCGTCTGCCCCGTTCAGCTTGTCCTTGTCTTCTCGTCTTCATGGATCAGGGTACGACGTGGTTCTGGAGAAGCACATACGCGGGGTCGTGGAAAGTATTCTCGCAGAAGGGTTCTCGCAGAATCGCAGCCGCTCGCTGCAAGGGTAGCTAAAAACGTGTGCTTCTATGCAGTGTAATGACAACCACCTTAGGTTCCCTCGAACGCATCTCTCCTCGAAGTACTGCGACATGGTCTTGTCATCTCGCATCGTATTTGTCGTAATCGCCTTGACTGCTGCGCACCGCGATGTACTTTTGCAGGAGGTTGCACTATTTTCGTTGGCTGTCGCATAACATCCTTGACGGCGGGAAACGGCGAGGCTGAGGCTAACAGCAGCAGAAACGAGGTATAGTATAATGCATGTCTAAGTAAGGCTACCGTCGACACAAACAGCTTGCTCGTACCATTAATCATCTTTCTCAGCCTCGATATGGCAGGGGGCACACGACGTCCACGGGATGCCATGGGGGCGCTTGAGCTTGTCCATGGAGGGGGGCAACCGCGAGATATCGATATATAAGGGAAGGCGAGGACCCCGATTTTGAATTCCAACATCCAGAACAACATCAACGATCAAGATCCAGATCAAGATACCAAAGACACATCTGCGAACCACTTCAGTCTCCAAGTCCTCAACCTCATCTTCATCACCAACACCTACCAAGTTTCTCGTCAAGTCCAAGTCAAACCACCCAATACAACAATGTGTCAATTCACTTCCACCTCCACCCCCGCCAAGATGATGAACTACAGCCGCAGCGGCTACAACAACGGTGGAAGCAAGGGGGACGACTCCGACTCCGATGACCGCCAGTTGAACTGGAGCCGCAGTGGCTACAACAACGGAGGATCCAAGGGCGACGACTCCGATTCCGACGACTGCCAACCCACCACCACGCCTTCGAACTTTGGTGGCGCCGAAGAGTCTCGAGGTGGCTACAACTAAGCCAATCGCCAAGCATCATACCGTCGTCCACAGACCGTCCTCTTCTCCACTCCATTCATTCTGCATCAGCGAGCCACACTGGTCCACAGCACGGCCTGGCTTTCAACATCTGATCCTGGAAGAGGACGAGAACGGCGGTATTACTTTCGAGTTTCGAGACACTCGGCGGTTTCTTCGAGCGTTAGACGAGCATGCCTCACGGCACCCAATGGCGGCAGTTTCCCTTTCAACATTCGAGCGAGCACTTTCCTTTCCATTACTATAGATTGTACAACAACCACTGTACAAAAACCAGGTGGCTCACGCTGCCGCTCTGAATCTTTCTTTTCTTCGGGAGGATGTCTGATGTATTCTCGGAAGGTTGGCAGTTGGAACGAATTGATGGATGACGATATGGGTTATGGAACTGCAGCACGAGCATGATGATGGAATCGGGCTTGGAAATATCGAATGGACTTGCATTGAGTGGCGTTTTCCTTTCGTTTTCTTCAACTGGGGGACATAAGGTACCTAGACAGATTGGATCACTCCGTCTAAAGCTGCAAAGCTTCCGTTCGTTTTGGGATAGTTGTACTCATCGAGTCGAATACACATGTCGCTCTATTTACCAACACAAAACCTGTTCCATTGATTAGTGACATTCTCATGACTTATTGAGAAGGCAAGTCTCCAGGGCAAAGGGCAATGGGGGATAGAAGAATTGAGACGGAGTTTTACTTCTCGAATACGACTCCAAGCACTTCTTCCACGTCTCCAGCCTCGCCACGACCAGTAATCCGTGACAGGCAGTTTGCGGCAGACCGGAGATGCTCAGCAGCAACCACGATATCACATTCGGCGTCTGTACGCTCCCCACTTGTCTTGGCTTCGGCAAGAAAGTCTGAGAGATGTTGCCGACATGCAGAAAGTAGTTGTCGTTGCCTCTCAGTCACGCCAACAAGGTCTTGCATATCCGGCGGTACATCCGTCATCCGCTCAAAGCTCTTGGCCAGATTATCCATGAGTCTTCTGATGTTCCCAGGATCATCCGGAGTCTGCACAAGATTGTCCATGTACACTTTGATCTTTCCAGGATCATTCGTAGTCTGTTCTTTCTTGGCGGCGTTGCAAGAGATGGTAATAGTTGGGGGGCTTTGTGCGAGAAGGTTTTCAGATCCGTCGAGGAACAAATCAAAGAGCTTCTCCTGTACGGTATCCAGGAACTCATTCAAAGTGTCTTGCGGGATGGAATCGGCTTTGTTGAGTACGAAAATCCAGGGTGTTGGGTTCTTGCAGGCAATCCGAATCGCTTCTTCGTCATACTGCATCATCCATTGTTCAGGTCCAGGTGATGGCTCCACCGAAGCCATGACAATAATGAAATCGGATGCCTCGGCTTTTGCCCTGGCTCTTCGAATACCCTCTTGCTCTACCTCATCAATGACAGGGGTTTGTGGGGATGAAGAGACGTCGTTGCTTGCCGAAACGGGCTCTGATCTGAGTCCCGCGGTGTCTGCAAAGGTACATAAGTACCCTCCGATATCAACACTGACCTCAACTATATCTCTTGTGGTTCCCGCTTCAGAGCTCACTATCGAGGCTTCTCGTCCCACAATGAGATTGAGTAATGAGCTCTTTCCCACATTTGGTGGTCCCAGAATGGAGATCCGTATGCCCTTCCTCAGGAGCTCGCCGTGTTTGCCCGCAGCCTGATGTCGCTCAATTGAGAGCAGCATTTTTTCAACTTGCACGGACACATTCCGCAGAAGCTCAGCTGGCGATTCGTCGAAATGCTGGTCTTCAGAGAAATCAATCAAGGCCTCCAATTCTCCCCGTGCTTGGAGGAGTTGGTATCTCCAAGTCTCGTATTCTCGACCCAAGCGGCCGGAATGCCCTCTCACAGCGGCACGACGCTGTTGTTCTGTCTCGGCAGATAAGACATCGCTGAGTGCCTCGACCTGGGCCAGATCCAGTCGGTTGTTCTGGAATGCTCGTTTGGTAAATTCTCCTGGCTCGGCATAGCGGATGTGATCTTCTTCAGAGGCACAGAGAGTAATTGCTTCTAGAACTGCCTTGACTGTTGCGGACCCGCCGTGGACATGGAGCTCGAGAACATCCTCCCCAGTTACTGATAAGGGGCACTTGAAGTAAAGAACCACCGCGTCGGAGTCGAGCACGTGCTGGGAGGTTGGATGACGAAGAGTCCTCAAGTGTGCGAAGCGAGGCTTCAAAGGTACGTCGGATTGATCAGATTTTGGATTACTGCATAGTCTGCTGTATATCTACGAAAACGTTAGTATATACATCAAGGGACGAAGACCGAGTACTGTACACTCAGACATAATGGACCGGAAATTCGGATGATTGCTATCCCAGCTCTTCCAGGTGCGGTGGATAGGGCGTATATAGTATCTCCAGCCGAATTAGTAAATAGGGGGGAGCGAATGGCGGTACTCTGATCCCGTACTTGGGACACTACTGCTTTGCTGTATCGACTCTGGTATCCGTTCCGGGGAGCGAACAACGTGCTCTTGGCTGGCCACGGGCAAATAGTCCCTATCGGCCTTCCATGTCCATTTCTTGTTATGACATTAGCCCGCCGTGCCAATCGCACCGGAAGAGAAGTATGGGACGGTCTCATCAGCTTCAATTTCATCACACCAACTTTGGGTGTTTGGGGTTGAAGACTTTGAAGTTCACAAGGCTGGAGATCTTCAAAAATCCAGCACAGCCTCGCCAATGCGCCACATTTGAGTTCAGCCTGACATGTGAGGCGGAGACGGCGAAAAAAATATCGAGCCGGGATTTTGTGCCCAGAATTCGTGCCCAAATCATTTGGCGGCAATTCCCAAGCAACAAACTGCACGCACAACACAACTTTCACCAGAGATCTCTTCAACTCGATCAATCCAACACTACTGTCCTGTCACAAGCCGAGAACACCATAAATCATGGCTTCTGACGAGATCGTCTGGCAGGTCATCAACCAGCAATTCTGCTCCTTCAAGCTCAAGTACGCATGGTCCGCACTGTATTCTGCTAGCCCAGCTAACAAGAAGCAGGACTACCAAGGACAAGAACTTCTGTCGCAATGAGTACAATGTCACTGGTCTCTGCAATCGCCAGTCATGTCCCCTAGCAAACTCACGATACGCCACCGTTCGAGCCGAAGAGAATGGCAAGATCTACCTCTACATGAAGACCATCGAGCGCGCACACACGCCTGCCAAATTATGGGAGCGGATATTGTTGTCGAAGAATTATGCTACAGCACTCCAGCAGATTGACGACCGACTCATCTACTGGCCAAAGTTTCTCATTCACAAGAGCAAGCAGAGGCTTACGAGGTTAACACAAGTCGCCATCCGGATGAGGAGAATAGCAAAGGAGGAAGAGCGTCTCGGCGAGCGACTGGTCCCGAAATTGGCGCCCAAGGTGCGACGAAGAGAGGAAACCAGGGAGCGCAAAGCAGAGGCTGCGGCAAAGGTGGAGCGTGCTATTGAGCGAGAGCTGCTGGAGCGTCTAAGGAGTGGCGCTTATGGCGACAACCCTCTGAATGCCAGCGAGAATGTCTGGAAGAAGGTTCTGAAGGCACTCGAGCGTCAAGGCGAGGGCACGAGGGACGAAGACATGGACGAAGGCATTGAAGAAGACGAGTTTGAGAATGAAGAAGAGATGGAAGACGAGGAGGGCGTCGGAGCCGTCGAGTATGTCAGTGATCTTGGAGAAGACGAGGACGACCTGGAAGATTTGGAGGATTGGCTCGGCAGCGAAGAAGAGGCAGCAACTGGCGACGAGGAAGATGCTGAGAGTGACAGCGAGAGCGAGAGCAGCGAACATGGTTCGAAGAAAACGAAGCCAGTTGCTGGAAGCAAGAGGAAGAAGGGGCCTGCACCGAAGGCCAAGCCCAAGAAGCAGGCCAAGATGGAGGTCGAGTGGGAGATGGAGGAGGAAACAGCGCCGAGACAGTTGGCACGAGCTTGATTTCAGGCATGAGGCAGCTCATACATGTGACGATGGCGTTGGGGAGTATCAGCCGTATCCTGTCTGGCCATGGGACTAGATCTTGCCATTGCAAGAAGCCGGAAGAACAGAAATCGAAAAGTAATTTGCTTCGCATTGCTTCAAGCACGATCTATTCCTGGCCACAATGTTTCCATTCAATAAGGGAATCGCTAAATCGCATCTGAAGTTTTGAAAAGCGCATACAGACTAAGCCTGTTTACCCTAAGCCTCTTAATCATTCCCGTCCCAATTCTAAGTCACTTCAAATATTTCAAACTCCTGTAGCCGCCGTGGGAAAGTATATCCCCTAGCCCCGTGTGGCTGCAGTAGCGGGTAATTATAGTGATGTGGGGTACTGCAGGCTGCGCCGAAACACAGCTGGTGATTAGAGGTCAAAGCAAACTCCATGCAATTGTCCTTCTCATTCCTCACCACTCTACAACATACGAAAGAGGCCCCGAAGAGGCGACACCCGCCATCGCAGCGCTGGCGCATCACTGGGCCCTACGAATCTCTGGCGACTTAGTGGTACCAGTGTAGACCTTCAGCCCTAACACCGCCGAGAGAGTCTGACAGTCGCCTGCCTCCTCCACAAAGGAATCCTCTAAATAATTCGATCCGATCTTCCTCACGATCATAATTCACAATGTCGTACTTCAGCTCTCTTCTCACACAAACGACGTCGCGAGTCGCCTCGATCCGCCAGAACATCTTCACCTCAGAAGCCGACGGCGACACCGAAGACGACACCCACATCTGCCGAGTCCTCCGTCACTACTACACCGAAAAGGGTCGCCCATTCCCCGGCTGGCTCCCGCCGGATCCTAAAGCCCCTCCACCTATCGTCGTCCAGCCCGTCTACAACAACCCCGTCGGCGCCGGCTATGGCGGTATGAACAGCCAAGGCGGCGGCCTCTCCAGTCTCTGGGACTCGCAACCAGCCACTCGAGGCGCTCCGCAAAGTCTCCGTACAGCAAGCCCAGCACTCCAGCGACCATCGAGAGAGCCCTACAACCGCAGCCAGACAGCCAGTGTAGAGCCCACCATCCAGGCCCGTCCCTTACCTAGCCAACGTGCAGGAAGCTACCAGAGCGCAGGCAGAGGCGATGCGCCGGCAGGAGCAGCAGGTGCAGGTTCCGCAAGCGATAAATTGAAAGCACGACTTTGGGGAGCGGCAAGGTCAGCGAGTCCGTCGAGCATGGCCAATACAGCGGGGTCTGCGATGGAGCAGCACCGAACGAACAGCTTTGGAAGCAGCCGAAGCGATGCTGGTGGCGGAGGGGGTAGCTATGATGGCGGTAGTTTGTCTTACGGGGGCGGAGGTCAACAGTACAACTCTGCGCCCCGAGGTCAACAAGATGGACGGAGAATGGGGCTTCCTAGCGGGCCTAGGAGCGGAGGTGGACTGCCTACGAATGGGCCCAGAGGATACAGATGATCTGAGGCTGCCCGTTGGAGTTATGGTGGGAAGGAGATCGCTCAGCATTTGCAAGCGTCGGTTCGTCTTGCTATGGGCTTGGATGTTTGCAAGAGCGTGGAGTTTAGAGCGTACCCCCCTTAATAGTCTGTGTGCTGGACACTTTAACGCTCCTGCTAGCCATAGCAGAATAGAACACAGATGACTCGAAGCGCAGAGAAACTATGGAGTTTTCTAAGTTGTCCTATTACTGTCATATCAGTCCGGTCTGTAGCTTTACATGTGAACCCAGAACCCAGGGAGACTAAAGAAACAACTTTTTTATCGTCCCTAATAAAATCTTGGTTTTTGATTTCCTATATGGCAAAAGAGAGCAAATTACCTGCATTCAATCTACATGTACATCTCGTGCTGTACCTATGTTCAATGGAAATCCGGATGAAAACGGCATCCACGCCTCAGGCACCCACGCGATATCCAGCGCTGCACGATCCCCAGCGGTACATCGGCCCAGGTCTCATAAATTTATTCTGGTCGCGACCAAACACCGCCACCATCAATCCTCGCCGTACCTCGCCTTCCTCTGCATTCCGTGATGCGGAGATCGAGGCAAGTTTCGGAGATATGCGCGTTGTGTGCTTTTCGCCAGTCACAACGGCAGAACCATGTTTCCCTCTCCGCCGCCAGCAAACTCTTTCATACCAGCACTCCGCGTGCTAGAAGTCCTACTAGGCGCCAAGGAAAAGATATCGAACCGAGAGCTTTGAGATTTCTTGCAGAAGGACGTCGAGGAGAAAGAGAAGTAAGGGTGTTCTGTCTGGCGCGTTTACGCAATGCTAACTGTGTTGTGAGTAGGGGAGGCTAAGGTCATCGCTTTTATCGCCCGCGAGAAGGGAACGAGATTCATCCGCGGGCAGACCATCCTTATGGGAATCCAAAGAGGAGCGAGGAGCAAGATTTGCAACACTCGCAAAGAGGGGACGAACCTCCTTCAACCCGTTGGGTGAATCAGATACATTAACACCTGAAGGATTGAAAAAGCAGATCGCTACACAAAATCAGCTACTTCATAGGCTTATCATTGAGCAGGTGACGACGCTACAGAGTAGGCTGACCCACGACAATCTGCACCTGTCCTACGGATTCTCGGACAAAGCTCAGGTGCATGATGCGACCAAGAGGTTTCTGAAGAAGATCGGCGATGAGTTCGAGAAGGCCCGCGACGTACCGCCTGCTCAAATCGATCCCGAGTCGTTATATTCCATCTTCCGAAGAGCTTTTGTGGAGAAATCGTTAAAGGGGTTGAGTGGGACTATCAGATTCGAGTTTGGTGAATTTATGGTGGGGAACGCCTTTTCGAAAGAAGATGTGGACGCTCAAAAGAAAGTGACTGATCTGAGATGGCCGATCGAATGGTACCCGGAGACGAGAAAGCTACAGAGAACTATACATTTGCATGTTGGGCCGACGAATTCGGGAAAGACATACCATGCGTTGCAGAGATTGGAGCAGGCTAAATCCGGCATCTACGCCGGACCGCTCAGGTTGCTGGCCCACGAGGTCTATACGAGATTGAATGCAAAAGGCATTCAGTGTCAGTTGGTAACGGGTGAGGAGAGGAGGATTCCCGAGGGCATGAAACATCACATGAGCAGTTGTACGGTGGAGATGGTGCCCCTGAACGAGCCAGTTGACGTCGCGGTTATCGATGAGATCCAGATGATGAGCGATCCGGAACGAGGATGGGCCTGGACCAACGCTTTCCTCGGTGTATCGGCGAAGGAAGTCCATCTTTGTGGCGAAGAACGGATGGTCTCCATAATCCAAGAGCTTTGCGTTGCGATGGGTGACGAACTTGTTGTTCACAACTACCAGAGACTCAGTCCTCTCAAGCCAATGAAGACCAGCTTGGGTGGAGATCTGAGCAAACTTGAGAAAGGCGATGCCATCGTTGTTTTCTCCCGAGTCGGCATCCACGCAATGAAGAAGCAGATTGAGGAGGCAACCGGGCGGAGATGCGCTGTCGTCTATGGCTCTCTACCACCAGAAACCCGGGCGCAGCAAGCCAATTTGTTCAACAGCGAGGACAACGACTACGACTTTCTTGTGGCAAGTGATGCCATTGGTATGGGTCTTAATTTGAGTATCAAACGCGTCATCTTCGAGGTCACCTCTAAGCACGATGGGAACGACTTCCGTACTCTACTCGCCCCCGAATTGAAGCAAATCGCTGGACGAGCAGGCCGGTACCGAACGGCCGCCCAGGGCGCCGGGGACAGCAAAATCGTTGCTGCTGCGGCTACGGACTCGCCCGCAGACGTCGAAGCCGCCAAACAAGCAGCCCTCATAGAACAGCCGAAGTCCGTCGGTCTAGTTGGCTCCATTGACGATTTCGATCTCTCCATCATCAGGAAGACACTTGCCACCGACGTCGAACCCGTGACGAAAGTCGCAATCATGCCCCCAGACCCCATCATCCACCGCTTTGCATCCTACTTCGCCCCCACCATCGCCTTCTCCTATGTTCTACGTCGACTTTTTAGCATCGCCACGGTAGGCGACCGCTTCTTCCTTTCCACCCTCAGAGACCAACTCGACGTCGCGGACATCATCCAACCCTACCGCCTAACCGTCGCCGACCGGCTCATCTTCTGCGCCGCGCCGGTGGCACTTCGCGATGGCGCAAACGTCAAAGCGCTCAAAGCGTTTGCGCGCTGCGTTGCAGAGCAGCAAGGCGGTGAACTACTCGACATCGACGCTGTGAATCTGGAAGTGCTGGACGCAGAACGCGATACTTTCGACAAGTCCTATCTGGACGACCTGGAGTCGCTGCACAAAGTGATTACGTTATACCTATGGCTGAGCTACCGCTTTGCAGGCGTGTTCAGGACCCAGGATGTGGCGATCAAGGTCAAGGATATGGTGGAGCAGCGAATCAACATGTGTCTCGAGCGCGTGGACGAGAAGATGGAGAAGAGAAGAGAGCGTCTGATGCGTTCGCGCAGCCGGGCTGTGAAGCAGTATAAGATGGAGCAGAGGAGGGATGCGGAGGAGATTCATGCTATGACGATGAAGGGTGGGGTTAGGCGCGTTGATGCTTGGAAGGATAAGGCGAGTAAGGCGAGGGAGGAGTTGCTGGGGCTGATTGGAGGTTGGGAGAGACAGCGGGGTAAGGGTGGAGATGATGATCTTATTGAGTTTGATGAGGTCAAGAAGGGAAGGGGTAGCGAGGTGAGAGGCTGATGGGTGGAGGGAAAGCGTAGGTGTGTATCATACCCGGCTATGTTGTATCATATGTACACGTGTACAATACTGTGTTTTCACGCGTCTTGGGATGGCATTTGCAGTGTGTTTTCTCTTCATTTTGTGCCTTTGTGTTTTGTGCCTCGGGGAGACTGGGATGCTGTAAGTAAGCATCTGGAAGTATCAGAATCATCTAAGGCGTTCACCAAGATGGTGGTGGTATCAGCGGGAACTGAGAATCCATGTGTGAATTCCAGTTCTTCAAGCCGCTTTGTCACCATCGAGGCTCTTCTTCGCGACTCTGGCAGCGCCTGGGTTGAGGGCATTCGCGATGGGTGTTTACTGGCGTGCCCGGTCTTGGGTATTTGGAGCTGCGAGTGCGGCGGACGATGAGAGGGTGGGCGTTACTGGCGCATTATTGCGGTCGGAGATTTGAGTACTTCGAGTGGGACGAGGAGATGCTAGACTTGCGGCGATTGCTGTTGAGAAGAGGAGGGTTGGCTGGCTGCGCAGTGCGTACATGTGTGGTGATGGCGGTGCAGGTACCCAGGGGTTGAGACCGTGGGTGGCGGTCGTCCTGCTCCCCAAGCGGTTCGGAGCCGGTGATGTTGCATAAGTTGTCTCGAAGGGAAATGGATCTCTTTGGAAGGGCAAATGGGGAGGCAAGGCGTGGGGAGAAGTGCAGTGGGCAAGTGTCCTTTATTTGGCTTTGCCTGATCTTGTGGCTGAAAAGTTGGGTGCGAGTGGTGCATATACTGAAATTTTCATATCTTTTATAAATCGAATGGCAAGACATGGCGACTGGCTTGATTGGAAAGTCTTTAAAGACGATTTCAATTCCCGGGTGGATATCCCTTGGTCACAAGTGCGTTGTACTGGGTTCGATTTTTTGTATTTCTTTTTGCTTTTTTCGCCATTTTTTTGGGCTTTTTCTTTCGCAACATCATCATCAATCACTCTTGCATTTGCGATATTCCATGCTTAGGACATGGAAGTGGGACTGCTTTCTTCTTGCCCAGGACTATTACCAAGATTCAAGCAGATTAGAACCAGCGATTCAGATTTCTCGGACTTCTTTTTTGAGTCGTTCGATTCATTTAGTATTGTTAAGGGACAACTGTCAACTGTCAGAATTAACTACTGGTCTTGACCACTCTTAGTGATTCTCAGTAATGACCCTAACATTTGGTTCTCTCTCACGAATCCGTTCTCTTTTTCTTCTTCACAACCTTCACAGCCCTACCCCTGGTCGACTTTCGCGGGACATCATCCTTGTGGAACAGCTTTCTCTCAAGCTCGCCGGGTCCCATTGCCTCCAGTGGATTATGCTCAGAGAACTCGTCCTGCAACTCTTTGGGTACATTCTCACCGTACTTCCACACATCATCACCCCTTGCCCAGCCGACCCGACGTGCCAGATAATCGGCCACAGGTATCTTCACGTCTTGTTTGACGAACTCCGAGTCACTCTTGTAGCGTTCAACCCAGGAATCCTGGGCGTAAGCGGCGGCGGTCAGTCCCTCTTTGGTGAGCTCGTCTTTCGTGAAACGTCGAAGTCGCTTAGCGCGAAGAAATGCAATTTCATTTCCTCCGGGTTCCTGCGAAGAGAGAGGAATTTGGACGGCGAAATCGACGTAGTAACCTTTTCCACTTGTGCGCTTCGTTGGTACATGGACCAGGGCGAGGTGCACATCTCCCTCTCCAACGGCGCCTGGGGCGGAACTCTTCACAAGGTTTCGAAAGCCGGTACTCTGCGCGATGGCTAATGTAGCCGGGTAGATCGGACCAGCAAGCATCGAAGTAGCCACAAATGCTGGAACCAATCTCTCGACAGAGACCCATCGGTCTGCTTTCGACTTCTCGGGGAATCCACCAAGCTCAACGTACACCGACTGCATTCGGTTCCACTGGCGCCAATTTTCTTGCTGAAAATTGTCCAGCCATACTTGCTGACTTCGCTCATCGCTAGGGAAGTCGTCCATCTCCAAGCCTAAAGAGCTAGCGTGGATTTTGACGACCCGCCACGGACCGTCGAAATCAATCCGGACGCTCATAGGTCTGGTAGGTGGATCTGCTTCCTCTCGAAGACGAACAACGAAATTACCGACCTCGACCTGAACGGCTGAATTGTCTTTGGTCTTGTAGAACAATGCAGTAGTTCGGGGAGCGGCGGATATGCCCGTCGAGTCTCTGGCCTTGATGATTGTCTTCCCTTGAATCTGGGCATTTGCCGTCGAAGGTTTGTTGATTGAGTCAGCATCGCCGGGAAGGTCATTTCTGGCAGACAAAAGCGCACCAATATCAGTCTCCAGGCTGAGAGCATCAACGGGCGTGGTAGGGTTCTGCGGAGACCCAGGCAGCAGGATGCTCAGGATCATGGCTTCTTTGCGGCCAAAGATATCTGTTCCCACAGCGACCCTTGTTTTCGTGACTCTCTCGAAGTCATGGCCCAATCTGACACGTTTGTCTTCGTGTTCCTGGTCCGATCGCACAAGATGAACAATGAACTCCCGAACAACACCCTCCTCTGTCTTGTAGCGAATCCAAGCTCGGTCATAGTTGTTCTGGAGAAGCACGAACACAAGGTCGCTGTACTTGATGCCGATGTCTTCTCTTCCTCCGAAGCCGATGCGCAGTCGCTGCTCTCCCGATTCCCAGGCCAGTTCTTGTACGCCGTAGATCGCATCGGGGGTTGCGGCACTGACGATCATGCATTCCGAGACAAACAAGCGCACTTTCACGGAGTAGTTGCCTTCGAGCTCGATTTGCTCCTGGTCGTCGTTGGGCGGGTTCGACAAGAGCATCTTCATGCGATCTGCATTGCAAAAAGGATCTGTGTTAGCAAACTGAGCGTCTGCGCGGCACGCCAAAGTGCGAAGATACGTACCAGCTTGTGGGGGAGACATGTTGCCAGTCGATCAGAACATACAACAATGGTGCGGGAAGGTGTAGAAGTCTGCAAGATTGCGGCCACAGCAGCGCAGGAGGATGCAGCGCGGGAAAGTAGCAAGGCGGGAGGACAGGTGAAGGAGGGCGAACGAGTGGTGGCTGCGAAGGTACTCTGGTATGGTTGCGCTTTAGACCAGACGTTGAATATGGAGATACCAAAGGCGGTACAGAGCTGGACGCGGAGTGGGAAAATGGAAGGTGGACTGGTTGTGGACCTGCGAAGCTGCGAACTTCAGGTGGTGTAAGTTCGGAGGAGATGTGTAGATGGCGCGCGATTCGGGCCCAGGTCAACAAGCGCCGCGTAGAAGCAGAACGGACATGAGCAGAGATACGAAACGACAAGAATTTATAGGGAACGACAGGCTTATGAGGTAGCGGGAGAGAGTCAACTTGAGAACCACAACCTTCTCTTCCCCTTCCCTTTCTACGTCCCAAGTACCATCTCGATCATAGATTCCACGCCCGGTTATAGCTACTGCTTCGATTCCTACTCAGAAGATCAGATCGAGACCCACACTTTGGACCATCATGAATCTACCACATCTTTCTCCTCTCATTTCAGAATCCATCCACCGCAAGCACGAACACTTGGAAGTGACAAATAAATTGGGGATGAACTGTTCATCTGGAATTTTCCCTTCTCAAAGCCATTCGCGGTTCTCAGGTTAGAAATGATAGGATGCAGAGATATTGGGTATTTGATCCGGACCCAGGTTCGAAGAATCAATCAGAAAAGATTCCAACAAGTAGAATTAGGAACGACTGAGCTCCATGAAAGTAACTCGGCGCTTTTGCGCAGTATTAAGACAAGACTTTAGAGACGATGAGCCAATTAGAGATTGCTTAGGTGATGAGTGATAGCTGAAAAAGATTGGGAACCCTCACAACGGCTGAAAACACAGAAACAATAAACTAAGTTACGGGCCTACGGCATGTCGAGGTCAAGGCTGGAGGCTCAGCATATTTTTCGGTTAGGACCGGACTGCCAGTCCAGGGACTAGTCCGGACAATGAACTCAGAAAGCTTATTTCGGGACCCCCTAAAATTAGTAGTATAACCGAAACCATAAAACTTTGGAGAATATTAAGGAATGTTGCAATTACTCCGAGCACCGGGCCATACGCATGCGCAGGACCTCTGCCTACCGGACCGGAGCTCTAGCCTCGGGCTACCCTGCAGGGGACAGGATCTATATAGCTCCGCAAGCAAGAGCTTCTAGACTTCTCTCCTCAGCCATGAATCTCCATCGTCTACCTACCTGTTTGGTCTCTTGTTGTTTGAGTGTACACACCCGCCTCCCTATTCTTCACCACAATGACTCCAAGATAAGAATGAAGGAGAATGTTCTATTTCTCCAAACGTGGCGGCGTCTACTCGGCGTTGTTGAGTCAAACCCCCAGCTTGTGAAACAAGTATCGTTATATGGTGGATTTTTATGGTAGACGAGTCACATGACCTGAACCTGGGGGTGTTTGAAGACTCACCGCTGAAGGAGAAAAGAGCTCTCGCAGCCGCCGCTTCTCCTTCCTTCTTCACCATCGTCACATCAGGCGAATCGGGTGCAGTTGTCTTCAGAATTACCCTCCCACCTTTCCTATATTGTAAATACATCACATAGCGTTACAGCTGCACATGCTTACGGTTCTCTCTCTGCACCTGGGCCCCTCAAGACCTGGATTGAAGCCCCAGGTCAAGGTTCTACGTCTTGGTCGAGACTCTATACCGGCGGGAGAAAGAACCTTTTGCAATTGAAGCTGTTCCCGCAAATTCTACGTTCACATCCGACTATTGCACATGATGAGATGAGGGCATAAATTTGCTGGACAACTTCAGAAAAAGGCTGGGTGTATTCCGCCAAGCATGTCTTAGTTTGCTCGTTCTGAGAAAGTTATAGAGTCTTATAATAGTTCATAGCGACAATTGCCTTGCTTTTTTCGAGGAGCAGAAGGAGTGACCAAAAGAAAGTTGAAAAAAAAAAACCATTAAAAGCCATCATGCTAAATGCAAAATGCATGCAAAAAAAAAACCGCAAAACGAAACGCGAAAAAAAGAACTCGAACCCAGTACAACGCACTTGTAACCAAGGGACGGGAATTGAAATCATCTTTAAAGACTTTCCAATCAAGCCAGACGCCATGTCTTGCCATTCGAGTTCTGACAATCAGTTGCAGAAATTGCTCTATATGTCAGCTTCCGCCAGATCTCTTCCAAGCATTACTCCCTAACCTCACACCCAAGAACACAACAAAGTCCCTCTCTCACTCAGCATGAACATTCCTGATGTCCTGAACACTTTGAAAGGCCCTTGAACTGCGCCTCCTTCTGCTGATCCTTGAACCGTAGCAGCGCGAACTTCCCCTGACCTTATCAAAGTCAAGCATCTCCCTCTCCTCTCCCGTCCTGCGCCTGCCATGTCTTTACTCCTCAATCTTTCTTTATCCATCAATTCCTCCTCCTCCTCCAAGTCCCCGCAGACACCAGCTAACCTGCGATCCAGCGCAGCGAGAAGACCACCGAAGATCCAACTTGTCCGCACCCCGCCACACCCCAAGCACAATCCTTTCGAAGCCGCACGCGATATTTCCAGGCCCCGATTCCTCATCCGCAAATCCACAAAGACCAAGCTCACTGCGCAAGTACTTCAACCCCACTATACATGCAGCAAATACTCGGATGGTTCTCATCTCGACACTGTAGCCAGAACACCCCCCAAGGCCACTGCTGCTTGACTGCCTGATCCCCGCTATCCCCTCGCTGCCTTTTCCCCTGTATGGCTTGGTGTCAGCCTTCCTCCCTCCGGACTCGTACACCAGACAGCTTCCAAAGTGTTCCTCGATTCGCAAATATCCCTCCAAGCTACTAGTCGCATGGTCACATAATCTGATTCTCAGATTCTGTCCTGCTTATCCAAGACTCTCCGTACACCTTGTCAGCTCTACGTACTGGCTTTGCTTTTTGATCGGTCAGCTTGGGTTTGGACACCGTCGAGGCTTTCTAACTGCAATATGTAGAGTATGACAATATCAAGTACGCTGCGCTGGTAGTTGTCGATCCGTCTCTACGCGGTCTAGCTGGCAGCGAGAGGAACGAGCTCTTGGCATTGGGACGAAGAGAATTCCCCTGGGAGGCATCGAGGCGCTCTGATAGTGGCGGGCATATAGTCATGCGACAAAAGTCTGAACACCCCCAATAATCAAGAACATCCCCAGTGACTAGGAATACCCACAGTGATCGGGAATATCCACAGTGATACTGATTAGGAATACCCACAGTGATTGGGAATACTACTTAATAAATAGCTGAGTACTGCCACGGAAGGGGGTGCAGACTTTTGTCGCCCCACCGTAGGTAGACCCGTAGACCCATCTATACTCCGGAGGCCAAATCGGGGCTTTCTTCTGCAGGACCACGACTGCCACAATCATGCCAGCCGTCATCTTATTCTCGATGCCGCGTTGTCTTGGCTCTCCCTTCTCTTCCATGGTGTCAGCAGTGCCACTCGCTGATAAAGAACGTGCAAAAAGAAAATCACAAAAAGAGTTGAACCCACACTCTGGCGGTAGCGGTGGCATGTCTAGCGACGACTTACAGACGAATCTGGCGGCGGTTTTCAACGACATGCGGCGTGCCAACTAAGCTACAAGGCTATTCAACTGTTGGATGTTGAAGGTCAGTGGGTGTAGTTAGTATATAAGGGAACTTCTGCAGAGGAGACTATATCTCTCTCGCACTCACAGTCAACCATGCCACACGACCCAGCTCTCACTTCGCACGCCATCCAAACATCGTAATATAAATTAATTCCGCCAAACGAACACAAGAACAGTAAACAGCCCTACCACCCTTCTCACCACCTTCCTAAGGTCTCACCTGATCAATCCACTCCGGCCCCGCCAAATCCGTAAAGAAGCTCGCCCCCTTCACAGTACTGGGCGCTCCAGGAGTCGTAACATTACAATTTTTTGTCCAGCTACCACTCGCATTATATCTCTGTCCCACAAAGTGCACATAATCATCCAAACGACAGCTCTTCCCTGGTCCGTTTTGGCACGAGGGAACGGGATATACGGCGTCGTTGAGGAGGATGCGAATGTAGCGCTCTTCGTGCGTAGTTGTGGAGGCGTTGTAACTCCCTGTGTAGTTGTAGCTTCCTGTGTGGTTCCAGGCACCCGAAGAATTCGTACTAGAAGTAGCGAAGGAGCAATTCAACACTTCAAAAGTAGTAGCGCCTCGCTGCGTGACGAAATGACTCGCTTTATACAGCCAATCCTCCGGAATTGTGTCATTAGGCAGCGGTGACTGTTCGTCAAACACTCCCGTGGCGGCTGTGAGTTCGGCAATTTGCCCATCATTCAGAAACGCCACAATGAGGTTTGGGACTGTGTAAAACGAGCCATTGGCATACTTGCCCTGCACACCAGGGCCAGATTGGAGGAGAGAAACGAGGGAGTTCAGGAACGGAAGCATCATGGTTTTTTCGAGGTCGGTGCCGGGACCTAGACCGTAGTAGTAGCGTAGGTCTTGGGCGTATTCGTATTGTTTGAGCTCGGTGTCGTTGAAGGTGGAACACCAGGGTGAGAGGGTGCCGGTGATTTGAGATTCGTAACCGCATAGGTAAGGGAATAAGGAGATGTCGCTGTTGGTGAATGTAAGATTGCCGGAGATCAGGCTGTTGAGGCGGGCGGTGATGGGTGGGAGGTAGAGGGCGGCCCAATCGGTGGTATATGTGGCACCGTTCGAATCGTCGAAGTTGGGACACTGGTCGGAGGGGGAAAGAGAGTTGCCGAGTGCGTCGATGGAGCCGGTGGAGTTGATGGTGTAGACGGTGCCGAGCTGCTGGGCTGTGCTGCCGAGATAGCCATGTAAGAAGTTCACGGCCGTTTGTACGACGCGGGGGTAGAGGTTGGCCCAGACCATGAATTGGGAGCCGTAGGTATAGAAGGAGGGGTATCGTACTCGGAGGGCGTAGCCTAAGTCGTGGGCTTCTTTGTAGCCGGTGATTGATTCTTGGGCTATTTGGAGAGTGGGGTTGCTGAGTACTGGCTTCCAGCTCTTGAGGAACTCCAAGGAGCCGCTTGCTGTGAAGCTTGCATTTCCGATCTGGGATTCGGGTTAGCTTTCGGAGTTGCCAGAGGGTATTCCGAGCGGGGAACAATCAGAGTAAGAGGCTGACCTTGTAATACAGATCTTCCCATTCCCCGTATGCTCCCGAGTCTGGGTATCTTGAGCCATGTCTCGAGATGACAGCGGCTTGTTGTACAGAACAGCCGTCGGGAACATCGCTCGAGACACCATTCACGTTTGGCCCTAGACAATCAACTTGAGACCAGTATCAGACCGATGAAAGAACGCTTACCGGCGAACCACGGACTGTTAGCACCCAACCACTCCAAGGGACTGCTCGCGGAGTCACTTGATGGCAGCAGGAGATCTTGCTGCGGATACAAATACTGCCCTTGAGCATTCGCGCCGACAACGACGGCGGAGAAAAGCAACATTGAGAGAATGGCCATTTTGACGATGACGAGCTTGAAAGGGGCCAATTGAGCTGAGGAACGCACCTGAAGAGCCGGAGGAAGAGTATGGAATGTATGGCCGACCTACTTGCTCGATATACCTGGATCTTTCAGTCTCTTGTCAACAGCTTGGTAGCCCCAGCACGCCGCGATTATCGGAGGAACTACCTCAATAGCGATGAAGACCCTGACCTGCGCATGTCCACAGGTGGATCGAGATGCATGGAGATCGTAGCCCGCAATGCGAACCAGCTGGATGGGCCGAAAGACGCGACGTTCTCGCCGTGTCTGAGCAGCACGTGGTGGAGGAGTTGTTGTGAGTGGGATGTCTGGTTCGCGATGCTTGCAGATCGGAAATTGGAGATGCGCTATGATCCCGTACGTAGATTAATTGCTGTGCCGTTCCTCTCTGCCCCTCTGCGAAGCCTTATCAGATCTGACAGTGCCCCTGAGCTGAAAGAGTGCCGATTGGGTCATCCGAAGACCATCTCATGATCTCGCTCGCTGGAGGTGTAGTGCTTGATGCTAAGCTTTTGATATGCAATCACTGCCCCGCAACAGGAAGGTGAGAGACCATTGAAGATTCAATAAATACCCTGGTGACGAATCCTGGGGAAGAGGAAAACAAAGCATAACTTCGATCTTGTGGTGAAGGCTTCTTCGATAATCGGGTCTCTGTCAAGCTGTTGAACCAGTATCCACGTACTCGGAGTCGGATGGCAGCCAGTTCTTTGGTACCTGCTGGCGTCGTACCCGCTTCCGCTTTCTCAGTCTGAACTCAACAATATGTCCCCATTTCTCCCAGCAATTTTCAGGAAACCTGCTCGGGCTGGTCAATAGGTAACGATGAGAGCAGTATTGCGTCCCCTTCTTGTCTGGACTGCAAACTGCTCAAAGTACCAAGTCTGGCTCCAAGGACATCCCGAAATAGCCTCCAAAATCCTCGCTCGGGTCTTGGATGTAAAAACTCGGACACCAGCAATTCTTCTCTAGATGACAATAAAGAAGAGCAGTTATGCGGCCATCGAGCTCAATTCCATCAAAACAAAGTCGGCCGCCCCAGCCAACAGACGCTTGACGTCGCCAACACCAGAGCCTCAGCCTTGTCACGTGCACGGGCTCTAGGGCAGGACCCTCCCCGCTAAGCGCTTGGCACGCTAGTGGCGGGCAGCGGGCTTAAGGCGCGCGATCTGGACGCAACCTCCATCTTTCTTCATCATCCACACACATTTTGACTCAAAGGTAGGATCAACACCACAACATCCTCTGCCGCCTTGCAGCACAGCTGACTGGTACCCATCTAGTATTCAAGATGCGTGCCAAATGGAGGAAGAAGCGCGTCAGGCGCTTGAAGCGAAAGCGCCGCAAGACTCGTGCCCGCTCGTGAGTATCCCTCCAGCAGCTCCCTCTGGTCAATTGGCCAGCCTCCAGCTGCGCACTGCTGACCACGCCTCTAGGAAATAAACGCCTCGCCTCTCGATCTCGATCTGAGTCATTGTCGTCCTCAAACTCACCATGTCAATTGAGTGCCAATTGTGCATCTGAAGCTCAGCATCTCTCGCGGCGGACCTCTCTACTCTCTTCTACGTCACATCTTGACTCTACGACAAAACACATCTCGCGAACACTACGCGCCACATGGGACACAACTGGGATGGGCTTGGAATGGGCGGACAGTCTGGCTGACACTGGGTGGAAGTGATGGTGGACCTGAAGTCTTCGGTGGTCGGATCGGTCAACATCTCATCGTGAGCTGCTTCCGAGGGTTTATGAAACAGCGAGTACTAGTACTACAGTTGCCACACGATACTGGAGCCTACTAGCTCGAATTGATCATGAATCTCATCATGAACACCTGAACTGTCTTCTCTTGCAATGTGAAATCACCTGTGCTGTAGTCTGTAGATCTGTGCCCTTGTAGATGTTCGACCTCAATGTCCCATAATCGAGCGGTGGTTCTGCCTTTCTTCAAGTCCCCACACAGACTCCTGGTGAATACATGTACGACTGGACTGGAGCTCTGGCTCTTCGTGAACCATGGACTGAGGCTTAGATAGACTTCCCTCGTTGCCTGCCAGCAGCATACAGCTTCTACAGACGTGTCCTCGACCATCTCGAGTCCTGCGCAACGGCCCGCCATCCTTCGAGCTTTGTGTGGTTCACCTGCGGAACAGTCTTGGCATTCAGCCACAACCAGGCGGTGAAGCGCATGCTGGCAGAAAAAGTTCACAGAAACACCAAAATATCGCGAACAATCGAGTACCACGACGCAAGACCGAATACTTGCGACTCCACAGCTCTTGATCGCAACGAAATGGCCGATTCTCAGAAGAAGCGCAAGAGGGATAAGGACGGCTCCTCGAGGCCGTCCAAGAAAGCCGCCGTGCAGGCTCCGGAATCCTCAGCGCCCCGTAAACCGGCTGCAAACATCAAAGTCAGTTTGCTGGAGAATGGATCTGAGCTGGCACCGGTCGTCGGTATGTTCTCACCATGAGTCGGACTTGATTCCGATCCTTTCTATCTTTGTACCTAGGCTGACAAAATCTCAAAGCATCGACTCCGGGTCTCTCTGTTCCCTCCGACATCTCTGTGAAGCCTTTCATCAAACGCCGCCGCAATGCGCCAGCACGTCCTGGACGAAGCGGAGAGATCGCAACACACGAACTCCTCCTGCATTCCGACGAGCATCCCACCATCGACTACACCGGCCGTGAAGAAGAAGCTGGCGGTACCGATAGTCTGCTCAAGCACTATGTCGGCGTCTACGATCCTGTTACTGGGGACTTGCAAGTTATGGAGGCAAGGAAGATGACCGTCAGGGGCGTTGTGAGATCTCAGCAAGCAGACCCAGAAGTCTACGTCGCCAAGACCATCAAATCCGTACGTCCCACCTCCTTTCCGCCAGCCACATCTATCTCAGTCCGAACTCTACTAACACACTCTCCAGACCAACCGCGAGGCTCGAACAGAGTTGGGCCAGGCCTTCGGAACGAAGAAATCCAAGAAGGCCATCGCAGCAGTAACCGAAAACGCCATTGCCGCCCCCCGAACTGCCGACAGCGCCCCCGTCAAGCTCGACTCCACCACCAAGCTCATGCTCTCCACAATCGGCGAAACCGCCGCCACCATGTCCACGCGCGAGCAACGGGACGCCATCGCCAACGAAGCCAAGCCCCGTCCCAAGCACAACCACAACGCCTCCACCGTCCAAGAAGTCTACACACCCAGCAGTCTGATCGGCGACGAAGTCATGAAATTGCTCATGGTCAAGGATTGGCAGGAGAAGGTCAAGGCCAAACAGGAAGTCAGAACTAAGTACGAATATGTGTCGACCAGGATCTGGCAATGTCGCAGTGATACGCAGAAACTGAGGGTCTTGCGCTACATCAATGCCATGCTTGATTTCTTCCACGCCTGCAAACCCAGACGTGCGGGCAGGGCCTTGCCGGGTCCCGAGCCGCTGCGTCTTGCTATGGCGGGTTACAGCGATGCCATCGTTGAGTCGATCAGACGCAAGTTTTCGGATAGGGGAGAGATGTCGAAATGGCATGTGGATTTATTCTACACACATATCTGCGCCTTGGCGCTGATAGTGGACGACTTTGAGCTCGATTTTTCAAGTCTGAAAAATGCGTTGAAGCTGGAGCTTAAGGAGCTGGGACAGTATTTCTTGGAGGTTGGGGCTAGGGTGAATCCGGCGACGCAGAAGCAGAGGGAGGCGGGGAAGTTGAGCAAGGCGCTGGCGGCGCAGAAGAGGTTTGCGAAGTTGAAGTTGCCGTTGGAGTTTCCGAGGATGAAGTTTGCGCGAAGGACTTAGATTATGGGGTGTGTGGAAAGGGGCAGGGGGTGGGTGGGGGTGGAGAGGTGGTGGAGGTTGTTATGGGTTTGTGTTGGTGTGGGTATGGCGTTTGGGGGAATTCGTAGACTGCAATTCTATGTTTTCGATGACGGACACGGATTTTTGGATCTTACGGACTTGTGACTGTTCACACGGCGATGTGCCCGCGCAGCGATTCGCTGACCTGACTGAGCTTCTGATGATAGGACGAGCAGACCGGCCTACTGAGAATGGCAGCAGACTGTGTCCACAGGCGCAAATTTCAGGAATATTGGAGTTGAATCGCATGGTTCCACAGAGCGAAGATATACCTTGCTCACGGCGCGGTGGTGTCGATGGTCACCCAGAGGAGCTCCAGTCAGGGTACCATAGGTGCTGATATCGCAGAGCTGCTTCTCTCGGTGCGAGGCCCAAAGTTATGCTGACGCGCTGTTGACAACTTCGTCATTCGCAGTGTTTCCTTTTTGGAGGTGGAGATCATGGCTGTGTTGACACAGTGAACGACTTTGTCACTGTGGCGTCTGTTTTTTTGCATAGAGCATGATTGCGCACTTCGGCGCCAGGGGCATGAGAGATGGGAAGGTCGAAAATGGGCTTTTTGGGATGGTGAGGTCGAGGATGCTGGAGGCTTGCTGAGATTGTTGAGCGCAGCGGTGTCGAATGGCTCTTAAACTACGTTGAAGTCAAGGGATATACATTGCGGTTGGGGAGTTTGCAAGGTCTACGAGGGATAGTGGTGGAGAGGATGGAGGAAGGGCGTGGTACATAGACGGGTGATATGGCCTGCGAGCTTTGGAAAGCGCAGATACACGACGAGGAGTTCATGGTAGAGCTTCCATGGGGAATTGTAAAGCGGTATCAAGGAGCTTGCTTGTGCTTCGATGTTGAATCTTCGCAAGGTAAGAGGCAAGGGCTGGAAAAGTGCCTGAGAGTTCACCTATAGACAGATTATACGAACTGACTTTCATCTGTTGAATGGCCTTCTGGCCTAGTTGGCACGCCGCATGTCGTTGAAAACCGTCGCTAGATTCGTCTACAAGTCGTCGCTAGACATGCCACCATAGACATGCCACCATCTACCCCCAGAGTGTGGGTTCGACACGAATTGTTTTTTATCTTTTTTGCTTTTTTTTGCCTTTTTTTTTGGCACGTCTTTTTCTGGCACTTTTTGATTGACTGTGGTGTGTGAATGACGGATTGTACAACCAAGTAATAAAAGTGGTAGCAAGACGGATGATTTATTCTAGAAGGGGAGAAGGGGGTAAAGAGCTCTTCCTGCAGGGGAGCCTAAGGCCAGGGGCCAGGGGGGCTTCGGACCGTTAGCGGTCCGCAAAACCCTTGAGCTCGGAGTAGTTGCAACAATTCTTTTCGGCACAGTTTTTACACTTTGTTTTGCCACGTGCCTGTTTTCCCTGCTTTCCTGTTTCTGTCCTTGTGAATTTTCGCCCTTTTGTTGACTTCTCTGCTTCTACTAGAATGATTAAGAGCATCATGATCTCTTTGGTAACGAGTCTTTATTATAGGATCAGCTATACTAGAACGCTTGGGGCGTTCTTCTAATTGGTTCAGCATAACTGCTCCACAAACTAGAAGCCATCTTCATACTTCAACACCTCCATATTGACAGTATCAATTCAAGAGACTGGAGTCTCACAGACAGCTCGATGATCCTTGTGTTGTACAGATCCACCCTTGGATGAGAAAATGGCGGGGAACGATGGACTTCGGATGCGTTGTGCGCAGGAATTGGAATCAAAACTTGAACCGTTGAAGAAGTTTCTCGGAAGATGTAGCTGCGGAAACAACTGCAAACAAGAAGAGCAACGTCATTCCGGAGACATAACCATCGTGATCTGTCAACCACGAGCCTTCATCCTCCCCGTGAGCCCCTCATTCGTCGTGTGGCGAGGGCAATCGTGGCTTTCCGGCGTTGTCTCCTCTCTCTCCATTCTCCTGCCACTTCTCCTCCACTCCATCCCTCTCCTCCTCTCCATCCTTCTGTTTCTTCTCGGTTATCTCACGGTTCTCTTCCAGCTCAGCCCCCTGAAGTTTTTCTAACGCCCTGAAATCATGCATGCCGAAGATCTTTCTTTCCAGTTTGAAAGGCTTGTTTTTCAAAGGATCCTTGCCAAGTGCAATATCGAACTTGGCAAACTCCTGAAGAAATTCATCTTGAATCTTGTTGCTGACCACCCACTCGTAATTCTCGTTAGGAAGATCGACCCAGTGCACTAAATACTCGACTACCAAATGCTTTCTGTCCTTTGCCGCGAATGATGACCATTTGCGGTAGCAGCGAACCCAGAGATCTTCTTCGTCGCCATCAAGAACTGCATCGAGCGGTTGGACCGCTTTCTCCACAAGGCGTCTCAATCTTTTGCCTCGGAGAGAGGCAATTCGCTTCTTGGAGCCGTCGGATGACTTCTCCTGGCTCTCCAGGACAGCAATATAGACATTCTCTGGCTTGCACTGGATATGGACGAAGCGCAACTCTCCCTCGGTACCGTTATCGCATGATTGGCTGGGAGACTGAGGCGCATTCAAGTCCACGCTAACTTGGCTCGAGTCGGTTTCAAACAATGAGTCTAGTGACTCAGAATCTTCAGCATGCAAAAAGGCCCTATAAGGGCGTGATGATGCGACCATGGGAGTGTTTGCTACGACCTGGCCAGGTAAAATGCTCGCGGCCTGGCATGTCGGTCCTAGTTGGTCCAAAAGGACCCATTCGGACTTCACTTTGGATCCTTCTGGGAAGTTCAGCTTGACTCTTGATTGTAGCATATTGAACCAATCATAGTCGAAATCGATTCCAGCAGGCCATGTTTGTTGACCAGATGCGTCGGATGGTTTGAGTGGATGCCTTGTAATGTCGAGACCATCAGCCTTTGAATCGATCTCCAGAACTCTCCATGGGCCATCGAATCTGTCCAAATAAGAAGAGTATTTCTGCGTGAAGGTCTGTTGGTCGCGAAATCGCACGACCATGTCTCCAACAGCGACCGGAAGGACAACATCGTTCCGGGTCTTGTAGAACAAGGTAGGATGACTAGGGACGATAGCAGAAGTCGTCTCATCCGCTCCTGTGGCGGTGTCAGAAACTCGGCGTGGCTTCTTAGGATAATTCTGCATCGAAAGGTCTGTTGAGGATTTTCCTCGATTGTGCTTGCGGGGTTGGCGAGGCGCCCTGTTCGTTCGATGAAGAGGATCAGAAGATGATGCTGAGGGGCGAGGTTTGGAGGGTGCCTTGGGAGGGCCTCTGCGCCCCCAACCTCCATGCCATGGTTTCTTGAGAGCTTTGCTCTCTGGATTCTGCAGTTCTGTGTACAGATCTAGCCGCTGTCGCTGTGACCTAGGTGGCGGTGGTATTGGTTGCAACCTGTGGGGAAAGAGGATGTTCTTGATCTGCATCTCTTTTTCATCCAAAGCGTTACTCCTGAATGGGTTGCCCTTGAACTTGGGCTCGCCGCGCATTCTCAGAAATGGATCGTACTTCTCCACGAGCTTGTACAAGTCTTCATGTAATCTGTTGCGTAGATCCCCATGGTTGGGATCAGGGCCGGCGGCAAGACTGACAATGAATTCTTCAGTGTCTCCGGCCTTATTCTCGTAAGTTGCGCTATTGCGCGTGACTGGGTCCGACTGAGCGGTCCAGTACGTAAAGACAAATCTTTCGTTGCCATCTTCGTACACAATATGCGCAAGATCCGGAAACTTGATTTTCATCTCTTCAAGGTCGCGCAGAACAATGCGCAATTGACTCGCTGATTCTTCCCAGAGGAGTTTGCCAGCATGTAATTTCAGCTCGGGATTGGAATGCTTTATTGTCTTTTTTGAAAGAAACATGTCGATCGTGACAGCATAATCGTCGCGTGGTACATCGCTCTCGACATCGGGATTCGGTGACGGTTGAGGTACCGGTGTAGCATCGGGTGAGTCTAGCAGAGAAAGGATCATGTCAGCTTAAGAAGCGTTGCGCCGATGCAGGAATGTTGGAAATATACCGGTGTCGTCTGAAGCCATGGTGGCACTCCAGTCACTGCTTGAGAAGCAGCTATTGTCGAAACGACCTTGTATGCGGGTGGCCTCAGAACGAGGAAGTCTCGAGGCAGCTTGGATGGCGCGAAACTGCAGGCGTTGGGCGACTTGAATGTCAGAGAGTGAAGAGAATCTCTGACCCAGCTCTCGCGGACTTGTGCGCAGGAGTTGGGCGTGGTATGATCAGAACATGGAAGACCGCACTTGGATCTGGTGCGCGATGCTACTGCGTGCATGTAAAACAAGCGCTAGCTACAAGATAGCGGCGCGAGAAAACAGCTGCCGATGAGAAAAATCGGCAAATTTTAGCGCTAAGACAGGTCGGAAAGTTGAAACTTCTCGGGGAATCAACAGAGGAAACATGGACATGTCCGGATTTTGGCGGACCTATTTGCAATAAGTATGAATGTTGGAGCTTCCAAGCGAATTAATTAAGCTAATATAGCTGATGAGCTGTTCCTATATAGCATACAGCTGTCAAAGGTATCTGATCCGGCTTCTTGAAGTCAGATAACCTCAATCCGAAAGCCGCTCAAGCAAGTATCTTGAGAACCAATCTCGTACTACAAGCTTCTAAGTTGTCAATGGAACCTGTATATCCATTAAAGCATCATTCGGAGCCGAAAAGAACTTCAGCACGAGGTCCAAGGTAGATTTCCTGGATGAATGCAAAAGAACCATGATGGGCGCTCTTAGAGCTCGAACCCCTGAATGCGACTCTTTGAAGCACTTCTCTCACTCCGATGGACCCTGGCGGTCGGAGGAGGGAGGCTCTATCGAACGAGGCTTACGATGCTCAGCAAAGCCATTTATGATTTGGCAAACCAAAGCAAAGAGTGAGAAGTGGGAATGATTCAAGAAGTGAAGCGCCAGTCGCGTGTCTCCAACATCTCATCTTTGCATAGCATCTGAAAGTCTCGATAACCAGCTGAAGTTCTTGCGCAACCAGCTTCTTTCAATCAACCGCTTTCCAAGAGCTTTCTACGAAATTCTTTGCCATTGCGCAATGTTTTGATGTTCTCTGTTTGCGAGATCTCGCCCTCTGAAGTACAGCCCGTGAGGGTCATCCTTGAGCATACAATCCAGAACTGACTCCGCAAGGCGGTAAATGGGCCATTAAGACACATGATAGTTCCGGGAGGGATGCTCGCCTTCCATTTCCTTGGGCAAGTGGAGTGGCAGTAGACCCAGTTTGAAGAATTTGCCCTAGGAATGGGGATAGACCTACGTGTTGTCTCGTAACACAAGACTTGGGTTACATGAATTTGGGGCATATTGGGTTTTAGCTGGGCCTGTAGAGTCACTTTGTATACCAACCTATTCTGAGATATAGCTTCGTGAGCCCTAGTATGTTACCCAAGTCCATGGAGACAACCCATGCCCATGAAGCTACAGTGCCATGAAAAAAGTCTGAAAGTCTGAATACGGGCTGAGATTAGTGGGTTATAATATTCTCAGTCACTCGGAATATTTTCAATTCCCTGGAATGCTCCAAATTACTTAGGATGTTCGAGATCACTTGCGATATTTTTTCGTCGTTCTAATGAACTAATCAGTGTGATTCTTCTTCTGTCCCGTGTTTGATACCTGGCAGTTATGCCACCATCGTCCTAGCCTGCTAATAACAACCGTAAGGAGGATTATTTATCGAGGAAGCATAGCTACTGCATACATACCTCGAGAACAACCACACACACAAAAAGAAGAAGCCTGCTCATTCCATCCTCCCCTTCTTTTCCTGAACCTGACAACAGATACTCATCCCTAAGTCCGCGCTTTGAAAGCATCCCCCCCGCCTCTTCTCCATCAATTCTTCCCCTCCCCAATCCCCCCATCACTCCTACTAGTCAACGGCATATCGCCCATGCCCACCAACCTCGTCTCCGCCAACCCCACATCCTTCATCCAGCCCTTCTTCTCACAGAAGAACTCAATACTGGGTTTCAAATCGCCTATATCTTGATTGTCGTCCAAAGTTCCGGCGGAGAAAGCTAGTACGTCGGGATAGGCGGCTTTGGTGACGTAGATGGGCGAGCCGCAGTTGCCGCAGAAGTGGCGGTAGATGTCGGTGGCGCCGCTGGCGGCGGATGTGTCGTTGTAGGTAAAGAGGAAGGGGACGGAAATGGGGGGGATGTGGAAATGCTGGAGGGTACTTAGTGAGGCGGGCCTGGGGAGGGATGTTTGGGGGGGGGTTGTATTTAGGGTGATGGATGTGAAAGATTAGAGGGATAGGGGCAGGGTTATGTGGGAAAGTAAGGGGTGCATGACGGTCGAGAACAAGTTGAGAGAGAAGAAATAATGCTATCTCGCAAAGGAGACCTGATGAAGTCCAGGACAAGCCAAATCTTTCATACGTGTGATTCACTCGAAGAAATAGAGATAGAAATGTGGTCTTCTGGTTCTGTGAGAGCTCCCAAGCTGGACGAAAATAAAACAAAGACACTCGTACCTCTTTGCGCAGCCGCAGGTTATGGGCGAAGTCGCTCCCGCTCACTTTCTTGCAGTTCATACAGTGGCATAGCAGCGAAAGAGCTGGTGGGCTTGTGACGGTGTATCTCACGCCCTTGCAAAGACATGACCCGGTGAGAAAAGTCTCAGGATTCGCATCTGAAGAGGAGGCTATTGTGTCTTGTGATGCAGTTGAGGGGTTGGAAGATGCCATGACTTTGTTGCTCGGGAGGTATAAGATACTGAGTATGGAATGGTTCAAGAAACAGTACCAGCACTTCAAAATGTGGGACAGAAGTTGGAGAAAGTACGGAAGAATGAGTGTTAGGACTTGAGAACATGGGGATGTGTGGAAGCTTATATAAGAAACGGAGATCAAGTATGACAAGATCACAGCCTTGCAACTTGGACCGTCAAGTTGACTCAAACTGGGAACTTCTTGAGATGCAAAGGATCTGTGAAGGATTCATCACTGTCTGGAAGCTTCTCGAATTGGGGACTTGGGGTTGCACAAGTTGTTGAGAACTCAACGACCTAGTAGCCGCTGGGGGCTGAACGTCAATGCGAGTTCCGAGCCCCGCTGAGGCTGTACAAGGACTGGGAAACTGGTTGGACTCGAATACGAGGAATGAATAGCCCGGATGCAGAAGATGGGAGGCTTCAAACGGTCGGAAGTATTCTAGATATCAAGATCTTTCCAAAGTACAGATATGTTCGAAGTCGCGGAGTCATCAAATGCCTACAATGTCCTGAGAGTGTTGAAGATACTCGAGGTTATTGCGGGTATTCCAGCTTGTCAAAGAGTAGAAATAGTCCAGAGCATTCGAGATTGCTCAAATAGTGGGATAAAGTCGAACTCGTTGAAGTTTTGGCAGATAGTTGGATCATTGCAAGCAGTGAGAGTTGATGTCCAGGAATCGCGCGACGCGCTCCTTGTCACTGAAGTTCACTTAAAGCCGAGGCCTTGGCGCGTCACGTGCCTGGGGTTTTAGGCAGAAGCGAAGGCCAACGTCTGATCACATAACGGCAATCGCGAACATCGCACCATCTCTCTTTCCTCGCCAGCCGCATCACCAGTCCACCACGAACTTCTTGTTCTCTTCACAGCTGTCGATACCGATGGTCGCAGAGATATCTACTTACAATACATTGACTTGAATGGCGCTTCGCTCTTAATCCTTTCATCGCGCGATCGCGGCCAAGTGCCCGTGATGACCCCCAGCGACTCTTGTGAGTGACGCGATTTCATCAAGTTCATCACTTTGTGCCGTCGTGTTGAATCCTCAAGTTTTGCGCTCCAGTCCGGCATTTCCATGGCCGCATGCGAGGTGAGAGACGTGCGCGCAAGTGCGTGTGTTGCTGTCTGACTTGAGCGTTCATCTCATTATTTGATCTCGCATCCTCAGGGAGCCTAGAAAAACTGTTCCCAGTCCTCTTCCCCGTCAATGATATATTTCTTGACATCAAGCGCGGTTATTCGCGCGTTAGTTGAACCTACAATTCTCTAAAACAGACAACTCTTACTTGGTCGGGCTGTGATCGCGGGGCTTCTACCTATGCTGTCCAGACGCCAAAATTCCGCAACGTGGCCCTCTTGTTGTGCGATCATTTTGCGAGGGCGAACACTCGGAATGGCTGTGATGTTCCAAAAGCTGTGCCGGTGCCAAGTCATCTCCTCTGCACTGTGCTGGACCGAAGGCCGGCCGGCGGAGCGATGAATAGTAGTGGGGATGGATCGATTTATTCCTCGGCCACCATGGGAAACCGCTGTGTCCCGCCGAAACCCCTCCCGATTTGCCGCTGTTCTCGTCTCGCACTGGGGAAATATTCCCATGCGCCGGTCATGCGAAAACAGCGGTAAGGGGTGATGCTGTCGGGATTGTTCCAGCGACTACGAAGGTCTTACAAGCACCGAGAAGGTGAAGGGCGGACGAATGGTGGAGATGTGCGGCGGATGATGCGGTGCGGAGGGGAAGATCGCGAAGAATGCGGCATTGCGGCCCTCGCCATGGCTTTGGGAAGACACGCCTCGCGAAAGGCGAAGAAGAGCTATGATCTCCGAGAGCTACAGTTCTGGGCGACAGTGAAAGGCTGGACAGCAGTCAGGATTGGCATGGACTTGGGGGACGTGATAGTGCTGGGCGTAGCCAAGGGCAGATCGGCCCTCGATATCTCAAGGGCAAGGACGGGACTTAGCTAGCTTATTCTATCCTTTGAAACAGCTCAGAATTCCCGAAGCATGGTGAACTTGCCAGTGAACCTCAGTAATAAAGCGCGCTTATGGCCCAAGCGTACTGAGGCGGTTCAAAGTCGCTGCGCTTGCCGACCCCAGATTAATTCCTAGTCGCGCACCGCTGCTCTTGACCTCATCTCTCTTCCACCACCACACCCGCACAAAATAGACCGCGCCTTCCTCCCACAACAACGCGGCAACCATGTCGTCCGACGAATCCTCCGAGCTGTCCTCGGTGCACTCCGATGACGAGCGCCTCCAAGCTCCCAAGAAAAAGGGCATCCAGAAATACTTTCCCAAGACCACCACCACCAAGATGCCCGCTCCCGCCGTCAAAGAGCCCCCTGCGAGGAAGCGAACGCCTTCTCCAGAGCACGAATACGTCCTGGCAGACAACCCAGACATTGCAGTGAGTTCTGCTGGTCCTGCATCGCGTCGAGATGCGAAAAGACGCGTGGATACACGCTGCTACGAGTACTCGCGCTAACTTCACTGTCTACAGTTCATCGTCATGTTCCGCTCGCGCTTCAACGAGGCCTTCCCCGGCAAATTCCCCAATTTCGGTCCCCAAGAGATCGAGCGCGGCGTTGTCGACACTATTCCTGGAGAGATCGCTGAGAGTCTGCTGTGTGCACTGCTTGGTCTGCTGCTTAATCGCAAGCAGGATGTGAAGTACGATACGCCATTCCTTTGCGCCAGCTCTCATACCTCGAGATCGGTCGGCGCATCTTCCAAGAGACGTTTGCTAATGGCTTTTGCGATTAGGAGTGGTCACTACCAGCGCGCACTTGAGGACGCCATCTCGTCGCATAAGACGCAATGGCCGAAGGACTGGAACAATTTCAACCCACTCCGCGACGGCCAGACTTTTGCCTCTATGAACCCAGCCCAAAGAGTATGCCACTCTGCCTCTACCTGAATTCGGTGGAGAGCTAACGATTTGGCGTACGCAGCTTACCCTACTCAAAACCCTTATCATCTGGTCACTCTCGTCCTCGACTGCGATCAGGGACATCATCAATCGATCTTACAAGCAAAGCAGGCATACAGACGACAAGAATCAGCCGCTTTCCGTACAACCCTGGGGCTTCGACAGTGACAAGCGCACTTATTACTTGATTGAAGGGTATGTGCTTCGGTGCATGATGTTTGCTTCGCTTACTGACTTTCGCAGACTCGACGACACCAGCTTCCGCGTGTACAGAGAATCCAACCCCGCCAAACTCAACCGAACCTGGCAAAGCGTAGCAGGAACTATTGAGGAATTGAGGGCCTTGGCCGAGAAGTTGCTGAACAAGGATGCTGGTCAGAAGGCGCGAGTCCTGGCTGGCAAGATCCTACTGGCTGTGCCGAGATTCGAAGCCACTGAAGTGGTATGTTTTATTCTAATTGAGCGATGATAATTGGCCATGCTAATATCAAGGACAGAAGCGCCAGCGCCGCGAATACCGACTGGCACGCAAGCAACAGTTCAAACGTCCCGCCGAGGGTTTCTCGTCTTACGAAGGTCGCACTCGCGGCAAGCGCATTAAGTACACTTTCTCCGACGATGACGACGATTATGAGTCTGAGACTTCCACTCGAACCTCCGCTCGCAATACTCGTGGACGTAATACCCCTGCTGAGCCGGCTGGCCCTACCGTCACGATGAGTGGTCGCCAAGTAAAGCCCCGCCAAGGCGGTGCCTACGGAGAAACCACCTTAAGCGGCTCGCGCACAGCAGCAAGTAGCCACTCCGGTGGCGCCGATGAAGATGAATATGAAGACGAGGAACAGCCCACCACCGGCCGACCTACTCGAGCAGCAGCTGCCACCGGACGGGGCCGGGGCAGACCCAGGAAAGCCGCGAGCCACATCGAAGGCTACAACTCCGTCGACTCCACGGACGACGAAGAAGACGCCAGTGAGCAGGACTACGGCGACGACGACGACGAAGACGACGTACCCGTCGCCAGTGATGGCGATGAAGAAGCCAGCGATGACTCGGCCATGGACACAGACGAAGACGACGACGACTCCCGCAAAAGCCTAATCGTGAAGCTCCCCACCCGCGTCCCCACGCCCGAGCACGAGAAGAAGAACATCACCATCAAGCTGAACCTAACACCTCGCGGCGCCAAGCCAGTTGCACCAGTGCAGCGAGACATGGGCAAGGCGAAGCGAAATATCTTGGATATGCTGCCCAATGGCGCTGCCAAGGATGCGAAGACCAACGGCGAGACTGCCCAGAATGACGGCAATGCTTCGCCCGCTCGTGCTGGCTCGCCGCTGGCTTTCCACGGCAGTCCTGATAAAGCGCCTGTTTTTCAGCGAAGCATGAATGCTGTTGGTGCCGGTTCCTAGATACTTTTTCGGGGTTTCGGGATTCACTTGTGGTGTTTCTTATACGTCTGCTCTTGCAAAGTAACTTGTTGCAATCAATCAATCATCGGCGTTGAAAAGGGGTCATTGGGGGGGTTTGGCCATTGGCTGGTGGTGCTGCATACATCTTTGCAGAACTGCCGCTTCTTCTCTGGCGTATTGGGGAGCTCGGCGCGGGATGCGGAATTGGCTCTCTCGAACTATGAGCCCTTGGGTGCATTGTGCTCTGTTCCAAATGGAGCGAATTATCACGCATTAGGGCTGAGCGTTGCTTGTTAGATAGGTACGGTACGAATAGAGAGAGAGGTGTGATTGCTTGGCTCGTCGAAGCCGTGAGCAAATCATCGGAAATCAGAATAGAAAATGAAGAGCTTTCTAGCTGTGACTGCTTCCTTTGCTGTTTGTGGTTTGTGACAGTCTCAGTTTCTAATCTTTGACAGCGATTCCCAGTCATTCGGGACGCCCAAGAATACTTGAGAACTTGAGCTGGCAGAGGCTCCAAAAAGGACCGAGGAGCGGGAGTAAGGAGTACCCTGCACAAAACCCCAAAATGGGCAAAAAAATACTTGATATAATAGGCAGCAAAAAGGTGACCCGAACCCAGTGGGAGAGAGTTGGTTTATTAGCTTTAATGGAGAATCCCAGACATCCAACGACTTTCCAACCAGGCCACACGAAAGCGGAAAGTCTCAAATCCAAATGGATTTGATAGGAGATTTTGTGGGGAATAGGATATGGTATATATAGATACCAACCGATGGTGTGGTGATTGGTGGAAATACATGTATTCAGAATAAGCCCTGGGCTCATCCAGGTCGGGAGCGATCATCAGAGAATGGGAAATGGAGAGCTTTTTAGCTGTTACTGCTTTCTTTGCTGCTTGTGATGGTCGGTTGAGATGAGATTTTCCAAATCCTCTTGAATGTATTTCACGTCCTTGAGGATATTGATAGGTGAAAACAAGGAACAAAAAAGTAAAACGAGCACAGAAAAAGCTGAACCTGACCCAGGTACTTCCCTGAGACTTTATGTAGCCGGGCAAAACAGAAAGGAGAGGAATTGGTTGCGGTTCTAGCTTTACTGGCCCCCACTCGGGCATCCAGCAACTTTCCAATTAGGCCATGGTAGCCGTTCATTTTGATAGACTGCTGATGTTGGGATTTGATAGATAGGTACCTATATCAAATGGCTTGGTGACTGCTTGGGAATTTACAATTTCGCCTGCGGGGAATGATAGTTTGTTCGTCCTAGAGGCCATGGCACCGCAGCGTGTAAATCTGTAGAGATAACGAATATGGCTTGAGGGGGGATGTTAGACCTTTCTGAATACAGGTGAGATGCACACTTGAGTGTAGTAATCATGAGATTGCTTTTTGTATTTTAGAGGGGGTATTTGACCGGCCCGTTCTTCATAGTATATGGCATGCGAATTCCGAAACGCCGTGACCATGCTCCGTCTATTGCCCCAGTTCGACCAGCCAGATCCCAAATAGAACCACATCAGGCCTTCATTCCATCATGCCCTCATGCAAACCAATCACTCCTTTTCAGCACCCTCCCTCAACCTTCGACCCAGCACCCATCTCCCCAACATCCCCCCCTTCAAGCATCCCCCTCCTTCTTCACCTCCACCTCCTCACCCTCCACAACCCGATCCTCCACGCTTTCCCTCCCCTTAACAGCCTTCTCCTTAAGCGGCCCCACCACCCCATCAACCCCCTCCATATCCCCCGCATCCACCTTCTCCATCCGCAACTTCTGTGTTAACCTATCACACCCCTCCTGGAAATTCCTCACCGCACTAGACAACGCATAAACAGCTTTCCTCCTCACATCTTTGTGCTCTTCTTCATCTGTAGCCATATCCACCAATTTCTCAATACCTCCTTCCTCGACTAATTTCTTTTGCGTCTTCTCATTATTCTGCACCGCCGTGCCTATGCACCATGCTGCGTATTTGCGAATGTCCGCATTTTTGTCTTGGAGAAGGGAAATGAGGGGTTTCCAGAGTTGTAAGGGCTCGAGGTTGTTGGCGTTGTCGAGGGATTCGATTAGTTGCTCGAGGTTGTCGAAGGCGGTTAGGCGGTCGGTGTGGGTGATTTCGGGGTCTTTGGAGGTCAACAGTTGGAGAGCGGCTTTCATGAGCTCGGCATCGCTGGGGCCGCCGAAGAGGGCGGATAGCATTTCGGGGTTTAGGTTGTTGGGGGAGGGGTTGGTGGCGGTGCCGGTGGAGTTGGTGATGCCACTGGTTACTTCATTGGGGGTGCCATTGGATGTGCCGTCGGTGGTGGTGGTGGCTCGGTTGGAGCTGGAGTTGGCGGTGGACCAGTTGAGGAGGGCGTTGAGCTTGGGTTCTCCCATTTTGGCGGGTTTGTGAGATTTTGTTGTGGTGTTTGTGGTGTTTTCGCGAAGTTGTTGAAGTTACGGTTTTGGAGAATGTGGGGTGGATTGCGGTCTTCGTGGAATGCGCCTCGTAGTTTTTCGGGGTCTTTGGGTAGAATAAATGGATTTCTTCAAATCAATCTTCGAGTACGACACAGTAGAGAATGCTTCTGAATACGGCAAGGTCTTTGTCTTCGTGCTGTGTGGTGGTGTTTTTATTTTGTCTTCGTGCTTTTATCGCGATTTTGATAAGGCGACTGGAATTATTTTTCCAGCTTGATGGAGTTCCTTCCACGAGCTTCTTCGGGCTAGTCCCACCGCGGCTTAGCCGGCTCTGGACCCCTTTTCCAGCTTTCCCACTTCCCTGTGGAGCAGTCATTTTCAAACTTTAATGAAGCTGTCTCTGGTTCTTTGGAGCTCTCAGCGACTCTGGGACAGCTTCACAGGCAAAAGGGGGAGCGATAAATAGGGAACATCAATTGCAGCCCCTCGGGCAGCTTGACCCCGCCAAATATGCCCCTCCATGCACTGGATGGCCGGGCAGCTTTTTGGACCCGCTTAGTCAGCTGGGCGCCACTTGAAGCTGAAGCAGCGTGAGAAATGCATCACCAACATCAATCCTCCCTTATGCAAGAGGCTGGGACCGAGGGGGTTTGGAGTGCTGAGTACCTAGAAGACGAGGTGCACTGGTTGGGACACATCGCTGTTCTTGCATACGCAATTGTTTCTTCCCTATGAGGCTGAAGGCTGCACAGACAGATGTGTCTGAGCAATCACGGCTGAGCTTATTCTGAAGCCTGCTTGGCGACTCTATTCACACCACTCGACTCGCGGAAGCCTTTGCCTCCCGCCGCGCGGCCTGAGGGCTGGAACTTGATGTTCTCTGGGAGGACATGATGTCGAAAGGAGTTGTTGGTTGTTGCCTGCCTCCCTGAGGTTCCTATATATAGCTTGTCATCCAAAGATCATAAACGGTGAAGATCATTCATATTGCCTAAAACCAGCGACGCTTTTTTAAACAGGCCAGCTTGTAACAGCCTTACAGAGATCCACACAAGCTCTGTCTAATAATATTTGGGAAGCAGCCAGTCAGAATTGCGGGCAGCGACTGTCTCTTTGTCCAGCCTCACTCCCTGTCAGCTAGCCAGCACCAAGTCTACTATATTAAGGTTTGGACCGGGACCGTGACAACGAGAAGTCACCCGCTCCAACAACCACAGCCCTTGCTTAGCCACTCTCCTAGCTGCCTTCAAGCCCATCGCAACGCCATTAACGATCAACAGGGATAACAGCCTGAGCAGAGCCACTGCTGCTGTAGACCAGCGGGGACCCGTACCTCAAGGTGCATCTGTTGAGATCAGGGTTCCAGACCGCAGCCGTGCAATCCTCACTGATGAATTGAGGATGGTTGTGGAAATCCTCGCAAGACCTGCAAAACACGTTAGCTGCCAGAACAATTATGTGTCTGTAGAATAGGGAATTTACTGAGCACAGGAGATGTAATCATGAGCTGGCTCGTAGTCGGTGGAGAGATCCTTGCCGGCATTAACGTCGGTGCGGCAGAGCAATTGCCATTTACCGCCACCGCTGGTGGTGAACTTCTGATTGTTGTTGTTGGGGCAGGCCTTGTCGTCGGTCTGGGCGAGGACGGCTGGGAGGAGGGAGGTCGAGGCGAGGACGAGGAGGGTGGTGAGCTGCATGATTGCTTTTGGTTGGATTGATTGATGGAGCTGGTTGGAAAGTGTGTGAAAGGGAACTGATTAAGGAGACTTATGTTGAAGTGATGCTGCTGGAATGCTCTGGAAGAATAATCAACTTCTGGGCGGATCTTGGAGTATTAAATCATTCTGGAGTCTGCACGGACATCGTAGCACGCGCCTGCGCTTAAAGCGGCATCGGCCTTTCTGCGTCGGGAGATCGCTTCGCCTCCCACAGCTGCTCCTTTCTTGCCCGCCCACAACTCCTAAGGTGACGAGACCATCTCCCGCAGACTCCATCTCGACAACACCACAACAACTCCGCCCGCCCTCCGACAAACTCTCTCTCTCGCCCGCATCTTGCGTTCCATCTGCTGATCACATAGCTCCCGCATCTACGAGAGCTATTTCGACTTACGAAGTCAACAAACGTTATCTGCTCTCAAGGTAGCATCTAACCGCAGCAATGGAGGGTCAGTCCAAGCCCCTTCAACCCCCAGCCCACCGCGTCTCCGCGCGCCCTGTCTGCTGCCTCACTGCGAGCTCAATGGACTCTGACTGACATCTTTGCGCTCTCACAGAAGAAGTTGCAGCCCTCGTCATCGACAATGGGTAAGCCCCCGACCGACCTGACAGCTGGCCATCTGCGCAGGCTTGGCCAGCAGCTGTGCTCTCCCTTCCCACGCACGCCTCAATATACACAATGGACTTCTCACTGACACCCGCCGCAGTTCGGGTATGTGCAAGGCCGGTTTTGCCGGTGACGATGCTCCCCGTGCCGTTTTCCGTAAGTTCACCCCTCCTCGAGATCTCCAAGGCTGTAGCTGTGTGCACTTTCGCATCCCGCGAGATGGCTCCAGCTCCAGCTCCAACTCTGCGTACCATGGCTGACATTTGCTGCAGCTTCGATCGTTGGTCGTCCCCGCCACCATGGGTAAGTACTTGGTTCCCGCGTGGCATCTGCCTTAGCTCCGGCTTGTGATCCTTGGTCGAGTCAACCAGAACTGACAATGCTCGCAGTATCATGATTGGTATGGGTCAGAAGGACTCGTACGTCGGTGATGAGGCCCAGTCCAAGCGTGGTATCCTGACTCTGCGCTACCCCATCGAGCACGGTGTCGTTACCAACTGGGATGACATGGAGAAGATTTGGCACCACACCTTCTACAACGAGCTCCGTGTTGCACCCGAGGAGCACCCCGTCCTGCTCACCGAGGCTCCCATCAACCCCAAGTCCAACCGAGAGAAGATGACCCAGATCGTCTTCGAGACCTTCAACGCCCCCGCCTTCTACGTCTCCATCCAAGCCGTCCTCTCCCTGTACGCCTCCGGACGTACTACCGGTATCGTGCTCGACTCTGGTGATGGTGTTACCCACGTTGTCCCCATCTACGAGGGTTTCGCTCTTCCCCACGCCATTGCCCGTGTGGACATGGCTGGTCGTGACCTGACCGACTACCTGATGAAGATCTTGGCTGAGCGCGGTTACACTTTCTCCACCACTGCCGAGCGTGAAATCGTCCGTGACATCAAGGAGAAGCTCTGCTACGTTGCTCTTGACTTTGAGCAGGAGATCCAGACCGCTTCCCAGAGCTCCAGCTTGGAGAAGTCCTACGAGCTTCCCGATGGACAGGTCATCACCATCGGCAACGAGCGCTTCCGTGCCCCCGAGGCTCTCTTCCAGCCTTCCGTGTTGGGTCTTGAGTCTGGAGGTATCCACGTCACCACCTTCAACTCGATCACCAAGTGCGATATCGATGTGCGCAAGGACCTTTACGGAAACATTGTCATGGTAAGTTGTTCTGGAATATGGAATCGCAGGCCTTGTAGCTAACACTCCTACTAGTCTGGTGGTACTACTATGTACCCAGGTATCTCGGACCGTATGCAGAAGGAGATCACCGCTCTTGCACCATCCAGCATGAAGGTCAAGATCATCGCTCCCCCAGAGCGCAAGTACTCCGTCTGGATCGGTGGTTCCATCTTGGCTTCCCTGTCTACCTTCCAGCAGATGTGGATCTCCAAGCAGGAGTACGACGAGTCTGGTCCTTCCATTGTCCACCGCAAGTGCTTCTAAGGTATGTGCAGCTTTCGACTATCTCCCAGTCTTGCCCCTCTCTCTGATAAAACAAAAGCTAACACACGATTTCTCCAGCGCATTACTCGATATCGGCGCGTACGTAATGACGATTATGAAGCTATTCATAGGTCTCGTCGAGGTGTCGGAATGACGGGGAGGAAAAGACGCGGACGGAGCAAATGGACACAAATAGAAAAAGTTCTCTCTCGGTAGCGCGGCTCGTCGATATTCCAATATGGGCAACCACCACCTTTCCTCTCTCTTCGTTCCCGTGGCTGCTCTTCTGTGTCTTCTTTTGTTCGTTCTGGGTGGAAATCAACAAGCGGGCTCCTTAAAGTCGTTTTTTTAAAGCTTTTGATGACAGGTGCGGGGCAGCTACTTTAGTGTGACCCTGCATGCTGTAATCCCGCGAGAAATTAAGATACAAAGATTTTCTAATTACTGGATGATGGCCCTCCTAGGTTTGGTATGTGACTGAGACTTGATGTGACTGAGGCTTGAGCTTGGCCTGCGTGGTCTGCTGCTTCAAGTGGTGCTTTCGATCTCAGAGAAAGTTACTAATCCAGTAGGGGCCTATCTGGTACCTTGGCAGTGTCTGGGAAGGTGGAAATAAGCCTTTGGAGGCCGAGTCATGACTTGCTGCTTCAAGCTTGGATGTCCGAGGGAGAGAGATCCACGTCCCTGTACAGATTAGGGGTCGGTGCGATTACGAATCGCAAGGATTTGGCCCTTAATCGTAATCGTATTCGCAATCGCAATACCCACTTTTTGGTGGGGAACACCCATAAACCGGTATATTCTGCTTAAAAGTAAAAAATTTAACTCTCTAAGCATTACCAACATCACCATGGCTTTTCCAAATAGCCGTATGGCCACCCGCGGCCGTAAAATCAATTTCTACGGCCTTAATGGTGATTTTGATAATAAAGCGGACCCTAAAAACCGATTTTCGAAAATATTGGAGCCGAGCTCCAAATATGCCCAATATCCATTTTTTGGCACCATTATTATCCACCAAGGCGGTATTACTATTTCTGGCAATAAAAAGTATAATTCCCAAGAGTAAGGCTATATTTTGAATTTTTTTTTATATAATTTAACCCAGATTTGGTAATTCTATTTAATTAAGTATATTTTAAAAAATAAATCAATTTTTGGAAATTAATTTTTAATTTGATTTTTTATTTTAAATTAAATAATCATAACCAGAATTTAGTTTTTGCTTCCCAAATTAATTTTATCACTTTTTTAAAAAAAAAGAGTCGAGAAGACCAGGTTTTTTTTTAATCTGCTTTTAAAAAATAAAGAATTAAAAGAATTTATATTATTGCTTGGCAAGGGTATTTTATAAGAAAACCCTTAATTAACCAAATTTGGAAAAACCGCTTGAGGAAAATCAAGCCTAATATCCAATGGTATTATAGGGTTGGCATTGGCTATAAATATTTTATTTTAAAATTAAAAAAAAAGGACTTTAATTTTGAATATTGAAAAACACCTTTAAAAAATCCATAATATCCGTTTAAACCCTAACCAGTTTAAAAATAAAAAACAATTTTTAATTGAGACCAGCTTTGTCAAATTTAACACTCCTATTCCCAGGGCTAATAAATAGGGTAATTTGCAAGACCTTTGAAAAAAAAAGCAATGGAATTTAGCTGCGCAATTGGATTAAAATATCGTTAATTGGGTAGTAAAAACTTAGCAGAATTTTTCAATTATTAAAAGTCCAAAATCCCAGCAAATTTTCTTAAATTTGGGATACCTTTTGTTGTACAAATCGGCTTATTGTCACGGCGCGGCAAGGGTTGCAGGTGGGGGTTAAAGTAGATTTGTGTTGTGAGTTGGAAAGGGAAGCTCTTTAGCGCTGGCGCGCAGCTATAAGGGCTGCCGCTAGGTTTTACGGCGCTAAGGGCATATGATATTATATGAGTGTTTGAGGTATTAAAATTAAATTAATATTGTAATAGTATTTTCAATTTAAATTGCTATTTATTTTAAATAGCATTGAAAATTATTCTATATTTTTAAATAGTTGTGGTTTTTTAATTATAAAATATTTTCATTTTTATTTATAGGGACTATATGATTTTTTTTATTATAGCTTTAAATACCAAAAATGCTTTTTATGATTTGTTTTTAGGAATTTATGCTATGGTAATTTATATTATAGGGGCTGGCTATATTATGCTATTTAGCTATATTGTGTTATTTGGCTGTGCTGGGGGTGACTATATTATTTTATTATATTATAAAGTTTATTTAATTAGGAAATTCAATAGGCCGGACTTATTTGAATATTGCTAGTGTTAATTTTATAAATATTTCTTATATTTATACAAATTTGTTTCCGATTGCCAATTTGATTTATGGTTTTTTTATTTAATTTGGTAAATAAATTTTTAATTTAATTTTAAATCCTAATTATAAATATTTAATATATTATTATTTTTTATTTTTTTTATTATTTTCTAATTAATTTTTAATATTTAATTTTTAATATTTTTGCTTTTTGTTTTATTAATCTCGTTTTGGCCGGATAAGTTTTTTAATTTCGATTTTAATTTTAAAAGGAATATATAAAATATTAGAAAAATCTTTATATTTTCTAGAAATTTCAAACTATATGCTTTTTAATAAATTTTATTTATTAATTGGAATCCGGCCTATTTTTTGTTTTTTTTATAGGACGGTTTATTTTTATATTTTTAATATTAATATATATTAATTGGCTTTTTTTAAATACTGGAATTTTTAAATAATACTAATTTGTATTTTTTTTATATTTATTAATACATTACTGGGCTAGGTTTTTTAATTGGATATAAATTTATTTTATGCAATTTGCTGTTATATTTGTTTTATAAAAGCCTTGCTTTTAAATAGCTAATATATTTGAAGGATAGGGCTAAAAGGATTTTATATTTATTTAAAAATAATATTTACAATTTGCAAAAAATAGTATAGTTTTTATAATTTTAAAAATTTAATTATTTAAGGCAAATTCTGCTAGGGGCAGCTAATCTATTTAATTATTTTATGCAAATAATATAAAATTTTGAAAATATTATTTTAAGTAAGCATTTAGTATTTTTATTTAATTATTGATTTTAGGGTAAAATAATAATAATAATTTTGAATCAATTTCAAATTGTTTAAATAGGTGTTTTTAACATTGAAAGACAAATTGAATTTTTTTATTTAAAATAATATTATTAAACATATTATAAATATAATAAATTTTTTGCAAAAAAACTTCTGCTGGTTTTTTAGCTTCCAGACCTTTTATAAAAATAAAATATTTTATTTTAATTAGTTTATAAATTATTATTATTATTATATATTAATATATCTGACTATATTTTTTGCATTTGGGCAAAAAGGTAATATAATTTATAAATATATTTAATTAGGCTTTAAATGGCATTAGCAAGGATTGCAAATATCCTAATAGTAATAATTTAAATGCTTTAATTTTATTATAAAATTTATATTTTTTAAAATATTTTGCTATATTTTTTTAATATTTTTGGTTATTAGTAATATTGGCTGATATTAGCTAAATTTTCTTTTTTTGGATATTTGGCTAAGGCTATTAAATAATATTTGTAAATAATTTGAAATATCAAATTGGATGCATTAGGGGATATTTATGTTTGGTTTATTTTTTTAAAAAAAAATAAACCAGTCAAATATTTATTTTTTGAAAATTAGGCGCAATTTCTTTGGTCATGCTTTAAAATTCTTATTTTCCAAGGCTATTAATGCAAATATTGCAATGTTTAATGTTCTATAGGCTTATTTAATAAATTTTTAAATGGATTTCTTTTTTAAATTTTATGAAAAAATTGGTATTAGTATTAAAATAAAGTGGATTTTTTCCGCTATTAAATTATGCAAAATTTTAAATGAAAATTTTAATTTTGGCAGTAATATTTTTAATTTATATTGCAATTTTTTATTCCTAATATATTAAAGTTGGTTTTTCGGAAGTCTATTTAGCGTATTTGATTTAATTATTTGAAATTCTGGCTTATAAATAATTTTAAAATTAAAATTAAAAAGGAATTTAAATTAGTATATTTGTTTTTAATTTAATTGCTTAGTAATAGTAAAGTATTTAAAATTATTATAATCGATTTGAATTTTGGTTTTTTTAATAGTTTTTAAACGTTTGGTTTTTATTTTTTTTAAATATTTAATAATAGCCAGGAATTTTTTATTATAAATTTTATAATTGCATTTTGCAAAATTATAAATTTTAGAAAAATAAGCCATAGAGCAAAGAATTCTATCATTTTTATATTGGGAAAGTATTTTTTTGAAAGTATAATTTAAGATATTTATTTTCAGGATTATATATTTATTATAATTAAATAGGACTAGGATTAATGCTAAAATAAATATTTATTTTAATTTATTAAAGGCATTTTATTAGGCTTTTTTTAACTATTTTTTTAATTAAATTATTTAGTAGTTTGGTTATTTTAAAAAATTTCTGGATAAATTTTGATAAAAATTAGCAAATTTTATAAATTTTATAAATTTTATAAATGTTTTAAATTTTATAAATTTTTTAATAAAGGTTATTAGTTTTTAGATTATAATAGCGAATATTTTATTTGGATTCATTTTTATACCGTTTAATATAATATAAAAATCCAAATATTTAATGCGAATAATTTTGAATTTTGTATAAATCTTGGCTTTATATATAATATTTAGGGTTTTTTTAATTAAAAGCAGGGGATAGCGATTTTTGATAATAATATTATTTAGGCTTTTATAATTTTAATAAATTCTAATTTCTCCTTCTAATTCGGCAGCTAATATTAGCAATACAATGCATTTAGATTTTAATTTTCAAATAAATTTATAAAGAAACTGCTTATTAAATTATTTTTTAATATATTTTAATTTTTTAGATAAAAAAGGCCGGTTTTTATAATAAAATAGTTTTATTTCAAATAATAATTTAATTTTATAATCCCAAAATTATTTGGAAGGAAATTTATTGGCTTTTTTTAAAAAAAGGCATTTAGTATATTTTAAAGCTATTTAGAAAATTTACTTTAAATTTATTTATTATTTATATTGGATTTTCTTTTATAAATTTAGCAATGTTTTCTCCGATTATTTTATTTAATTTATTTGTATTTTGGAAGCTATGAATATATTATTTGGAATAGCAAAAAATTAAGAAATTATTATATATTAGTAAAAATAAAAAATATAATTTATTTGAATGCTTTTGATTAGTAAAAATGTTTTTTCTTATATAGAATTTGGCAATTTTGGAAATTCCGGTTTATATATGTGTGGTTTTTTTAATTTTAGGATATTATTTAATTTATTTTAAATAATTTTTATATATTGGATTTTTTTCTAATAGGCAAAAATGATAAAATTAATTATAGCATTTATTTTAATATTATTTATATTGGATTTGGACTAATGAATATTTATTATTAATTGGAAAATATAAATAAATGTATTTAATAATAGGAATGCTATTTTTCCACTTTTTCTAATAATAATGCGGATTTTATTTGCTATTTTTTTAATAGAGTGAAAGAGTTTTGAAAAATTGCTATATATTATACGGGCTTTTATTTTGAATTTTTCTAAATTTGGATTTTGTTTTGTAATATAGAAATCCTGTTTTGGAATAAGAATTTAATTAATTTTAAAAGATATATTTTTTATTTTTAGGTATAGTGGTTTTTTGCTTTTATTTTTTATAATTAATAAAATAAAAAAAAAGATATTTTTAATTAATACTAAAATAGGCTGTAATATTATAAAGAATGCTGATTTGGAAAATATAGGAAATATTTATTTAAAAGTTGGTTTATTTGATATAAAGGATATTGGTTTAAGAAATATGGGAGGTATTTGTTTAAAAATTGGTTTATTTAATATTGAAAATACCGGTTTAGAAAATATAGAAAATGTCGGTTTAAAAATTATTGGATTTTCCAGCTGTTTTAAAGTAATACTAGGGGTTTTAGCAAAAGTGCTATTTTTGGAATAATATTTTTTTATTAATATTGGCCAATATTTATATGGAAAATATATTTTAATATAATATTTGGTTTTTTAATAGAGTACCTTTTTTATTTAATTAATATTAGGATTATAATATTTTGGTTATAGAAATCCGAGAATTATTGGAATAAAAAAGGATAATTTTATGAAAAAGATTTTTTTTTTAATATAATTATTAATAGCAATTTTTGCAATTAGGATTTTTATAATTAATAAAATTGATTTGCTCTTAGCTAATATTAATTGCTTTGATTTGGAAAATTAAAATAAAAATAAATAATATTTTTTAGCAAAATTTCAATTGATAAAACCGATTTTAAAACACTTATTATTAATTAGGATAATTATGATTTCTTTTATGCATTTAAAAAATAAAACAAAATTAATTAATATTAATTGGGAGTTTTTATTAAATTATGATTTTAATAGTGTATTATTTTTTAAATATTAAAGCTATAAAATACTATATTAATTTGTATTTAATTTTGTAAATGCCTTTAATTGCGATTTAAATTAAAAAAGTTTTATTTTTCGATTTTTAATTATTATAATTGGCGGCAAAAGGGGTTTGAATTGGGTTTTTATTTTAATAATAGTTTTTTTGATTTATGGTATAAAAGCGATTTTAATATCTTTTATAACTATTGTTTTTATATTTTTTTTTAGCTATTATTGTAATTTTAATTGCTTTAATATTTATTATTATAGCTTTTAGGATTATTATTGCGATTTTTAAACGCCACCGGGCTGCTTTAATTAAGGATCTTAAGAAAATTTATTAATTTTTCGCCCTTTTTATTAATTGCTGAACTTTTATCAATGAATTGGGCATGTTTGGAATTCTTGGCCATTAGCTAATTCCCGATTTTAAATATGGCAAAATTATTTTTAATTTTATTAAGCTTTATGGTTCCCATATTGGAGAAAGTATTGCCGGAGTTATTTTGGAAATGGCTAAAAAGCTTAAAATGATTGAAAAAATTATTTTAATCACCGAAGACAATGCTAAAAACAATTTTATTTGCTGTAAGGCAATGTAGGAATGTTTTTAATACAAAAATTCCAAATAGCTAAAAAAGAATTTATATATTTAATGCCTGATTTACATTTTTAATCTTGTTTGCAAGGAGATTCTTATTATCCTTAAGTATAAGGACCGGAAGGCTGTAAAAAAAGCTTTGAATCTATTTAGGGACGGCTATTAGTGAAGCAATAAGAAAAGCATTTTCTTTTAATTGCAAATTCTAGTTTTATAAATTTGCCAAAGCCTTTACCGTCTGGCTAAATAAAGACAATTTTGCAAGAATGCAAATCTGAATCCAAATGTTTTGCTTTATAATATAAAAACCCGCTGGAACTCTATTTGTTTTATAATTAGGGCATGCTTATTTGCGTAGAAATAAATTAATAATTGAATGGTATAAAAAAAGGATTTTCCTGCTTTTACGCCAGCTAATTGAAATAAATTAAAGAAGATTTATATAATTTTTAAGCCATTTAAAAAGTATACCAAGCTTTTTTCTTACAGCCTTCCTTAGCTTAATTTATTAATGATTTTTTTTATAATCTTAACGACCTGCTTAATAATAGTTATAAAGGTAAGGGCAAATATATTAGCCTAAGTCCGGATTTTTAAAAAGCCGTTAAATCTACTATTGAAAAAAAGGAGAAATACTATATTTATACCAATAATTTTAATATTTATTATATTGCTATAGCCCTGGATTTTTAATTTAAGTTTAATTATCTCATGCCCGCTTTTAATAATGCTAAAGCAGTTTAAGAAATTTAAAATTATATTAAACAAGATTTTTTTTTTTTTTTTTTTTTTTTTCTTTTAGGAATTTCCGCAATTGCCAGGCACCATCCCAGCTTCGCTACCAAAAAACAGCATTTTTTTTTTAAAAAAAACGCTGAAACCAATAATCCTGCAGCTAGAATTAAGCGGTATTTTATTAATAAGTTTATAATTATAATTAATGAATTAAAGAAAAACCATAATTGGATTTTTAATTAATGGCAAAAATACCAAGGTAATTATCCTATTATGGCTAAGGCTGCTAGGGATTATTTGGCTATTCCTGCTTTTAAAATATTTTATAAAAGGCTTTTTAATACCTATAAGGACATTTTGGGCGTTAAAAGACATTCTATAAAGACAGCGATTATAAAAATTTTAATTTTATATTGGGATGCGATAATAAGAAAAAAGGAAAAAATATAGGGATTTTGTATTATTTTTAGTGTTATTTATAGAAATTCAAAAATTCTAAATTGGCAATTATAAAATTCAAAATTTAATTTAATTAATATTATAAACCGCTTATAATTTTAATTAAAATTAAGATTTTAATAATTTTGCAAAATAATGGTGATTGGGATACGAATATAGGATTTGATGAAGCAATTAAGCTATCCTAATTATCAAATCGCAATATTTAACTTATTATAAATTTAATGCAATAGTGGACCGTCTTTTAATTTGAAAATCAAAATCGGTATATAATTGCCCAAATTATATAATTCTATTTTAGTTTTAATTAAGTATGGTATTTTAAATATTTTATTTTAATATACCAGACTGCAAATCCAATCCGCACAAATCTTAAATTTGCAAAATTATAAAATCCAAATTATATTTATTATTTAATAATAATTTTAATAATTAAAATATAACCTTAATTTTAACGCTAATTTGAAATTTAAAATATATTTGAATTATATAGCGCTTAAAAATTATTAAATTAGCGTTTTTTTATATACTGCAATTGCGATTAAAAATCGCAGGATTTTCCATATAATCGTACTCGTACTCGTATTCGCAGTGCGAATACGATTAGTAATCGCAAAAATCGCATGCGATTACGAAATCGCGCCGACCCCTAGTACAGATGCATGATGCATCTGGACTGTGGTAGGCAGCTTCAATTCCTTTCAGTTCTCCTCTTATCGCTCCATGCCTCCCCACGCGCAGGCGGTTTAGCCGCTCTTCTCCTTGAGTTTCCTGCTGTCTATTTCGTACACGGTTTATTGAAGTTCTTAGTTTCCTGGCTCTCCTCGGTCTCGTTCCGCGAGACTTGTAGGAAAAGACATGGTCTCTTTTGCTGCCACTGCTAATGAACTGGTCTACATACACCTTGAATGACCTGGAAGTCATTCAGTTGCGTGTTGGATTGTGTGTATTGCTATGATACTATCTAACTTGTCCATTTCGAAGATCTTGGGCCCTTGCTTCTTTCGTTTTTCGATTTTCCAAGGGTAAGTGTTTACGGATCTTCTTGTGGTTCTTTTCTGACTTTGTGTGTTTGCTTTTGTTCCTTGTTGTGGTACTTGTATCCTCGAGACTCTTTTCAAAAGTCGAAACAAAGTCTACAAGAGACGCAGACTTTTTCCGAGCAATACTGTCGTGGTGTGGTGTTGGGGCTTCCGCCCCTTTGAAAAAGCTACTGTCAAGTCCCACTCACTACCGCCACTGCGATTGCACTACCGCCATGATCAAAGCAATAAGGGGCACCTTCACTGCCTTGCATGTTTTCGCAGAGAAAAGGAAACCTGATTGTGCCTCCTGAAAGAATCTGTAGATTTCTTCCATAGGTAACCAAGACGACATTTCAAGAGCTCATCTTTCCCACCATGGCCAAGTTTGGTGCGTCAGTTTCGACTTAAGGAAGAAATTTGGTTTAGACACATTGTCTGGTATTTATAAATCTGATCTAGGCTGCGCCAACATCCATGTTTGCACTTTGGTCCTTTATACACTCTGCTGTAGGGCAATGTGGCTGCTGTTGGTATGATGGTCTGCTGTTACTTCTCCTCAATCGTATTCGTCTGTTATTGACCCCCTTTCTTTCTCTCTTTTGGCTTTCGGGAACAGCACCCTAATCCTGTCTTACAGTCAGTCTTCTGCTTCTGGCTGCTTTTCATGGACACTAGAGAGGTGGGAGAGAACGCGGACGTTCGAGATGATGGAAGATGGAAGGGATCTGGGACTGGAGACGAGAGACTGAGACTGAGAGATGCAACTGCTCTTGTGAGGAATAAGTTGGGTTCGAGAATTGAGGTTGGTGTAGAGGAGGGATGGAATGGGAATGGAGAAACGGTGGGTGAAATAAAGCAGTATTTTGACAGGTGGAGACTGGAGGAACTATTTGCTGTTCTTGAACTTGATTGTTTGAAACCTGGGGTTTCGGAAAAGCTGTCTCAAAGTTGTAAGTGTTGGGATGCAGAATACAGACAGAGGAAACAATGACAAGATATGCATGATCCTGTCTTTCATACTGCTCGGCCTTAAGCTGCCAGTGCTGGCTGTCTGTCATCGGTCTCTAGGTATCTGCTACTAAGTATTTGTGTGAAGTAGTCAGAGGAAGCCTGAAAGAACATGAACTTGGAGCACGACTGAAGCTTTCCTACGTGCCTCCTGAATGAGCAAGCTTCATTCATCAAAGCTACAAACCTCCAGCTCCAACTGCACACGCAATCTGAAGCTGGCGATATGCAACAAACCGCCAACGGCTTTACGGTTTAGCCACTTACGTGCTCTGCCTGAGTTTCGTTGCATGTCGATGGCGGCGCTAGCGCAAGACGTAGCCAGTTCTCACGTGCGCTATTGGTTCTCTACCAATCACGTGCTTTGCTTGGGTTTCGTTGCACATCGATTTTGCGTTAGCGCCAACGGGCCTTTTAGGGGCTCTACCAACCACGTGCTTTGCCTGACTTCGTTGTATGTCGATGGCGGCGCTAGCGCAGAATGCTGCCAGCTGCTCACGTGCGCTAAGCTGACGGGCCTTTCAGGGGGTTATACCAATCACGTGCTTTGTCTGAGTTTCGTTGCACATCGATGGCGCTAACGCAGACATGCAGTTTGCGTTAGCAGATTCACGGACACGGACTACTGGTCTTTCAGCGACTTGCTTTCCAGGACTGACTCTCAGCGAGTAGCTCTCAGGGGCTGGGTTTTAGGTGCTGAGTTCAGTTTTGTTACACATTGACAGATTCATGGAACTCCTGGTCTCCCATGACTTGATTTCAGGGGCCTGGCTCTCAGGGGCCTGGATTCACAGAGTAATGCTCAACTCCAAACACAACGCAAGACACCCCTTTAGCTACGTCACATAATGTGACAACCCGCAACAACAAGAAGCTGGCAAACTCATCTCAGCATTCACATCCTGTATTTGCATCCCCTGAATCTTCTTAGGGACGACCATTACCAAGGCTACCTTGGTCAAGCTCTGCTGCGCAGCAATTCTATACAGTACTGGTACCTAGTGCCCTGAAGTCTTTCAAAGCCAGCCAGACCCAGTTCACTCCCTGCAACCCAGATCACTACATCACTCTACCATTCCCACAAAAAGATACCCTCACGTCTAGCGCGCGTCGGGCTTCGAGCTTGCGACTTCCCCTAGGGGACTCAGGCTAATCACTAAAAGTGTCACAAAAACAAAAAAGAAAAAAGACTTCCGAGCCGAATTCGAGGAGTTCGAGCATTTCCGACTTCGATAGAAAGTTGACAAATCGGGAATCTTATAGCTATCCTGGCTCTCGCCGGGTGTCGACAGTCGATGCTCTGCAGATCACTTCACTCCACCAACCCGCAAAAACAAATTTTCACATTTCCACTTTCCATATCCAGCGCTATGCCCGCGTCGGGTTTCAAACCAACGACTTCACCCTAGAATCCTGGAACTAATCACCAAAGTTCCGACAAAAACAAAAAACAAAAGAATCTTCACCATGGCCTGGTAACTCAGTAGCCCAACGCCACCAACTCCCGGAAAAAAGTTGTGAGATTGGGACTCTTATACCTATCTTGTCGGGCGTGGACAGCCGATGCACTTTTCACGGCGAGTCGACGTTTAGCGATTTTGGCCTGGCGTGACAATGTCACCCTGTGGTTTTGTACTTGTTCAGGTACTAGCTACTGCGTCTCAGATAACTAAGGTGGAAGTCACCAAGTTCACTTTTTTTGCCTGTCGATGGCTGCATGAGACTCAGTCTCATAAGTCTTCTAAGGGGCTGTTCCTCAGGGGTTCTGAACAAACACCAAACTCAATTCACAGTCAAGCATCTTCACAAGCACGCACTACGGAGCCATACATCTTTGTGAGAAGCTTCATGATTTGACTGAAGCCTTCCATGCTAGCTAGCACGTACGCAAACGCAATGCCTAAGACTAAGATTTGCCCCCACCCAGAGAACCCTCATCAAAGATTTTCCGATGCAGAACGCCATTCTCCATGCCCCCTTTTCATGATTTTCTCTGGGAACGGCTAGGAAATCGCAAGCAACGAGGGTCAGCTTCTCCATAGGAGCCGTTTGGCTGCCTCCCCAAAGCCCAGAGGACAGAGTTGGGAGAGAACAGACCCTCAGAGCCTCGTCTCCCTAGCAGACCACCAGTCTCTTCAGAGATTGAAGAGCGGAAGTTATGCTTCGTCCGCATCCTTCATATTCAGCTCATCAAACTCATCCAACAACTCATCCATATCAATCTGCGGCGTCTCATCCTCGCCATCCGTAGTCGTCGTCGCCACACTCATCGCATCCGCATCTCTCTTCTGCTGCGCCTTATACAGCGCCATCGTCTGTCTCAACTCCGCATCCTCCTCCACGTCTCGCAAAAACATCTCATAATCGCGATCCATGCGCTCCTGATCTTTCTTCATCGGCAGCACCTCGCCCTCTTCCTTCGCCATACGCTTCAAGCGCCAGTTCCTGTTCTTGGGCTTCTTCTTGCGTGCGTAGAATTTCTTGACGAGCATAACGTCGGGGATGGTCGAGGCGTAGGCGTTGGAGTTTTCGAGTGCTTCGAATTCGCCGTTGTTGAAGTTGGTGCCGGTGAGTAGGTAGCCCATGGCGCTGTCGCCGGGGTGCAGGATACCACCGAGGTGGGTGCGTGTGTAGTAGGTTTGCGAGTTGGAGCCTAGGTCGGAGGCGCGTGCTACGGTGGCTTCGGCGAGGACCCAGCGGCCTTTTTGGGGTCCTAGGGGCTCGATGTCCATGATGATGAACTCGACCAACTCGGTCACGTCGGCTAGGGCAGCGAACGGTGCTCGCCAGTAGATGGGTGTGCTGATTTCGGCGGTTTGGAGAGTGTTGGGGTCGAGGAGGTTAAGAGAGGTACCAATGCGGTAGCAGAGCGCGAGGGGCGAAATGTTTCCGGCCGACTTAGCGAGCTTGATTGGAAGTGCCACGAGGTCGTCTTTGCAGATGGGTACGAGTTCGGCGGAGTAGGAGAATTTATAGGATTTCTTCGATGTGTGGATGTTCATGGAGATGAGTTCTTGCGATTTCTTGACGTTGACAGGTGTGACGGAGTTGAGGAAGTCGATGAACTTGTCTGCTTCATTGCGGTTGGCAAAGTAAAAGTCGAGGCCGTTCTTCACTTCCTTGATGTTGATAGTGTCTTGATGAGCGCCGTGCTTGAGAATGAGCTGCTCCAGGTACAAGAAAGTCCTCTTGTGCGTCACCTTCTGTCGGACTTGGACACATGCTCGCCACGTGTTTGCAGTGTAGGACTTCGCGCAGTCGGGACATTGTTGGTAGGCCACGACATATTCAACCTCGAACGACTGCTGAAGCACAACTCCCTCCGACACCGAGTCTTGAATGGTGAGCTTGACCTTTATCCTCCTGGAATGGGGCTCGGTCCAGATGAAACTCGCATCGATGATCCTGACTTTGTGGAGTCCTCGTAGTTTCTTCAGGCACAGGGCCAGCAATTCTCTCGACTCGGGATTCGCCACATGCCATGTCGCGGGTGGTAACAGCCATCGCTCGCAATCTCTGCAGTAGTGAAGTGTCGCCTCTCGCTGAATACCCTGGGATACGTCGACGGTGAGTTTGACACAGTCGTAGCATAATGCGCCGGCGGAAGTTGTGCCATCAATGGGAGCGCCGCAGTTGCAACACAGGATTCTACAAGACGGTCAGTCGTCTATATTGAGTCTGGCGGGGATATAAACTTACGTCGCGCCATTTGCAGTGTCGCCTGAAGGTGCGATGGACACCGGGGCGTCCATGTCCATATCCATCGACATCTTGGCGGATTTCTATGGTTGTGTGAGTTGTGGTTGTCGAGAAATGACGATGTTGAAGATGGGAGACTCGAAAATTCGTGTTATCGGATTTTTGGATTTGCCCCGCGATTAGCAAGCGTCTTGGCAGGGACTATCGCTACGGCGTCCCGTTGCTACCACAAGCGCAGTACTCCATCTGTCCTCTCTCGATCTTACTCATCTTCACTCATCATTCATCCACTCGAAGTGCTTCGACCGTTCGCCGTTGCAAAACCTCGACTATGACCGGACAAAAAGAGCTGGTGGCCTGAATCTTGAAATGCTGCAAACAGGACAAGTTAAGCTACCGGACTTCCATTCATTCTACTGCGATTATCTGAGGCCCTCCACGGCAATTCGGGCTTCAACTTGCTGTTGCAAAAGCTCGGCTGCTCGCAAGTCCTTAGAGAAGCTGACGACATGCATGTCTTAACTTGTTGGTCCTCTTCTATCTAGATGGCTGATTCTGGAGATATATCAGTGGTCAACTTCTCCCATCACCTCAACGACCACAAGACGGTAAGAAGACTACCGGGCTCACCACGCCTGAAAGCGCTGATCTCCTTTGTCTCATATTCTCATTATTGTAATTATCTGCCATTCTCAGTTTCCAAGTCCCCGCCTTTCCTTTGCGATGACCTATCTAGAGCCCGTACTCAGTCGGAACCCAACACTCCCCAACTCATCGGGCTTCTAGCCGTTATTCTGAGGGTCAGTATCTTATGTACCGCGGAAGAAGCGCTTTTTAGATCTTCCCCAGGGCCCAGACTGGCAGCCAGTAGGGTTGTTTCACGCATGCCCTGACTTTGAGTTCGCGATAGTTCAAGCCCATTGCGCAATCCCCCCGCAATCCCGGGACCGGCCAATCATGACACAAGGGATTTACATTTATAGCCCAAAGTAGGGTTATCACGGCATCTTTGTACAGCTGCTTTGACGAATGATCGAGGACGATTGCGAATGATGGCTGTGCGTGCGGCAGTTTCATTCGATCTTACATGGCACAATAGAGTATGGGCTTGGCCGGGAAGATGGACCGCTCTTAGCTCGTAAAAGCTATAATAACCCCAAGTCGTCCCCCGTAAGCTTGCTAGGTTTCCTTCACGGATCCAGAGCATAGATTCTGAACCGAACCAAAAACCGCATACCTCTCTTCTCTTCGACTCGGCCCACCATGGCTCCATCAGCAATCGAGACAGTCACCACCACGGCCGAGCCAACAGTGCTCGTAGACAGGCGAGCCGAGGTTGCTAAGAAAGCCGGAGGAGTAGGCCAATACAAAGAGCTTGCTCCCATCGGCTACAAGAAGGAAGTCGAAGAAGAAGGACCCGAAGCCGCCAAAGTACTTCCACCCCTTCCCTCCAGCCCGTTCCATCCAGCCCGTTCCCTCAGCCCCTTCCTCCAGACCTTCCCAGCATTAGCAATATCATCCACTAACCCCTCCCACCAGTACCCCCACTACCTCCCAACCTGGAACCCCAACGAACACTACCCACCCCTTACCCCCTTCCAACACTACGAGCACGGCCGCGACGCCGACCCATCCTTCCCCAACCTCCTCCCCACCGGCACCCAAGTTGTCGACCTAACCCCCAGCATCGGCTCCGAAGTAACCGGCATCCAACTCTCCTCCCTGACCCCCGCCGGCAAAGACCAACTAGCTCTCTACGTAGCCCAACGCCGCGTCGTCGCCTTCCGCAACCAAGACTTCGCCGACCTCCCAATTCAAGACGCTCTCGACTTCGGCTCCTACTTCGGCCGCCACCACATCCACCCCACCTCCGGCGCACCGCGTGGTTTCCCCCAGATCCATCTCGTCCACCGATCGCTCGGTGACCCCGCAGCCGAAGAGTTCTTCAAGACACGCACCAACAGCACAGCCTGGCATTCCGACGTTACCTACGAAGAGCAGCCACCAGGAACCACTTTCCTATACAACTTAGATATTCCGGAAACCGGGGGTGATACGATATTCGCGTCTCAGGTTGAGGCTTATAATAGATTGAGTGAGGGGTTTAAGGAGAGACTTCATGGCTTGAAGGCGGTGCATAGTGGGATTGAACAGGTTTATGCTAGTGTGAAGAAGGGAGGGGCGATGAGGAGGGAGCCGGTGATGAGTGTGCATCCGGTTGTGAGGACGCATCCGGCGACGGGGGAGAAGGCGCTTTATGTCAATCCGCAGTGTAAGTCTTTTGCTCTTCCCTTTCCACCCCCCTTCCACCCCCCTTCCACCTCCCTTCCACTTCCCTCCTTCGTGCTCTGTCATTCACGATGTGTTTTGGGAGGGTGTGCTGACTTGATGGCACGTAGTTACTCGCTCAATCGTAGGATACAAAGAAGAAGAATCAGCAGCGGTGCTAAAGTTCTTGTATGACCATATTGCGATGGGAGCGGATTTCCAGTGCAGAGTGAAGTGGCAGCCGGGGACGGTGGTGGTTTGGGATAATAGGGTGACGCTGCATAGTGCCTTGGTGGATTGGAAGAATAAGCAGAGGAGGCATTTGGCGAGGATTACGCCGCAGGCTGAGAGGCCGTTTGAGACGCCTTATGTGGCGCCGAAGGAGGATGAGGTTTAGAGGGAGGTTGTGGAGGGGGTTCGTTATAGCTGGGTTTTGGGTTTGGAGCTGAAAGCTGGTGTTTTTGGGTTAGTAGGAGATTGTGATGAGACGCAGGACAGGGCACACGAACTTTATGCAAATTGAATCCCATAATTTCACTTCATCGTCGTCAGTTTCGATCCGTAGCCTTCACGTTCAATCCATCCTATTCACTTTCTTCGACTTCATCCCCTTCACGCTCACTCCGTCACTTGCATGTATCCGTGACTGAGGGCTTGATGTTAGATGTGACTTCGACAGCAGAACAGGATTCTGTTCTGGAATTCCATGCTTTCCCGAACTCTCCAACCCCTACTCATCCGAGAAGGAACGTCGGTATTATGTTCATGTCCTCTTCTTTCTTCTTCTCAGCCTTGAGCTTCCGCTGCCTGGAGGCCTCAAGCCTCCTCCTAAGGGCCACTGTAGCCGCTTTCGATCTGGGAGACCTAAAGTCTGAGTCGTCGGAATCTGAATCTGGCTTCGGTGCCACTGGCTTTGACAGCGGGTTATTCCTTTGTACATCCGATGTTGAGCTTCGAGATGGTGCAGCGTGGGATGAGGCCTTTGGCTGCTGTGCGTACTTCGAAGGAGGCTGAGGCTTTGATGATGGCTGCTTTCTCTGCGGTTCCGACTTCGAACGACGAGGGGGAGAAGAGAACGAGACTTTGGGCTTTTCTGTATGCTTCGAAGGAGGAGGAGGAGGAGGAGGACGAGACTTGGAGACAGGGGGCGAGCTGGGAAGGTCGAGGTCGCCGGAGTCGTATTCCGTACTCTCCTCGTCGGATGGAGGCTTCGGTGCCTTCGACGCTTCGCCATTCTTCCTCCTCGCTGGCTTAAATCCACCAGCCGCCTTGGTGCTCGCACTCGCACCGATTGAAGCCACACCCGTCAAAGCAGCAGCCAATCTCCCCCTATTCTCCATTAAGCCATGCAGTGCCGTACCAAGCCAGGCGTGGTCGTCCGAGTCGTCGCTCTCATCCTTCGTCCCATTCTTCCCAAGCAGTGATTTCACGGTGCTGTCGTGTTTCTTCGCTCTGGCCACGCCCTCCAGATTCCGCTTCGTTGCATCTGGCATTGTAACCGTGACATGTCTGGATATTGAGTTGATCTTTGACGCATTTGTCTCTCTGGCTGCCTTTTTAAGGCGCTTGTATTCTTGGTGGTGCAGATGGCCCGTAAAAGCTTTCGCAGTCTCGAGGAACTCGTCTTCTACCATTCTGAAGATATCGTCTTTGTCGAGGCCGTCTTTCATAAATCTGTGGAACGTCAGCAATCATGTGAGGCACGTGACCTCGAATGCGAAACTCACTCCTCTGGCGGCGCCTCTGGGACAGGTGAGGTTGAGGGGCTCCGGCCTGTCTCTTGTGTCAGCCTCAGGCTTCTCCCAGTGTTTCCCATCGTTTCCTTACCATTGTCAGGACGAATGCGTGTCCTGGGTCGGTGGTCGCGGTCATCGTCAGAGTCTTCTGGCCGCGCTCTCTTCGGTGGACGTCTGTCGGGCGTTGATGACTGTTTTGGTGCGGCTTTCTTTGAACCTCCGTTCACTAGCCAGGGAAGCACTCGAGGCATTGTTGAATGTTGATGTCTGCGGAGAGTTGAAGTCTCGCGGCTGTCGCATTTATGGTTGCGACTTGCGACATGGGATGGTCCGTGCACGGACTCTCTTTGATGCTGGTGCTCTCCTTCTCCAACTTCACTTCTGATGACACTTTGTGTATATAACCGTAAGATAGTCGATGTGGAAATCAAATGGCATTTGATTTATATACCTTATGTAATTGTACTTTAGGAACTGGTTTGTTCGGTTTTACAAAAGGTTGTTTGACATCAACCTGGAATCTGCGGAGTGCCACGAGCCTGGACATCATGATCGCTTGCTTGCCTTTGATGCTAAGTATGATGGTATCAGCGACTGGTATCATGTCTTTGCATTGGAAAAGGTTGAACAATTGCTGACTTGGACAAACATATTCCGAAATTCCTGGTTTGGAACTCTCGATTCAGGAACATTCGATTTCTCTGATGTTCTGGCAACCTGCCTCGGTGATGGATGATTCTTGTGTGTTTCGGCAAGACTTGAGAGCGCTCTTGATCACTGGAAATTTTCTGAATCATGAGAAATATTGTTAAGAACTCGGGCTATCCCTAGTCATGGAAGATATTGCTCACGATGAAAAAAATCCCTTACTATTGCGAAGGTCTGAGGTGTAAGGTACACGAGAGACTTGTCACCACGACTACTAAGACAATGCTTTGTTGCGTGATGAAGGCTCAACTCTCCACTTCAGAAGGTTGGAAAAAATTGATGGAGTTCTCGGAAGATTCTGGTTGAAATATTCAAGGATGATACTAAAGACAAGAGAGAAAGGATATCAGATGATCTCAAGAGAAGAGAGGAGGAGGTGGCTCACCCTACTTAGTAGACTTAACATCGCGAGTTATTCACAACGGCCCGAGTATTTCTCCGCGCCGCTTCGATTGTTGACGCGATTTTCATTCAGTCGCGGTTGCAAGCTCCTGCCTTTTCCATCTCCGCAACATCTCCAAATTTCTTTCGAATCGCGACTGCTCATTGTCGCACTTTCGAATCCTACTCTACCTCTCTCGTATCCAAAGTCCCGTTGTTTGATATCGGTGAGTCTCCCACTGTTCTGCATCTGGCCCGTGCGCAAAGCGCCAACAGGCTATACTTCGGCACATCACGGCCCTACTCTGTTCCGCGCTGACTGGAGTTTGCCTGCAGTCACGATGGAGAGTTCTAATGCACGTGACGAGGCGCACCAGCCTACGGTTGAGGACAAGTCTTCTTCGAGCGAGGAGCGCAGCTCTTTTTCCGAGGAGCCCAGCTTCACCGAGACTGGCGACAACAACACCTCCGACCCCAACACCAGCCAGCAGAACGAGCCTTCCGGTGAGTGTCCATCCTGACTCCCTGAGCCCCCATTCATCAATCATGCTTGCTGCAACAGACTTCTGACTTCTCTGATCCTACAGGTTACAAGACTCCAGACAAGAAGAACACCGACCCCAACGCCATGAAGTCTGCTCTGGTCAAGAGTCCTTCTGGACACGTCAATACCGCGCCTCTCCCTCCCCACGGCGACAGACTCATCCCAGGTCTGTCTCCAGAGCAGGAACACCACCTTGTCTTCACCATTATGCTGCAAGACAAGTGCTACGATTTCGCCTTCGAGATGCTGAAGGTGAAGCACCCAAAGATCCGTATCGACGATCCTAGGGTCATTGCAAAGGCCGAGGAAGTCTTTGAGGCTCAGTCAACCATGTTCGTCAAGGACAAGATCATGAACCCTGCCTTTGTTGGCAAGGAGCTTGCGCCTCTGAGGGACGAATATCGAATCATGCTACGCAACCGCATGATGATGGGCTCAGCTGCGAAGACTTCTGGATTTGGAAAGCACTACCTTGACAAATCTGTCACGGACTCGTCAGCTTCTCTCCAGGCCCTCACGCTCCGAGACAGCCCATACCCTGTGAAAGTTCTCTCGGAGAGTGCCGGCGTTGGCTCATCCCCATCGAAGATCTTGGCCACCAGAGACCGCGCGTTCAGCAACACCTCGCAATACGAGACCGAGTACGTGGAGGTGAAGTTGATCGCAAGTGGTGCCTTCGGCAAGGTGTTCATGGTGAAGAGTCGTCTTGATGCGCAGCATTATGCCATTAAGAAGATGCTGTTCACTGCAACCGGCCTCCGCAGGCTCCACGACGACTCCGCTGTCGATGATGTCCTCACTGAGGTCCGTACCCTGGCCAAACTCCTTCACCACAATATCGTCGACTACAAACATTCATGGGTCGAGCTGTCCGATGGAGAGGTCTATCTTGTCTCCGAACACCAGACCGCTGAGGTGCTCGAGAAGGTCGCAGCGCACATGGCTGTTGTCAAGCCGTGGAAGGGCCTAGGACCTGGCGACAAGGCCATCATCAAGGCCAAAGCGAAGAAGTTTGCGAAGGAAGAAGATTTCGAGCCGGTCAAACCTGACAAGAACGACGGCGGCTTCTCCGAGTCTGGCACTGGCGATTTTGTCTCGCAAGAGAATACGGCTTCGCTGGACAACGAATCGGAGGACCTTGACTCCGAGGACAACGCCATTGCTTCTGATGACGTCGACGATCCCTTTGAGCGCGATTCGCAGTCGATGGTCCGTCAGAAAGACCGAGGCCGGGGAGGCAGCATCATCGAGATGGACAGAGCACCATCACCATCCCAGGGTCAGAAGTTTGCTTGGGAGAGCACCCGGGTGACTCTGTTTATCAAGATGGCCTTTTATCCCATCGACCTCAAGAAGTACCTGTCGGCTGAGCCCCGCGAGCCTGACGAGCCTCAGATTCGTCACTGCTTCCATCTTGAGCCCGCGGTTGGTCTTCTTGCCGCCATTCTCGACGGCGTCGAGTACCTTCACTCTCAGGGCGTGATCCATCGCGATCTGAAGCCCGCCAACATCTTTCTGCGTCTGTCCACCGATCGCCGCCCGTACTCTCAAGGTTGTGTCGACAAGATGGCTTGCTCCGACTGCGCCGCCCCCACCGGCCCCGACGAGCACGTCTGGATCGTCCCTTGCATTGGCGATTTTGGACTCAATGCTCACCTTGAGAAATACGCCGACCGCAATCCCTCCTCCGAGCTCGCTGGAACGGCCGGTTACCACCCCGTGACCACCGAGACCAACTCTGTCATTTGTGAGAAATATGACGTGTTCGCTCTCGGCATTATTGCCTTCGAACTTACTCACCGTTTCTCCAGCTTCTCCGACAGGGGAATCTCTTTGATGAGGATGAAGGCGGGCGAGCTCAAGGGTTTCAATGAGCAGCCCATGGCTGAGGGTATCAAGCATATGATCGCCGAAAACCGTCACCAGCGCTGGGGTGTTGCTGAGGTTCGTGCTTGGCTCAACAGCCTTCAGGAGCAGATCGAAGCCAACAAGATGGGCAAGGGTACCAGCAAGGCTATTTGAGGCTGGAGTATGGGTTTACCGTTTGCTTTACATGATGTCGGGCGTTAGATATGGCTACTTCCACTGGGACCGGAGTTACGGCTTCAAAAGTGAAGGTGCATAGGTAGCGAAAATACCCTGGGCTCGGCGTCGACGGGTTTGCTTCACATCAGAAGCCATAGCAGTCAGCATAGCAATGCATTGAATTTCTTGAAACATTCTTGGTGACGTTGTGACTTTCTAATGATTTTGTGATTTCCGCGACTGAATGTGCACAGTGACCGAAACAAGTTTAAGAAATCGAAGCGACATGACATAGTCTAAATCGCCGTGAGTGTTTTAGATCACGAGGAATATTCTAAGTCACCACCTAGGTATTCACGAAACACCAAAATCATTTCAAGCCACCATTATTTTCTCAGCCATAAAGATCCTCCCAAGCCACCAACTCTCAATGCTGCGCGATCTTCTGAAGTCAGCACATCTTCTGAAGTCAGCATAATCTCCCCAAGTCACCAGATCTTCTTCAAGTGACCATTAGTATATTAAGTCGTAAGGATCCGCAAAATAACCAAAATTAGTCCCCAAGCCATCAGGAATGATCCGTTGTTCAGGGCTACTCCAAGTAACTAGAACCCCCCAAATGACCAGAAAGGTCTCAAGCATATAGGACCCCGACCATCCATGTCAGGTATCAGAGATCTGCCAACTCCTTGGAACGTAATCAAGTTCTCGAGAGTCATCTTATTCGGGGGTCCGTATTATTTTGATTCAGAAGTTCGACAAAGTTGGAACCGATCCTGGAACTCCCAAGCCTTCAGTCCCGCCGACTCCTATCCCGAATCCCAGAATTCATGACTTCAAACAGGCAGCAACATTTCTACATCCGATTCATCTCTATACCCCCGCCAGGCAGCTCATATGCAGCATCCTGCTGGGGAGTTGCTAATTCCGCTTGGTGTGATATTTCGGAACCGCGGTACGGTGTTGGCGAGCCAAGCTCAGGCTTGTGTGCTCCGCCTCCCTGTAGTTCTTGTGGACTTGGCGTTTCGTTGGGAGACATGCGGTAGCCATTTCTTCTCCTGCGGATGAGAAACCACGCGAGAGCAGCCACGGCAATGACTGCTACCGCCACACCGATTCCGATTCCGGCTTTGGCGCCGGACGAGAGGCCGGATGAAGATGACGAGCTGGTGGATGATGTTGGAGAGCTTGATGATGGTGTTGGCGACGATGTTTGGGAGTTCGTGGTTGTGGTTGGGAGGTCGGAAGATTGATACCATATTGGAATACCATCCGCCATCAGAAAGAACCCTTCATCGTTCGGAATATATGTTGTAGTGGAAAGTGTATCCGGCACGTAATAGGATCCTGGGTTTATGAGGGTAGGTGCGAAGTACGAAAACGCGGTCGACACTGGGCGAAGTGAGGTGGAGCATAAATTCTGGACGCCCAAAGCATTGTGAACGTAACCACTAAAGCACAGATATTACTTAGTCTCAACGCTTTGCTGATGGCGGTTGTAGGTAAGGTACTTACGTAGGACAACAAACTGCGGCAGTCGTCTCGGGCCCAAGAGATATATCTGTACTAACTCCGCCGGAGAAAATGCCTGAAACGGTGGCATCGAATGACTGCCAGCCTGTGGGACAGCTTACAGCGGGACTGTCTGTTCCAAATTAGTGGATAACTCAATTGGATACCAGTTAAGTAGGTAACGTACAATAATATAGCTCCCAGGCCAAGCTGGTTGACGTGATGGTCGAGCTGGGATAACAGGCGGGATCATAGTAGTTTGTTGATTCGAAGTGGCCATTGTACATGGGCCCCCCTCCATATTGTTGTCCGTTATCTGTGTAAGCATTCACGGATGTAGGGGTGCCGAAGCAGGTCTTTGGCTCTGAGAATGTGGTAGGAATGGGCCCTCGATTATAACTCGCGATCGATGCACTGTCAGTGATCGTGGTTCTGGAAGTGGATGACATGACGACAGCTCGTGAAAATCGTTCTCAGAAGAGGGTATTCAACTTGAAACGAACCAAAGTAGGCTGGACGGAGCGAGACAGCCCTGAACGAAAAGGGTCTCAATGGCAGCGGGAAAAGCTTTATTAACCCCGTCTTCCTGTCCTGTACCCCCTCCAATTACGCCCGAAGAATACAAGAGAAGCAACGTAAGATGTGGTGGCGTAAGGCTGAGGATGATTTTGCAAATGTAACCCGATTGCTTGGGATATTGGGATTGGTGCGACACAGAAACGACACATCACCATAACGGGCGAGGATCAACCCGTGCTCAACGGCGTGAAGATTATCACTGCATTCGTGATTGGTAGGATCAAAAGGATTCCCCAGCAGGTGACAGGTTCATACAACGGACCTATGAATTCCGTCCAGCCGCTTCGTAAAATCAACGAGGCTCGGAGCCTTGTTTATTCTTGGGCTGAGAGAGCAGATCGAAATCACAGGTGCCGTTTCGTTCATCCCAGCTTTTGAAAAACAGAAGGCTCGTCAAATCATGATACATGGTAGCAACAATGTGGAAGTAGTAGTTGTCGAGGTTGAGACTCTTATCTTCACCCTGTGTAACTCCAGAACCCTTGTCATACCACGGGACGAGGGCTCAAGGATCTCAAATGATGACGGCGAGGCTGGCCATACTCGAGACTGCATCTACGGCATATCAGCTCTTGAGTATTTGCAAGTACAACAAGTGATCAACTACCGCTGTACTCCACTAGGCACCCACATATGCTTCACTACACTACAAAACTTGCAACTCAAGTCAGTCCCCGAAGCTCAAATAGGTTTGGCCCCCACTCTCGAATCAAAATCTCGAGCATGCCAAACCACGAGGGATGGGCGTCCTAGGATAACGGCAAGAACATCGAACCTGCTTCTACAAACATCAGATTACTCACCAATACTTTCAAGAACTGGAGAAAACTTCCTCGGGGACGTGAAAGTCTTCTGGATTGAGATAACCCCTGATGACTTCATCGCAGAATTGGACCCCAGTCTCAGAATCCCACTGGTACCACTGTGGTATCTCTGGCTCTATGCCGCTAATCCAAGCACTCGTTGATTTCTGGTCAAAGATGGTCCATTGGACTGTCAGACCGGAGTACCCTCTGGGACCAGAGACATGATTCCCACTGTCCCACAGAAATGGCGGCGGACGTGGGAAAGGAAGAAAGAGGCAGAATAGGGGAACAGACTGTTGATCGCCGAAATTTCACAAGATTTTCGTGTCAATCGGTCTGCGAAACGTTCCGGGGCCAGGATATCCGTAGATCTACACATTCCCGCGATTGAGTTTCCCTAAATTCTTGATCAAGATACCTCTGAGAGGTACTCACGCTATTATGCATCATCGGGGATATCTGAGTTACTCATATTCCGGGATCACACATCTCATGGATTGTCGTCGGCCTCGGGATCTCAATTGTCAAGAGTAATGGCGTTCTGGCCAATTCGCGGAGGGGAGTCGTGGGCTCGAAGGATGGGACTACTGGGAGGGGTGATCTTGGTATTTTGTCACAGGTTGGACTCGACGGGGCTGTGAGCGTCCTTGTCATCCAAGCATCACTGAACAAGCTTCCTGATGCTCGCCCTGTGGTGAATATCAGCATTTGCCAACATTTGGTATGGGAGAACTTCAGACTCACATTGGCATCTGCAAGTGGCGGCCGGTCGTCTCTGTTGAGAAGACGTGTTGCTGGAGTTGATGACGATGGTAGTCCTGTCATCTCCCAAGGAGTTTGACTCCTCGGGCGTCGAGGAGTTCTCCTTCTCTTCGTCGGAGCACCATTGCACAAGTTCCCCAATTCTTCGTTTGTGGTGGCGATCAGCCTTCGAGAGCGATACAGAAGAGTGTGACCACGGGATTTACCTGAGCAGCCCCCATTGCCTACCCGTGACAAAGGTTAACAGGATGTAGTGCTGCAGTTCGTGGCAACAGAATCAGGATCACAGACGAGAGAAATGAAAAGGAACGAAGGTGTCGAGATTTGAAGATGGTATAATTGATTCTTGAAAAAAGGACGCCGTGGTGTCGAAGCCCGCGACTTGAAGACCTAGCCCCTGGTGGGAAGACTCGCTGTTGTTGAGCCTTCTTGTACCCTGCTGTTCAGTCATGCTTTCAAGCATCCATGTTATTGCCTCTTTCCATCCTTTTACCGATCCAATGCTTCTTCCGCCTCAGCTAGCAACCTAATGCTGTGATTCTTCTTCGGGATTCGTCGAGTCGTTGAGTACAGTGCTTTGTTCTTCGTCGTCGAAGTCCGAGTCCAGGTCATAAAGCCAGCTCAAGTCAGGGAACGAGCTTGTGTCAGAATCTGCAATCGCAACGTCGCCGGGCTGGGGAGCGTTCTCAAACCGTTGAGAATTCTCTTCCTGGCTCCAAGGTTCAGCATTGTTCTCATCGGCCTGCTGAAAGTGAAAAATGTCGAGCGCAGCGGTATAGTCGTCGGATGAGAGCTCTGGATTGGTGCGAACAATGGTCGTCTCTTCGGCTGGGAAATTCGAACTGGTGCGAACAGTAGTTTTCTCAGTGGCTGAGAGCTCTGGATTGGTGCGAACAGTAATTGTTTCTTCGGCTGGGAAATCCGAGCTGGTCGGAACAGTAGTCGTCCCGGGGGCTGAGGGGTTCCAACCGGAGGAGGAAATAGTCGTTTCGTCGACTGCGGAGTTCAAGTTGGTATCTTCATCTGCGTGCTGAGCGACTTCTCTGTCGGCAAACCACCACTGCGAAAGCTCTCGTATTCGAGCCCTGTGGGATGTATTAGTTTTCCCAGTGATCCCCAAAAGAGAGAATGTCGCTTACATCGGCATTCGCCAATGCATACCCGTCACATGCGTCGTAAGAATATACTGCTGCAGTTCCCGACCACCCAGGTCTTCTGCTTCGGCCAGACTGACTCCCCACTCTCCCGCCTTTCGCTCCCACAGGTCTTGCAGGTACTGACGCGTCTCATCGCCAATCACAAGCTCTTCACAATCACCGAGACAATAACCTCCTTGGATAAGAAGCAAAGCGGCACAAGCGGGATGGTAATGGGCGAAGCAAGCGCATCCGCGAAGAACCACGAAGCTAGGATCCGGAAGAGCGCACACGACACAACTGAGGCCTGGTGGCTGTGGAGGCATAAACCACATGTCAAAAGTTTCTGCATGAGGAACTGTCAGGAACGTACAAGGTTGAAGGGTGTTGGGAAAGGGTTGACTTAAGATCATCACTCATTGCTTGTAGCAAATCAGAGGTTGTTCGCTGTAGTTCTGCGGCGTCCATTTTGCTGGATTTGGAAGAAACAACATGGGTGTGTGGCTGTGGAGGATGAGAGAGTGTCATTGACTCCCCGAAAGCCTTTATTACTTATTGGGTAAACGGCTAGAAGTCTCGGGAAGGACAGTGAATGCAAAAGTGACAAAGCAGTCGAAGATAATCCAACTAGCAAATCGCCGAGTACTATGGAAGGCCAGCCGGCGTGGCCTTGCTCCCCGCTTCCCTGAGAATTGTTAGCCACTTTACTCCTCACGGCCGTAGTCTATTCTCACGACCAGTTATGCGTGTCATTGCCCATTTCCTTCATCTAGTATACTGGTAGTTCAGTGCCGTGGTTGTGTCAGGGTAGAGTAACTCGTCGAGCACAACAACAATCCCCTGGGCTTCTTGGGAGAATGACCCTCTGAGAGGGAGCGCACAAGCAATGTAGACGGCATCTAACGGCTGGGAAGTCGGAACCAGAGGTAGAACGTGTTTGTATAGCGAGTTGTTAGAGATATACAAATTTTTGAGAAAGGCTAGCTCACGGTCGATTATCATGGCATACAGCAAATCAGCCACATCTTGGTGCAACTCAGCTTGGTCCGTTGTTTTGGAAGTCAAGAGACGAGGTAAAGTCGGTTGGCGACGCTAACAGATCTTGGCAGCAAAGTTGTAGAGGACAGTCAGAGAACGAACCAAAGCCTTGGAAGTTTCTAGACAGTTCGAAACGTGGATTGACTAGCAATCTAAATGTAAGTTTTGCAGCTATTTCTTGCATCATCGTATCGTAAATCTTGAGCGCAGAAAGATCTCTAGAGCGTGCTCCCTTTGTCCCAGTAGTTGTCATTCCCATAGATTGTCATGGTTCTCTTCGAATGTCCATTCTGTAGGCCTACACTCCTTCATATACTGGGAGGTTACTTCTCGGTGCTGAAGACAGGATATGGCAACTCGCCGAGCGCAATAGCGTTCTCGTGGGCGTCTTGAAGGTTTGCATCGCCGTCAAGGAGTAAATCTGACATCTGCCAAGCCTGCATCTCTGCTGGAGATACGGGCCAGGTGGACGATGTTGTGTCATTGTCGGAGGTCGAGTTGCGCGGGCGGTCCAGCAAGTGCCGATCACCATTCGCTGGCATTCGACGAGGCAGTAGTCGCCTTCGATGACGCTGAGAGCAGCACAGGCGGGGTGGTAGTGTGTGAAGCATTCACATCCACGTAAGATAACGAAACTGGGTTCGTCGAGGCCGCATACCACTATCAGGAGATCTTATTAGGTGTCTGGCGACGGCGGGATAGCAAATCTTACCGCAAGGAGAACCTGGTAGTTGAGGTGGACGGAGCCAGATGTCGAATGTGCCTAAGCGGGGAATGTCAGGCTGGCAATCCAAGAATCTTGGGGACGGCATCTCACTTACGGTCATCATTCATAGCAGCCAGTAAGCCTGTAGTGGCTTGCGCCATCTCTGCGCGATCCAGGCTGGTGCTATCTTGCCAAATTCTCGAGGCAGGGCGGTGAACAGTAATCCGGCCTTGGAATACCCAACGTCCGTGGGAATCAGCAATAACAAGGTGAAGGTAGTCAGGTACGCTGGTCGACTTCGAGATGTGGAGGAGAGGAAGAGAGCAAGAGCGAGGTCGAGGGATTCGTATATTTATGCTTAGGTTAATGGCGCTAGGTCTCGGCCGAAGCCCGCGAGGCTAGTGCCAACTTGGTCTCAGCGATTTCCAATTAGTGATAACATTCCCCTGCCGTCGCTTCATTCGCTGTAAACCTCTCGTCCGATTTCTGCCACAACTTTTTTTCCGTCCCCGTTAACGTTTTCCTTCCCATTTACGCACCCATTATCAACTCAAAGTTTAATTCAGTGTCCACTTGACTAATTAGAGCTTAGAAGGCTCGTATTATGATGATATTGTGCTTAAATGCAATCTTTTCCTGAGTTTCGTGTCTGCGGAGGCTACTCTGGCAGAGTAGGACGGCCACAGATGGATGCCGGAAATCGCGTTGACTTGGCCGGTAATGCCGCGGAGTGGAGAGATCGCAACCGCATCATCGAACGAGTAAAGAAGATGTGCAAAGAGATGGTGTATGAGATCTTGCTCGGTCGGCCATGGACCGCGGACTAGTCAAGCCCGGTGGGGAACCATTGAGTCAACTCTCGAAGTCGCTGCCTGTGAGGAAATTAGCATCGATAGCTCTCTGAAAGTTGCAGCCGACGTACCTAGGTAGCTGCCAATGGCTTCCTGTCGCCCGGTTGAGGAGAATGTGCAGTTGCAGCTGGGGGCCGCACATGGCCTCTGCAACAGTCTCGGTAACACCCAACCGAATCGACTGACGCCACCACAGATGTCACGGCGCGGCAAGGGTCGCAGATGGGGGTCAAGGTAGACTAACGTTGTAAGCTGAAGAGGGAAGCTCTCCAGCCGAATGGGATTATAAAGGTCCTTTTAAAAGTCTATGGCGCTAAAGGGTGCCGGGGGTTATATGCCGGGCATATGCATGCCTAAGGCACTAAAGCTAAATTAGTATTATAATAATACCTTTGGTTTAAATTGCTATTTATTTTAAATAGTATTAAAAATTGTTTTTAATTTTTAAATATTTGTAATTCAATTATATAATATTTATATTTTTATTTATAGAAATTATATATATATATATATTTATTATAATTCCAAATGCCAATTTTTTTATAGTTTTTTTTAAAAAGCTTATATTATAGCAATTTATATTATAGCAATTTATATTATAGCGGCTAATTATATTATACTAATTGGCTATATTATATTATTTGGTTATATTATAAATAATTATATTATAAATAATTATATTATAAATAATTATATTATAAATAATTATATTATAAATAATTATATTATAAATAATTATATTATAAATAATTATATTATAAATAATTATATTATAAATAATTATATTATAATTGTATTATATTATAAGGCCTATTTAATTAAAACCCCAATAGGCCAAATTTATTTAAATACCGCTAATGCTATTTTTACAAATATTTTTTATATTTATGCAAATCCGCTTTCGGCTATTAGCTTGATTAATAGTTTTTTTGTTTAACTTGGTATATAAATTCCTAATTTAATTTTAAATTTTAATTATAAATATTTAAAATGCCATTAAATTTCCATTTGTTTATCGTTTTTTAAATTTTATTATTTCTTTTTAATATCCGGCTTTTAATATTTTTGCTTTTTATTTTGTTAATTTTATTTTGGCCAAATAAGCCTTTTAATTTCAGCTTTAGCTTAAAAACAAAAATATTGGAAAATGCTTTATATTTCTTAAAAATTCTAAATTATTTATTTTTTAGTGAATTTTATTTATTAATGAGGGCCCGGCCCATTGTTTTATAGAATAATATATTTTCATATTTTTAATATTAATATATACCAATTGGCCTTTTTTAAATATGAGAGCTTTTAAATAATATTAATTTATATTTTTTTTATATTTATTAATAAATTATTAGGCTAAAGCTTTTAATTAATTTTGTTTTATACAATTTGCTATTATATTTGTTTTGTAAAAGCCTTGCTTTTAAATAGCTAATATATCCGGAAAATAAAGCTAAAGAAAACTCTATTTATATTTAAAAATAATATTTATAATTTGCGAAAATTTTTATAATTTTTATAATTTTTATAATTTTTATAAGTTTTATAATTTTTATAATTTTTATAATTTTTATAATTTTTATAATTTTTATAATTTTTATAATTTTTATAATTTTTATAATTTTTATAATTTTGATAATTTTGCTAGGGGCAATTAATCCATTTAATTATTTTATGCAAATAATATAAAGCTTTGGAAATACTGTTTTAAATATGCATTGAATCTTTTTATTTAATTATTAATTTTTAAAAAAATAAATAATGGCATTAAATTAATTTTAGAGTATTTAAATAAATATTTTTAAAATCGAGAAATAAATTGGATTTTTTTATTTAAAATAAGATTATTAGAAATTTTATAAATACAATAGATTTTTTTAAAAAAGACTTTTGCAAGCCTTTTAGCTTTCAAGCTTTTTATAGCAATAAAATATTTTATTTTAATTAATTTGCAAATTATTATTATTATATATTAATATCTTTGGCTATGCCTTTTGTATTTAAATAAAAATATAATATAATTTATAAATATATTTAATTAAGCCCTAAAACGCATTAATAGAAGTTGCAAATATTTTGAAAATAATAATTTAAATACCTTGATTTTATTATAAAATATATATTTTTTAATATATTTGGCTATATTTTTTAATATTTTTGGCCATTAGTAATACTAATTAATATTGGCTAACTTCGTTTTTTAAATATCCGGCTAAAATTATTAAATAATATTTATAAATAATTTAAATTGCCAAGTTAAATATATTAAAAAATATTTACATCCAATTTATTTCTTTTAAATTTTATAATATAATTTGTTTTTTTAAAATAAAAAAATAAAATATTTGCTTTTTAAAAATTAAATATATTTGTTTTAATTAAATTTTAAAAGTTTTATTTTTTAAAGCTGCTAATTTAAATATTGAAATATTTAATATCTTATAAATTTGTTTAATAAATTTTTTAATAGATCTTTCCAAATTTATTTTAAAATTTAAAATTAATATTGGGGCAAAATAAATTTTTTATATTATTAAATTATATAAGGCTTTGAATAAAAAATTTAATTTTGGCAATAATATTTTTAAGTAATACTATAGCGTTTTATTTTTAATATATTAAAATTGGTGTTTTAAAAGCCTGCTTAATATATTTAATTTAATTGCTTAAAACTTTAATTTATAAATAATTTTAACATTAAAGCCTAAAAAAATTTAAATTAATAAATTAATTTTTAATTTAGCTGATTTATTATTATAAAACATTTTAAATTATTATAGTTAATTTGAATTTCAATTTTCTTTAATAAGTTTTAAATTTCTAATTTTTATTTTTCCAAATACTTAATTATAGCTAAAAATTCCTTATTATAAATTTTATAATTGCATTTAGCAAAATTATAAATTTTAAACAATTAAATTATAAAATGCAAAATATTATTATTTCTATATTAAAAAAATACTTCTTTTAAAATATAATGTAAAGCATTTATTTTCAGAATTATGCATTTGCCATAATTAAAAAAAGCCAAAATTAAAGCAAAAATAAATATTTGCTTAAATTTATTAAAGGCATTTTGCTAAGCTTTTTTCTATATATATTTTTTTTAATTAAATTATTTAATAATTTGGCTATTTTAAAAAAAACCCCAATTTTTTTAATAAAAATTAGCAATTTTTATAAATTTTTATAAACGTTTAATAATAAATAAATAATTTCCAAATTAAAATAGCAAATACCTTATTTAAATTCATTTTTATACTATTTAACACAATATAAAGGCCTAAATATTTAGTGCAAATAATTTTAAATTTATACTTAAAAATATTAATTTAAAAGCCTATATTTTTAAAGCAGCAAACCATTTTCTAAATATATTTTCTATGTTTTTTAAATTATTTAAAAAAATTAAAAAATTATTTAAATAAATTATATATATTTTATTTAGCAAATTAAATAAAAAATTATTAATATAATATTAAAAAAGGCTAAAATATTATAAAATCCAAATAATATAATTAATAATTTAAAGAAACCGAAATAAATAATAAATATTATTTTCTTTTCTTTCTTTTTGCTATTTTTAGTTTATTAAATATAGCAATAATATTAGATTTAATATAAACTTTGGCTTTATATACAATTCTTTTAATTAAAGGCAAAAAATAGCAATTTTTAATATATTTGCAATGCCATTTCCTATCGCTGGAAGGCCTCGGTGCTCTCCGATCGCTGACTAGTTACGGACCAATTATAAATAAAAGTACTTGCTCCGCGTCTATTGCTGCAATTACAAGCATATATTTTCTGCTGCTGGCCTATTGCGAGCTTATTACTAATTAAAAAGCTAATATATAAAAAAGCAAAAAAGCAAAAAAGCAAAAATACAAAAAGAAATGCCAATTTTAATAATTGCATGCCAGCTAGCTATTTCCATTTAATTATTTCAATTATAAGCTAATAAGCCCTTGCTTATTTGCAAAAGCCCTTGCAATTAAAGCTTAAATTGCCATTTTTAATTTTAAATTCTATTCTATTTTTATTTTTTTGCAAAATTTACAAATAGGCATGCATATAAAAATTGGCTTGTATTGAAATTGGCATAATTAATTGGCATAGCTGGCTGATATAGCTAATTAATATAGCTGGTATAAAGCTATTTGTATGCAATGGCAAAAATGCGGGGAATGGCGGAAATCCGGAGCAGCTTTTATAGCAATCCCAATCCATATAGATCGAAATTGCCAAAATTGTAAAATTTTTATACTTTAGCAAATCTCTATATCCGGAGTTTAAATATGGAAATCTCTAAGGCTTTTTTCGGCTGCAAATGAAATACTTTCAAATAGCTATTGCTGCAATGCTTTTAACAAATTGCGCAATTTATTGCTAATTTGTCGCGCAATAGCCGCAGATATCGCGAGCATGGATATATATCGCTGTGTCGCTATATCGGTAACAAGTCGGCAATAGGAAATGGGGTTGCAAATATAGTAATATTATTCAAGCCTTTATAATTTTAATATATATGTATATTTTAATTTGGCTATTAGTATTAGCAATACTATATGTTTGGATTTTAATTTTTAAATGAATTTATAAAAAAACTGCTTATTAAGCTATTTCTTAATATATTCTAATTTTCCTAATAAAAACAATCGGTTTTTATAATAAAATAGCTTTATTCCAAATAATAGCTTAATTCTATAATTTTAAAATTATTTGAAAAACAATTTATTAATCTTTTTAAAAAGAAGAATATCCAATATATTTTAAAGCCATTTAAAAAACTTATTTTAAATCTCTTTGAGGCTTATACTAGAGTTTTCTTTTATAAATTTAATAATATTTTCCCTAATTATTTTGCTTAATTTATTTATATTTTAAAAATTATTTATATTTTATTTAAAATAGCAAAAGATTAAAAAATATTATATATTAATAAAAATAAAAAGCGTAATTTACTTGGATAGTTTTAACCGGTAAATCCTTTTTTTTATACTAAATTTGGCAATTTTAAAAATTGTATTTTATATATGCGCAGTTTTTTTAATTTTCAATTTTTTTCAATTTTTTCTAAATAGTTTTTATATACTGGATTTATTTTTAATAAGCAAATATAGTAAAATTAAATACAGCATTTATATTAATATTATTTATATCTAATTTAAATTAATAAATATCCAATATCAACTAAAAAAATATAAAAAATATATTTAATAATAAAAATACTATTTCTTCTATTTTCCTAATAATAATACAGATTCTATTAGCTATTCTTCTAATAGGGTAATTTTTTTTAAAAAAATTGCTGCATATTATATAGGCTTTTATTTTAAATTCCTTTAAATTTGAATGTTTTTTATAATATAGAAATCCTATTTTAAAATAAAAATTTAATTAATTTGAAAGAAAATAATTTCTATTTTTAAATATAATAATTTTTTACTATTAGGTTTTATAATTAATAAAATAAAAAAAAAAAGAATTAATAAACAAATAAAAAAAAGCCAAAAATATCAAATTATTAAAATACGCGAAAAGCCTTATTATTATTTAAAAAAATTAATAATAAATTGTTAATTTAGCGGCCTTTCTATACTGCTAATAAATAGCATAAAATTTTAAAATTAAAATACAAAAAAATATTTTTTTAATTAATATTAAAATAGATTATAATATTGCAAATAAAGCAATTTCTGCAATTTAAAAAAATTGCTTAATTGAAATATAAAAAATATAAAACATATTTATTTAAAAATTGGCCTATTTAATATAAAGAATATCGACTTAGAAAATATAGAAAATATTTATTTAAAAATTGGCTTTTTTAATATAAAACATATCGGCTTAAAGAATATAGAAAATATCTTTTTAAAAATTAGCCTATTTAATATAAAAAATACCAATTTAAAAAATAGAAAACATATGAATTTAAAAGATACTGTATTTCCTAGCCGTTTTAAAATAATACTGGGAATTTTAGCAAAAATGCTATTTTTAAAAGAAAAAGAATTTATTAATATTAGCCAATATTTATATAGAAAATATATTTTAGCACAATATTTAACTTTTCAATAAAAAACTCTTTTTATTTAATTAATATTAAAATTATAATATTTTAGCTATAAGAATCCAAAAATTATTAAAATAGCAGAAAATAATATTATTAAAACAATATCTATTTTTCAATATAATTATTAATAGTGATTTTTGCAATTAGAATCTTTATAATTAATAGCGCTAATTTGCTATTAGCTAATATTAATTACTTTAATTTAGAAAATTAAAATAAAGGCAAATAGTATTTTTTGGCAAAATTCCAATTAATAAAGTCTGTGAAATCTCAACATGGGTAGAGATCCTTTTATTTTTAAAGCGTTAAAAAGGGAAGGGGATTTTATGATTATAGGAAATGGTATATATATGCGTGGCTTTTGCTTATTTATGTAATAAATGGGTTTTGTAAATGACCTGTAATTCTTGTATTTTCGTATTGCCGGAAGCTTATTTTAATATTGTTTTAAGCCTTATAGCAATTTGTATATAATTTTGTTTTATTTTAATATTTTTTTAAAATTATATTGGGATACATTATTTTGAGCGTTTTTTTATTTAAAACAATTTTTTATTTTTAATATATTTTTAAATTTTTTAAATTAAATTTTTAAAAATGGCTCAATAAATCCATTTGCAATTATAATTTTTATATATATATAAATGGGTTGCTGCTTGCTTTTATTTTTTAATTTATATATAAATTGATAGGCTATATTAATATACTTCGATTTTTTATAAAATTAAAAGTTTTTAATTAAAATAATAGCTTTTTAATTATTATGTTTTATATTAATATAATATAGATTTTTATTAACTAATTCATTATAGCTTATAGTTTTAAATATTTATTTAAGCTATTAATTTTATTTAATATTAATAATTGCAGCAATATATTTGGTTTTGCAAATTAATATAGCTATATGTTTCTATTTTTTATTTAATTATAATATTGCTTTTTTAAGCAATATTGCAATGAACCCGCTAATGCTTTAAAAATGGGGGAATGGTTTGTAGGATGCGTTATTAAATATTTTAAATTGGTTTTTAATAATATTTAATTTGCTTAATTTATATTTAATTTTGTAATTTATAATTAATTTAAAATAATAAAGCAATTATATTAAAATAATATTATAGCGCTTGCAGGAATTAAATATAAATTGCGCTAATTTGCCGGTTGCGAAATAAATATTTAATTATATAAGCATTATAATAAATATAAATTTGCCAAATTTTCGCTCATAGGAATTTAATTTAATCCGCTTTTTATTATCTTTGGCTAGTACTATTATATTAGTATTATTTATTATAGATATTAAATATAAATGTTTTTTCTTAATTAAAAAGCCAAATTCTTTATAAAAACTATTAATATATTGCTTTTAATTAATTCAAATAAATTTGGAGTTCTTGTTTTAAATGATTTTTATACCAAGGATTCTTTTAATTTCTTTTTAGATTTTTGGCAATAAATTGGTTTATTAATTGAAAATAAAATTAATTACATTTAGCAATTGTTTTAGCGGCAGCAATAATATTATTAATATAAATTAAAATAAATATGCTAATACGTTTGTAAATAAATGAATAGGGATTATTAGAGTTTTATTTCAATTTAAATTAAATTACTTTAAATTTAAATAGCAGATTTTAATTTTAAGCAATTTATTTTAATTTATAGAGAGTTTTATTTAATTAAAAAATATCTTTTGGCCAAATTGTAATATCTTTTAGCGAAGCTAAATAAAGGTGTTTATAAAAAATGGATTTTGTAAAGGTATTGTTAATATTAAAATAATGGTATTTAAGGTTTTTCTATAATATAATAGCTAAAAAAATACAAAAAATATTTATTTAAATTATAGAAAAAAATATATTAATAAAACTTTTGCTTTAAATTTAATTGAAATTCTTAATTATAAAATAAACTTTAAATTTATTAATTCCGCTATTAAAATTGATTTTAATAGTACATATTTATTTTATAAAAATTAAATTAAAAGCGGTATCTATAGCAATTTTAATCCAAATATTATTAGCAAGAATTGTTTTTAGTTTTTATATAATGGCCTTTTATTATTGGTTTTTATATAAAGGGTTGACAACGGTTTTGTTATAGTTTTTTAAAATAGGGATATTATAAATTATTTTTATAATAGCTAGAATAACTTTAAATTTATACAATTCTTTTTATTAGCTATTATAGCTATAATAGATTTTTTTAAAAAACGATTTTGCTTGCGGATTTTGGTTTTAATAATATTGCGTTTTAAATATTTGAAATTGCTAATTTTAAAAACCGGCTTTATACCAAAAACAAATTGTAAGAACATAGGCGCTATTTAATATTATAAAAGTATTTATAATAATTTTAAAAAAATTAATTATATTGATATTTTTGGTTATTAAAAATTTAATTAATATTATGGTTTTTGCAAAATTGGATAATAAATTAATATAATTGCCCAAATTATTAAATTTAAAATGCAAAATAGTATTGTTTTACTTTTTATAAAAACTTCAAAATTTTGGGGCAAAAATTATTATATTAAGCGTAATTTTAATTGGTGGTTTAAATTTAAAATAAATTTATTTGGAAATTGGTTTTTTGGTTTTTTGCCTGGCAAAAATGGATTTATTAATATAATATTTATTAGGCAGTTTATTAGGAGTTTTTCAACAGCCGTAAAAATTATTGCAAAATCTTAAATTAAATATATTATTTTTAATTATTTTCTTTTATTTTATTATTATTTTGTATATTATGTTATTAAAGTCCGGATAGTAGAATTTATATTATTGTATAATTTTAAAATTGTATTTAATAAAAATGCATTTATAAAATTGCAAAAATACTTTGTTTTTTTTATTATATTTAAAAAGTCTTTTATAATTAATATAAATTTATATTTTGCAATTTTAAATATAAATATTATTTTTAAAAAGCTTGTTAATTTATGTTTTTTTATGATTAATAATACGGCCGTTAAGTTTTGATCCGGTTTGGAATTATTCCAAATATATATTTTAGCTATAGCGGCTTTTAATTAAAATTTAATTAAAAGGCTAATATTATTTAATATAAATTAAATATAGACTTTAATAATTCAAATAATTTTTTTAATTGTTTTATTTTGCTAAAATAAATAAAAAATAATAGTTTTAAATTTAAGATTATTTATAGAACTTTAAAAAATGATTTTTTTAATTAGCTTTTCAATATTATTGCATTAGATTCTTTTAGGTTTTTGCCAGTTTTAATTTCATTTTTTTTTTAAAATTGGTAATAATATAAATGCAATTAATTTTTATTGGACCAAGATAAATATATTTTTAATAATATAAAGCGTATTTATTTTATATAGCCTACTATTAAGCTTTTTTATGGTTTGATTTTTAAATTGTTTTAGCTTTAATTTAAGCTTGGCGTTTTTTAAAAAGCTTTAAATTGGTTTTTAAAAATAGCTTTAAAATAAATTTTAATGTTGGCCGTGGTATTATGCTATATCGGAAATTTTATAACATATTAAAAATTGGCTTATTTTATCCTGTAATTGGTATTATATTTAATATATTATATTGCGCTATAATTGGTATTGTATTTTGCATTATAGCAGCCGGTATATTTAATAAATTAAATTAAATTGGATTTTTTGGCATATTTATAATAGGAATTCTTTTAGCAGCTGGCAATATTATTTAAATATTATTTTAAAGCTGGAAAGCTTTTGCTAGTTTTTAAAAAATATATATAAAAAAGAATAAGCCAAAAAAGGATTATTAATAAAGTTTTTTGCTTAAAAGCAAATTTATATTAAAATTAAAAATATAAAGCATATTTTTAAATTTATATTATTTTAAATTTAGTTTTATTATAATTATTCCAATTTGGTTTAAATATAATATAATATATTTTATTTTTATTGCTTTTTAAAAGCAGGATTATATATATTTAAAAAGTGAGAAAAAATTAATTATACATAATATAATTTTAAAATTGGCAATTTAATTAAATTTGAAAATACTATTAGCAGCAATAAAATTTTAAATAATGTAAGCCGTATTTTTCCTTTTTTACTTTAAAATAAAAATTTCTTATTATTTATACTAATATTTATAATATTTGCTTTTTTTAAAAAAAATTGGCAAAAGCAAATTCAATAATTTTAAGCTTTGAAATATTTTAAATAAATTTTTAAATAGCTGTAAAAAATAGGCAGTTGAAAATATTATAGAACTTGTTATTATAAAACTTTTTTATAAAAGGCTTTTTACAATTTTTAAATTATACGCCAATATTATTATTAATATTGGCTTGGCGCTAATACAGTAATTGTTTTGGTTTGCTATTAATAATATAAGCGGCCTTATTAAATTTGGTAAAAGCAAAAAAGTTTTTTTTGTTTTTCAAAAATAAAAGAGTTTTTTTAAGCATTAAAAAAAGAAAATTTAATATATTTATTATAGTGCTGTATTTAAAAGGCAAAAATAAAAAAAGGCAGTAAAAAAGTATATTTTTAATATAAATAGCTATATAATTAAAATCTGATTAAAAAAATTATATCAGAGAGTAAAAAGCTTAATTTAAGCTTTTTTAATAATTATATTTGGCTTTTATTTAAAATTGTTAATTTTTTGCAAATAATTATTAATTATTGTATTAAAAATAATAATATATTTGCGATTTAATTTAATTTGTTTTATTGCAAAATTTCAAAAATTAGTAATGTTTTATTTATCTATAAAGCTAAATAAATAAATATTATATATAAGGTTTTTTAATTATTGGCAATATATTTGGCCTTTTTATTTATATTTTATTTAAAATAAAAATTCTTTATAGCAATGGTATTTTTGCTGGTATTGGTATTTTAAATCTAATTAGTAGTTTCTTATAAGCGTATTAGCGTATAATTTTTTTTGATATATTATAAATTTTTAGCTTATTAAATATAGTTTTATTAATTGAAATTAATTATATTAGTTTTTATAATTAAAAATTAGCGCAGTATATTTTAAATTAAAAATAATGTTTTTTATAATATATCTAAAGTTTGGTTTATTTAATAGCTAATTAGAATTTGAATAATTAATTAAATATTAGTTAAAAAATTAATGGCGACGAAAAAAGTTTGCAAATTAATTTGGAAAGGAAAAAAGGTTTTTGAAAAATAAAAGATAATAATAAAAATAATATAATTGTAGCGCTATATATTAATAATTTTTATAAATAATATCACTCACGGTGAAATAAATTCTTGATTAAATCGCAATATTATTTCTCAAAACCAAACCCATTTGAATTATCTCATTTAATTTATTTTATTGCTATATAGCGCAAAGCAGCAATATTAATATAGGCAAAAACTCTATGCGCGTGTTATATGGGGCTAAGAAGGGCGCCCTGCGGGCATTTTATAAAGCACGTGCATTAAAATACATAAAAAGTAAGCATTATTTATTAAAAAAGCTAAGTAAAATTTCCAATGCATAATATTTAAATACTGCTATTTTTATTTAAAAAAAGCAATGGCTATTTTTTATAGCTAAAACATATATATAATATATTTTTGTTTGCCAATTTATTTTTAATTATTATAATAAAATAATTGCTTTTATTTTAAAAAATAATAATTTAGCAAAATAATAATTATTCAATTAAATAGCCGCAAATTTAATGCTAATTATAATATATTAATTTTTGCTAAAAGCTTTAAAAACTAGTTTTTTCTAATTTTAAAGCAGTTTGATTTTAATAATATTATTATCGCGATTTTTATGTTAAATTAAAAAGCCGCATTAAATAATAGCAAAAATAATAATATATTTGCTAATAATGCTGCTATTAATAATATTAATAAAAATGCTATTAATATTGCCAATTAAAAGCAATTCAATGCTTTTGTTATTTAAAATTTAAAATTATTTAATAGCTCTTTCCAATTAAATAGCCAATTTATTCATATAAATTAGCCTATTAATGCAAATTAGTCTATTAACATAAATTAGCCTAAACAAGCTTAAAATTAAAGTATTTTAGCCGGAGATATGATTATATTACATAAAAACAAAGCTAATTAAATATCTATTTTTAATTTAATTCAAAGCCAAGCTAATTTAAATTTTAATAATTTAAAAGCCGTTTAGCAAATTATTTTAAAATTTAAAACTAAAAAAGGAATTGCGGAATTGCAGGTCGAAATTGCGATTTTTATTTGCAAATACAGTTTATTGGGTTTAGATTCCAATAATAAACAATTAGCTATTAAAAGATCTTGTATATTTAAAAATTTCTATATGCTAAATATTAAATTAAATTATATTACAATATACGCAAATATTATATATAGTTTAATTGCCTGCAAAATTATTTTAATATATATATATTTAAAAAAATAATACAGTTTCTATTTATTGCATTTTAATTGTATTTAAAAGCCGCGTATATATTATATAATAGTATTATTAAATAAATTATAAATTGGAAAATATTTTATAAAAAACAATCAAAAATCTAATATCAAATATAATAAATATAAAATAGCAACTCATATTATATACAGTAATTATAATTATAGCAAAGTTTTAAAAGTAAAAATATTAAATTAATGCCAAATTTATTTTAATAAATTTATTTTTTATTTATAATTGAAATTAAAATAATTTATATATAAACCTAATATTAATTAAAATTTATAATATTTCAATTTGCAATTTTTAAATTTATAATATTTCAATTTCAATTTTCTAAATCTATATTTTTTAAATTAGCAATATATTGCAAATTTATAATATTTAAATTTGTATTTGTTAAATCGGCAACATATTGCAAATTTAAAAATTATAAATTTAAAAATTGTAAGTTTTAATATTATAAATTAATATTTAAATTGTTTTATATTATTTATACATAAAAATATTAATGAAAAAAGATTTTTAAATAATTAATAAAAAGCCGGAAATTATATATTATAAATTGGGATTCGCTTAATTTTAAAAATAAAAGCTATAAATAATTTTATATTTTGAAGTTACTTTAAAAATAGAATTTTAATAACATTAAAAAAGAAATACAAATATTTTTGCTGCGCCATGCTATAAATTGACATTCTTTTATAAATATTTTAGTTTTTCTTTATTTTATATTAGATTAATTAATTTTAATAAAAGTTGTTTTATATAATGTTATAAAAAATAGCTTTTAAAATATTATTTTAATAATTAAAATAAGATTTTAACTTTCAAATTTAAAATATTATTTATAATTAAAGCTAAATATAAAAATACAGTTGTTTTTGCTAATAATATAAATTAAAATATAAAATACCCAAATTAAAAAGCCTTATTTAAATATATCGAATTATTATGATTTGCCCCTAATTTGAAATTTCAGGGTTATTTTAATCCCAAAATTATAATAATAGGGTTATTTTAGGTATTTGCCGTTATATTTAATAAAAAGATTAAAGCAAATGAGGAAAAAATTATATATTGCTTTTTTAATTGTAAAAAGATTTTTTTTAAAAACATTATAATAAAACTGGAAAATATAATTGGTTTTTTTTAATTTAAGATATAATATAAACTATAATAGCGGCAATAATAAAAACATAATTGGCGTTAATAATTAATTGGTTTTTTATAGTAATATATTGAAAATTAAATTTGGATTTAAAATTATTATTAAATATATTAAAATTAAAAAGCTTTTTAAAGTGGTAAAGCTTATAAAAATGCGGAGCCAATATAAATTATTATTTTAAAAGCTAAAGAAACTATCATTATTATTAGAATTATTGCTTAAGAAATTTTTATTGCTATTGCTATTATTTTTAGCGGCGATATAATTGGCGGCGGCTTTGCGAGTTTTATCGGTATTAGCAAAACGCTGGAATTAAATTGCGAAAAACTTAAAGGCTTTTTTATTAAAAATATTAAATATTTTGAATTTTTGGGTATTATCGTTTAATTTTAAAAGCTATTGATATAGGGCTTTTAACTTATTTTTTATTTCGGCTTTAAAAATACTATTTTGCCAAAAGCAATTATTGGAGATTTAAAAACTATTGTTATAATTATTGCAAGGGATTAAAAAAGTAATTGCTGGGCTTTTGCTGCGAAATTAACGATTTGAATTTATTTAAAAAATTAAAAAATAAATAATAGGAAATAATAAATGAATTAATAATAGCAATAGAATTGTTATAAGCTGGATTTGGGATTTTAGCCAAGGCTAGAATATAAATTATTATTTATAGGTATTTATTACTATAAAAAAAACTTTTTGACTATTATAAGAATTAAATTTAATGATTATATGGTATACGGATTACGCTAGGGCTTTTTTGGCTGGCTAGCCGTGGAGAGCGCTTTGATCCGGGGCCGTTATATTTCCGGTTTTTTTATAATATGGTAATTAGGCTAGGTATTACAATTAAAACAAGGCTAATAATTGACGTTTTTTAGCTTCGCTAAAGCTACGAGCAAAAAAACCAATTTAAATTAAAAAGATATTTAATTAATAATAAGCCAAAATATATTTTATAGGCCAATTATAAATATAATAATAAAAAAGTACATTTTGATTATTTTTTATTTATATTTTTTAAAAATACTAATCCCAATTATTAATTTTTAAAAGATATAGATTCCAATAATTCAATACTTTTAAAATACAAATACCTTTTAAAAGAAACAAATTATCTTTAAATTACTGTATTTTTTAAATTAAATAAATATATATATTTATTGCAAAAATCCCTATTGGGCTAAAATAAAAAAATATACCAATAAAAAAGCAAAAGCTTAATAACAAAAATAGCAATATATTAAAATTAAAATAGCTAATTAAAACGCTTTAAAAAACACTTTCCGCCGCTAAAAACCCTGGCGAATAAAGCAGCAATAGCATTATTATGTTTATTAAATTTAATTAAATTATTTTTAATATTAATATTGCTGCACAAATTATTTTTATTCAATATTAATATTCTAGCAATTTTAGAAAATAAAATTAATAATAAATTTATATAAAGTTTTTGCAAAATGCTAATAAAAAACCAAATCTATATAAAAATTAATATTGTATTAAATTTCAAATCCGCAAGAAGCTTTATTGCAAATTTATAATTAATTAAATTTTTTTATAATTGCATTGGCTAGTATTTTCCAATTATTATTAATATTTAGCCAATTATAATTGCGCTAATTTAATTTATTAATTAATTAAATAATTGCGAAACAATTAAATAAATTATATTAAATAAATTATTAATATCTTCTTTTTTAATATATTTAATTTTTAAATAGAAAATCAAAAAAAATTGCTGGCTTTATTTTTTTATTTCGCTATATATAAAAATCCGTTTAAAACCTATAAACAATTTACAATCCCTTTAAAATATATTAATATCGCTAAAGCTTTTAGCAAAGCAAAAGCAAAAACCTTATCTTTATATAAAAAATCTTGAAATTATTGCATTAAATTTATATTTAAAAAAATCCATTTTTAAATTTCTTTATAATTTAATAAAAAAAAGCGATATTATATAAATATTTTAATATAATATTAGCCCAAAAATTTATACAACTATTAAATTCGCCGGCAAATTTATTATTTATATTTATTGCTAAGCTTTATATTAATAAAAATTTCTGCTTTATTATAAATTATAAAAGTTTTAACACAATTACTATTAAAAATTAATATTTAATATTGCTTATTTTGAAAATTATAGATATATTTAAAAGCGTATAAAAATTCACTAAACTAAATACTTAAAGCGCGTATAACTTTCTATAAATCGCAATTAAAATAAAATAATTAATTGCTTTTTAAATAAAATTTAATATTTTCAAATATTTAATATTGCCTTTTAAATTTGTAAATATATTGGCTTTATTTTAAAAATATATTAATAAAATACTGACTAATTGCCTTAATAAATTCGTTATTATTTATTTAGTATTTTTTTTTATAAAAGAACAAAAATTATATTATCCAAATTTAAAAAATTCTTAAATTACTATTCAATAATTAATTATTTATTTATTTATTAATTTTAATTATTATCTAGCTATTAAGGCCATGCAATAATGACTAAGATAATAAATTAAGCAGGGCTAAAAATCTTTAAAGGCCGGCTTTATGCCAAATCTCCCTGGGTGAAATTTATTCTAATTTTTTTATTAATATTATTAGGGTTTTTTGGCTGTAAATAAATTGCGGGTTGCTAAAAACAGCAATACTGATAAAAAGTTTTTTTAATAGCAGCGGATTTCCGGGAATATTATAATTTTGATAATAATTTTATTTATAGCTATTTTTTGGTTTTCTGGGCTTTTTAAATTACGTTAATTATATGCTAAGCTTACTTTTTATATGCTTTTATATATAGTGTAAATTCCATGCATTTGTCTAAATATTATTCTTTTTAAATTTTAATATTGCTATATTTTATACAATAGTGGCTTGGCTCGTTAATAGCAATAATAAGGTTTTTTATTAAAATTTTAATTTCGCTTTTTTAGATTTTCCAATTTTCCGTGTTTTAGTATTGTTTTTTTTTATTACTATTTTTCTTTTTTTTTAGATTATTATTTTTAAATTATTTGCTTTTTTATTTCTATTTCTTTTTTTAGCTATTTGTTTTTATTTTATAGCAAAGCTATTAAATTTTATAATATTTTCAAATTTTAATTCGCTATGGAATTTTTAGCTATAAAGCGTTTTCTATATATAAACAAGCAAAAAACCCTGGAGCAAATTGCTCAATTCGCCGCTATTCGAGCGAAATTCAATATTGTCCAGGCTAATTATATTGCGGCTTATTAGTAAATCGCCGGTTTCTTTACTGGCTTTAGCTAGCAATTTCCTATTGCTATTAGTTTTAATTAATAGCCCGCTATTTTTATTGCCGTCGCCGATTTAGGTATATTTTTTTTTTATTTAAATCTGCTAGTTTTTTAGCCGATTTTTATTTTTTTATTTTCGATTTCGATTTTGTTAAAATGATTTTTCTGTTTTTTATTAAAAAAGGTTTTTTTTATTTTTGGGCCGGATTTAATAAAACGCTAAAAGAAATAGCCCAAAGCGCAAAAAACCAATATTAATAACGAGTATATTTTTAATTATGGAATTCGGTATTTTAAAAATTGTTTTTTAAATTTACTTTTTTGGCATTAATAATAATTCGGTTTATATTTATTTTGGCTTTTTAAGGAATTTTTATTACATTTTTTTTAGCTTTTTTTTAAACGTTAATATTCGGGGTTATTATTAAATAGGCGCTAATAAACGCGTGCTATTTAAATCAAAGGATTTTTTTTAATTGCATTTATTTTTAAAAAAATAAATTAATCCTATTAGTATTTGCGAGCTATATATAAAAAAATATATTTAATTTTCAAATTAAATTTATATAACCAATTTTAAGCGGCTGAAATATTATTGAATTTGCATTAATAAGCGTAAGGCAAATAAATGCTTTTTAATAAATTTTTAAATTTTTATTTAACTTTTTCCATTTTGTTAACTCAGCTATCAAATTCGTTTTACCGGTATAATGGCATATTTTCTGCTCTATTTTTAGCATTTGGGCAATTGGGTTAATCGCTTTAACGCTGAATGCAAGACGGGCAAAATCCATTTGGACCTTGTCCGGCTGGCGTTTGTGAACGAGTTTTTAAAGGCTTAATACTTATTGACAATGCATTTCAAGCGTTTTTACAATATTAAAAATTGTGAGAGAGAACTTTTTAACGCCGATCCTGGCTTTGCAATCTATTAGCAAAGGGACCTCCAAATTAAAGCTATTGAACATTTGGATTTAACTATCTCCCGCGGTTTCGAGGTGGTCCAGGAGGTAATATTAATATTATAAGCCAAGCGCAATAAAAATAAAAATAAATCTCAATATTCCAAAATTAAAATTATTAAAATTATTATTTTTATTAAAAAATACTATTAAATTATAGCAAAAATAAAAACCATTATTAATATTGATATAGATATATTGGCTTAAATCCGCAGCATCCCCTTAATTTTCTAAAGCCTTTTCCATGGCAATTCTATAAATTTTGCAAAAATTTCCAATTGCTTATTAATTTATTTTATAATTCAAATTATATATTTTTTTCTATAATTAATCACAGTGCAATTTTGATACGCCTTTTTTTTAATACACGCACGATTAATACAATTATTACCAATATTTCTTTATATAATATAATTTAATACAAATGCCCCAATAGTTATTATTAATTGTTTTTAATATAAATTTCCAATACAGTATAATCTTTTTTTATTATGTTTTCCAATATTAAGCGTTTTTCAATATCAAGTATAAAACAACACAATAAAATAATTTAATATTAAAAATATTTGCTATTAATATAGCAAGCTATAAATTTAAAAAATTTAAAAAATTAATAAATCAAAATACTAAAAACTATTAATCTTTTTTGTTTTTTTGCGAGTTTTTAATAAATAAATAAATCTAGAATTTAAAAATCAAAAGAGCTATTTCTTTTAAAATTTAATAAATTTATAAGAAACTATTTTCAGCAAGGAACTATTTTGTCTTTAAATTTTCAAAATTCAAAAACAAGCCCCGGAAGAAAAAAAATATAATATAACAGGGATTTTTGGGGACGGCCGTGGCTTCGCTATAGACCTAGCGTAACTAATAGCTTAGTTAGCATATAGCCTTTATAAAGAATCTGCGCACAGGGATTACCCTTGCTGGCCCATAATCAATTTATATACTTGACCGCCATCTTGCAACGGCCCTCCCGGGACCTCTACTGTGATATAACCTCAAACTCCAACACATGGCGGGAGGTAACCTGATTTCAGGGGACGGAAGCTTTTCCCTTCAATATCTTCCTACCGCAAAGCTTGGTTTTGGACTCCCAAATCTCTAATATTCGGATGTGCTTCCGTAAAATTGTCTGCTCGGAGAAGATCTTTCCTATTTCAAAATAAGCATTGCTCTCATCGTGGGCGGGTAATTCACATGTTGCTTACTTAGGTACCATGCGATTGCGGAAGACACCTAAAGTAGCCGATGGCAATACTATGAGTCAGAATTATGATGCCGCTTCACCGCCTGCAAAAGTCAGCTTGTCTTCTACACCAGTTGTAGACTGGACCCTCGAGTTGAGAATAAATTCCACATACCCGGTAGCCACAAGATGAGTAATCTTCTAGTCTTTAGCCTTGCGCATGCTACGCATGTGAGTGTTATGTTTCAGACTCCTTTCGAACAATACGGCCCAGGAAGGTTGACCGACTACCCGGCTTTTGTGATTACGAATGAGAATGCTTCCACAAAGCGGGCAGCGAGGGCTGATCGTAAACCATTGGCGTAGGCAGCCGCTATGCCATAGCTGCCCTTGTCCGCATCTGCAGACTCCTTGTGCGTATTGAAATAACTGCGCATCGAGTGGGCAGTCTGTCTCCGTCTCCTCCAGGCAAATGGCTGGTAGCAGTATTAGCTTTCATCACTGAAATGATGTCATTCCATCTTACCGTATTTCTCATCTCCATCGCTGCCGCTGGTGTGTGCTGGTTTGATCAGGCCTAAGAGGATTAGCTTCTTGGACGAAACGTCAAGTATAGTGTGTAAACATACTCCGAAATGCCGCTGTGATCGCAGCGTCCTTCTGTGCTATGCGATGATCTGCAAGGTTCTGCTCAGCGTCGAGTAGAAGGTCTGAGGTCTGCCAGGCCTGCATCTCCGCAGGAGACGCGGGCCAGCTCCAAGAAGTCGCATCGTTGCCAGAGGTCGGGTTGCGCGGGCGGCTCGGCAAGAGGTCAGCAAGCTGCACGGCCTGTATGACCGCCGGTGAGGCCGACCACCAGTCCGACATTATGTTGAACTGTGTGTCGAGTCGTTGACTTGGAAGAAGTTGGAGGTGAAGAGACCTGGGCGCCAATTTATGGTCCGAGGTGCTGCGCGGATTACTTAGCACGGGAAAGCTGTGACTAGCGGTTTGTGATAAGCGACTGCTGCCATACCACGGCGCAATCTATAAGTGATATTCCTAAGATAAGCTATGCTATTACGTTATCTATACATTTTCACGCAGACTCTAAACGGCCGGAATTTCCAGGATTTAGATGGGGCTCTCGGGATCATTTATGCGACTATTTTCACCAGAAGACTTGCCAAGCCTGTTGCATCGCAATTGAGTCAGGCCAATGTGACATCGTGATATGGACGTCGGTTACTTGGAGCTTCGCAAGATGATGTACAGGATGTTGCGTTGGATCCTGCGCTGTGCAGAATCTTGGAGAGACTCGGAGCTCGGAGTTGGAGAACGGGAAGATGTGGAGAAGTACATGTCAACAGGGCGCGGCTTGCGGTTTGTGATAAGCGGTGCCGCTATATCATGGCGCAATTTGTGAGTGATATTCTGGATAAGACACGCTTGTATAATTGCGTCATATGTACAGCTCCTAAGTCCTAATCTGGATGTGGACTTTAAACGCTGGAATTTCCAAGAGTTGAATAGGGATATCGGAATCACTTATATGAGTATTTCCAGGAAAAAATACATCAATGCCTGCAAATTCAAAACTCACAAGTTTCCATTGCATCAAATGAGCAGATCAGCTCCCTTGCTACGCATTTATGTTTTACAGTTGTTTCCATCCTCAGTCATCCGTTGAGTCACCGGGTGAATCGATTTTGTTCAAGCCGAAATTTCGAGGACCACGGCATTCACACGTATCTTTCACGAAAATAGTCTTCAGAACCCCGAAGTCCGTATCTGCCATCCCATCATCAATTGAATTCCCTGGATCTTCCATCAATAATGAGGGTTCAACCAAGAATTCCTGTGTAACATGGGAGGGGTGGCACAGCAGGGATGGTGTGGAAGTGCACGGCCCACATTGCATTAGGGCGACGCCGAGTGGGGAACTGGGAAAAACTCTTTTCCAACGTCAATCGGCCTTCCTCACTCATTCTTCATCACCGATGAGCCTCAAACATCGTACAATTGGAGATGCGAGTCACGTTAAGACGTTCCAGAGGTACAGACCTTACATTCTTGTGCCTGAGGTAGTGCGCACTGCAGGTGGCCTACCGGCAACACCATGTCACGAAGATGAGATGAAGAGAAAGAGTGACGACTGCGAGGGACAATTATCTTCTGATTGCATATTTTACACGTGTTTAACTACCTTGGTGTGTATCCTCCTTTGTGCTTCGAAAAGTAGGCCACAAACTCATCTGACGATGAATGCAGCCGAGACAGGAAGACACCAGAACACCCGGGAATCCTCCCCCAAACGCAACCTATAGTCAGGTGGCCCCAACACAGCTCATTAATCCACACCCATAGACCTCGTGCGAACAAACAAGCGAAACACCGATGACTCCTGTATCATCGAACTACCAAGCCACACCATCAAACCCAGTCATGACCAAGCTTCGACTTGACATTGACAGTTCCATGTCCACGACCAATGATCCTATCATACTCCGAACCAGTCACCTGGTTCACAGCATCAGACTCCGGCTGCGAATAGATCGAAGAAGCGCTCGAGAAAGCGTGCGAAGCAACCCGAGAAGCAACACGAGAGGCTGCTGTCTCAATGCCAAGGTTGCTTGGCTTCTTGTTGAGTCCGTTGCGGCCTGATTCGGTGGGTTGAGAAGCAGAGCGCTGAGCTGGAGAACCGGTGCGGACGGGAATGCGGCTGGTGGGCATTCGGGCACGCATCGAGTCGCTGCTGCCTGATTGTCCGGAGCCGCTGCTGCCGGGGCGGGTCAGGACGAGGCGGGGTGGAATGGCCAGGCTATCATCTGAGTCCTCGGGATCCATGTAGGCGTCATCGTCTTCCATGTAGGCGTTGTAGATCGCGTCAGAACCCTTGTTGGCCTTTTTGTTGGTGCTGGAGTGGCCGTTGGCGTTCATGTATTCACTGAAGCTCGTGTCAGCACCCTTGCTAGCCTGTTTGCTGGTGCTTGAGTGGCCATTGGACTTCGTGTAGTCATTGAAGCTCGTGTCGGCACTCTTGTTGGCGTTCTTGTTGGTACTGGAGCGGCCATTGGATTCCATGTAGGCGTGGAAGCTCATGTCGCCGTCACTGATGCCGCTGTTGTTGGCATTGGTGTTGCGCACCGAGTCGGCAATCTTCTTGGAGCTTGGGCTGGCGTTGCGTTCCATGAAGTTCATGAAACTCTTTTCGGCCTCACTGAAAGGGGTGGGAGTGCCGGTACGCGTGGTGGGCGTGTCGGCTGACTTCTTGGAATTCGAGCTGGCATTGGCTTGCATGTAGGACTCGGTGAACATCTCAGTATCCTTCTTGGCGGTGCGGCCGTTGCGGCCGATAGTGGAGTGGTCATTGCTGGGAGCGCCGTCCATGCGGTAGTTGGGGTCAACGGCCTCGCGAATGAGGTTGAATGACGTGCCGGCCATGGTGATCGGGACATCAATCTCCGGCGGTTCTACTTCCAAGGACTCGTCTCCCAAGGACTCATAGCTGAACCTCGCACGAGCTTTCTTGGACGGCGTCGGGGCCTCGAGCTTCTGCTGCTCAAGCTCTCTCTCAAGTTGTTCTTGTTTCTTCCTTTCAAGCTCCCTCAATCGTCCCTCCTTTGCATGATCTCTGTGGACTCTGATTGTTCCTTGGGTCACGCCTTCGATGAAGGTGGTGTTGATGCCATTCTTATCGTAGGTCCTGGAAGCATAGCTCGATGGGTTGGATCGGAAGCTCGTCGTCATATCAGCATGAGCTTCTGACGAGGTATGCTCAAGGGAAGGCCTGGCGTTCATGCTCGTCTTTCCGACATTATGCTTGTTGTACTTGGGCTGGTATGGGTGCACAACTGGCGTAGGCGTAGGCTTGTATTTCACCTGTTCCACAACCGGCGTCGGCTTCTTGCCCTTCTTGCGGCAACGACCAGCAGCGGGGTGGTCGAGTTCCATCGTGCAGTGGTCGCAGGCAGCCTTGAAGAGCTCGCGACGCATTCCGAACTTCTTGCGGACAAGAAGGTAGCAAAATTGGGATTCGCCGAGGGGCTCGAGGCAGTTACCTGTAGAGCACAAGAAGTCAGAAGTCTGTTGCAGCACGTTTGAGAGGATGCAGCAGCATTCACTCACCACAAAGATAGTTGCGAGCCTGGTTTTCGGCTTCGATGATGATGACATCTGTCAAGCAGTTAGCTTTGTTGACAAAGACAGGTCGATGGTGATACATACTTCCAACCTGGTGCAGATAGGTCCTCTGCGCGACGTTTGGATCAACAGGCTTGGCCCGCTTGATCCAAGGGAACTTCATCGTGGATGGCGTTGAGGGATGACTATGTAAGTCTCGAGAGAGGATCTAGGGTTGAAGAGCAATTCCAGTTGGTGCTGGAGTTGCTGCAAGTTGGTGGCGGATCGCGAGATCAAGACTGGTTGCCGGTCGCTCAAATGTGGTGTGGGGACGAGGAGCAAGAAAGACAAGGGAGTGGATAAGGAAGACGAGCGCGTGGATTGGGAAGAGAATGGAGCGGAATAGCGAAGTTCCTGGAAGACGCTCTCTTCTTTGGCGGCGCGAAGCTGTTTTTCGAAGGTGAGAGCGAGGTGCAGCCGTCAAAGAACAGGTGCAATTCGGGCGGGCAGCCGTGGGGAAGCGTGGCGAGGTAAACAACGGGACGCGTTTAGTGAGTTGAGCGCGACGCCACGCCACTCTCTCAACTCTCTTTCGGTTACGGAAAATGCTGTCGAGCTAGGTGTTCGAATTCCGGCAGTCCACAGACTTCCTGGAAACCGAGGAGAGGCAGACACACTGCTTGCGGAAGTCATTTCACCGAAGTATGGACTCGTAGACGGCGAGGAAGCATCATTTCCGAACCTCTTTGTAGCTCTTCCTTGAGCAAGGCGTCATGGCCACACCACTTCTCGCTTTTGTTCTCTACCGTCCATCGGCAATCCCAAAAGCCATACCCTGCAGCCCATGTTGCAGTCTGCGCCGCTTAATATCTAAATTCCCACGTTCTTGACGCTCAGGCCCTCACCTCATCCCACCATTTCGGTGAGTTCATTCTTTCCACGCTAATGCACAGTAATGCACAGTAGAAGTCTTCATCCATACTTCCTTTCTCTTTCTAGGATGGCCAGAAGCTCAAGTTCCCCTTCATTTCCCGAGTTCGAACATTCTTCATCTGAATAAGGTGAGATAGCATTGCTGACACAACGCTTCAAACAGTTTCCTATCGGACGACTTTGTTGCTTGCGAAACGCACTATGGAACTAAAAGCGATCTGCCCAACCTCGGTACAATATGGACTTCGAAAATAGGAGCTGCGCAGGTTAAGAGTACGAATGATCAGCATATCAGCCCCATCGCCACTGCGGGTCGAAGACGAAAAGACACAACAGAGGGGATCAAGGCAAGGGGCCTTCTTAGGGTTGCAAAAGAAGGGATTCCTGGTAGAGGAAGAGCTGCAGCCACCAAAGATGTTTGAGCATTACCACTAAGAGTTGACACCGTTCCAATCACGCGGATCCGTACAAGATCCTGAGAATTCTGGAGTGCTAAGAAAAGTCTTATTGGAAGCTTGTCAGGAGAACCTGACCCTGGGTTCCGCCTTGGTGGCGGGGAAAGGCCTGATTTTGAATACGCTCTGCAGGACTTCAGTTGACGACCGACTTGATGGAGTCGGCTCTTTGACGGATGAGCAGGCTGTGGTGTCTCTTCCAGGCTCATCTGATTTCCGCTTGGTCGGGATCTATCCAAGTGGATTCCGCGGATCTGAGAAGGACATAACTAGTTTCCGAAAAGCTGCTCTGGGTGCAGGTGGTGCCGCGTCAAAGACAGCTGAAGGTAAGTTCCTCTCAGGGGTTTCTGTCTGCTCCTTCTGTCCACGTCCCCCCTTGACCTTGGACGTATCAACGAGTCACGGACCGTCCGAGACCGAGTCTGTCTGCTTGTCACTAGCTTTTGTCGGATGATGAACCTCTCAAGCAACGGCTCTGACCTGACCCTTCAGGCGTCGTTTCCTTGGTACTATTTGGGCGGAGAAATGTTCAGCGAAACGTGCTTCTAACATCGGGGACTCTGACGTCACCTCTCATCTCACGGCGGTCACCTCCTCATAGGACACTGCGTTTGTCGGTCTTCGAATCTGTCTTCTGGAGGCCCGGCAAATTGGTCTGTTGAAGTCAGAGGCGGAGTTTTGGATCTCAGACGCACTGGAGACTCGCCGCAGAGGATGTCGTCGTGGTGGTGTGCAAGTTTTGCTTCCAGGGAATCTGGACAGGGTCAGCCAGTTCTGGTGCAACGAGGATTGAGATGTGTACTCACTGCCAACGACGGAGCAACACCCATGCTCAGACTTCTGACAAGAAGTCAATTTCGGTACCGCAAGGGGCTTGGCGAGCCACAGCAGAAGCTGGTCGAAGGCCTGCGGGCAAGCTGCTCAGGGGGTCACGGGGACTCGGGAACGAGGGGTGGATTCTGAAGTTTCTCATGTTCATACACATACACTAACTATACCTAGATCTCCTCTCCGTCCATCCTCCGCAATTCCCAGACTGGAAAGCATGAGTTCCAAGAAGCGATTGCTGATCGCGTGCAACGACTCCTGTCAAATGTCCCTTCTCAGCCTTGGGCATCAGGAGCCCATGACCCCAACGATCTCTCCATCACATGAGAAACTCCGTCCATCAGAGACTTTGTACAGGAGAACTATCACCCACCCATCAAGAAACTCCATCCACAAGAAGCTCCGAGTCGTTGCAAATCCAAGCAATGCCAACGATATGATCCAAAGAGTTCCATCAAGTTATGCGCAGACGTTCGTGCCTGGTGACAGGACTTCCCTTCTGCTGCTCCAGGCTCACCAGTCCTTGATGTCTTCACCAACGCACCCCAGCAGTTCTTCGGAGACCGGAGAGGAAGTCGGCTGGCCTTCGTGCGAGCAATCGAATGGGGATTTTGCGGAGGCCATGTTCGGCTTAAAGGATCCGTGAGGCGGCGGGCAAGGTGTGACATCCGGCCAGTGGACTTGTCGGAATCCCGAAACAGCTGTCTTGGCCAGAGCCGACTTCTTGGGGCTTCGACGAACCGGTACAGGATGAGGAGAAGTGACACTCTTGTTCCTCGATTCGAGCATGGGTGTTGTCTTCGACGTGGTGGTTGCAAACGTTTCTTCGATGATCTCGCCGCTATTCATGGTTGATGTGGTCGGTCCTGGCCTGAGAGTTGAAACAACCGAGGCTGACTGACCACATTCGTCGCTCGATGTAATATGGCCGTGAGGCAGTGGTAGATGGGGAATCTCAGCCCGATGATGTCTGTTTTCCATCGTAACAGGCTTGGGAAGAACTGGCTCATCAAATCTGACGGTTTGGAGGGAAGGCTCAGCTGGAAGAGCCTGATTCAACCTCAAAGCTGTGACAGGCTTTCTTTCGATGATGTCGCTCGCTGGCGATTGGTGTACTGCGTTATGGACCATTGGACTTCGATGCTCAAACTGTCCAGCTCGGGCTTGCTGTCCGGATTGCTTCTGAGTGGAGGGCGGTAGAGCACAATGAGTCTGTCGCTGTCGTACTGGACTGAGACGCCTCGCATCAGAGATTGCCTGAAGTTCGCCACAGCACTTTGGGGACTCAGGGAGTGGTTTCATGACTTGCGCCTTGGTGCCTTCCTTTTGCAACACACGTGTTCCGAGTTGAGGTTCAGTTTGTGACTGGACGAACACCACTCCCACGGATCTGGACTTCTGCGACCGTGTGGACAGGACAGGCTCAGACTTGGAACGAGGTGTCACAGTTTTCTTGATTTGGCGGGCCAGTGGGCTTGCTACTTTAGGAGGTACTGGGATGGGATCTTCTTGGGAGAACGAGCCTTGAAGTGTCACGAGGTCCTTCCTGGGAAGAGCAAGCTCTCCACAAGAGGGATTTGGACATCTCTTAAAGTCTAGCACGCGTCGGCCTATGCCCGGGACACCATGCTTGTCGACGGCTGTCAGTCTTCCCAGAGGCTCTGCACATTGCCCTGCTGAAGTCAGTGATAGCTCGATCGTTCAGGCCAGGACGACCAATGACCCACCACACAGGAAGTTTATGCTTCCATTTCTGAGACTGACGCAAATGATGTCTAGCGGAGCGTCAGCGAGACTAAACTATGATACAAGACGCGAAGTACTTACTGCCGTCAAGATCACAGCCATGAGGCTCAGCAGTCTTGAATGCCATCATAATTGCGATGGCGAGATCGAGCAGAATATCTGGTTGCTTGCAGCTCGGAGGGGCGTCTGCAGTGGAATGATGAATTGTCAATTTGTTATCGATCTCGAAGCTTCAACGAATCTGGAAGTTGGAATAGCTCTGGAAGTTGCAACAGATCAACAATTCAATCCTCAGAGTTGGTATCTGTGCGATGTGTTGAATATGTAAAGCAGAGGAGGAGCTTGGGTACTACTTATGCTGGGAGTCAGCAGCGGGCGCTGACAATGGCTGACAATGGGACAAAGAAACTTGGTCGCTGCCTGGTCGCTAAGGGGACGGCGGCGTAAACAACGGAGCACGAATTTCCTGGTCTCTTGGGAGGAGCAGTACATACAAGTTTCTACGACAGCGGAAAAGTGATGGAAGAATGCGATTGGCCGATTGGCCTGAAGCTACCCTCGGAAAGGGCGGCGGCGGCCTGGATGCCTAACATGGCTCTTCAAGGGGAGGGGGTACAGGGGAGATACTGAAGAGGTCTTATCATCGAACTTCACATTTTTCTTCATGTCCACAATTGGCTCAGATCGAGAATCCGAGTCCAGAAGCGCGAGGAAACGAGTTTCCACAAAGGCTACTTGCCAAGTTGAACTGATGCTTCATATCTGCTGATTCAGGCGGGTTGTCATGGAATTTCATGCTACTATCTAGCCGCCAATATTTGGGTCATGAACCTCGGAGGTTCTCTGAGAGGAGCGCTAGTCCCCATCAGCACCTAGCCAGAAGCTCTGGCTACTCTGGACATATCCCAGGGTAGACTTGGGTGCAACCAGATACTAAGTCATCCAGATATCTCTCCGGGCCATACACCATAACCCTGAAATACAGCCTCTGATTCGCAGGAGACCAACATCCAATGTGAAATCCTTCAAACCACCGCAAATCCACTCGAGACGTCTCACCCCAGGCTCCTTCTGAAGACGATTTCCAAAAGTTTCAATGCAAGATCATGTCTCCTCTCAAGCGTCCAGCTATGGGACACAAACGACCCTGAACTTCGCATGATCGCCCAATCTGGTGAATCTATGCGGTTTCAAAACTATCACTAGAACCTGATAACTGCCGAGCCACTGGACAACCCCTGTTCCAACATGAAGAAGCAACTCGATGATTCCAATGCTCCCCACCGCGTGTCTCTAAACGCGCTTTCGCCATGGATCTTCAGGGGAGGAGTAGATGCGCGACTCTCGGAGATCTCTTTATTTGTGTGAGCCCCCTGGCTGGCGGTAAGGTCTCGATTCACGCTGGAGTTGGGGCCTGCGCTCGGCGTTCGCATTCTGCTGCATTGGACGCTTTTGATGGAGTCGCGTATGATAGAAGGCTTCATTCTTGCCGGGGGCTTCGGACTTCGACAGGACTTCAGGCTTGGACGGAATCGGTGGCTTGCGAGAGCCCTTGAGGTCATGCTGGTGTGTACCTTTTTCCGCTGGGAACTGTGTTTGACGAGATGCTTCCTTTTGCCAGGGGACTCCCGACTTGGCGGGAACCGCAGGCTTGCCAGATAAGGGAGAGATCTGTTCGAGCACCAGGTCCATGCTGATATTACTGTGGTCCTCGATGTCTTCGGGCGCGTCTTCGACGTATGGCGCAACGTAGCCAAGGACAGGCTGTCCACACTTGGAGGCGGGAGGAAATGACCTTGACTGAGTCTGAGAGGATCGAGCCTTGGCGTGCGAAGGCTTGTGTCGCGTCCTTGCTTGGAGTCTCTGCCGCTTCTTCACAGGAGATGTGGTTCCAGAATGAGTCCCATCGCGATCAGAGTCCGTTCCGAGGTAGGGCTCGGTGCTTGACTTTTGGATCTCATCAGAACTTGGACCCATGGGGCCGGGAGAGATGCGCTGCCCCATTGGCTCCAGCTTGCTGGCCAGGGGCGTTCTTCTCTGTAGCTTCCGCTTGATCGGTCCACTGTGACTCGGCGGCTGCTTGGCGGTTTCTGGGTCTGTCAAGTCTTTGCTGGTGCCTGACTGAGAAGCTCGCGTCTGAACATTGGTACGTGCATCTCCTGAGCTGACCGTTGTAAGGCATGGAGGATTGGGCTGAAGCACAGATCGCTGTGGCGATTTTCGCGACTCGTTAGACCCATGCTCCGGCTCGATGATCTTCTGTGGTTTCTTGGCTGGGGTCGCGACCAGGCTTCCGTTATCCAACTCCTCTTCCCCGTGCCAGATCTTGGTGTTGCAGTGCTTGCACGTATGACCAGACAAGCCACGGTCACCGATCTTCACGGGACCATGCGGGTCTGATTGCTTTTGCTTGCTGATATGTCCCATACAGTTCAAACACAAGAAGTTTCGCCCGTTGTGCTTCGTGGCCAAGACCAGCACGTTGCCAGCGACGACGGCGTTGACTTCCGAGAACGGAGTCGGAGTGGGAACCTGAATAACCAATCGAGAGGTCATGATGCTGATTCGGGAAGTCGACCTGCCATAGCTTGCATTGGTCAGATATGCAAACGTTGGACCCCGAGCGGATCAGAGCTCGAGACGTCAGAAGCGATAATGTCGGTGCGGCAGAATGGGTTCTGGCAGCAAGGAGTCGCAGGAGTTGTTTCCGCTCGGTAGCAAGGGTTAAGAGGACGATTGTTGAATTTTGGAGTGTGGCGATAGCTCAGGTCTGAGTGTCCACTGTTGTTGTGGGACGTAGGTGCAGGCATCGGGAAGGTCTAGATAAGGACTGCTGATATAGCAGTGAAGGCGCTAAGCTAGCGCAGGGAATGGTGCTGTATGGGCTCGAGGCTTCAAGAACTGTTCAGAAACTCAGAAAAGAGGTTCTGTAGTGTGTGTTGCTTATGGTGCCCGTAGATATTAGAAGCCTAATGCCGGGGCACCTATTAGTCAGCTTGAGGCCTTACATATACACCTGAAAGCCTGAGAGGCGGGCTCCTAGCCTCCTCTCTTTAGCCTCCATTCTATCCAATCTCTTCGATCTTCTGCTTTTACGAGGCCCCGGGTGCATAGAAACTACTCCGGCAACTCCACTTGAAGATCCTCGGCGACCTTGTTGTGGGAGGAGCAGTAGTTAGTATGGGCGTGGAAAATATCTGGGTAAATCAGGAATCTGGTTAAAATGGTATTCCCTTTCACATGAGGTAGGGGAGTTAAGCTTAGAGCGACTACGAAATGGTATGAAGGGGGAATTTGCTGCGTTATGTACTAGAACTATGATCCAAAGGACTCCGGCACGTATCGATGCCCTGTGCAAAATTGCCCCATGATTCATCTAGGCATCCTTTGAATGGTTGGTTTTATGTCAAGAGATCAGCTGGCGGCCGGTGTTACGTGCGGGGAGCGCACGGAGCTCTTGGCTAGCCAAAAGCGCATAAATAGAGTTTCTAAGAAATTGATATTTTCACCTTTTTAGCAACGCGTTTTGCAGACCGGCCGCCAGCTATTTTTATTTTTATTTCGCGATAAATTACTATTTCTGTTTTTTACTCAAATTAATTTCTTTTCCAATTCGCAATGGCAGTCGATACTAGATTCCGAGGCAATGCTAGCGGCAATACCGGCGGTCTTTAAAAAAGCCTTTACACGCTATTTCCGCATAGCTTCCTAGCGCCTTGCAGCAATAAAAGAAATTGGGGGGGCTGTGGGGATGCTTATAAGGGTGCTGCAAAAGGTGGCGTATGCGGTGGTGCTGCTAATGGCGCTAATCGCGAATTTCCGGTTGCCGAAAATTTAAATAGTGTCACGGAGACCTATTGAGGGAGCCAAGAGCCCGAATAAGCAGTAGGTAAAGACTGGATCAGTGAAACTAAAAAAAGAAAAAGAGATTTGGAGAGCTTTGCCTTTTTATTTTATATAGCTCCAGCTTTGATAAAAAAGCTATAAAAATAAAGGAGCAATGTAATTGCTTTAGAAATGGCTGCCTAAGGCCTTTACCTTTAACCCTGTAACATTATTTTCCCCCTCATTAAAGCAAGCTTTGTTAAGCGAATAGCCCCTGGGTAATTAAGCCCTATATTTTAGCCTTATTTGCTTATAGCCAAGTATATTAAGGTGGTTTTGGTGCTGTTAAGCCTGAAATTCGAAATTAAATTTATTTTTATATTCTTATTTTTTACTAATATTATATTTAGCTTATTTAGCTTAATACTAAATAGCCTTTTTTAATATTTGAAAATTAAAAATATATTTTATTTTTTAGTATTCTTTTTTTTTAATAGTAAAAATAATAATAGCTTAGGCTTTTGGCCGGGAAATAAATTATTTTGGTTATAAAATAATAGGCTAATATAAAAAATAGGGTATATATTATTATTTAAATATAGCTAAAATAAATTTAAAATAAAAAAAACCAATTTGTATTATTTAATAATTGTAAATAGGCTTATAAATTAAAATTCCAGCTTTTTTTTAGAAATTTTAATATTTTTAATAAATAAATAAATTTGATTATTAATTTAATAAGCTGGGTATAGGCGTTTTTGGCAATTGGTATAATAAATTATACGCTTTTAAAAAAATCTAATTTTTTTATAAATGTTTTTAATATATATTTTATATTTTTAATAAATTTAATTGCATTTTTTCTAATAATAGGCCGGTATTAATTTAAAAAATAAATATCAAAAAATAAATATAAAATGGTAAAATATTGATTATAAATAGCATAAAAAGAAATTATTCCAATAATTTGGCTAATATGGTTATTAATGGCAAATTTAATATAAACTAGGAATTTTGCCTTTTTTATTATTATTGCAATAGAATTTTAATAGCCGCTTCAATTTAGTATTTATTTGCTTTATTTATTTATTAATTTTAAAATAAGCTATAATAAATAGGCGGTAATTAATATTTAAAAAGAATATAGCTGCTTTTAAAATTTAGCTATAAATTGGGGATTTTTAGTAAAAACAATGCTTTTTAAAAATTTATAAAATTTAACAATATATTTTAAAAATAGCTGGGCTATTTATTTAATAAAGAAAGTTTTAGTATTATTAAATTTAAAAAATAAAATATTAGATAAATTATTTTTAAAAAGCAATTTATTATAATTATAATAGTATTTTTGCTTTTATTAAATAATAGGCCAATAACAATATTTATTATAATATATTTTTAAAGCCGTATAATTGTCCGGAGAAATTGTAAATAGCTTTAATATTTTTGCTTAACTGGCTTGGAGCGCCAATATTTTTAGCAATTGCGAATAAATTTAGCAGTATTTAGCGTTATTTTTTATATATAAATTAACGTTAAATATATTAAAAGGTTTTAGCTTTATTAATATGCCTATATAGCTTTCGTGGCTTAATGGTAATTTTTATTATTACTGTTCCGGGCAAGCCTATATAACGTCAATTATGCAAATCGTGAATTTAATTTTTGCAAAAAGCCCTAAGTTTCGCTCGCTAGCGATTTTCTAAATAATTATTAAGCAATATAAAATAGTGCTAAATAAATTTTAATTATTCTAAAGCAATAATAAGAAATCTAGGCTTTTTATACTTGATTTTTTTTATAAAAAGCTTAATTTATATATTAATTATATAAAACAATTAGGCCGATAATATTTTAAATAGCCATTAGCTATTTTGCCTAGTTTAAAATAATTATTGCATATTTTTTATTTTCCAATTTAATGCCAGCGGCGTTTTGGATATTTTATAGTATATATTTAATTAATTATTGTTAATTCTATTATAATATAAACAATATTGGGCCAAAGCCAATATAGCGCCAAAATTATTTTGAAAATGGAAAGAAATAGGATTTTGGCATTAAAGCTTAGGCAATACGGGGTCTTGTTTTTATATAAATTAATATAATAGAGAAAAAAAAATACAAATTGGAAAAATAAATTCCAATTCCAATTAAAAAAAATTAAAAAACAGGAAAAAGAAAAAAGCATAAAAAAATAAAATAAAAGCAAAATATAGCGTAGAAATTGAAAATAAAAAGATAAATTATATATATATAGATTTTTAAATTTTAAATTAAAGCAAGGCAATTAAAATATTATTATAATTCAATATTAAAAAATTCGCAAATCCGCTTTTCAAATATATATTAAATTGGCTATAAATTTACCCTATATTTCGCCGAATTTCTACCAAAAATCAAAGTTTTTATTTTCTAGCTTAAAAAGGGAAATTAATTTAAATAACAATTTTTTTTATAATAATAAATTTATATATATTATAAACCCCAAGTGCATATCCCGGTAATTGGATAAATTGAATAATAAAATAATTTATAACAATAATAATAATATGCCTATATATTATTAATTTATATATTAATTTAATAATTTTTAGGCGGGCTTCTTTTTATTTAAAAATATAAATTAGCTTATAATATTTAAATAGCTGGCTGTTTTAATTAATAAAGCATTTAAATAAAATTAATAGAAAATTCATATAAGCCCTAATAATAAATAGCCTTTTAATTTTTTGGCAGTATTTATTTTTAAACTATAATTTAAAAAGCGGAATTATTTTTTAAATAGGATTATATTTATTCGCCGGCAGCATTTTAAAATCCGGCTTATTTAAATTGGCTTTTAAATCCGGATTTTCCTTTTTTAAAGGATATTTCTCTCCCGGATTTTCTAAGGCTTTCCTTTCAAAGGCTTTAAGGGCTTTTAGGCCCGGTTTTATTGGTTTTAAATATTGGTTTTAAAAAGCCTTTAATATTTTAAAGGCTTTTAGAACTTTTATAAAATTAAATTTAATAGCCCAGTTTTATTTTAAAAGCAATATTTGATTTATATATTTATTTCTGGAATTTTTAAAATTTAAAAAATAATCTTAAAAACGCTTTATAAAAATATTTGGCTTGCTATTAATTCTTTCGGAAATATTTTGAATTTTGAAATTAATATTTGCAAAAATATTTTGCCAATTAGCCTATTTTTTATTTAGTTTCTTTAATAATAAAATATTTTAATTTTCTATAATTAATAAGCATTTAAATTGCCTATTTTATATTAATAATATAATTCCGCTATTTTTTAAATGGATTTATAATAGCTAAAAGCTTTTTATTATAAATAAAATAATTAATTTCTAGCCTTGATATTTATTTAAAATAATAAATAATAGGCTTGAATTAGTTATTTATATTTTTGCTTTTTAAAAAATCGGCTTTTAATATATAGTTTAAAATATTAATTTTAATATATATAATTTTGCCTTAAATATAATAGGCCAATATTAAAATATGGTAATTATTTATTTAAAAATATAAACGGCTTTTCGGGCTAAGAAAATAAACTGGAATAATTGATTTTTAATATATATAAAAATATGCAAAAGCTTGGTTATAATTGTATAATTTTTAATAAATTAGCAAAAATAATTAATCAAGCCTAAAAATTGCTAAAGTACTTTTAATAATAATAGACTTTTGCTAATTTATTCTTTTTTTAAATTTATTAAAATTATACAGCAGCTATTAATTTCGATTATTATGTTTAAAAATTTAATTTTTTAAATCTTAAATATTAATTTATTTAAATTAGCTTGAAAACCAGTTTTACTTAAGGCCTTTAATATTTTACTAATATATTATTGGTATTTTTCTAATATTTTGCTATAAATAAGCAGGTTATCTATATAAGCTATTATAAAATTATTTAAATAAGCCTATAAAATATTATTTATTAATTGCTAAAAAAATAGCCAGGCTATTATAAAGCCTAAATAGTATTATTTTATATTTAAATTAGCTATATAATATATTAAAAGTAATAAGCTTTTTATTTTTTAAAATTTAAAATTTAATTTTATAAAATATTTATTAAACATTAATTTTAATTAGATATTTAGCCCCGGAAATATAAAAAATAAGATTCTTAATTAAAAGCAAAAAAATAGCTATTTTCTTTAATAAGCTTATTTAGCCGTTTATAATTAATATAAAACCGGAATTTCTTATTAGAATTTTGGGCAAATAATATTGGGAAAATATAAAATACTTAGCTAAATATAATAAAATCTGATTTAAAATAATTTTAAAATTATTGGCAAAATATTGCCAGTTTTTCTTTAAATTAGATTATAAATAAGGCAAATTTATTATAATATAGGATTTATAAGCTTAATATAATAATTTTAAGGCTGGTATTTAAAAAATTAATAAAAAGCTTATTTGCTAAAATATTTATGTAGCGCTTATAATATTTAGATATATAAAATTGTATTTTTTTTGGATGTTTTTTAAAAGCCTTATTAATTTTTTTAATTAATATAGCAAAAATTTGGATTTTTATTTTTTTGGCTTAATAAATATAATAAATAAAAGCTGGAATATTAATAATATAAATTTAAACAGGCTTTGCTAAGCAATAGCGTTTAAAATTCCCATTTATTATTGGAGGGGGAGGCTTAAAGCTTTGGGTTTTTAAAAAATGCTTAAAAAATACTAGAGTAATTTTTCTTTTATATTTTTTCTTTAATTTTTAACGCTGTAATTAGCAGGCTATTTGCTTTTTTAGAAAGCGGGACCTGGAAAATGAATTTAAAATAAATTTAACCAAGAGTTCAAAAAATGGAGTGAAAATATTTATATTATTATTTTATTTTATAATATTATTTTTAACCTGATTTAATGGCATTCTTTTTTTAGCAAACCTATTAGGCTATTGGAATGCGCTGGAGATATCCGGTTGTTAAAATATGCAAAAAACTTTATTATTATTTAAAAATTGATAATAGATTATTTATTTAATAGCTTTATTGCAATTCTAAATAAAAAGGATTTGCTTAATTGGGTAAAAAGTAATAATATTGCTCCCGCTATTTCTATTAAAGCAATAGTAAATTTGGGGTATAAAATTAAAATCCATAAAAAGGCTTTAAGCTTGGAAAGCCTATATTAGATGCTTTTAAGGGATAGAAGCCTTTTAAATATAAAAAAGGCAGGTTTTTTAATGCGCCGAAAATTTAATATATTATTTTATTATATAAAGAACTTTTATTAAATGGCCTTTATATAATTATAATGGCTAAAAAGAAAATGGATTTTATTAATAGCGTTATTAATTATTATATTATATAATTTTAAATAGGCTTTTTTAAAAATTATATTATAATATTTTATATGAAAAATTATATATAAAAAAAAAGTTAATGGTTTTAAATTGAAAATTAAAAATAAAAGGTTTAAATAATAAATATAAAAATGAAGTTATTAAAAGCTGCTATTAAAATAGGCCTATATAAAATAATGAAATTTAAGCTATTATATTAAATAAATTACGCTATAATAAAATAATTAATAAAAAAAAATGCTTTTATATTTATTAAAATATTAATAGTAAATAATTTTGTATTTTTAAAAATAATAGAAATAATAATAAAATTAATAGCTAAATATGGGGCATTTTTAAAAAAATAGACAAAAATTAATATTATATATATTAGGCTATTAAATGCAATTCTATTGGCAGCTAGGTATTTTTTAATTTAATAGCCAAAGCAGTAGTTTGTTTTAGCGGTATTTATTTTTACTGGACTTTTGTTTTAGGCTTTTTAAATTTATTATTATTTATATTATAATTAATGGTATTAATAAAAGGATTTTTGGAATTTAAATATATTCTAATATAATATTTATATTTGCTATATTTAAAGCATTTAAGGCTTTTAAAGCCAATAAGTATTAGAAATATATTTGAAAAAAAGCGCTGTTTAATTTTAAATTAAAAAAGCTTAAAAGCTAAGCGAATTTAAAGAAATTAAAAACTGGGTATATTAATAGAAAAAATAAAGGCCGAAATAGCTATGCGTTTGGTATTTTTAATAAAGAGTTTCCGGTTTTTTTTTATTTGGCGGTAATGGTTGATAGCTTTAAAAAGGGTTTTAAAGCGAAAGCCTATTATAGCTTTTTAGAAATTAATATTAATTTTATATTATAGCTGCTAAATTAAAAAGGCCTTTAATATTTTTAGCTAAGTAAAAAGGCTTTAAAAAAAGGTATAAAAAATTAAAATTTTAGCGGCTTTGAAATAAAATACGGAATTTACTAAATTTATAAAAAAAAAGCTTTAAATTATTATAAAACTTATTTAAAAGCTTATAAAATCCTTTTATAATAAAAATGCAAATAGCGGTATTATTATATTAAAAAAAATTATAGATTTTTTTTTAAAATATTTTATATTATAAATAATTTTAGATGTTTTATTTATAAAGCAAAAATAGTTATTAATTAATTTGTTTTTTAATTTGGATTTGTAAAGCTTTAAAAAAATAATACTATTATATAATAAGGGTTTAAAAATGCATTTAATATAGTATAAATTAAAGCTATTAAAAAGCATTTTAAATATTAAAAAGTATTGGGCCGGCAGCTAGATGCTAATAAAATAGGCTTTAGTTTTAGCTTTAAATTTGGGCTATTTAAAAAAAGACGGGCTTGGAGGCGAAATTGGATCCTTGGATTTTAGTGCTTTTAATAGCCGGAATTATTTAATAAAAGTATTAATTTTAGCACGTATTATGAAGAGTGTTTTATATGCTAAAATAAATTTTTTATAGGCCTGTATAAGTTTTTTATTTAATTATTTGCTTTTTATATCAAAAAGTTTATAATTAGCCTAAAGCTTTTCCTATTTTTTAATAATAGCTATTTTGGAAATTTATTTTTTAAAAAATAGGTTTTAAAGCTTTTTTATTTTAAATAGGGCATTTTGGGCTTAATTATAAATATACGCTAGCAATTTCTATTAAATATTTTTAAGTTTTTTTAAAAAACAATTAGCGGTTTTATAATTAAAATTTATAAAAAAAAATAGCGTAGGTTTTTTAGCTTTTGCATTGCCCAGGCGAAAGGCTATATTTTAATTTTAAAGGGGGTTTAAATTAAGGCTTATAACGGATTTGAAAGTAAAAAAGGCCGAATTGCGGTTTAAAATTAAATTTAGTATAAGATAATTAAAATATATAAGCTTTTAAAGCAAAATATAGAATTTGGTAAAAAGTAAATAAATAAATAAATAAAGAATACGCTTATAATTATAAATATATAAGCTCAGGCAAAATATAAAATTTTAGCCAAATATATAAATACGCCTCTATATAAAAGAATATCTTAAAAAGAAGAATAAAAAATAATGAAAATAATTTTAAAAAGAATTGTCATTATATAATAATTTGTGAAAAGCGAAAAAAAAAAGCTTTATTAAAATATTATGGAAATTCATTAAAAAAGCCAAAAGCCTAAATAAGCAATAAATAAAAACTGGATTAATAAAGCTAAGAAAAAAAAAGAGATTTGAAAAGCTTTGTTTTTTTATTTTATATAGCTCTAGCTTTAATAAAGGAATTATAAGGATAAAGAAGCGGTGTGATTGCCTTAGGAATGGCTGCCTAAGGCCTCCACCTCTAACTCTATAATAAATAGCTTTAATTTTAAATAAATTTAAATCCGCCTGGCCCGTTAAAAAGCCGATTAGCGCCGGCATTTTGCAAAAGCTGCTTATAAAGCTATTATAATTTTTAATGCCGTTTAGATTTGCGCGGCTAAAGCCGTTATAAAAGCTGTTATAAAAGCTGCTATTAATATTACGGGCCCCCAAGCTAATAGTAATTATAATAAAGCTTTTCTTAAAAATAAAAACGATACTAAAAACGGTAAGCGCTTTTCTTTTTGCCAAAATTTTATATAAATGGTTTTTTTAAATCGCCAATTGCATTCTTTTTTTTTTGCCTTTTAAATAAAAACTTAATACCAATACTGCTAATATTTTAATTTTGTTTTTTAATAATAAATTCCGCCAAATTGCAATAATTGGCAGAATTTTAGCTTTTAATAATAATTATATTTTTTTAAAAACAAATTTGAATATTTATTATTTATCGTATTAATTATATATTATAGCTGGGCCGCTAGCTATTTTAATTTTATTATAAAAATATTAAACTAGCCGCTATTTATTAATAAAAAAATACTGCTTTTTTTTAATATTTAAATACTACCAGCTTGTAATAAGTTTTGGGGTTTTTAATTTTAAAAATTGGGAATTTTCCAATTGGGTTATTTATAAATTTTATATTTTAAAATATTGGCTAGCTTATTTAAATAGCCTTGCGATTACCAATTTTAGTTTTCGCCAAAAGCGTAATATTAATTCAAATAATAATTTTATTATTTATTAAATATATAATAATAAAGGCTATAATTAAAAACATACAAATGCTAATATAAATATTTAATTTGCGTAAGGAATATTTTTAAAAAAATTATTTCAAATTTAAATAAAATATTTTCTATTTTAATATTGGCAATTTTGAAATTTAATTTTTATTTGCTGAATAGGTTAAATTTGCTAAACGGCTATTGATTTTCCCAGCCTATTTGCGGCTTATTTGTTTTTTCCCTTTTTTTTATATTGGTTTTTAATTTTTAAATATTTTTAAAAATCCTTATACTGGCTTTTAATTACTGAGTTTCTTATTTGGCATTGCTTGCGCTGGTTTTTAACTGCCTATTAATATTTAATTTCCAGCCCTTTTTTGCTTTATTTTAGAAAAAAGAAAAAATATTTTTTGTTTTATTGCTGTATTTTAGCCTTTTTTTAGCCTAATACCAAGCTATAATTTAAGGTATTTTTTAATTTTGCTTTTTTATTAAATTCCTTTCTTTTTAAAGCTTGAAATGGTTTTTGCTATTATTTTAATTTATTAAAAGAAGATAATATCTGCCCTTTAATGCCTTAAGCAGCTAGCGGTGGTCCGTGCCCCGTAGCCAGCGCTAGCGCCAAAGAGTTTAAATAGCTTTATAATGGAGAGAAGAGCTTTTTTCTTTTTTTTTTACCGTAATTAGTAGAGCTATTTCTTGCCTTTGCTTAAATTTATAAATAATGCTTATTTAGATTTTAATAAATTATAAGCCCGGCTTCGCCAATTCAATAGCTAAACTGCAATTATTATTTCGCCGTCGTTCTTTTAATTTTTAAATTTAAATCGCTTCCTTATATATTTACGCGCATAACAATCCCTCGCTATAAAATTAAAACAATTTAATCCCGTAATAGAATTCAGCTTAATTAATCTTGTTCTTTAATTTAAATTAAAATAAGTTTTTAAGCTATTGAAAAGCCTTATATTTTTAAATTTATTTGCTTAGAAAAGAGTTTTTAATTGCAGCTTTTAATTTGCAATAAATAAAATAATTTATCCAGTTTTAATTTAAAGCAATTTCTTCCAAATTGCAAAATATAAATTCTATAAAAATAAAAATCTTTAATTAATTTATAATAACCAATTATAGCCGAAAAATATAATAGCGCCGCCAAATAACGCGTTCCAATTCTTAGCTTTAATAACCATTTAAATTAGTGTTTTTGAATAAAAATAAAACTTTTTAAAAAACAAATTTACTATATTATTTAAAATCCGATAAAAATTTATATTTTAATTAATTAACCAATTAATATTAAAGGCCTAAAAATTGCAGCCATTATATTTGCATTTATTACAGCTATTGCAATTGCTGCATTTATTACAATTTTAGTAGCTATATTATTAAATAGCAATTTGCTTATAATTAATATTAATAAACTGGCGAATATTATTATTAAGCTAATAATTAATACTATTATTTATAAATTTAATAAAAAAAATTAATAAATATACTAAAAGATTTAATTATTATAATTATAATTATATTTTCCTTTTTTTTAAAAAACACAATTAAAAAATAATTAAAATATAAAAAACTTTATAAATTAATTGCCAATAATTATATAATTAAAATTCATATTTCTTTTAGAAATAATTGAATTGAAATAAAAGCTTACAATATTTTAAAAATATATTAAAAAACGTTAGTTACAGCCAATGGCTTTTATAAAAATATATACTGCAATAAATAACTTTTTTAAATCCTTTATAAAGCTTGCTAAATTATGAATTCAAAATATTTTGCAATTATTAAAATATTTTAAAATTTAATTTTTATTTTAATTAATATTAAATTTTACCATTTGTATAAAGCAAAATAGCAATTTGCATTAAAAATTAAACATAATATAATTATATATAATAGTTAAAATAATTAAATTAATATCTGTAAAAAAGATTAATATAGCCAAAATAAATAATATAGCTATTTAAACCAGCGCAATTTATTACGCATTCGCTAATATGCAAAATTGATTTCCAATAAAAATCGCAATAATTTTAGCTGCAATTTATATAATGTAATTTTGCATTGTATTTAATAATGCCTTTTGCTTGGCAAAGCTCGCATTTTTATTAAAATCATTTAATGCAATAATAATAAAAGCAAAAATAATTAAAAGGGCTTTAAATCAAAAACAATTCGCTTTATTATCTAGCGCGAAAATTAAAAAAACGCCCTAAAAAAATCTAATACTTTGTTACACGGGGCCGAGAAGGGCGCCCTGCGGGCACCCTATAAGGCACATGCGCTAAAAGTGCGCAAAGAATAAGCGTTGCTTATTAAAAAAGCTAAGCAAGGCTTTTAATATATAATATTTAAATGCTATTAGGTTTATTTAAAAAAATAGCAATTTTTTTATAGCTAAAAATACACATATAATACATTTTTATTTATTAATTTATTTTTAATGATTATAATAAAATAGCCGCTTTTATTTTAAAAGCAATAATTTAGCAAAATAATAATTATTTAATTTATTAGGTATAAATTTGGTAATAATTTTATTTGCAAAAGCTTTACTAGAAATTTTAAAAACTAATTTTATTTAATTTAAAAGGGATTTAATATTAATAGCAATACCGGCGAAATTTATACGCTAAATTAAAAAATTGTATTTAATAAAGGCAATAAAATATTTATTAATGGTATTAATAAAAACGCTGCCGGTTTTAAAAATTAAAATTAAAGCGCCTTAGCCAAAAATATGGATATATTGCGTAAAGGCAAAATTAATTAAGCTCCTGCTTTTATTTTTAATTTAATTCAAAGCCAAGCAAATTTAAATTTCGATAATTTTGCAATTATTTAAAAATTTAAAGCTAAAAAAAGCATTGCGGAATTACAAGTTCAAATTGCGATTTTTATTTGCAAATATAGCTTATTTGGCTTAAATTTTAATAATAAGCAATTAATTGCTAAAAGGTTTTATATATTTAAAAATTTTAATATATTAAATATTAAGCTATATTATATATACTATATATATAAATCATTTATATATACCAAAATAAATCACGTTTTTAAAAGCAATATTATCAAAACCCATATTAATCAATTTCCCGTTCTCGGTTTGGTAAACCGGTAAAATACCAGCTTATTTTAGGACAGGATAGCATTGCTGTTGCAAAAAAATAAAAATAAGGGCATTGCCAAATTAATACCTAAATAGCGCCAAAATAAAATTAGTGCGGCCTTAAAGGCGCAAGCTTAGGCAATAATTATTAAAAATATTAAAAACTTTTATATAAAATATAGCAATACCGGTAAATAAGCAAATTTAGCCAGCAATAGGCTTGGAGTTTTTAAAAAGTGGTTTAATAAATTCTTTATTTTGGCAATAAAATTGGCTACTATAGTAAAAGGGACAATTATTAGCTATTTAATACTTGGCGCATTTTCGAATATATTAAAATTTAAAATAAATTATATTAAAAAATTAATTAATTGTATTATTAAAGCAATTAGAGCGCCGCAATATTTATACGCCGCCATTATTGCTATAAATATTTAACTAATATTTGAAAAACCCGTAATTAAGCCCCAATCTTTTTTTATAAAAACAAATTAAATAAGCGCGATCCGGCCCTTAAAAGGCGCATTTAAAATATTATTATTAAAATACTAATAAAAAAAGTAGCAAAAGGATTTTTAATTTATTAAAGGAAAAATATTGCCCGGAAAATTAATAGCGGATATTTGGGCATATTTATAATAGAAATTAAAGATTTGCAAAATAGCAATATTAAAATTTAAACCATTTTTTCCAAAGCTAAAATAAAGATTTTACGCAAATTCGAAAAATAGCTAATTAAGCTATTTTCCGGCGGCTTTATTATTTATTAAAAATGCCCAATTATAATATATGGCATTCGAAAAAGCATTATACCCAATTAATTTAATACTATATTTATATACCAAATAGCCAATAATGATAAATTGTGGATCCCGGATTTGGAAATTATTTAAATAATATAAATTAGGAAAGTTTTAAAATTGGCACCAAAACGCTAGCAAATTGTTTGCTAAAAAACGGAATTAATATTATAGGCAAAATGCTATAAATAAAGCTTTTTAATGCATTAAGTAAAATTATATAATGCTTTTGGTATTATAAATTTAATTATATTACCAAAATATATAAAAGCCCTTAAGAAATTTGCGCCAAATATAATAGATTTTATATTACCAAGCTATATAAAATTATAATATATAAATATATAAATTATAAAAACCCCTATAAAATATAAAATAATAAATACCCGTTTATAAAATATGCTAAAAACGCCGCGAAATTTGAAAAATTAAATAAGCCGCGCCGGTTTGAAACCCCTTTTAGGCTATAATATTTTGGTAATTTTATATTATAAAATGCAATTGGAAAACAATTAGCAAATGGCCAAAAAGGTTCTAGCGTTTTTAGCAAAGCTGGATTTTTGCGCAATACCTTATTGGAAAAGAGAGTTTTAATCGATTTCCGGACAATTACCAATTCCCGCCAAAATTTAAAACCGGCGAATTTTAACCTGGTTTTGCTAGGCTTTGGCCCCCGTAAGCCAGCAATTATTTGGTTATAAATTTAAAAAAGCTTTAATTTTACCCTTTTAATTTTAATAAAACCCAAAAAAGCCGCCTCAAAGGGCTGCCCAACCGCCTAAAGAATTTTATTTTAAAACCAAAATAAACAAATTTAAAAAAGCTAAAATTTAAAAAACGCTAAAAAACAAATAGTAAGGAAATATTTATTTAAAAATTAATTTTATATTAGGCGAGCTTTTAGGCATTAATTAAAAAAAAAGCTAAGCAATAGCTAGACAATTAAATAGCTTATTAATAAAATAGCAAAAATATAAATACCGGCTTATATTTATAATGCCGCAGTATTTTAAAATCCTATAATACAATATTTAAAAAAGCCCAAAAATTATTTAGGCATTATTTAAATAATTAAAATTATAAAAATTTAATTCATATTAATATAAAAGCCTTAAATAAATAGGCAATTAAATAACCAGCAATTTTATTGCCCTTGTAAAAAAGCTTTAAAATTATTTATTAAAAGGTTGGTTTGCAAAAGCAATTTTAAAAAAAATTGCCGTTTATATTAATAAAAGGCTATACTTAAATGGCTAAAAAAATACAAATTAGCTATAATTTAATAGCAATAAATTTAAAAATCCAAATAAAAAATAAAAAATATAATTTTTAAATATATAATATATATAATTTAAAACCGGTATTACATTTAGCAATAAATAGCCTATTTATTTTTTCAATATTAGCCTAATATATTTATAATTTTCCGCCAAATAAGGTTTGTTTTATTAAAATTTTTAATTTATATAGCCCGAAATAAAATACGGCAAAACATTTCCGAATTTACGCTATATTAAGTTGTTTTTAGTCTAGCTATTTAAGCCAAAATCCAAATTATTATTTTGAAAAAAATTATTATATAAAGCGCGCTTTAAAAGCAAAGCAATAGTATTAATTTTGCATTTGCATTTAAAGCCATAGCCCAAAACATTATTTTAATAAACATTTAGGCAAATTTTAACCAAGCTGGAAATTACCGCCTAATGGCTACCATTTTAGCCTTATATAAAATATTGTGCTTTTTGCCAATAAGGAAAAATTGGAAAAAGGCCGATTGGAATTTGGTTTGCGGCTATATAATAACCGTTAAAATTTTTTGCTTAATATTAATTTTATTTTATAAATTAGTAAAAAAAAATTAAAAAAATTATAAAAATCCTTTGGGCAAGTTTCTAGGCAATAAAAGCCAGTACTTTTATAATTTGGTTATTTAAATAATTTAAGGCCTAATAAATGCTAAAATGCTTTTAAGCCGTTTAAAAGGCTAGGCAAATAAAAAAACCGAAATTATATAAAACAAAATTTATTGAATTATTTAATAGCTATATATATTTTAAATACCATTTATAAAAATTTAAAAAAGCCCAAATAATTATATTTTGCAAAATCCAATAAGCCAATTTTATTATTTTGGGGGCCTACCGGCCTATTGCCTTATTTAATATATTAAGCAAAAAATTAAAAAAGCTAATAGCGGCCCAATTTACCAAAATAGCAAAAAGAAAAAATTGCTTTTTTATAGTAATTTGGGGCCCGGAAAAATTATAATATATATATAATATTGGACTTGCTTAAAAATAAAATTTATATAATATAAAATTCTATAAATAATTAAATTGTAATACTGTTTAGCCTAAATATAACCAACACTTTTAATAATATATTATAGCTGTATTTATTTTATATTTTAAAGCAAAAGAAAATTTCCCAAAAATTAATTAAATAGGCAAAAAGCTTCATAAAAAGGCAATAAACAATTATTTGCACCACCGAATTAAGATTTAAACTATTACCAATAAATAGCAAAATTTTATAAAAATCGCCAATATTATTAATTTTATTTATATCTTTTAATAAAAAGCTGGTATATATTTGCAATAAAATATTTGGTATTATATTAAAGGCGTTTATAAATAATATATATTTTATAGCTATTAGCCGAATGCAAAATACTAATATTTAAGCGCTATTAAATACATATAATAAGGCAATTAAATAAATTAAATAATACGGTTTTATATTTAATTTAAAAAAATACCATTTAATATATATTGCAAGGCGCTTTTGCCATTATAATATAAACCAATTTATTAAAATTCAAAAAATAATTAAGGATTTAAAGCCGGCAATAATTATATTTAAAATTATAATTAATAATAAGCTGCGATAAAAGCAATATTTCTTAAATAAAATCCAAAAAAATCCGGCTATAAAGCAATATTATAATGTTTAATATTATTAATAACCAAGGCTATGCTGGTTTAAAAACTGATTTTATATAATATGATAATTTGCTTATTTTTTATTTATAGCGCGGCAATATATTTTTATTTAAATAAAGCCTACAAAATTAATAAAACTATACTAAATTAATTATTTAATGCTTAATTAAAAAACCTTTAAAAAATTACCAAAATATATAAATATACGCCAAAAAGAATTATAAAAATATTTACGGCAATTTTGCCAATTAAATTATATTTATAATTATTAATATTTTAATAATATTTTTAAAAATATTCCGGCATTGCTGCAAAATAAAAAAAAAGCTGCAAAAAATACAAAACCAAATATAGGCCAAAAACAAATAAGAAAATCTTGCTTTTTAGCCCCCTTGGAAATTTAAGCGGCTTAGGCAATAAAGGTATAAGCGAAAAGGCTATTGGAAAAAGCTAAAAATGGAGTATTGCCAAGGCTTATTATATAAATTAAAAAATAGGTAAGGAATTAATGGCAAAAAAAAAAGAAAAAAAAATTTATATTGCCTAGCCAAAAGATTTATACCTTTTAGCCTATTTAATATAATATATTGGCCTTGGCGGGAAATCGGCTATTATTTAATAAACCTTTTAATTTTAAATATTGGCTAAAAAAACTATTATTAATTGCTATTTAAATTAAAAATAGCAAAAGTAGATTTAATAAATTCCATAATTTTATTGGGGCAAAAAATAATTATTTGGACTTTTATTAATATGGCGCTAAAGCTTAAATGGCCTAATATATTATTAATAAATGCCCCAATTTTAATGCGGCTAAAAAGAAAATTAAAATAATATTAAATATAAAGGTTTTAATAAAATATAAAAGCCAGCTTAAAAAGGCCTGCTATTTAATAATAAAAACAAAATTATTTAATTAATACAAAATTTTTAATAAATTGTAAAAGCCCAATTTTTTATTAAAAAAACTCTGAAAAATAAATAATAAAGGTAAGCTAATATATAAAAAGCACCTTTTTAATATAGCTTTAAGCCAGCTTATAATAATTGGGGCAATAAGATTTCACCAAAATTTATTTAATTATTATTTATTAGCCGAGGGTAAAAAATCCGCGGCCAATAAAGCCCGTTAAAATTAAAAACCATAATTGTAAAAAGATTTAAAAATTGTACATATTATTGTAAAAACCAGCAAACCCTGAAAAATATAATAGCAAACGCGCATAATTAATTATTTTAAGCAATGTTTTAATATAAATATTAATGGCGTATTTGGCTATATATTGGCGCCCCGTAAATAAAAAAACCAATCATTTTATTAATCTTTTTAAATATTATAAAAAATGGTATATAAGCCTATAATAAATCCGGATAAAAAGAGTGTTTTTATTGCAAAATACAGATTTTTTTATATTTTTTTATAAATCTAAAATAACCCCTTTTATCCAGTCCTTATTTAGGCAAAGGCCAGCAATATACTAAATAAAGCCAGCCAAATGCAATTAATTATTAGCTTTTTAAAATTTATTAAAATTAGATATTATAAATATAAAGGATTTGGTATGGGCTATACCTATAATAAAATATAAATATAATATTGGTGGCATTAAAAATTTAATTATTATATAATAAAAATTTATAAAACGTAATATTAGCTTTAAAAAAACCCTAGCAAAAGTCCGGCAAAAGAATGGGCTAAATAAAAAATTAAATAATTTAACAATTAAAATGCATTATTATAATTATAAAAGCAAGTAAATAGAATGCTAAATTATATTTACGGGCCCAAATATAATATATTTATTTGCTATTTTAGCAGCAAGGCACAATTTGCGGCCCGAATATTTATTAAATTATTTTCGAAAAAGTCAAGCAAAAACAAAAAAAAACCCAGCTACCACCAAATTGCTAAAAGGAATTTAAAAAAAAAACCGGAAATTAGTAAAATAGCGACCAAGCAATAAAAGGAAAAAAATAATAATTTTTTTAAAAAAACTCTAATATAGCCGGAAATAATAAATTATAATAATAAATGCCTGGATAGAAAATAAAGCTCCGATATAATTTTAAAGGTTTTTTAATTTATATTTAGCAAAACCATTAAAATATTTAAAAACTATTAATTAAAAAACAAATTATATTGCATAAGGTATTTAAGGCGTTTAATAAGGCCGTTATTTTAAAACTAGCAAATATAGGTGCCGGGGTTTATTTAAGCTATTAATAAAAGCCAAAAAAATAATAGGCCACCAAAGCCAGCCAATATATTTTTATATTTTAATAAAATAGGCAACCTAAGCAAATTTGATTAATTAAAAAAATTAATTAAAATTAAATCATCCAAAGCCTATTTAAACCTTATAAGTAATTATAAATTTAATAGCATTATTATTTAAAAAGCCGCTTAAAAAATTGCCGAAAATATACAGCTGTTTTTTTTTATTAATATTTGCTATATTGTTATTTATATTAAGGCCACCCATTATTTAATTGTATTAAATAGCAATAATTTCCAGCTTTATTGCTTTTTATTGCCTTTTTTTCTTTTTTTTTGCCTTTTTTCTTTTTTGCGCAAATTTTTCTTTATCCCCTTTGCTATAAACGGCCCAGCCTCACTAAAATTAATTATTTCGGCCTCTAAAAAATTTCCAGCTTGCTATTAGGGGCCAGGCCTATTAATAGCATCCGCTATTTTATTAAATATTATAATACTAAATTTATTTTTAAGCTTAATAGCCGCAAAACCCTTAAATACCTTAAGCCCATTATTAATATATTGGTTAATAGTGGTTATTTCGATTTTGCAAAACTTTTAATTAAAATTTATATTATTAATAAGGAATTTATAAATTACCTTAAAATTATTAAATATAATGCGGTTAAAATATTTAAATACTTTAATTATACAGGCCTTTTATTAGTAAAAAGCAAAGTCGAAATTGGCGTAATAATGCTTGCTTTTAAATTTATTAATAAAATAATAAAATTTAAAATGTATAATTAGCTTATATTAAATTTTAGAAAATTTATTAACCAGCTTTAGCCGGATATTTTTCAAAATCTTTTTACTAGCATAAATATTAATATTGCAATTATTAACCTAATTGGCCAAATGCTAAAAGCAAAGCAAATAGTGCCTGGCTATATTAATAAAAAAAACCTACCAGCTATATTAAAAAAAAGAAGGGCGTAAAACACCGCCAGAAGTTTATTTAAATGCATTTGCTACTTTTGTTTTTTTTTACTATAATACTAATAATAATTATTTTGGCGAAAATTATTAATATAAATTTAATTCAAAAATTAAATATATGTTTTAATACAAGGCTTGCAAATAGAAATAGTATTATTTTATACCTTAAATACATGCAAAGCTAAATTAAGGCCCTTTATATTAGGTAAAAGCTTATATAATTAGGAAATAATGCAATTGGCCACCTTATAATAGCCCTAAACCTTAGTATTTGCTAAAGGAGCCTGAAAACAATTATAATAAAAATTTTATAAAGGGCCGAAGTAAATATAGGCCGGATTATTATTAACGCAAAAATTCGGGTTTGGGAAATAATTTTAAAAATAGCGAATTTTAGGCTTAGCGAAATTGTTATTAATACCAAATTTCTATATAACTTTTTTTTGGTAAAAAGTTAAGGGCGGCTTAAAAGCAAAAAAAAATTGGCGTAAAGCGGTTTGAAAACCGGCTTTAGGGCTAGCTATAAAAGCGGCAGATTTGATTTAAATTAAAAAGGGCTTAAAAATAGTTTTCGGACCGGCCTTAATAAAAGGCTGGGAAATTAGAAAACCGAATTTGGAAAAAATATAGTAAATTTCAAAAAGATTTAAAAAAACCGGATTATTAGCTGGCTTGGCCAATAAAGCTGGTAAAATTTTAAAGGTCGCTAATGCTATTAAAATCGGAATTGGAATTAAAATGAAGGCCAAAATTAAGGCCAGGGCTAATTAAAAAGCCGTTAAATTTAGGCCGGAAAAAAGCATTTAAATTGGCGCCAAAGGCAGGCTTAATAGGGTACTAAATGGCGTTAATAAAAAATATAGCGGGCTGCTGGCTGGAGCTAGCAGCAAAATTAGCAAGCGGCTAATTAAAATTAGTAGCAATATTAAAATTAGTAGCAATATTAAAATTAGTAGCAATATTAAAAAACTGCTTATAAATATAAACAGCCCCGGCGGTATAAATAGCTTTAATAACTGCAACGCTTTTTTTGGCAAAGGCGTATTAAGCTTTTTAAATAGCTGCCTAATAATTGATTTTATATTGGTAACGATTTATAATTTAAGCTATAAATTAAAATATTTAATATAAAATAGGGCTTTTGGTAAACTTTGTAAAACGCTAAAATTTGGAAACCCGGTGGGGCTTAAAATATTTTGCTATAGGGCAGGCAAATGGCCGGAAAAAGGTGGCTATAAATAAAAAATGGCGGGTAATAAAAAGATAGTAATATAAGGAAAAAAGGGAAATGGTAATAAAAAGGGGAAAAAGGTGCTAAAATACGGAAAGCCGGAAAATTTAAAAAAGCGGGGTTGCAATTTCATTAATGCGCCAAGCCGTTATTACGCAAAATATTACAAAATTAAGGTTTAAAAAAAAACAGCAATTAAATAATTGCATAAGGCTTATACTATATATAAAAGCATATAAGGGATAGCTCTAGCATATAACCGCCATAATTTAAAAGGCTTAGGAAATTAAAAACCCAGCTATAAATAGAATTACGACCAAAACCAGAACCCCGGAAACCCGCTGCTATTAAAGAGGAAATTTATCGGCGCCGTTAGATTATTTAGCGGCCCGCGGTTTATTTATAACCAAAAATTCCCACTATTATTAATAAAAAGAGGTTAGGATAGTTTTCGCCTAGGGGAAATTCGGCATTAAGCCGGCTTTTATTAAGGTTTTTAGCCCTGCTTAATTTATTACCTTAGTTATTATTGCATGGCCTTCATAGGTAGATAACGATTAAAATTAAGAAATAAATAAATATATATAAATATTATAAATAATTTAATTGCTTATAAAATTATTTTAATATATAATATATATTTATTGCGTTTTAATTGTATTTAAAAGCTATATATATATCATATAATAATATTATTAAATAAATTATAAATGATAAAAAGATTATAAAAAAAACTTAAAAATTTGATATTAAATATAATAAATATAAAATAATAATATATATTATATATATTAAAATAATTTGCTAAAACGGCTTAAAAAGGTTTAAAGGATTTTATTGCAAAATAAAGTTTTTGCTTTTTTATATAGAAAATATGCTTTTTACATTTTTTAATAATTAATTTATTTTTAAATTTTATAATAATATTAAATAGGATTTTATTTTTAATAGAGCAATTAATTATAAATTAATATATAATATATATTTAATATAATTAAAACTATTAAGCGTAAAAACAAATTATAATAATTATAATAAATGGTAAAATTTATATAATATGTTGGAAATAATATAGCAATTTAATATTAGCCTAATTATAAAAGCCAATAATATAATTAAATTTAACACCGGTTGATTTTATATTTTAATTATAATTTTAATAATTATAATTTATTTAATTGAATTTACAAAGAAGAAGATTGCTAAAGGCTTACATATTAGGCCTGCAAATATAAATAGCCCGGCGGTAAAATATATATTTTAAATAATAATGGCTTTAGCGGCTATAAAGAAAATGGCCAATTATATAAAAATGGCTTTAATTATAGCTAAAATTATAATAATTATAATTAAAATAAATATAATTAAGATCTTTTTACAAAATCTATAAATAATATTTTTAATTTTATAAATTATAAATATAAATATAATAATTAGATTTTTTTTTGCTATTAATTACCTAATTTAATAATCTTTTTATAAAGCAAAAGCATATAATAATTAATTATTTAATTGCACTTAATATTTAAAATATAATTTCCGCTTTTAATTTTATTAACAATAAATTAAATAAAACATTTATGGTATCAATATTTGCATAAAAATAAAAATAAATTAAGATGTATATGCAATATTGATAAATTTGTTTTTTTAATAAAAGTAAAATAAAAATTGAATAATATTATAAATTTTTTATTAAAAGTTTTAATAATAAAAATAATATAAAAAGTTAAAGTATTAAAATATGAAAGGATATTTGCATATTTATATAATTTGCTTTTAAATATGGTTTAATTTAAATAAATGAATAACAAATATTATAATTAGCCTAAAGCCAATTTTATTTATAAATGCTAAATTAAATATAAAATTATTATTTAAAATAAATTAAATAAATTAAAAACGCTAGGTGCAATAATTTATATTTTTTCGATATAATAAATAGGAAATTATTATATATAAAATATTTCATATATAAAAGCTGAAAATATAATATTAAATTATATAAAATAATATTGAATAAAATAAATAAAAAGCTGTTTTTTATAAAGAATATTATAAATTTGAATAGAAATCCTATTATATATATATTAAATAAAATTTTAAAATTTTGGCAAAATAAAATTGGATTTTAATATGGTTTTAAAATTGTAAATTGCCAAATATTAAAAGTATTTATAAAAAGTATATAGTAAAATTAAAATAAAAAATAAAAATAAAAAATAAAAAAATAAAACATAAAAGAATTAAGCAATTTTAATAATATTTTTAATATAATAAAATTTAGTATATTATTTATATATTTTAATTAAAATTATATTATAAGATTTAAAATAAATTTATTTTACTAATCTATTTATAAGCTATTTAAAAAATAGCTAATTATATTAAAAACATATTTTAATAATATATTAGTAAAAAGCTGAATTTATAAATTAAAAACTTTAATAAAAGCTTTTATATTATTTATATTAAAAAAATGGCTTATATTTATATATTAATTACAAAGGATTAAATAACGTTATTATTCAAAATTGCTGCTTTTTTTTAATACATAACGTTTTAATTAAATTAAAAAAAGCTAAAATTTTTATTAAATTAAGTTTTAAGAATACGTATTATAAAATTTGTATATAAAAGGGAAATAAATGGGAAATAATATTTTATAGAAAGTTCAGCTATTTTAAATATTTGGTAATATTATTTAAATTGGTAAATATATTAATTATATTTTAAATTTATATAAATATATTATTTAAAAAACCTTAGCAAATATAATAAATATATAAAAGATATATTTAAAAAACTTTGAAAAAAAAGTTTTTTGTAAAACAAAGACAAATGCAAATTTAAAATAAATAAAATAAATAAAATTTTATTTCTAAATTTTATAATAGAAAATAATAATATATATATAAAATTAAAAAATAATGCATATTATTTAAAAATAGCTTATATTGATTATATATAAAAAATTGCAATTATGTTTAAAATAAATTAATTTTTATAAGCGGTTTATTTTAAAATAGAGCAGGATTATATTGCTTATAATTAATTTGTTTATTAGCAATATAAAAAAAAAGAACTAAATAGCTTTTAGAAGCGCAAAAAGCTTTTTAGCGTATTAAAAATATATTTATAAACAAATTAATATTGCAATATTTCGATTTTATAAAATATTTGCAAATTATATATAATATTTTTAAATTTATAATATTGGAGATTTTAAAGCAATTTAAAAATGTAAATAATTTAATATAATGTTATTGGTATTTAATAGCTTTTTAATTTTGTAAGCTAATTAATATTAAATTAATATATTAAATATATAATATTAAATTGCTTGCAATTATATTCTTTTTTTAATATTAAAAGCAATATATTAAAAATTTATGTTATAAAATTTAAATGCTTTTAAATTATAATAATTTGCGCTATTTTATAAATATAAAATATATATAATAAATATTGAATAAAATAAATTATAAAATTAAAATTTTATAATTTTAATATTAAATATTTTGCAAAAATTTAAAATCCCGCTAATTTTTTATTTTATAGGCTAAATTGTAAAGAAATAATAAAAATTATTTAAGCAAAAATATTAAAGAAATTTTTGCCCATATTATAATAAAAGCTTTGCTATTTATTTAATTATATATTAAATATATAATTTTTGAAAAATATAGCTGCTTTTATAAATACGGTAATTATATTTTAATTAAAATTATTAAGCCGGGAAGTTAATGCTATGTATTTTATTTATATATTATAAATACAAATTTTTAAATACAAAATTATATTTTATTTAAATTATTTAAATTTTAAAATCAAAATAATCAAAATAAATCTTATGATTATTTTTAAAATTTAAAATAATAATAAATATATAATAAAAATATAAAGCTAATTTATAATGCATAAAAATAATATATAATATATAAAAGAATTATAGAATTTTAAAGCAAATAAATTATATAGTAAATCTTTATATATTTATTATAATAGCAAATTAATAAGCTATTTTAAAATAAACCTAATTTTCATTTTAATTTATTATAAATATTATTAGCTAGGTATAAAAATAGAACTACGGAATTAGATATATAATTATTATATTTATTAATAAAATAAAATTTATTAATATATCCTTTATAATTAGCAATAATTTTTAGTTTTAATTAATGAATTATAAATATATTTATTATAAAATTTTATTATAAGCTTGCTAAATTTATATTATATAAATGAAATATTTAATATTATTTTAATAATAATAAATTATTATATTAAAGTAGCGTAATTTAGATATATAATTTTTAATAAAATTATTTATTTTATAAAGACCCTTCAAATTATTATATTTAATTATAGTTTTATATTTATTAATATATTATTAAAGGCTTTTTTCTATAAATTCGATATAATATATAAATATAGTATTGTATTTTATTTTTAAATAAATAAGCAAATAAAGTAAATAAATTAAATTTTAAAACTTTATATATAGTATTGTATTTTATTTTTAAATAGATAAGCAAATAAAGTAAATAAATTAAATTTTAAAACTTTATATATGATATTGCTATAATAATAAAAAAATAAGTTAGGCAATTTAATTAGCTATAATAAAATTTGCTTATAATAATATAAAATAGTTGTTTTTGTTTTTGTTTTAATATATAAATATTATATATAAATTAATATTAATTCTTTTATATAATTTATAAAAATTAAAATATTTAATATAAAAAAGCAAAATAATAATAATAATATAGCAAATATATATTATTATAAAAATTGGAAAAATACTATCAATAAATATATAAAATAATATATAAAAAAGAATAAAATTATAAATTTTAATAAAAGAAATTAATTTTTTTTATTTATGAAAAATATATGCTTCAAAGCCGGAAAATTAGCGGAAAAATATATAAGCTTTTTTTTTATAAAAGAATAAAAGCCTAAGCTCATTATTTAAAATTTCTATTTCGATTTTAATTAAAAAAAATTATATAATTTTCTTTATATTAGTTTTTTAAAATTTGCTAAAGCATTTTAAAAAATTTAAAGATAATTAAAATCAAAAACTCAAAAGATTATAATATATAAAAAAAAAGTGAAAACGTTTAATTTAGATTTTATATATATTAAAAAGGCCAAAATCAAAATTAAAGTTAAATATTAATTTAAAAAGTTTTAAAAAATGCTTTAATAATTTAAAAAAAGATAAAAAAATACCAAAGCTAAATTATAATAATAATAGAAAAATTATAAAAAAAGCGTAAATTTTTAAAAAAGAAATTAAAAAGCTAATTTTAATTTTATATTTAAATGGAAAATGCTTAATTATATGCAATATTAAGCAAAAGCAAAAATAGAAATATTTAAAAAATAAAAGTATAAAGTTTTTTTTATTTTTATTTAAATGAAATTAGTTTAAATTATATTTTATAAAAAATTAAATTAACAAATTGGAAATTAGGCAATAAGCTTAATTTAATTAAAAATTATAAAATACGCAACTAAAAATTATATATTTTATATATTAAATAATTTGATTAAAAATAAATATTATATAAAATAAATCCGGTTAATAAAATAAACAACTCTATAATATTTTTAAATTCCAATTTATATATATTAAATTTATAGCTTTTGTATTTTATATTATATTATTAAAAATTTGGGGTCTTTTTTTATATTAAATAAAATATTATTAAACAAATAAGTAAAATTATAATTTATTTATACCCTAATTAAATATCTATAAAAAAAGCCGGGAAATAAATTTATTAAATAGCATTAAATATTAATTGCTATATACATTAAAATATAAATTGCAAAACTAATCTTAATTAAGGCTATTATTATAGCTATAATATTTTTAAATATATTATATATTTTATATTTTTAGAAAAAAATCCCGGCAATTTTTATATTATTTTTTAATTAAATTAATTTATTATTGTAATTAATATATTGCTTTTTAAAAAAAGAAAGTTTTAATATAATAATAATAATAATAAAATATAAAAATATTGTAAATCATATTAAGTAAGGAAATTTAAATGACGAAACTTTATAAAATAATAAATTAATTAATGAAAGAAAATAAAAGAAGCAAAGAATAAATTTATTATACAATAAAAAGGCTTATAATTATTATAATAATAATTGTATTTAAAATTATTTACAGCTTAATTATAAAGATTAAATTTTTTGCAAAAGGGGTTCAAATAAAAGTTTTATATATAGCAAGCGCAAATAAGGATTTAAAATATAAATATTGGCTTAATATAATTGCAATTTAAATTTCATAATGAAATTGCGAATTTAGCATTATTATTATAATTATAAATAGAATTTTTATTGCGCGGGATTTAAAATAAGCCGTTACCAAGATTTTGTATTTCGCGATTAAAGATATTAGGGGCTATAATATTAAAAATAAAAAAACATAATAAATAAAGAAAAATAAAAAAGGCTTAATTTTTATTAAAAAGGCATATATTAAAAAACCTATATAAAGGCAATAATAAAACAAAGCCTAATAAAAATAGGAAAGCCTACTTTATATAAATAAAGCCGTAATAAAGCCTAATATAATTGCTATAAAAAAGACACTGGGGAAAAGGAAAAACCCTGAAATTTGCCGGCAAAAAATTAGAGAAATTTTAAAACCGATCACTCGAGATAAGCCGCCGCTATATTGATTCTCCGGCATTTGCAAAAAAGGCATGCGCGAAAGCGGGGAGGGCATATATAAGCTGATAAGGATAATAAAATCCTAATAAATCTTAATATAAAAAAATGGAAATTGGAATAATAAAAATAATTAAATAGAAATTTAAAGTTAATTTAATAATAAATAATATAAGCTATATATTGAAATTAAAGCTTTAAAAATTGGGCAATAATAAATTTAAAAATGGTTATTAATAATAGCAAATTAATAAAGGCCTATTAATTTATGTGGGTAAAATGAAAAGCCGAAATTAATAATTAAAATTAAATATTCAATTATTAAAAAGCAAAATTTTATATTTAAACTTTTTAGGGCCTAAAATTATAAAAAAAGATATATATATATAAGGCTAAAAAACGCATTCTGTAGGCATTTTATAAAAGATATATATTAAAAATACATAAAAATTAAGCATTATTTATTAAAAAAGCTAAGCAAGGCTTTTAATATATAATATTTAGGCATTGCTATTTTTATTTAAAAAGGGCAGCGGCTATTTCTTATAGATAAAAAATATATATAATATACCCTTATTTGCCAATTTATCTTTAACCATTGTAATATATTTATTATTCAAAGGCTATAGGCTTTATTGCTAATAAAGAAAAACGTTAAAAAGAATCCAATTAAAAAATCCAAAGACAAAATTAAATTTCTAGAACATTAATTGGTAAAATCGCTCCTTTTTATTGGGTATTAAATATAGCCGTTTTTACTTATATATTTAATTAAATTAATATATTTAATTAAATTAACATATTTAAATAAATTAATTAATTACCAAAATATATACCGGTTGAAATTAAAAAAATTAAGCCATTTATCGCGATATTGCATTACTAATATATAAAAATAATTTTTTAATAGCATTGCAAAAAGAAACATATTCCGCAATTTAATTGCAATTTAATTTTGGAAAAAAAACTATATAATATTAATTTTAAAACATGGTTTAAAAGCAAAAATAGCTAAATTATAATTAAAATAAATATATATATATATAAGTATATATTATAATACGTATAAATATTAAAGGAAATAAAATATTATATATTATAAAAATAATTAAAGCTTTAAAAAGAAATTATAATAACCTATAATAAAAAAGCCCCTAGCTCCCCGGGGAGTTAAACCCCGGAGTTTTAGCTGTTAAATTTATTAAAAGCTATTTTTTATAACCAGCTACCGCTATATTAAAAGAGTAACGATATTAAATTTAAATTTAATATGCTTGATAAATTTTATATAAAGCACGTAATAGGCTTTTATAAGCTAGCACCGTAATACCTTTTCTTAGCTAAATTCGCGGCAATCCTTGCAGGCTTTCGAGCCGCTAGGCCGGAATGGCTATTTATAGCATTTATAAAATTACTATTGATTTTTGGAAGCGACTTTTAAGCGGATTGCTATGTGCTACGGGTATATACGTACAAGGTTATATAGATGCCAGGCCAATTAATTACGCTATAGCAATTAGCATTCCCCGCTTAAATAATTGAATTTAATATAGTATAACGGAAAAGCCCTTGGCTTTTCGGAAAATTAAATTTTGGATTTTTAGCTATTAAATTTATTAGAGGCTATTTTTCATAGCCAGCTACCGCTGCGCTAAAAGGACAAAGATATTAAATTTAAATTTAATATGCTTAATAAACTTTATATAAAACACGTGATAGGCTTTTATAAATTAGTACCGTAATATAATCGATTAAAAAGAAATTCAGCCTAAACTTATTAAATTTAATTAATCGAAATTTTTAAAGCTTATTAAAAACGAATAATAAATTTAAAAGCTATGATATAAAAAAAATTATATAGGATTAAATAAAATTGGAAATTTCTATAAAATAATAATATTTAATAAATTAATTAAAATCCCAACCATTTAAAAAAATTGCAATCATTATATTATTGAAAAAATAAGAAATTAAATTTCCAAAAAGCTTAGTCCGCATAAAAAAAGACTTAAGCTTATTTATTTTAATATTATTAAAAGCTTTAATTAGTCCTTTTATATAAATAAATAGCTATTTTAAATTATTAACTTTTATTTAAAAAAATCTGGTTTATTTTTTATAAAATAAAAGCTAAAACCGGTAAAAAACTAAAAATATGAATTAAAACAAAAAGCTATAAATTAGCTATAAAATTAAAGCTTGCAAAAATAATAATGCTTTTAAATTGCTTAAAGTTATTAAAAAATAAAAGTTTATTAAAGATATAAAATATTAGTTTATAATAATTGCATCCTTATACTAAAATACATTAGCCAAATATAATATTTAAATTAATTTTCTTTAATGCTTAATTGCTAATTAAATTTTAAAATAAAATTATTAAATATAATGTATATATTTAAAACCATAATAAAAAAAGCCAATAATTAATAAATATTCAATAACCCTTAATAAAGCTTATTTTTAAATAATTTCGAAAATTAATTATATTTGAATATTCGGCGCCAAATATTTTATTTATTTAAACCGAAAAATGCTATTTTAAGGCCAGCAATATAATATGCTAATAAATATTCAAAAAGTTAAGGTTTTTATAAAATATACGGAAATTATTACCAAATAATAAAAAGTTTATTTTTTAAAATTAAAGAAAATCACCCGTATTAGCTGATACAAACTTTTTAAAAGTACCCTTAGAAATATTACTAAATTAAAAATCCAATTATTTGCAAAATATAGAAACCGGGCTAGGAAAAATAAATCAGAACGCAAATAATTAAATAAACTATTAAAAAATATATTGCTAAAATAAAATTTAAAAATGGTTAAAAAAGCCGCCAAAATAATATTTTTAAATTAAATATTAAATATTAGTTAAAATAGGCCAATTATTCCTATAATTTCTAAACTATAAAATAAAAAAATCTTTAATATTTCAAAAGGGCTTTAGATATCATATTTTTGGCATTTAATTTAAGAAAGCTATATTAACCGGAATTTAAATTATTTTAAATACCTAAATTATGATTTATAATTAATAACGTTTTAAATTTTAAAAATATTGCTTTGCCTTCGAGTTTAAGTAAAATAGCAAATTTAATAAGGGTAATTAAAAAGAAAACTTTAGCCGGCAAGGCTTTAAAACCCAATAAAACAGCAAAGCATCCTTATATTAAAAATCAAATTTTTAAAAATCAATGTTTAAATTTCGCAATTTATACCTTTTTCCAATTATATGAAATACAATAATAATAATAATATACTAAATTTACCAATTTAAAAAATAAAAAATACTCCGGCTATTTCTATTAATTAATTAATAATTTTAATAAATTAAATTCCAAAATTAATAGCTATACCAAATTAGCATTATCGTTTTCAAAAAATAATAATAAAAGGCGCTAGAAAAAGAATATTGCTAAAATTCAAAAACAAAAAATAAAGTTTATAAAAATTATATATATAATATTGGTATAAATAAATTACAATAATAAAAATTTAAATAAATAAATTAATAATATTAAAAAAAAGCCTATTTAGCAATTAAAGTATATAGAATTTGTATTTTATAATTATATAATAAAGCTATTGATAATTCCAAATACGCTGGCAAATAAACAAAGGCTATATATTTTTTTTAAAAAAAACCAGTATTTAAAAATAAAAGAATTAAAATTAATATTTGCAAAATAGATTTATATAATTAAAACAAATTTAAATAAAATAATTAAACGCTTTAAAACTAAGCTAATAATTAGAATTTGTTTTTAAAAATACGGAAAATATTATATTAAAATATTTGCCCCAATTATACGGATAGAAGTTTTGCGCCTATTTTTATTAATTATAATAAAAACCAATTTTGAATATTTTTATTTTAATATTAAACATGCTTTTATAAAAGCTAAAAACCAGTTTTATATTTTTATAAAGGTTTTTTAAAAAATAATGGTTAAAAAGATGCTTTAATTTATAGAAAGCCTATACTAATTTAAATAAATTGCAAGAAATTAAAATCTTTTTATAAAAACAAAATTGCAAAAATAGGATTTTATATAAAATAAAGCTAGTTTGTATTTTTATATATATTTTAAGAAACTAATTAAGCTTTTAATATATATAAACAATATTGCCGCAGCTGGAAAAAACAAAAAAATTTGCTATAGTTTTATTAAAAGCTTAATATATATTTTTCTGCTAAAAATCTAGAAAAAGTTATTGAAATTTTAAATATAAAAGTTATTAGAAATTGAAAAAATAAAACACTATAATTAAATCAGCAATAATATATTCGCATTATGTTTAATAAATTTGGCATTTATAAAGTGCAAAAAAAGCCTAAAAATATATTTAGTTTAAATAATATCAATTTATATTCTATATTCGAAATAAATAAAATAATAAATATATCGGAATATTCGCGCGCAATTAAAATTTTTATATTTACTATAATTTTAATTAAACCAAATATAGCTTTTGCTTTTAATAAATTAGCGCAATATATATTAAATCCAGCTATATATTATAATTATATCCTAAAATACCTAATGCGATGTTTAAATTTAATAATTAATTATAAAATCTATTATAATTTAAAAAAAAGTTTTTTTTATAATAATTTATTTAAATATATATTAAATTAGTAATAAAATAAGTTAAATAAGCGTTTTCAAAAATATTATTATATTTTATACTAAATTGTTATTATAATTTAGTAAAAAATAACAATTAATAGCTATATTAATTTATAAGGCAAAATATATAAAATTGGCAATTTATATTAAGCAAGGCCAATAAATTGGCCAAATATTTAAAAATTTAAATTACCTTTAATATATTAAAAAAAATCCAAAAGATATTAAAATATTAAAAAATAATTAAAATGCAATTGCTTTAGTTAAAAATCCTTAATTATATAAAAGGTCGAAATATATCGATATTAGCTATTATTATATTCGGAATTTAAAAAACATACAAAAGATAGATATCGATTTTATTTTTATAAATAATATAGTTGCTAACGGCATAATTAAATTGCTATTAAAAATTAAATTTAAAAAATTTATATAAATAAAAAAATTAAAAAAATTAAAAAATTAAAAAATTAAAAAATTAAAAAATTAAAAAATTAAAAAATTAAAAAATTAAAAAATTAAAAAATTAAAAAATTAAAAAATTAAAAAATTAAAAAATTAAAAAATTAAAAAATTAGGATTTTAAAAAATTAGGGATAAATTTTAAAAGGGAATATTAAAATAAAATAATATCTTCCCCTTAATGCTTTAGGCAGCTAGCAATGGTTTATACCCCGCAGCCAATACTAGCGCTAAAAAATCTAAATAGCTTTATAATGGAGGAGAAAGCTTCTTTTCCCCTTTTTACTGCAATTAATATAGCTATTTCCTGCCCTTGCTTGAATTTATAAATAATGCCTATTTAGGTTTTAATATAATTTATTTTTATAGCTCCTATTGGGTATTTTATATTATAGATGCTTTTTTGGCTATATTGGCTTATATATATATTATAATTTAAAATTTTATATAAAAGCTTTATATATATTAAATAATAAAATTGCTATTAATTTGGCTTTATAATATATTTAAAAGGTTTTTTATTTGTTTGTTTTTTTGTTTTTTTATTTTTTAAATTAATGCCCCAGTCTTTAAATATTTAGCGCCTAATTTATTACTTTTTTTTGGTTTTTTAATTAATATTTTGATTTAAAAAAAAGCTGCTATTATATATCATACCAGGCTTTTAAGAATTTTAAAATTGGTAATCAAAGCTGGTAAAGCTTATATTCTTTTTAGAAAAAAATATAAAAAATGATTTTCGCATAATTTTAATAGCTGTTTTATATTAATGGCTGCTAGGGTTTAGCTAAAAAAAAATATATATTAATTTTTGTCTTTAAGTTAGCAATAATATTTTTTTTTTATTTTTTTTATAAAAGCGTTTAAATAGCTATTAAAATTTTAGCTGTTTAATTTAAATTTGTATTATTATTTAAATAATAATAATATTATATTTTCGGTATATTTCTCAAAGCTTTTAGCTTTATAAAAATAGGATTTTAGCCTATTTTATTAAGCTTTAAATATTTTATAAAATATTAAAAAGAATAAAAAAACATATTGGTTAAAATACTAGGCTTAATGATTAATATGGAAATTATAATGCTATTGGTTTTTTAAAAAGAAGCTGGCTAATATTTTAGCCTTAATATTAAAACCTTGCTTTTATAAAGCCATTTTTTTATTTAAAATATAAAAGCTGGCTGGAAATTTAAATTTTGCCGCTTTAGCTATTTAATTGGGCTATTTTTATTATTGCTATTTTTAAAGCTTTATTACCGCTTTTCCATTTAGTATTAAAGCTTTTTTTAAATGCAAGCTGCTTAAAAATACTAAAGATAATTTGATTTAATAGCGCAATTGTTTTTAAATATAATAAAATTGGATTTTTTAATAATAAATTAAAATTTTTAATTTATGTATTAACGGATATTTTAATTATAAGCTTAAATAGCTTTTATATTATTAGCTGTTTTTTTGCACAATATAATTAATATATTTATATTAATCTTTTTCTAATATTAAGCATTTGCTAGCCTTTCGCTATTTTAATAGCTTTAATTGGCCAATATTTTTTGAAATATTAATATTTTTAAAATTGAAGCTATTTTTAAAATATTTCGGCAATAAAAACCAGGGTGGTTAATTTGCAAATTGGTAATTTATATCAATAGCTTTGTAATATAGCGGGGCTTTTTTAAATATATTGTATATAATAGCTTATAATATTTAATTTTGCAAAAAAAATTGCTTTTGGCTATAAAGCTGGATATTTTATTAAAGTCTATTTATTTTTCTAAATATTTAAATAATTTTATTAATGCTTTATTATATAATTTAATCAATAAAATTGCTAATTAATATTTATAATAATATTTAAATTTGGTTTTAATATACCATTGCTAAAATAAATAGCTATAATTTTTTATTACCCTAAATATATTATATAATGTTTTATAGCCTAATTATAGGGTTTTATAGCTTTTACAAATTTTTAATTAATTTTCAAAAGCATTTTAATACCAGGAAAGGCAAATTTGCCTATTTCGCAATTATAGTCTATATTATTAAATGGATTAGTTTTTGCAATAACGATATTAATTGCTATAAAGAAGAAAGGTTTAAACTTTATTTTATTTAAATTGTATTTTTTATTTTATATTATATTTATATAATCCGCTTAATTCCGTAAAATATTTTTAATTAGTTTTTAATTAAGCTCATTATAATAAATTGCTAATGGATTTAAGGCAATTTTATAAAGCATAAGGCTTTCTTTTTTTTAAAATCCCAATTTTTAGGCATTATTATTAAAGCCTTATTTTTTCCAATTGCCGTTTTTGTAAAAAAGCAATTAATTAATTTAAATTTTAATATAATATTTAAAATTGCTTTTGCTGTTTTTTTTTACCGCTAAATTTGTATATAGCTATAACCAATTTAAAAACCGTTTATCTTTCAATTAAATATACATTTAAGACCAATTTCTTTTTTTTAAAAAAAGCAATTATATTATTTTTATATTCTTTCATAGCAAATTTAATGTTAATTATATTAATATAAATATTATTATTATTATTATAGCTAATTATATTTGCCTTATAAAAGCCCTATAATTCTTTTCATATTAAATTTCCAGCTATTAATAACTTTGCTTTTTTAATATATTGTTAATGTTTTTACCCGCGCTATTTATTTTGCTAAATTTTGTAAATATTTGCAAATTATTAATTGCTTTAATACTATGAAATATATTATTTTCAATTCCCTTTTTTAATAAAATTTTTTAAATATAATTTGCTTTACGCCTGGCCAATTAGCCTTAAAGCCTGCCAGCCTTAGTTTTAAAAAAAGCCAGCAAAGCTTTAAATGCCTTTAAAAGCTAAAAAGCAAAGCTTTTTTTTGGCTAGCTAGCTGGCAAATTTGAAAACTATTAGCTATATTTAATATTATAATTATTTTTAAATTATATATAATAATTTATAAAAGTATAAGTAATTAATTTTATATTAAAAAATTAATTGGCGGCCGATATTATATATAAAAAGCGTATAAAGCTTTTAGCTAGCTAAAAGCGCATAAATAAAATTTTTAAAAAGTTAAAATTTTTATTTTTTAGCAATGCTTTTTGCAAATTAACCGCCAGCTATCTTTATTTTTTTCGCCCGCTTTTTTTATATATAAATTATTATATAGCATTATAGCCAATCAGTTTTAAAGCCTGCCAGCCTTAGCCTTAAAAAAAGCCAGCAAAGCTCCGAATGCCCTTAAAAGCTAAAAAGCGAAGCTTTTTTCTGGCTGGCTGGCTGGCAAGCTTCAAGGCCGCTCGCTGTGCCTGGCATTACGGAATAGACGTTGGAAATGGGTATTCTCTCTCTCGTTGCATGTGATGATCTATGGAGACATAAAACTCCTATTCCTGAGCCACCCACGCCAGAGATGCGCAATAGCACTTGCCAAAGTCACATCTTCGAGCATCCCATGCTCCAATTCTCCGGTGTCTTCAGGACACGTAGAACGTGCGACCTAATGATGAAATTCCAAACGTGACTGTCCAGTGTGAAGAGATCCGGGGGTAAAGGATTCTGAGCAGATCTTATCCTCGAACCTCATTCGACTTTGCGTGCCTGAGATTGGCTCCGCCGGCGACTTCGAGAATGCGAAGTCGAGAGAAGGATTCGGTATGGATTCGGTTGGCTAATTGAAGTCGCTCCGGGATTTGCTTGCCAATACGGACTTTCTTGGGACTCTCTGTTCATATCCAGCTCAGCACCATGTTCTTCCACGAGTACAGCTGCCTGATACCGTAATCCAACATCCTATGTCCAAGCTCCTCTACCACCGTAGCTCGATTCGCAGGTTTTGGAACTTCAAATGGATCCGTCCGCATCTCAGCAAGAGGCCAACCCCTCTCAAGCGGTCACACGTGGCCAGCAGACGTCTCCAACTTTGGCGCTATTGTCTACTCTGCTGTATCTGCCAGGCTCAATCACGGCGACCGGGTCACGATAATAGCCAATACGCTTGATTACCCCTTTGCCGTCATGAAAAGCAATCCTGTGAGCCCAGTGCTCCGGATCCTTAGGCCCCTTTGTAGGACTGAACCAAGATCTGAGTGGCGCTGCATGAGCGTATGGGTCCCGATGAGGCTTTGGCTTCTCATCGGCCGAAGTTCTTGAGGGACTTTTCTGCTGTTGGTTGACGTCTTGCTTGTGAGACGACTCGGGCCTTAGTACTGCTGAGGACTTGGCAAGTTGTGGTGGAGACTCCTGAGCTACCGGTAGGTCGACCGCAACGGCATCAACGGAATCATCATGAAAATCTTCGACATACGGTGCGACATAACCTCGGAAGTCTTTTCTCGCTGTCTGAAGTAACTTCCTCTTTTCCACAAGACGCTCGAAATGAGCAATGGCGTTGTTGACGGTATTAGCCTTGCTGGGAGACTATTCGGTTTGCGAGTTACTAGGCTTAGCGGAACTCAGAGGAGGTGGGTCCAGTGAGCTGGCAGGCACAGGCGACACCGGCGGGGTCAACTGAGACCGCTGTGCCCATTCCTGGCGTTTTTCCTCGAGGCGCTTCATGAAGGAATTGTCGTTCTTGGAGCTATCAAGCTTGTCGACGAACGGATCTCCGTGGAACTTTGTAATCCGGGTGGCAGCTATGGTAGCAGACTGGGATTGGGCAGTGATGTGTCGATTCTCTGTAGTCGCAACAATAACATGCTTGACCGGCATGCTTTTGACAGGCTTGATTCTGATCCGGACATTGACTCCAGGGGTGCGATTACTCACAGGGGTGATTCTCGTAGGCCTGATCTCGGGACGTATGTCGGACGGCAGTTTCTCTCTCGGCTGCTTGGGGATCGACCTTGATGGCTCAGAGGTGTTCGCCAGTTGCCGGGACGGGGATGGAATGGGAACTCCCGTCTGCTGTAGCCGCCATCCCGAAAGGTCTGTTTCAGGTTGTGGCCCTTCCAGATTCTGGTAGAGAGTGGTACCGCAGTGCTCGCAAACATCTACACAGATCTCGCGATGTCCAATCCTTGCCAGCCCATCGCCACCAGGGGTAGAAGATCGCTGCTGACCGAGGTGACCAATGCAGTTCACTAGAGCAGTCAGTAAAGGTACTGAGACCAGGATCGCGGACTAGATGATGACTCACGGCAAAGGTAGTTACGACCCGCGTCGCTGACGACAACCAAAATATCTATCATCCTGTCAGCATGTTGGTATCTATATAGCACAAAGTTTGATATACTGCCCGTCACGATCACCCGGACCAGCGCGTAAGGCTGAGGAGTGGGGATGTTGAAAACCCTCTGAGAACGCATGATGCCATGAAGAAAGGCTCGCTGTTGAAGGGAAACCAATATGAGGCAGACCCGCTACGGGGCACAATTGACGGGCAATTCGAGTCTCTGCGAGCCTACCAAGCAGACTTTGCCGTGTAACTTAGAAGTAGAGGAGATTGGATGATCCGAGGTGAGCAAAGACGCGTGGTCGGTCCAAGACTGAGTGGTCACAATCTTCGAAGAAAGTAAACAGTGGTGGGATAGTTGACTTCGAGTGGCTGGCAAAATTTGTTGTTGAACGCGTCCGCTGTTTGGTCGCGGATGCGGTAGTATACAAATAAAGCGGGTGTCAACAAAGGGAGGACTATTGCGGGATAGAGTGTCTGCACGGCCATTAGTCAGCTAAAAATATAGATATACAGCGAGATGGAGCTTTTTTGGCTATTCTCTCAGTCCTACTTGCGCTGTTTCTTCCAGCGGCCTCTGGCGCAACAAGGGGAGTTCCCCTGCTGAAACATGAGGAAAGGATATCGGTAAGGTGATTCAATCAAATAAGCTCTGTGCAAGTTCAAAATTTCATTACGAAATAACGGCATGTAAAAGTTCGCTGCATTATGTAAGACCTAAAACTACACTATCTAACTACTATCTGATTCAAGCGGAACCTGTCAGGATTTGGCGGGGACCTGAATGAGAAACGACCTTCCTTGGGTAATCAGGGATCGAGCGAAGGTGGAAACTATACGAACTGAAAGAGCTCGAGTGGTGATGAGGAAAGTTCAAGCTGCAACTTTCTACATTGGGAGTCAAAACTACGGTACAAACGAGCTGTCCTCCAGTATCCACCGCCCGAGTCCATGAATAAGAATGTCGCTGCCACTAGGCAGTATGTAGACATCCTTTTCAGTACCCACTGCGAAGCTCTCATCCCAAAGGCATGCGATAATCTGACCATTACTATGCCCCTCAACTTCCGAATCCGATGTATCCGGTCTCCCATCCCTGCAGCTTCAGACCACCACACCCAACGACTCTGGGCGCGGCTCCAGCACCAAACGAGTCAGTCTGGCATAGTTCGCAATTTGACTCCCATCTAACTCTTTGAACACAAGAATTAGATGATCTTTGGTCCAGCGGGTTCTGTACTTCTCGAAGCCCGTGTCGAGTGCCGTCTTGTTGATGAAAGCCCTATCTACCACCGTCCACTCACCCGTTGCGAGGCTTACACCCTCACTCATGGCCGCCATTCGCAACTCGTGGCTCGTCTTCCAAGGGCTTATGTGCATGTAGCCACGAAACATTGGGTCCTGGTTGTGTCTCTGCGTCTGCCTCGATCGTACTCGTCGCTGTGGGACGGGTGGAGAAAGATGGCCCGGATCAGGACTGACCCTCCTGCCAGTTGGTGTGCCAGTTCGTTCGCCACGCGGGCCTGGTGTGAGGATGATACCGGGAACATTGGGCCGAGCAGGTAGGATTGGCATGCTTGGAGACTTGAGTAGACGAGAGAGCATTCCCGGAGAAGAAGTTCCAAGACCAGCAACACCGACAGACAGCGACGGCGACGAAGCTGCGGCTTCACGAGAAGGAACAGAATCAGTTGCGAGCGCTTCTTCCAGTGGATATGGAACGTAAGGTGCTGTAGAAAACATTTCGGCAGATGGAGTTGCATGATCGGCAACAGCGAGCGACGAAGAGGGCTGGGGTGACGAAATAACGGTGTCATGGGAAATACGAGAGTCAATGGTATGAACTTCGCGTAGCGGCGACGGGACAGCGGCAATGGACTGAATCTTGCGCAGGACTGGCGGACCTGGTGCAGCGCGAGCGGGAGCTCGGTTTTTCTCCTCCGCCGGTCGACGCCAAGATATGATACGCTGACCGTCTTCGTCTTGAATAACAAATGCCTGAGGGATGAGAACCGGCTCCGTCTTCGACTCTCTAGCCTTTTGAGCAGGTGGTTGTTTGTTGGTGGCCGCCAAGACCGGCTGGGAGTGACTGGTTGGTGTAAGCTTTCGAGTAGCTTCAGACACCTTGGGCGCTGCTCCTTCTTCGCCGTGGCCAGCCGGAGAAACCATGCGCTTCAAATCAAAGTTGGAAGCCGATTTGTGAATGGCGCTCCGAGGAGACTTGGTGGGAGCCACGGGTGAAGCTGCAATTGGTCTCGAGGTCGGAAGCGGTAGACGTGAGGCTGGTTCGCCGCCATTGGCGGTATTGACCTTCACCAAGCAGCGAGGGTTCAAGCACTCTGACACCTTCAACTCTCTGTCGCCGGTATTGGCATGTTCTGGCTGAGTAGCCGGCTTCAATTGGCCCAGCTGCTCCAGACAAACCACTGTAGAGACTGTTAGCTGGTGGCTACAGAGCAGAAGCCTTGGGAGTTTGAACTTACTGCACAGGTAGTTGCGCGCGCCGTTGGGCGCTTCTACGATCACCACATCTGGAGGCATGTTAGTGAAGCTGCAGAAGGTAGTCGGCGGGGTGGTCGTTGTAGGTGAACTTACTGCCTTCTACATGTGTCTGTACCGTAGAGCGTTGCATGTTCACACGCAAAGCTGGCATAGATGGGGACTTCCAGAGCGTCTTGGCGGGGGACTTGGTGGGAGTGGGCGCAGAGGAAGACCTGGCATTGGCAAAGAACTTCATGGCTGCGGTAGGTGGGTGAAAGTCCGAAAGCTAGAGGTCGCAGTCTTCTTGGTTTGGAGAAGGTGTGGCGGAGTACGACGCCGAAGTCTGGCAACTTCGAGGTCGGCAAGTTGGCGGAGACTCAGAAGCGCAGTGGCGCTGGATTTTCGAGTTGAAGATGATCTCGTAAAGCACAGATGGAGGCCCGCAGAGGTAGGTCGGTAGAGCTCAAGAGTGCAAAGGCGGAGAATTGCAATGTCCAAGATGGTGTGTGCGATACAAAAAAGGCGGAGGTCTGGCGTCTTCGAAGGTCCGCAGCGAAGGCGGTTTTATGCGGAGCAGCTATTAAGCGACCGTGAACTGCTGTGAGGCGGTCGCTTACGGGAGCAAAGTTTGCTACCAGATTTTAAGCGGAAGCAATACTTCATAAGTGATATGACGACAGTCTATCAAATCATGAAAATTCACACGGTTCACTAAAGTTCTCGCAAGTGATCAAGATGCTTTCGACTTCGGACAGGTCAGTCGAGTTCAGATTTACTGGTCAAAGTCAAACAGGCCGGTCAGATCCAGACAGGTCGGTCAAATTCAAACATGCCTGTCGAATCCGAGACTCCTGTCGAATCACTAGAATGACAGTATTGAAGCTTCTAGGATCCTCGTAAATGACCAGATTGCTGTCGGATAATAAGTATGCTGCCGACTTCCCATATCTTGGCCGAACCATTGAAACGCTGTCAAATTAGAAAATCTATCGAGTCATATTCCTGTCTAATCGCCAGAACTCCCGCAACAATAAATAGTTCCACCTAAGATGTCTCATATAGTGGCGCCTGGTTTGCCCGTCTACAATAGTGACAAAAGTGACTTAAAGCACAACAAAAGCACAACGATGACAGAAAGGTCAGAGCGACAAAACAAGGTGTGATGTGTAAGTGAGCTTCACTGTCAGATGGTTGATAGGGAGATGATCAGAAAGCCAAGGGCAACAAAGAATGATTCTAATTGGTTCACATGCTACCACCATCTAATTTCCTTTCGGTAGAGCATGCTTATATTGTCTGTTTGAGTATTATATGCCCAGTTCTCTAAACTTAGCAAGATCGCCCGTTTTCCGTGACAGTAAAAAGCCGTGGCTGGTTCTCAATTTGACCTAAAATATCCACTTCACTCATAAACCCTAGTTATCCTTTTCTTGCGTCCGCTATCGTAAAATATTCTCTCATGGAATACATCATTATAGGGAGAAAAAAAATAAGGAACTTCTCAAAGTCTTGTATTGCCCAAACACTGTTCGCTACGCTATTTTTAACCGCTGCCCGCAATACTAACACAATATTTCAAGTTCAAAGGTTTCTGTAGCTGCTACCCGCATCCCGAGCCAAAGACATGCATACAGAATAAACGGAGTAAGCCACCGATGAAGATTTTCTCATTGGGATCTTCGACAGTGATTGCCTTTCGGGCATCTTGCGCGGGGTAAAGAGCTTGAAGTCACTCTCTCCAAGTTCACGCAGAGAGAGATCCGAAGCTGGAGATGCTCGAGCTCGAGAGTGATTGTGAAAGAGGCGGAGGACCTGATCTCGACCTTGGACGAGTATCAGACATGATTATGGGTTCCATCGAAGCTTGCCGCAATTGAGGAATGTATACAAAGCTGGGTCGAGGGAGGTGTGTTCTCTGGAGAGAGGAGAGTATGGAAATTGTAAGCAGAGATGATAAACAAAGGTGAGAAAGGGGGCTAAGCAGCAGCGGCGGCAGCGTCACGGCGGACACCTGATTTGAGCCGGTAAGGGACGAATTTGGTCAGTACATTCCGCGGGTGATAGAAGGACTTCAAGCGGCAACAAAATCCAAACTAAAGGAGAAATACACAACGACTGCGGAAAGCTTCACGGTGTGCGGATGTCATTTGGATGAATTACACTACGAGCAGATTTGTGAAGAAATAATTGAATGTGCAGATGGGATATCACACACCTCTATCATAGAGAGACAAGTCATGCATGCTGATTTGAGGTTCTGAATGCTCTAGGCTGAAGTAGTCATATCCTCATCTGAATACGGTCATATGCCCATTCTTCCCGTACTTGGACCTTGTGTCCAAATCTTGTAATCCTCCTTCCAGAACCCAAGCCTCACGCATAGTCCAATATTGCAGGCTCCTTTTTATTACCAAGATCGATATTCGATGTCCACAATTCGACCCCAGTGATCTTTCACTCTTATCCCGCCCAATCTTATAAGACCACCACCATGACACCGCTAGCAACACCATCTCGAGCCCTCTTCCCATACGAGCAGCAAGAGATCTTGTCATTCCAGTCCCCTCACGCTACTAGCCACAACTTTGCTCACATCTGAGTGAAGCTACCTAGAGGTGCTCCGTAGGACCCATAGGGCACTTTGTCTTTTGCAGGCTTCGTGAATGAGGCACGGCGGACACGAGAGACGATAGTTGCTTTTCGGGGGGTAAGCTTATCCGCGACCTTTTCGGCGGCAGTGGCGAGCTGGCTAACAGACTGGTGTCTGATACGCGAAAGAACGCTCGGCTTGTGGGAAATCTCAATCACCTTGACAGCTTTGCGGCTCGGTGGCGGCGTGTCAGGGCAGATGGATCCAGGACTCTTCTTGATTGTTGCGGGGTTATGTGTTGACGGTACCGGCTTTCTTTCTCTAACGTCGGGGAGTGCAGGGAGAGGCTTGTTGAGCAATGCTAGCTGGTGGGATGTGGTCGACACTGGCTCGCGGGGGGTTCGGACAGACTGGACATGTGCGGGCCTTGTTTGCTGACGGATGGAATGAGTTTTTCGAGGAGCGACAGATACATAGGACGGCACTAGAAGGTCTGAGGCAATGGACGGATTTGGGGAGAGCTCCAGGAGTCGGGGAGTTGGTTCTTGCACAGTGATGTGGGGTATTGCCAATCTCTTCTAGTCATTCACGCCGGAGTGTGCCTTTTTGGAGAAAGGAAGAGGAGGCCCGGAGCAAGACGCCATGATTTCGATGTCTTCTGGACCACCAAGGCGGGACTTGCTATGCGACATGGTCGAGTTGGAAGTGGACGCTGGCATCGGACGAGGTCCAAGGAGCCGGGATCTAGGCGCCTCAGAACCGGCAACAGAAGACCCAGAGGATGAGTAGATCGAGTCCGGAGTTAAGGATCGATGGCCGGACCCTCGAATATTGCTGCCGAGGCCTGCGCGCTCCTCTGAAAAGGTCGAGCTTCCACCCACGGAGCCATAGCTTGAGAGGGTTGAGTTGGACGAGGACACAGGCATGGACTCAAGGCTCCTTGATGCCTTCTGGCCAAGAGCTTGATGGGGGATGCGACTGATTTCAAACTGGCCTTTGCGGTTCAAGGGTGTCAAGCTTGATCTTCTTCGAGGTTCGGGGTTGTTGCGCAATTGAATGTGATGGAGACAGAGTCAATTGGGACGCGATAACAGGCTGGGTAAGCAAGAGTGTAGCACGGAAGACGTTCCTCAGTGGATGAGGGACGAGGCTTGACGTGGGAGAGCGCCAGCAGAAATTGTACACAGAGAAGCAAAAGTTGGTAGAGGTCGTTACCACGGCCATGAACCATAGGCCCGCACAGATCACCGCAACGCCGAGGCGTTAGCGCAGTACTAGCGTAGAAATTGCTTGCGTAATAAGCAGTTCCTCCTTGAGACCTCTTCTCTCTGTGGCAGAAATGCGGTGCAGTTCATAAAATGATTAGGATAAGGAATATCCGCCCTCAGTGGTAGGTATAATTAGGTTTCTCTTTCAACATCTCTTTGGATCAAATCACAGCCATGATTTCCGCCCTGACCCTTCTCGGTGCCTAGGCTCACCTCGTGACCGTCGCGGTACCAAGGATAACTAAGATTGGAGACGCAAAAAGCCCGGTGTCACTTTCCAGGTAAGAGTCTAAGAATCGGAGAAGGCCTCCAAGAGAGGTGCCGGAATTTGGCGAAATTTACTATATGTAGATTCACGAAAGAATAATTACAAAGGCAAGAAAACTAGAATTGCAAAGATTTTATTCCGTTTTCCCACATCATGGCCAACCCGTATCTACAAATAAAGATCTCTGGAAAGTATCTCGTCCTCTCCCAAAAGGAATCTGCATTTGCGCATCGAGACCATTGCATGCCTGAGCCGTAGACGCCCGGATTTGCCCAAGCCAGCAATTGTCCAACATTGATTTTGTACTCATCCCCAAATGCCCACAAACCGTACCATTTGTACAATCTCGCTACCCGTATCTTCGCTTGATGTCGTACCCTTCCAGACAGTTACCAACACTTTCTCCGTTGACTTCCTAAAACAAAAAACGCTCCACCCCCACAAGCATTACACGAGCCTAACAAACTTCACTCAATACTCAGCGAAACCACTCAGGTGGGATCCATGGGATCCATTGCGTCCCGGCTTGCGGCGGAGCTTCTCGAGAATACGTCTGAGGATGTTGGGTTTCCGGGAGGCGGGCTTGTCGAGGATGGCGACGGGGTTGTGGATGATAGTCGCATTGCTGGTGGAAGTGGATCTCTGATGGGTAGATGGGACCGGCTTTCTGGGTATGCTCATCACTGTGTAGTTGGAATGAATTGTCACTCCGCTTGTGATGCTTGCGGAGTCGCCACTGAAGTAGGAAAAGTCTGAGCCACCCATAGAATCCCACGACGATCGGCGAACAGATGGGCGGAACGTGCCGGTAGACTCGTAGTAAGAGTCCGGGAGCGGCTTCCGTCGGATGCTTGGGACGTTATATCGAGGAGATGGCAGCGACTTGCGCTTGATGCGTGACGTGTCGTATCGGCGACGTGGTACAGGCTTACGGACAAGCCTCATACTCTCGGGGGAGACGAGCGCTTGGTTGCCAGTCGCTGAGACCTCCTGTCGGGAAGCGATTCGTTCGAGGGTTGGTACCAGATGTTGAGAGGAGATCGTTGGTTTTGGTGATAAGCTAATCAGTCGAGGTGTTGCTTCCTGTACTGTAATGTGCGGCACGGCCAACATCTCTTTGCTTTCAAGACGAGTCGAGGTAGGTCGCATTGCAGAGGTGGAGAGGGAGCTTGAGCCGAAAGAGTGAGGCTCGCTTTCTTGTGGCTCGATTCGAATTGAGCAGGTTGAGTAGCTGGTGTTTCTCGACTCGGGAATTGGGGCGTCGGAGAATTGCGATTCGGTTCTGCTACTCGTAGATGGGGTATCTGAGAGATCTGTGATTGAGGAGGACATGGACATAGCCCGCGGGCCAGCTGGTCGAGACTTCGGTCGATGGAGTTTGATGCCCAAGCCAGCATACTCTAAGGTGCCCAAGGTGGATTGATCGTGCGGCAGCGTGCGCAGGCCGGTCAGTGGAGAACTTGCTCTTGGGAGCGAGATGCCGAGTCCACAGCTTGACAGACTCGAGGCTGACTGAGTTTCAGGCATTTCGCGAGGCCCGAATGGCTTGTACTCGTCTTCCTGTAAGTTGACGGGAAGCGCGCCGAAACTGGAGATGCTTGAACTGGAGAGGGATCGGGGCAGTGGACGAGGTCCTGATCTCGCTCTTGGTCGTGAGTCGTGCTTGAGTAGAGGATCCATCCTGGGCTTTGGTTTGTGATCGTACAGAGCTTGTTGTGAGTTATGTGAGGATCTAGATCCAAAAGAGGTGGTGCTGTTTTCTGAAGGAGAGAAAGATTGAGAGAGCGCCAGCGAATATGGTAAACAAAACGCGCGCTATGCGGCTTAGCGGCAGAAGCAGCGACACACCCGAGAACTGCCAAGACTATGGATCACGCAGCTGTCACCGGATATCTTGCCAGGATAAAAGCAGAACGGATATGAAATCACGAAAAATGGCAGATTGTGTTCGAATTAATTATATGAGGGACCAGCTGCCATGAATTTAATCACAAGTGCAAAGGATATTATTGAAAAAAAATCCCTGTGTTTTTGCTATACGTCCCAAGTCCTACACTAGGATTCGCGGTCCTAAATATCCCAAGTCTGTGGGTTATTAGCCTTCACCCAATTCCATCACATCCCAACTATTGGGGGCTAGAACCAAAAGCCATAACTTTTCCGTTCCCAATCCCCACTGGATACTAGGATGATATCCACAAACTGTAACCCCTCTTGGACGTGGTACAAAGCCCTCTTTTTGAATTCTTCAGTCATATCTTCCACAATTGTAGCAAAAACACAGGCTCCCAAGGCTCCAACACTCCCATCTTCCAATGCCTCCAATGAGAATCATGTGTCGTCCTATACTCCAAGCTTCCTCATGCCTGCCCCTCGACACAACAAAAGAGAAATATTCAAACAAACAGATGATGCAACCACTTAAACAAAGACCATATGCCCACGACACCCCACTCAAATCTGCGTGAAGCCGCCCAAAGGCGCCCCATAGGAGCCCCAGGTAGCTCGCTTGTCGTTGGACTTGCAGAAAGAGATCCTTCGAGCCCTGGAGAACACGTCGGACTTTAGAGATGGATCTTTATTGACGGGTTCAGAAGACTGGCTCACGGACATGCGCCGAAGGCGCGAAGCGACATTCGCTCTGAAAGAGGCCGGCTTCTCAGCGGCTTGCACCCTCTTGCGAGTGGGCGGAGGAGAGTCGGGTCGCAGGGGTTCCGACTTTCTGGAGAGGATGGTGGACTCGTCATGCGGCGGAGGCACAGGCTTTCGGGGTATGGTCATTGAATTCAATTCCGATGAGGAGGAGCGAGTGGCTTCTCCTGGATGGAAGCGGGCCTTTGAGACTGAGCCGTGGTAGGTCTTCGGGCCCTACGCAGCGCAGGTCTTCGGAACAGTGAAGCTTTGTTGGACTCGACGTTGAATGGTTGTTCCTGGCGATGGTTAGGATTGGGAGTAACATTGCGGGACATAACTGGTGTTGAGAGTGGTGTAAGAAGCTCCGAGGAGTTTGCAGGATCAGGCGACGACAGACTGAGAAGCCGTGGTGTTGGCTCTTGGAGCGTGATGTACGGTACCGGTAGGAGTTGGCGGTTTTCTGCTGGTCTCGACACTGGAACAGCTTCTGAACAAGACGGTTTCTTCTCAGCGTTCTGGTGACTGCTTCGGTAGGATCTGTTGGTGGATAGACTCGACTTGGGCGAAGATGCTAGCATCGGTCGAGCGCCGAACAGCTGTGGCTTGGGTTCCCTAGGGCTGCTGTTCAACGAGCCATAGTCGGAGAAGCGCGACTCAGGCCTCGACTGCGGAGCGTGTTGTGGGCTGGAGGATCGCGTTTCAGTCTCCACGACACTGATGCCCAGGGCTGAGTAGTTCGAGCAATTGCGACTGCTACCAAGGGAGCCGTAATCCGAGAAGTCTGAGTCGCGACGAGGCTTGCTTGTCGCCCGCTGGCCGACATATCCAGGATCGACGTCTTCGTGGTGAGCCCAATAGCCGGGAGGCTGGCTTGCAGCGAGGCTTCTCCTCATGGTGCGCGCTTGATTGTAATAGAGCTGAAGACAGTTGACGAATACACGATATCAAGCTGCTGCAGGTGGAGGCTCAACGCAGAAGATGTCGGGAGAGGAGATGGGAGGCAGATCAAAACGATGGACAACCGCTCGGGGTCAGGCTGCGGTAGGTCGAAGTTCAGTAGGGACAAGGTTGGGCGACGGAGGAGAGAAGGGATCGGAAAGCGCAGGGGAAGACTTCATGCAAAGCCGCGAAATGTACAGCAGCGGCAGCAGCAGCGGGATACCCGGGGACTCTCAAGGCTATGGAGCGCGTAGCTTTTATTGATAAGCTAAAATCAAAGATAAGATTAGCGTGAATTCTACCACGGACTCGTTTGTAAACAAATGACCAAAAGTGCCAAGCAAATTTCATGCCATTTAGTATCTATATCCCTCTAAACGAGGCAAACTCCTTATGGCCGGCGTTAGGTAGTCCTCCCCAAAATCGGTCCAATCCTGTCGAGGTCGAGCAAGAGCCTGCTTGTGACTATGGATGACATGTGTAGAGGGACGACAGTCTCTGAATTGACTGGAGCAATCCTCTATGGATTGGAGAACGGGGACGCATGGGTTCCGGCCGTATCACTATGGGTGCCTCTGGTTCAGAGATGAGACGACTACCGTGTTCGGGGACTGTATCTTTGGTCATCGCTGCTTCTGCCACTTCGACTCTTTCCCATCCACCTCCTCCAAAATCAGCTATCTTCTTGAACATAAATGTGAGCGCCATGCTGCATATCTTCCTTTGGAACCAAGCCCTTTTTCACATCTCAATCCAAAATTTGACGCAAGGTCAGCGACGTATCATTACGCTCTTGTGCTTTCTCGGTAGCCTTATCGACTTCAGCATCCCTTTAGCCAGTTCTGTTCCGTTTAATTTACCATTTTTTCCGTTGGCCAACGGGCTGGACCGTTTATAAATGGCATACCATTTACCAATGGCATGGCCTATTTGAATTGGCATGGCCAATTTTACAAATATTAAAAATCGAGGAAATAGTGGATTTTTGTAAACTAAAAATATATTTTAAATTTCTGAAATTTCTTTAAATATAATTCTCCTTGTGCTCCACTTTATTCGTCGTGATTCTTGGGGGGTTTTTTTTTTTTGAATTTAACATCCGATTCATCTATTTAGTAAATTTTCAAATTAAGCGCAGATTGTAGGTTAAGCTATTTATATTGGAAAACCTAATTACAGGTAAAAATACCAGCGTCCGTTTACCGAAACCTCGCTAGAGGGTTATTCTAATTAATTAAAAACGTTTAATATAATTTATATTATTTTCAAAAAGGCATGGAGCTTTTTTAAAGCTTTTGTGCCTTTTAAATAGGCTCGAGCCGGCTTATATTTCATTATTAAGGCTATAAAGGCTATAATAATATAATATTATATAGGGCTGGTAATATTTTATATTTTATATTTTTTTTAAAATCTAAATCCTTTTAAGCTTTTTTCTGGTATATTTGATTTTCTATTCCAAAATATTTTCCCACTATACAATTTCTTTCTATTTTTTTTTCTTTTTCGTTTTTCCAAAGCTTTTTAATTTAATAATAGCCGCCTAGTATTATAATGGTTAAAAGCAAATGGCAAATAGGGGTGCGTTGTATATATTCCTTAGCTATAAAAAGTAGCCGCTGCTTTTTTTAAATAAAAATAGCAGCGTTTAAATATTATACATTAAAAATTTTGCTTAATTTTTTCAATAAGCAATATTTATTTTTTATATAATTTTAGCGTAGATATTTTATAAAATGCCAGTAAAGCGCTTTTTTTATCCTTATATAATAATTGGTTTTTTTTATAATTTTAAGCCTTAAAACTTTTAAATACGGATTTTTGGTTTTTAATAATTTAATTTTTAATTTTAATTAATAATTTTGGTTTTTTATTTTAACTACATAAATTAATAGGCTTTTATTAATTTGCTATTATTAATAATTATTTTTAAATTTATTGTTATTTAATTTTTAATTTTTAATTTTTAATATATAATTTGCGTTATTTATTATTAAATTAATTTTAGGCTTTTATTTAATTATTTTAATTATTTTAAATTTCTATTTTTTTTATTAAAATTTATTAAGATTTTATTGTTTTTATTAATTAATATATATTATTTTAGCTTTTGCGCATGCTTTTTTGCAAATGCCGGAAAATTAATATAGCGGTGGCTTATTTTAAATAATTGATTTTAGGGGGGTTTTTTTTATATGCATATTATATATTTTTTGCAATAATAATAAATTGATTTTTAATTGCGTTTTTAATTTTTTAAATGTTTCTTTTTATAGTAATTATATTGGATTTTATTAAGGGCTTTATTTATATAAAGCAAATTTCCCCGCTTTTATTAGGTTTTTTTTTTGCTTTTATATAGATTTTTTAATATATGCGTTTTTAGCAAAGATTAGTTTTTTTTATTGCCTTTTTTGATTTTAATATTTTAATTTTTAATATTTTTAATTGCCATTTTTTTTTCATTTTAATGCTTTTTAAAATCCGCGCAATAAAGCTGCTAATTATAATTATAATATTGGAAATGCTAAATTTGCAATTTTATTATAAAATTTAAATTGCTTTATTATTAAGCCTATATTTATGCTTTAAATTCGCATTTGCGCTTGCTATATATAAAGCTTTTATTTGGATTTTTTTGCGAAATTTTTAATATTTACAGCTAAATTGCAAATAATTTTAAATATAATTATCATTATAATAATTATAAATCTGTTTATTCTATAATAAATTTATATTTTGCTCTTTTTTGTTTTCTTTTGCTAATTAATTTATTATTTTATAAATTTTTGCTATTTAAATTTTTTCATTTTATATAATTTATAATATTTTTATATTTTATTGCTATTGCTGTATTAAAATTCAAGCTTTTTTAAAAATCAATGCGCTAATTATAATAATAAATTAATATAACTAAAAAATAATATAAAGGCTGCTAGGACTTTTTTCTATTTTAAAGTTTCTATTTTTTTAAAATATAAAATCTAAAATATTTTCAAAAATATTATAACTGCAATAATAGTTTTAATTAAAATTGTTTTTGCAATTTATATTTTAATATATATAGCAATTAATATTTAATATTATTTGGTAATTTGTTTTGTATATATTTAATTAAAATATAAATAAATTATAATTTTAGTTGTTTTTTTAATGATATTTTATTTAATATAAAAAAGAAACCGGGCTCTTAGCAATATAAAATAAATATAAAAATTCTAAGTTTAATATGCGCAAATTGGAATTTAAAAATATTATAAATTTTTTAATTTTATTAATTAAATTGCTTTAATATAATATTTATTTTTAATTAAATTATTTAATATATAAAACTTATAATTTTCATTTGTATATTTTATAATTTTTAATTACATTAAATTGATTGCTTAACTTTTGATTTTTTTAATTTGATTTAAAATATAAAACAAATAATTAAATTTATATTTTTATATTTTAAATATTTTTATTTTTGCTTTTGCTTAATATTATATATAATTGGGCGTTTTTTATTTAAATATAAAGCTGAAATTAGCTTTTTATTTTATTTTCAAAATTTGCGTTCTTTTTATAATTTTTTTATTATTCTTATAATTTAATTTTAATATTTTTTTAATAAATTTGCTTAAAGTTATTAGGGTATTTTGATTTTTTGTTTAAATTAATATTTAATTTTAATTTTAGTTCTAGCCTTTTTTAATATATATAAAATATAAGCTAATTATTTTTGTTCTTTTTATATATTATAATGTTTTTAATTTTTAATTTCTAATTATTTTTTTAATTTTCAAAATTGATTTTATATATACTATTTTAAAATGCTTTAGTAGATTTTAAAAAGCTAATATAAAAAGTATTATGCAGTTTTTTTAATTAAAACTTAAATAGGAATTTTAAATAATAGATTTGGGCTTTTTTTTTTCTAATAAAATTTTTTTTTTTGCTAGTTTTTTAATTTTAAAATATATATTTTTAATAAATAGAAACATCTAATTATTTTTATTAAAATTTATAATTTTATGTTTTTTTATATAGTTTTTTATATATTTATTAATAGTATTTTGTTTCATTTTTGCCATAATATATATTTATTATATTATACTTTTATTTTTATAAATTATATTAAAAAGTTAATATTAATTTGCAAATAATATTTGTATATTACATATAAATAAAAACTAAATTTTGCTCTATATTATTATAAGCGAATTTTATTATAGCCAATTTGATTTTTTTTTTTTTACTATAATAATATTATATATAAATTTTTAAAATTTAATTTATCTGCTTTATTTAGTTATTTATTTAAAAATAAAATGCAATATTATCTTTATATATTATATAAAATTTATAGCAAAAGGCTTTTTATAATGCATTAATAAATATAAAATTATAATTCAATATAATAATTTTAAAAAAATATAAAATAAATAATTTTATTAAAAGTTATGTATTAATACTTTTAATTATATATGTAAATTGCGCAATTTTAATATAATAATTTGTTATTATTAAAATAGAATTATATATTTTATTTATACCGTATAATTTTAATAATTTTATAATAAAATTTTATAACAAATATATTTATAATTTATTAATTAAAAATAAAAATCATACTTAATTATAAAATATATATTGGCAAATTTTATTTTATTAGCAAATATAATAATTCTATATATAATTCTATATTTTAGTTTTTATATTTAGCCAATAATATTTATAATAAATTAAAATTAATATTTAATTTATTTTAAAATAGCCTATTAATTTGCTATTATAATAAATATATAAAGGTTTATTATATAATATATTTATTATAAAAATATAAAATTTGCTTTTTTTATATAATATATTGTTTTTATGTAATATTAATTAGCTTTATAATTTTATTATATATTTATAATTTTTAAAACTTTAAAAATAATTATAAAAATTGCTTTAATTATTTTGGCTTTTAAACTTTTATAATTTAAATAAAATGCAGTTTTCGGCTTAAAAATTTATATTAATAATATATAAATAAAACGTATAATATTCATTTTTTAATTCTTTAATTTTAATTAAAATATAATTTCTATATTTGCAAAAGCAATTATATCTTTTAAAAATTATATCTTTAATATATAATTAAATAAATGGCGGAATTTTTATTGCTTTTTTATAATATGGCTTATAAAATAAAAAGTTAACGGGATTTTTGGTTTTTGCAATACATTTAATATAAAATTATAAAATTTTAATTTTATAATTTATTTTATTTAATATTTATTAAACTTTTTTATATTTATAGAATAGCGCAAATTACTATAATTTAAAAATATTCAAATTTTATAATGCGCGCTTTTAATATATTATTCTTAATATTAAACAAAGTTTATAATTGCAAGCAATTTAATACTATATATTTAATATATTAATTTTCACAATTGAAAGGCTATTAAATATTAATAATATTATATTAAATTATTTAAATTTTTAAATTGCTTTAAAGTTTTTAATATTGCGAATTTAAAAGCATTATATATAATTTATGAATACTTTATAAATATTTTATAAAATTAAAATATTGCAATATTGGCTTTTTTGCGAATTTATTTTTAATATATTAAAACAAAAGCTATTTAAATAGGCTTTTGTTTTTGCTATTTATTTTGCTAATAAATAAATTAATTACAAGCAATATAATTTTATTATATTTTAAAAGAAATTATTTATAAAAATTAATTTATTTAAAAAGTAATTGCAATTTTATATATATAATTAATATAGGCTATTTTGAAATAGCGCATATGTTTTTAATTATATATAAATATGATTATTCTTTATTATAAAATTTAAAAATAAGATTTTATTTATTTTAAATTTATGTTTGTTTTCTTTTATAAAAAACAATGCTTTTATGATTTTTTAAATACGGTTTTTATATATTTATTAGATTTTTTAGGATTTTTTAAATAAATTAAAGTATTATTAAAATAACCTATAATAATAATATTTAAAAAATCTCTAAACTTTATATTTATATAAATTTAAAATATAATTGGCGCATTTATTAATTTAAATAGCATTATTAAATATTTAAAATAGCTATATTTTATATAAAATGCTATTTTTTATTTTCTTATTTTTATATATAAATTTATAATATTTATTTTTAAAATCCAATTTAATAAAGATTTTAGTGTTTTTTAATTTAATTAAAAATTTATTAATTAAAATAAATAAATAGCTATTTTTAATAATATTATTATTTACTTTTTTATAATTAATATATAAATACAAATCTTTTTTTTTCTAAACATAAATAATATAAAAAACTTTATTAGATCTTTTAATTTTTTAATCTAAGTTTTTGTTAGCGTATTATTAAAATGTTTTTTTAATTTAATTAGCTATTTTTTAAATAATTTATAAATAAATTAGTAAAATAAATTTATTTTAACTTTTATAATATAATTTTACTTAAATTATATAAATAATATATTGATTTTTTTATTATGAAAAATATTATTGAAATAGCCTAGTTCTTTTTAATTTTTTCATATCTAACCTTTTGCTTTAATTTTATTATTGCAATTATAATAGTTTTAATTATATTATATATTTTATATTATAAAAAAGCACGAATTTTAAAGCGGAAAAATATTTCGGCAAGTTTTACATTACTTTTGAATTAGATTAATTTATTATTATAATTTGCGTATTAATTTTTAAGAATAAATAAATTTTAATATAATAATAGCAGAAAATATAAAAATATTAGAAATCATATTAAATAAAAGAATTTAAGCAGCAAAAAGTTATAAAATAATAAATTAATTAGGAAAAGAAAATAAAAGAAATAAAAAGAAAGATTATTATGCAATAAAAAGGCTTATAATTATTGCAATAATAATTATATTTAAAATTATTTGCAATTTAATTATAAATACTAAAATTCTTGTAAAAAGAACTTAAATAAAAATTTTATATATAGCAAATATAAATAAAAATTTAAAATATTAATATATATTTAATAAAAATATAATTTAAATTTTATAGCAAAATTGCAAATTTAATATTATTATTATTATTATAGCCAAAATCTTTATTATATATAAACCACCGCTAAAATTTTGCATTTTATAATTAAAACTATTAAGGGCTATAATATTAAAATTAAAAAAGACAATAAATAAATAAAAATAAAAAGGGCTCAATTTCCGCTAAAAAAACGTATATTAGAAAACCTATATAAAGCAATAATAAAAAAAAGCCTAGTAAAAATAAAAAAGCCGGCTTTATATAAATAAAGCTTTAATAAAGCCTAATATAATTGCTATAATAAAACGAATTTTAAAAAAAGAATCTCAAATTTACCAAAAACTTTAAAAAGAAATTCGAGATTCAAAATGCAATTAAAACTTAATACATTATTATTGCAAAAGATATATAATATGCATATAAAAAAAAGGCAAAAAATTAAAAAACATTTAAAACCAATTAGTTATAATAAATTACTATTGTATTAATTTTGTAATATTTATAAAAAAGTATATATAAAAGCGGGAAAAATATATATAAGCTAATAAAAATAATAAAATCCCAATAAACTTTAATATAAAAAAATAGAACATAAAACAATTAAAAGAATTAAATAAAACCCTAAAATTAATTAATAATAAATAATATAAGCTATACATTAAAATAAAAATTTTAAAAATTAGGCAAAAATAAATTTAAAAATGGTTATTAATAATAGCAAATTAATAAAAGCCTATTAATTTACGCGGCCAAAATAAAAAGCCGAAATTAATAATTAAAACCAAATATTAAATTATTAAAAAGCAAAAATTTATATTTAAAAGCTTTAGGGCCCAAAATTATGAAAAGAAAAATAATCATTATATAGGGCTAAAAAAGGCGCGTCGCAAACATTTATAAAATATATATATTAAAAATATATAAAAAATAAGCATTGCCTATTAAAAAAGCTAAGCAAGGCTTTTAGCGTATAATATTGAAGCGCTGCCATTTTTATTAAAAAAAGGCAGCAGGTATTTTTTATAGCTAAGGAATATATATAACGCACCTTTATTTGCGAATTTATTTTTCACCATTATAATATAATTATAATTAAGCAATTGATTATTATATATTTTTGTTTTATAGGGGAATTATTAAATTAAATAATTATTAGCAATTTCTTTTAAATTATTATATTTATATTTGTAATTTATAGAATTAGGGGTTTTATTTGCAAGTTTTGCAAAAAAAAATAACTATATGTATTTTAATTATAATTATTATAATTTTAATTATAATTAAAGCTATTTTTATATAATTGGCTTTTTTTGATAATTACTAAAATTATTATTATTTCAAATGTATATTTTATTATTAGGCTATTTATATTCGCAGGCTTTATATTTTGATTTTTGGCAATCTTAATATATTTTTTCTTATAAATGCAATTAAATAGGCTATAATTATTAAAATTACAATTAAAATATAAGACAAATTAATATCAATTTTGGCCGCGCTATTAATTCTTAATTTAATAATATTTGTTTTTTTATTTTTATAATTGGGCTAATGTTAAATTATTGCATTATTACTTGAAATATTATATGGATTTTATAATTTATTATAATTATTATAACATTTTTTTAAATTAGTTATATTAAATATATTTTAAATTTTAAATTTTAAATTAAATATATTTTTGCACTTGATTTTCTTGGCTATATTAAATATATATTATATATTAATTTATAATTATTTGCTTTATTTAAAAATAAACCTTTATCTAATATTATTGCAAAATTTAAAAAAAAAAAATTATTAAAACATATAAAAAAAAAGTTTTTATATAAAGAAATAAGATTCTTATTTTGCAATAGAAGTTTCGGATTATTACTTTTTTTTAAAAAAAGATTTAATAAATTAATTTAACATATATAATATATATTATTGCTTTACATTTATTGCATTTAATATCTTTTTTTTATAATTTTTTTAATAATATTATTATATAATATATATATAGCTTTTACATGCAATTAAAATATAATAAATATAAATTATGTTATTTTCTAAGAAAAACAAATTTGCATATTAAAATAATTTTATAAACAATTAAATTATTTATAATATTTATATATATTATATATATAATATAGTTTTATTTAGCATATAAGGATTTTTAGGTATATAATTTTTTTTGGCAAATAATTGCTTATTATTGAAATTAAAGCCAAATAAATTATATTTGCAAATAAAAATTGCAATTTCAATTTGCAATTTTGCAATTTTTTTTAAAAATCAAAAATCATTAAATAATTTATTAAAAAGCCGCAAAATTATCAAAATTTAATTTAAATTTAATTTAAATTAAATTAAAAGCGAAAGCGGGAGCGAAAGTAGAAATTTAATTAATTTTGCTTTTGCGCAATATGCTTGTATTTTTGGCTAAAGCGTTTTAATTTTAAATTTGCCCAGGCTAATTTGTATTAATAAATTGGCTATTTGGCTGAAAAAAGCTATTAAATAATTTTTGATTTAAAGCAAAAGAAAATTTAAATTGCTTTTAATTATTAATATTAGCAGCATTTTTATTAATATTATTAATAAATTTATTATTATTTTTATTGAATGCAATTTTTTAATTTAATATATAAATTTTACTAATATTTCTATTAATATTAAATTTATTTAAAATTAAGCGAAATTAATTTTTAAACTTTCAATAAACTTTTTATAAATAGAAATATTGCTAAATTTGCAGCTAATAAATTAAATAATTATTATTTTGCCAAATTATTATTTTTTAAAATAAAAACATTTATTTTATTATAAGAATTAAAAATAAATTCATAAATAAAAATATATTATATATATATTTTTAGCTATAAAAATAGCTATTTCTTTTCTTAAATAAAAATAGCAATATTTAAATATTATATATTAAAAGCTTTACTTAGCTTTTTTAATAAGCAATGCTTACTTTTTGCACATTTTTAGCGCATGTACCTTATAGAGTGCCTGCAGGGCGCCCTTCTCGGCCCCGTGTGACACCTAGTTTTAATTGCTAATTATTTCCGGTATTTTGTATTATTATTTATAGCTTTTAAAATCGAATTAATTAAAATAAATCATTTTAGTATGTTCTTAAAGAAAATCCATTTAATAATAGCCTTTAAGCCTTTTTTAATAATAACTATATTTTAATAATTGGTAAAATAAAGCTTTTAGTATAAAGGGCTTGGATTATAATAATTGTATTGGGTTAAAATATATTTAGCTATTTGGTAAAAGTATTTGTATAGGCATTTAAATATATAGTTTAAAAGTTTATACTTTGCAAAAAAAAATCTAAATTCAACTTTTTCTATTTTAAATTATATTGCTAAGAAATACTAAAAGCTAGAAAAAATATTAAAAAGGCTGGAATAATTAAGCAATATTTTATTTCTGCTATAAATGGAAATGCATTATTTAAATAAAACCAAATTTGTATATTTTTTCTTTTTTTTTACCAGCTGTAATAAAGCTGGTTTTTACTTTTTTAGTTAATTGTAAATCGGTTTATATTAAAAAATAGGCCTTTATTTTTATTTTTTTAATTGGCCAAAATCGTGGCTAATTTTAATTTCTCCAATAAATTTAATTTGGCAATTTTGTATTATATTGCTTAATAAATCTAATTATTAATTAATAAATTTAATAATAACCTTTTAAATTATTCTTATTTGGCTGCTAATAACGGTTTTTGGCGGGCTAGTTTTTTAATAGCATTTTTTAATTTCTTACAAATATAATTTGGTATTTTATATTATTTTTTAGCAATTAATAAATTTATATAAAAAGGAAAAAAGGCAATTTCTGCCTTAACCTTTAATAGCCTAATAAAAATAGCTTTAAATACTTTTATTAGTAATTCAAAAGCACTATTTTATTTAATAATTAACGGCTATAAATAGCTTGGTTTAATAAAAGATTTATTGCTGTTTTTTGGTATATATATAATTAATGCCTTATAAATTATAGCTAATTTTATTATTGCTAGATATATTGTATAGCCTTTATTTAATAATACTTCTTATATTAATTTTATAAGCCTAAATATTGCTTAAAATTAGGCAAAAAACTTTTATAATCCATATTTAAAATAGGGCTTTTATTTAAATTTGAAATTTAATTAAAAGCCTAAAGTACGCATTTATTTTCTTAAAGCAATAATATTATTATTAATTTGGACCCTATAATATATATTTTTGCATATAATTTATTTGGAAAAATATATAAATTTGTATTTTTGGGAAATAAAAATAGCTTTGTATTTTATCGCCCAATTTAAAATATTTTAATAAATTCTTTTTAAAACCCGTTTATTTAGAAAAATTAACTGGCTTTATACCAATATATTAATATTGTTAATAAAGCCAAAAGTTATAATTAATTTATATAACGAATTATAGATACAAAGAAATTTTAAATTAAAAAAAGAAGCAAAAAAAATTAAAAATCCCTAAAACATATTGATATTAATTTTAAATATTTTCTATTTTCTATTATTAATATTAAAAATAATTTTGCGGTTTAATAAAAGGCTTTGGACCTATTTTCAAAAATACGCCGGAATTCTTTTATTATTTAAAATATAAATAAGTCTTTTGTAAAAAATATTATTAAAAGCTTTTAAAATATTAAAGCTAAAAACTAATGCTATTTATTATAAATTACGATTTTAAATTTTATAAATCTAGCTAATTAATAGCTTCAATATTATATAAATGCCTTTTTTACTCCTGCTTTATATTTATTAAAAAGAAAGCAAAATATATTATTTAGCTAGGATAAATAATTTTTTAGCCATTAATTTTTGAAAATCTTTTTTTAAAATATTTAAAAAGGCTATTAATTTATAAGCTGCAAATATAATATAGTTCTTTTTATCTAGCTTTTAAAAAGCCATTATACAGGCAATTTTAAACCGGTTTAAATAATAACTTTATTTTAAGTAGGCTATAAAAAGATTTAAATATATATTTTAACTATTGGCAATATAGCTTTTTAAATATAAAATAAAATATTGGATAGTCCGGCAGTTTTATAGGATTTCTGCTTGCAAAAAAAGAATTTACTATCCCAATTTATATTTTTTCAATTGTTTTTTAAAAGCTTTAAAAAGTATCAATACTTTTTTAAATTTATTAAATTAGCTAAAAAAGAATTAAGAATTTTATAATTATTTTAAAAATTGATTGCTAAAAACAAGTTTTAATATTGCAATAATAGAAATTTTAAGGAATTAAGGAAAATATAGCTTTTTATTTTTATTTATTTTTCAAATTTCCAAAAAAGACTAAAATTGTAAAAGGTTTTATAAAAATCGACTTTTCAAATAATTATTTTAGCCCTATTATTTATTTTTTGCTAGTTTTCTTAGCTTGCTTATACGTAAATAAATAAAAAAAACCCCTTTTTACAATTTTCTAATACATTTAATTGCTTAATTGCATTTGGAATTCTATTATATTTTATATTATTTTTTAGCCTTGTTTATAATATTGATTTTGCTTTTGCTAAATTAATTATTTTTAGCAATTTAAAAATCCTATTATTAATATTGTTTTTAATATTAAACTCGGCTAAATTATTCATAAAAATTGGATAATTTAAAAACAGCTTTTTAAAAACTAGCAAATTAATTCTTTTCCACGCTTTTTTTAAAGGATAAAAAGTTTAAAATATATAAAGCTTTAATTTAGTTTTTAATAACAGGTACTTAAAAGAAAATTTAGATTTTGGCGAATTTAATAGCGCAGTAATATACTTGCTATTTTTTAAATAAATAAGATAAAATTTATAATTTTTCTTAAGTTTTTAATATTAAATATAATTATATTTAAAAACATTAAAAGCCGGTATAAATAGCGCTTTATAATAGCCGTTAAAATATAGAAATATTTATATAGAATAAATATTTTTGTTTGGTTTTATAGCAAATAATAAAAATTAAAATTCCTTATCATTAAACTGTATTTTATTGGTTGTTTAATAAAGCCGGCCTTTAAAATTAAAAATTAAAAAAAATATATAATATTATTTCTATACGCTTTTAGGGGATTATAAATATTATAAATTCCGAAATTTTAAAAAATGGCTTTATAGCTAAAATACAAATTTATAAATATAAGGTTTATTAGAAAATTGCAGGCTGTTTAGCTATTAATTGGAACTTTTTAATTAATATAAATAGCTATTTTAAAATAGCCTATAAGCGTAAAAAGGGTATAAAAGCTATTAGTGCTAAAAATTTTAATTGCTTATATATTTAAATTAATTTATAATTTTTAAATAATAAAAGTTTAAAAATCCTTAGCTAAATTTATTAAATCTAATATTAGATTTATTATTTTTATTAATTTATATATATTATATTATAATATTCGGAATAATTATTATATATTTATTTAAAATCCTTTATTTTTTTTATATTTTTATTACGGCAAATACCTAAAATAACCCTATTATTATAATTTTGAAATTAAAATAATCCCGAAATTTTAAATTAGGGGCAAATAATAATAATTTAATATATTTAAGCAAGGCATTTTAATTTGGGTATTTTATATTTTAACTTATATAATTAGCAAAAAAGAATTGTAGTTTTATACCTAGCTTTAATTATAAACAATTTTTTGTATTTCGGAATTAAAGCCTAATTTCGAAATGCAAAAATATTAAAAATCGTTATTTTCAATTATTAAAATAATACTTTAAAAGCTATTGTTTTAAACAATTATATAAAAAAACCATTCTTAAAATTAATTAAATTAATATAAAATAAAGAAAAAACAAAATATTTGTAAAGAAAAAAACTTATAATATTATGCAATAAAAATATTTGTATTATTAATTCTTTTTTACTATTATTAAAATTTTATTTTTAAAATAACCCCAAGATATAAAATTCTTTCTAGCCTTTATTTTTAAAAATAAGCAAATTTTAATTTAGAATTTATAACTTCCAATTTTTTATTAATATTCTTTATATATAAATAATATAAAAAAATTTAAGTATTAATTTATAATATTAAAGTTTATAATTTATTGCCGGTTTAAAAACTCAAATTTAAATATTATAAATTTGCAATAGACCGCTAATATAAAAAATATAAATTTAAAAAACAGAAATTAAAATATGATATATTTAAAAATCGCAAATTTAAAAATCGCAAATTTAAATATTATAAATAAATAGCAAATCTATTAAAATAAATTAAGCGTTAATTTAATATCCATATTTTTGAAACTTTGCTATAATTATAGCTATAATTATTACTATATTTAATATTGTAATAAAAGTCCATTAAAGGAAAAAAGTATATTTGCAATTCTAATTTTTATATTTTAGCATTTTATAAATTACTTTTAAAAGCATTTATATATGTAAACGCAATTTATTAATAAAAGAAAAAAGAAAAAAAACCTAAATAATACATATTATAATAATAGGCAATAATAATAATAATAAATTATTAATAATAATATTAATATATTTAATTTGAACTTTTAAAACCGCAAATAAACGGCGCATTATTTTTTCTGTTTTTTTGCAAGCGGTATTTTTGCAAAATTTGGAGTATTTAAATATATATTAAAGTAATATTTTAATATAATTTTAGATAATTATTAAATAATAATAAAACCCAATTTCCTATATTTATTGCGCTATTTTGCATTTTTATATTATATTTGCGCTATTTTAACCTTTTTTTATTATTGCAATTTAAGCTTTGCAGCCTTATTCGATTGCTTTTTAATAATATTAAAACGCTTAAAATTCTTTGCCAAATTTTTAATTATTTAATTTTCTAATATATTTAATTTAGCTAGTATTTTGTTTTTATTAATTTATTAAATTTTATATTAATAATATTATACGCTTTATTTAGTTTCTTTTTATATATTTTTCTTATTTTATTATTTCTTTTATATTTTTAATTTTTTCTAATTTTTTTAATATAAAAAATAAAGCCAATTAGCTTTATATATTTAAATCCCTTTTAAAAACTGCATTTTTTTTAATTGCAATTATATCAAGCTTAATTGCAATTGTATTAAATTTTAAATATAGAAAATCGCTTTATAAGCCAATTAAAGCAAGCAAAAGCATAATTAGCTTTTTTTGTATTATTAAAATTGAAAATATTAATAATTAGCATTTTAAAATAATTAATATTAATACTATAAATGGCGTCTAGAAATTTATTAAGCAATGAATTTAAATAAATATTTTTTGCGTTTTTTAATTGCAAATTATTTTTCTATTTGCTAAATTGTTTTTTGCGATATTAAATTTATAAATTAATTTTATATTTTTGATTTAGAAATTAGCAATTTTAAATTTTAAGCTTATAATTGTATTATTTTTATTTACCAAATTAATATTAAATTCGTTTATTTTGTATAAATATTAGTTTTTAATAATAATAAAATTAATGGCCAATTATTTAATCTTATTATCCTTACTTACAATTATATTATTTTTATTTGCTAAATCGATTTTAAATTAATTTGTTTCGCGTAAATGCTAATTTTCATTAATAGCGAAATTGATAGCCAATTATTTAATCTTATTATTTTTGCTTATAATTATATTATTTTTATTTACCAAATCAATTTTAAATTGATTTATTTTGTATAAATGCTAATTTTTAATAGCAATAAAATTGGTGGCCAATTATTTAATTTTATTATTTTTGGGATTAATTTGCATTTTGGCATTAATAAAATTATTTTTAAATTTTATAGTATATTTTATTAAATTCTTTTTGGCTAAAGCCTTGAAGGCTTTATTTTTAAGCTTAATTGTTTTTTTATAATTAATTACCGTTGACTGCAATTTTTTAATATTTTTATATAATTGCTTTATATTTTTTATTAGCATAAATATTATATTTATAGCGTTTTGCCTCCGGTTTTTAAATTTGTATAAATTGCTAAATAAATTACAAGGCCAATAAATAAAAATAAAAGAGATATATAATTGGTTATTTGGCCGATATTTTATAGCGGACGTTATTTAAAATATTATATAAATAAATTAATAGTAGCTTCAACCAAAAGAATTCAATAGTAATTTACCAAAAGTCTATTAAAGCTAATAATAGATTTCTTTTTTTTAATTTAACCATTATTACCTTTATTAATATTGCTTTTATTATTAAGATTATTTTTAAAATCGTTAGTTTTATTATTTTGCAAAATTTGGCAATTAGATTTAATAAGCGGTAATAAAAGTATTTTAAAAGGCTTATACTTTTAATAATTGCCTAATTTTAAATAAAAATTATATAATTTATGTTTTCTTAATAAATTTACCTGGTAAATAATAATAATTTTTATAAAATCTTTTTTTAATATATTTATAGTATGTTTTATAGCTTTTCTTATTATTATAAAGCTTTCCGAAAATATTGGCAAAAATACCAATATATAAAATCCTTAAATTGGAATGGTATTTTTTATTTAAGCTATGCTTGCCATTATTAAATTTGTTAATATATATATTAATGCGTCAAATTTATTTTTTTAAAAAATAGCTATTTTTGGGCTAATTATCGGGGAAATTAAAATATATAATAAATGTATTATAAAAGTTTATAATATAAATATCTTAAAATAAAGCCTTATTTTAAATATAATATATTTTTAAATAAATTTAAATAATTCGTTTTTATTAAATATTATTAATTTCCCAGTAGAAATAATTCTTTTAAGCTAGAATAAGATTTTTATATTTATATTAATTTAAAATTATTTAAAGATAAATATTAATTAAAACGGAATAATAATAATTGGTAATTAATCGAAAAGTTAATTTAATACAAAAATCGCGGTAATTGGCTTTAAAACTAAAGGATTAAATAATTTGGTCGAGCTTTTATTATTAAAAGAATTAAGCAAAAGCAATTTAATAATAATATAAAAATAAAATTATATTATATAATCAAAATAAAACTTAGCAGCTTATAAATAATATTAAATTTAAAATCCTATTTTTGTTTTTTTCAAACTAATATTAAGAATTTTAAATATATCTAATTTATTTAGCAATGCTTTTTTGAAATAAAGGGAATTATGTTGATAATATAGCGGAATGAAAATTTCGATTATTTAAATTAATATTTAATCCTTCTATTAAAAATCAAAATATTAAATTCTAAATTTAATAATATTATAATTTTATATTTTAATATAAAGCCTTTTGATTTTAGAATTAACGGCTAATTCTTAAAATAAACGAAAATTTTATATTAAATAAATAGCCCCTTAATAACATAAATTATTAATTAGTATTATAATTTAATTATATAATATTCGCTAATATATTTCATTATTGTTATTATTCTTTTTATTATTGCTTATTGCTTTAATATAAATCTTTTTACTTTTTTTAATATAAAATCTTTTTTTCTAAATATAGAATTTATTGCCTTAATTATTAATTTCGGCTTTTTTTAGCCTAATTATAAAACTGCAATTGATGCTATTGATAATTATATTATTAATTAAAAGCTCGAATTTTGTATTATTAAATCCAATATAAAAAACAAATATTATATTTTTAAATATATATATAATAAGTTTTGCAAATTTAGCATTTATATTTATAAAAGCAAAAATACCAAGGAAATAGTTATTAAAATGTTTAAAAAATATATTTGCAATTTTAATTAATTTTTCATTTTTAAATAAAAGCAATTAAATAATATAAAATATTCAAAACCCTAAAATAAATTCGTTATTGCAAATTATTTTGAAATAAAATCAAAATAAATAATATTTATTAAGCAATTTAAAAATAGCAATTGCATTTTATACAAATAGGCTATAAAAGGCCGCAATGGTATTTTAAAAAATATATTTAGTAATAAAACAATATAATGTAAAAAGATTCTAGATTATTTTAAATATTTATATATAGCTAATCAAATTAAATAAGCAATATAAATAAAGCATATTAATAACGATATTAAAAACATTAAAAATATTGGCTTTAATAAAAACATTAAATTTTATAATATAATAATGCTTTTTATATCAAAGGCCCGAATATAAAAAATAATTATTGCAATTTTAATATAAATTTAATTATAAACTTAATTTCTTTTAGCAATATTTCATTATTATTATAAAATATAATTGCTTATATATTAATTTAAGCCTTTATATTCAAACTACCTATAAAATACAATTTTAATTTTATATTGATATAAATCCTAATAGGAATAATATGCTCTTAATATAAAATATTTAGCCCAAAAGAAATCAATGCTAATTAATTTTTTTAAATATATATTTATTAATTAAAAGCTTAAAAACTTTAATAGCTTATTTTTTAATAAAAATCTCAATATTTAATATATATTTAATTATTAAAAAAAGAATTTATAATATATTTAAAATATAAATATTATATTATTATTAATATATATGCAGTAATATAAAAATAAAATATAGTAAAAATATACAAAAAGGTTTTTAGTAAATTATAAAAGCTTAAAATAAAAAATGCTTTAAAAACAGGATAACAACGCTAAAAACCTTTAATAACAAGGCTGCAATATATTTTGCATAATATTTGAACCCGATATTTTAATTTAAAATATTGTTACAAAATTAATATAAATAATTATGTTAAATTATATAATAACCTATTAATAAAAGCCTATTATATATTTATTTTCCTAATATTAAAAAAGCTTTAGCTAAAGTTTATAAATAAAATTTATAATTGCTTTTTATTTTAAAATAATACAAATTTTTATACCTTTTTTTAATTATGGTAAATAAACTATATTAAAGTTATATATAAGCCAGATTATATATAATTCAATTTTTTGATCTAAATAATTATATAATAATATTATATCTTAAAATAAAAAGCTATATTATTAAATTATAAAAATTGGAATATTTATATTTTATATTATAAAAAAGAAATTATTATTATATTATTGCGGCTTATATATATTATATAAAGCGCTTTTTTAAAAACTTAAATTTAATTTATCTAATATACAACGGCTATAAAAAGCTTTATAATTAATTATATTTTTCTATAATGATTTTAATTTTATTATTATTATTCTTTTCCCAATATTAAAAAATGATTTAAATATTAAATAAAAAGCGCATTTATAAAAAAATAAGTTTGCAAGCAAAAAGTTTATATTTATTATAAATATAATATATTTGGCTATATATTATTAAATTATAATAATTAGCTAATATTTAAAAAAGCAAAGGCAAACCGGTGTTAAAAGCTAATATAAAAACAAAAAAAGCAAATATAAAAAAAACGCATAATAATTTATGAGGCTTAAGCAAAAAAGAAATATATTAAAGGCAATTAAAAGAAAAGGCTTTATAAAAAAGATATTAAAAAATAAAATAAAGAAGAATCTAAATAATATTAACGCCAAAAGCAATTTTATTATTATTATATAAAGTGCCGTTTTAGCCTAGATAAAAAAAAGGCTAATAAAAAAGATATATATTTAATGAAGTTTGCCAGGCCAAATAAATTAATAATAGATTTTTATAAAAAATAAATTAAAAAAAATTGGAATATTTATAGGAAAAATTAATATTTATAATGAAAAACCGGCGAATTGGCGGCGGTTGGAAAATAAAAAAAAATAATGGAAAAAAGAAAAAGAATAATAAAAAGCTAATTGGCTGGTAATAAAAAAACAATTTAAATGCAAAAAGGCTATAATAAATTTGGATTTTAATAAAATTATATATAAAAGTAATAAAAATTTCTAAATTAAGCCTAGGAATAAGCTGAAAAATATTAAATAAAAATTTAGGCATTAATTTTTTAAGCGGCTAATAAAGAATTAAAAAAAAACGTAATAATAAAATTAATAAAATTAAATTTAAAATTAAAAAAAAAGGGTAATAATAGCCAGTTCTAATTTATTTAATTAATATTTTTTTCCAAAAAGTCTATACCAATCGCGGAATAATTAAAATTAAAAAATAAATCGCCGTTTTTTTCGCTTAATTAAAAATCTATGCAATAGCTTATAAATTATTATTAAAGCCAAATATTATACCAAGGTGCTTAAATTGCAAAAAGAAAAAAATGCAAATTTATATAAGAGATATTTTATAAAATAGGTATTATTGCGATTTTAATAATTTTTTTATAAACGCTATAAATTAAATAAAGCTCGGGGTATATAGCGTAAAAACAAATTGCTAAATATTAAACAAAATAAATTTAAAAATTGTTTATTTAAAGTATTTAGATTTTTATTTAAGCATTTATTATATTTAAATATATTTAATTATATTTTCAATTAATTTAAAACATTAAAGCTATTATCATTTTTTTAAAAAAAAGATTGATTAAAACGCTAAATTATTAAAAAACCTGGGATATTATAAATTAAAAACTAAATTATTAAAATTTGAAAGCTAATATTAAAAACCAAATTAATTATATAAGAAAATATATTTTAATTTATTTATTATATTATAATGCTTAAAATAACTATAATATTAATAATAAACGATTTTTATATAATAGCGAAAAATGCCAAATAAATATTTAAAAGTATTAAAAAAAAATAAGGAAAAAAATAAAAAATAAAATAAGAAAAAGAATAAGAAAAAGAGAAAAAGAGAATGCCTAATAACGGAATTATAAAAAAGGGTAAAATGCCTGCCTCAATTAATATTAATTTTTTATATGGCGGGCGATTATATAAAAAGCAGCGTATAGCTAATAAAATTATAAATGCATTAATTTATATTAATAGCCTATATTTCCGCGAATATTTATTCAAAATGAAATAAAAATTAAATAGGCTTTAAAAAATAAATAAACTGAAAACTAATAACGATTAAATTGCTTTGTTAGATAACCGCTATTTATTTATATATTTTATAGCTAGTAAATGGTATCTAGTTTTATATTAATATAGAATTTAATTGCTATTTTAAATTTATATATTTATATTTTTATTTTAAATTTAAAAAAATAAGATTTATACTTTTGCTTATTTTTATTTCGGATTTAAAAAATCCAAATTTGTATTTTTATATTTGTCTTTTTTTTAAATTTGAAATGCTTAAATTTTGATGGTTTGAATTTGGTGTGTTTAAATTTGGATTATTTAGATATAGATTTTTTAAATTTATAAAATAAAAATACAAAAATAAGAATTTAGATTTTATTATATTTAAAAAGATAATGGAAATATTGATGGCAATTTTAATTATATGCTTTCCTAAAATGGATTTTATAGGGATTAATTTGATAAAAATGGGCTTTATAAAAAAGATTTTTCTTTTATAAAGTCCACCTTTACCAAATCGACCCCTATAAATTTCATTTTAATAAAGCCTATAACCAGATTTGCCGCCAATATTTCTATTATTTTTTTAAAATTAACCCTAATTCAGCTTAAAATTAAATACTTGATTTTAGGTTAAGGCTTTTGCAACGCTTATTATTATTGCGCCAAACCATTGTTTTAGGCTTTATAGCTTTTTGAATTAATAATAAAAATTTATTAAATTATTAATAATGCAAGTTTAAAAATATTATAAAATAATTAAGGCTTTTCATTTTATATAAATCCAATGGTTATATAAATAATAATTGCTGGGTTTTTTAAATTTAGGTTTTATTTATATATTAAAATATCCATTTATAATGCAATAAATTTAATTGCCTTTAATTAATTTATTATAAAATTAATTAAGAAAATTAATTTCCAAAAGTCAGAATTTGATTATTTTTAAAAGTGATGAAGTTTTTTTTATATATATTTGAGTTTTGCAAATTTGAGTTTTTTAAATTTGCGTTTTTTAAATTTGCATTTTAGCTATTAAAATAGCAATTTATAACGCAATAAAATTCATTATTTAAACGATTATAATACCTAAATTAATTAAAAAACTTAATTTTAAAAATTAGAATTTAATTATTTTTAAAAATAATAAAATTCCAATAAATTAAATTTGGCGCTAAAAAGCGTCAAGTTAAACTGGCTTTTAAACTGGCTTATAAACTGTAAAAACTTAACTTTATTAGAATTCCATTATTTTTAAAAATAATTAAATTCTGATTTTTAATAATTGATTTTTTGAATTGATTTTATTATTATATTTGCTTCAATAATTAATTTTATTACTTTGTATATAGCTAAAGCATATAGTGGCGGGCAGCGCTGGAAAATAAAAGCGCTTTCCGGAGCTTTTAGCGTTTTTAACCATTTTCTAAAAATATATTATTGAAGCAATAAAGATAATTAAATTAATACATTTTATTATAGAATTAATTAAGAAATTCTATTACCTGAAGCCGGAATTTAATTGTTTTTAAAATTAATAGCGCTATAATTAATTAGATTATAGTTTTAAGGCTTAAAATTTAAATAATAGCCTTTTTGCAATTAATTTGTTTGCTTTGAAAGCAATTATAAAAATTCTATTATTTTTTAATTAATATTAAAGATATGAATTTAATTACTCTTAAAATTGGTAGCGCTATCAAACTATTATATAAATTATTTTTCGGGATTAGGCTTTAACTCCAAAAACCATAATTTTGTTTTAGAATTATTGTAGCGAAATAGGGTTTTATATATATTTGATTTTATTTTTTATTTTTAATAAATAAAAGGCATTTTTACTAAATGAAGAAAGTTAATTTCTTTTTTCTATAGCTAGTTTTAAATATTAAATATCAATTTTTAATTTCGGGGTTATTTTAAATTCAAAATTATAATAACAGGGTTATTTTAGGTATTTGCTGTAAAATATTTTTAATATATATTTTTGCAATATATTCCTAATATTGGCAATTAAAGCATTAAATAGCTTTAAAATAGGCTTGAAATAGTTTATAAGCTTTGGCCTCTCAATTTAATAGCATATGAATTTTAATAAATTTATTAGCTTGCTTTATTAAAATGCATTTAATAATTAAAAAGCCATGCTTTTTATTATTATTTAATACCCTTTTTAGCTATACCGCTTAAAGGATTTCCAATTTTGGATAAATCTTTTTATTATTTTTTTAAAATCCGGTTAATTATAATTAATTTGTTCATTTTTAATAAAAGTAACTTTTTAAATATTATATAAATAAAAATAGAAAATAAGGCTTTTAAAAATAAGCCTTTGGAAAAAGGAAATTTAATTCAATTATAATTTCTAATTAAAGCTTGGGCTGCTTTAATATTAAAAGCCTAAAAGATTATTATACTATTATTAAGCCTTTAAAGGCTTATAAAATCTCCAAAATAGCCCAGTTTATTCAATTTAAAATTAATATAATTAACTATTTAAAACATTAATTAAAAGCAAAGTTTTTTATTTAGCTTGCTGTTTTTTTTTAATTTTGTAAAAGGCCGGCTTTAATAATTATTTTTTTATTTTAATGAAAATTTAAAAAAAAACTTTAAAAAGCTTAAGCAAAAGTTTAATCGAATATGCTTAAAAAAATGCTAATTAATATAAAAATACTAAAATACAATTTATATATTATTTTGATTATAGCAATATATATTTGCAAAATAAATTTTTAAATAAATAGATTTTTTTAAAATAATAATAATAATAAAGGCTTTAATAATATAAATAAAAGCCAGTAAAAAAGCAGCCAAACTTTTTGTCCTTTAAATTATAAAAGCTATTAGCGCTTTTTAAAATATGCTAGTAAGGGTTTTGAGATTTTTTGCCTTTTTAAAATATATGCAAATATTGGGAATTAATATTTTTAAAATTATAAAATCGTTTTAATAATTGGCAATTAGCTTAAATATAATAAATATAAAATTTTCGCCTATATTAATACCGCCGTTTTGCTCTTGCGGTTATAATAGCAATAATAATATTTTAATTGCTTTACGCTATATAATAATAAAATAATTTAAATAAAATGATTTAAATAGGCCTGATTTTAAAGAATAATATTGCGATTTAACCAAGAATTTATTTTAGCGTGAGTGATATTATTTGATTCTGGGTTTAATTAAACCGATTTAAGCTTTTTTTAATTGAAAATTAAAGCCGGTTTTATATTAATTATAATATTAAGCTAAATAGCTTTAGCCTGGCGTTTAGCTTGTTTTCTTTGTGGCCTTTTTCTGTTTTTAATAAACGATTTCCATTTTTATATAAATATAATATTATTATTAGGCCCAGCCTTGTTATTGCCTTTGCTGCCGTTATTTTTATTACCATTAGTTTTCTCCTTATTTTATTTACCATTTTATTGCCCGCCAGCCTTAGCCGGACTAATTTTGCCTATTTTTTTGCGCTTAAAAAAATAAATAAAGTCTGCCAATTAAGCTGCTATAGCAATTGTTTTTTAGGCCGCGTTTTTAATTTTATTAGCGCTTATTTTGGCAGTTTTTGCCAATTTTAACATTTTTTAAATTAAAGCAATATTATCGCAATTATTTAATAATGGTGCAATTTTGGAAACTTTAATTAACTTTTTGCCCTTTTTAAATATTTGGAAAAGGTTTTGGCCTAAAAAAGTATTTTTTAAAAGCAAAATAAACAAAAAGTTTAGAATTCACGCTTTAATTTTCCAAATTAGTATAATAGCTTATATAAAATTTTAGCAATTCAAAAAATCCTTATCGGCATTTTATTTAATTTTATAAAAAACTTGTTTTTTTTTTAGAAATTTCTACCAAAACCATATTGCTAATTTTAAAGCTTATTATTTTCCCTTTTTTTTAATAATTAATAATTAATTTTTATATATTTGCTGCTTTAGCTTAATTAGAATTAACTTTTTTTTATTGGTATTTAAATTATTTAAATTATTTTTCTTGCTATTTAAAATTTGCGTATTGGTAAAATAAGCATTTAATTAATAGGGTTTGCAATTGAAAAAAATCTTATAAAGGATTATAAATTTAAATAAAGATTTTAATTTGGTTGTATTAATAATTTGCGCAATTTTAAACAATTAAGCCATTTAATTTTTAAGCCCGCGCTTGCTATTTAAAGCTTAAAGGCATTATTTAAAAATATTATTGGCTTTTTTAACAAAGCCTTAAATTCAAAGGTAATAGGCTTGATTGTTTTGAATTTAAATGCCTATAGTTTTGGCCAAAAGAATTATATTTTTAAAAAAATTTATACTATTGTTGCAATATTTAATAAAAAATCAATTAATTGGCTATAAAAAAACAAAAAAAAATAGATTTTCACCTAATAAAAAAAGTTTTATTGCAATTATTGGGAGTCGAAATTTCTTTTTTAAATAATATAATTTTTATTTGAAAAGGTTAAGGGGTAATGGCTGAAATTTATATTATAGATATTGAATTTAAAGTAATATATTTAAAATAGTGGATTTAAAATGGTAAAATAAATTATTTAAATTTTTAATTAATTATAATTGTTTTAGGGAAAAAGGTAAAATAGATTTTCTTTTAAATAGTATAAGTTTTACTTAAAAAACTTAAATGGTAATGGCTGGATTGAATATTAAAAATATTAAAATGTATATTTATTAAAATTCGATAGCCAGGTAATTTTTTACTTAATAAAAATATTTTCTATTGCAAATATTTATTTTAGAATTTTCTTTTTTAATTATATAATTTTTACTTAAAATAATTGAAAAATGGTGGCGAAAATCAATATGGTAAATATTGAAAAAATAAAGGAGTTTTTATAATTGTGGGGTAAAATATAAGGAAATTAATAAAAATTCAAATTTTGGACCAAATAAATTTTCTCTTTTAAATAATTATTTTTTTAATTGAAAAAATTGCATATAAAAAAATCAAGTTTTATAAGGGATTTTAAAATTTAAGGTTTTTTAAAATGGAAATTAAATTTTAAAAATAAATTAAAGAAAATAAATTATTATAAATTAAAAAAAACTCATTATACAATGAATAATTAATTAAATAAAATATAGAAATTTATTAGCAATTGGAAATATTTGCGTAGTCTATTTAACATTCCAAATAAGTAGCAATTAATTTTACAAAGTTATTTTTAAACGCATATAATTAAATATATTTGCTAAAATGGTCTTTAATTTGCAGAATTTAGCAATATTTTTTATTTAGCTAAATTTTAAAATTCATAAAATTAAAAAACACTTAATTAAGGTAATTATAAAATTTAATAGAAATGGAAACGGGCCTTAAAATATTAATTTTATTATATAAATAAACTATGCAATATTTTAGCAATTAAATAATAATTTTTTTTAAAAACTTTATAATTTTTTTTTTGCAAGCGATTATAAATTTTATTAATTTTTTCAAATTAAAAAAGTATTAATTAAAGATTAAATTTTAAGTGAATTTGGAATTTGCTTTAATATAAAATATTATAATAAATATAAATAATAATATTATAAATATTGCTATTAAAAATTGCGTAGCAGAAAAAGATTAAATATTTTTATTATGTTTATTGGATTTTGCAATAAATACAGCTATAAATAAGCTTATAATTAAATAAAATATAATTGCGCTAATTGCGTTTTCGGGCCTTTTTTTTAATATTCTTTTTTTAGCAAAGCTTTGGAATTTTTTAAAGAGCGGCAATATTTTGCCTTTTGCATTTAAATAAAAATAAAGCGGTTTTTATAAGTTTTTAAAATTTTTAAAAATTAATGCTTAACTTTTTTTAAAAGAAAATTAGCTTTAGATTTAGATTTATTAAATATATAATTGCGTTTAATAAAAATAGATTTATTAGCTAAAAATATTAGCGCAAAGCTGGAAAAAATATATATTTTATTATAGCAATTACGGCAAATAAAAAATAGTATATAAAAAGCGCAAAAGCTTAAAATAGCTTATAATTGGGCAAATATTGTAAATTAATAATTTAAAAATTTAAAAAAAAATCTAAAGGATTTGGAAAATATTTTAAAAATTTAAAAATTGGGAAATTAAATAATATTTGAATTTTCTTTCATTTAGCATTTTATTTTATATTTTAATTAAAAAATCTTGAAAATTAATTTAAAAATTATTTAAATCTGGCTTTAAAATTTAAAAATTATATTTTTATATACCTAGATTATTAAGCCTTTAATTTTAAATTAATTTAAGGGATTTATAGGCATTTTTGGTATATTAAATTATAATTAATTGCGGTAAAAATACCTAAATTTAAAAATTCTAAAAGTAAATATAATGGTATTATAGTATTAAAGGCTGTAAATAAAGGGCGGCGATAATAATATAGCGGGGCCTGCGTATATAATGGGGCGGTGATTTAGGCGAGGATATAGTAATTTTAGCGCTAATAAGGCGGTGAACATTTCTGCCAAAATTTATAATAGCTTTATATTTAAAGGCGGGAATTATTTAATTAGAAAGGCCGGGCGAGGGCCTAAGCTTTTATTTTATATAACCAAGCCTGGCTTTCCCAGTTTTAGCCGTTTTGAAAGCTTCTTAAACCACTATTTGTAAATTTTTATAAATTTTAATTATTTATTTATAAATTAACCAGCCCATTTTAAATGGTTTATGCCATTAATAAGTGGTGTGCTATTTACAAATGGTAGTGCCGTTCATAAATTTAAGTTTATTTATAAATTGCACGGAACAGTTCCTCCTTGCTCTGCAGTGACACCGGCTCCACCAAGCTCGCGGATTTGCCAGCTGGGGTTGTGAGCTGCTTGAGCGCGAGTGCAGCGTTACATGGCACTGAGCCTGCGTTCGTCGCTGGCTTCGATTTTGGAGCTGCCGGTGTTTTCAACTCGAAAATTTGCATTGACAATTGTGCTAGGGAGTGCCAATGAGAACGAGGATGGTTTGGCATGATTGGGAACATATTGTGCTATCGTAAAATACAATATCACGGCCTTAGGCATTAAGAGACGAGGTTGTGAAACAAGTGGCATTGATCCCTATCGTGGAAGGCAGAAGATAACTACCTCCTTATAGCCCCCAAATTGACAGATTCCAAATCCCACCACTAAGTATTGCAAACCCCTCAGAAAGACTTTTCGCCCATCAGCCTCCTTCAAGAGAAGGTATCTGCTCATATGATGACTAAAGCCCAAGACCGAATAGCTCTCCAAGCCCCATACACTCGCCAAAGTACCAGCTATATACCAAGTAATCCCACCCCCAAGAAGCCCGCCAAGTACACCGATCTCCTATCCAAGAATAACCATCAAGAAAAGAACCGCCGAAGCTTCTCACGTATAGAGATCTTCCTTGGCAACACTTCGCCGCCAACCTCCTCTAGATCCGCCATCTCCAAAAAGATAGCACGAGCCCCATGCTGCATGTCTGCCTTCGAAATCAAGCCCTTCTCCAAACCCCATGCCAAGTTTTTGCGCGTCTTCATGGACTTTAGCATCGCGTCTTTGTGCTTCTCTGGTACACTTTCGACTGTGTAGGCCTCCTCAGTAGAATCGGCTACCTCACCAGACTCCAAGTCCTTCACCTGACGTCTGCGGATCAGTTCTCCGGACTTGAGAAATACCTTATTGGTTGCTTGAACGATGACTCCAGACTTCTCGTAGGACTCCTGAGACTTGTAGAGCAACTGAGAGTCCTTAGACTTGTCAGAGGTGTCATCAGAGTTACGGGCCATATTTTCGCTGAAGCTGGGCATGTTCTTAGTGGAAGTCTCTTTGGGGTGCACCTTGCGGGTTTGGACTGGCGAAGCTTTGTCTGCGGAAAGATATCAGTATCTCACGAAGAGAGGATTAAGTGGGGAAGACTCACATGAAGAGTACGGTCGGTGGGAAACGGGCGGTAGAGAACCCTTGGCGGTACTGCTTGGCGACGATGTCGTACTGCTCGGCCATAATGTGGATGTAGAGAACGTCTGATCCGTTGTGGTAGGCGCCTTCTTGCGGGACTCGCCTGAGAACTTTGACACGGCTTTGATTGCCGACAGCGTCTTGGACCTCGCGAGAGAAGTGGCTCGTTCAATGCCACCGGTGTGGTCAGATGGCGATGGCAACGCCGAGCAGGTCTTGGCCTTGGGTATACGCGGTCTCTTGTCAGTCTTAGCTGAGCCAGTAGACACTTTAGACACAGATCCGCGTTTGGAAGGCACAGCAGACTTCTTGGTGATTTCAGGTCGGGTGCGCTGTGTGGATTGCTGGAATGAGAGCGATGGACCGTTGCCATTTACTGACTCAGAGCTTTCGACAGGATGCAGAACAAGAGACAGTTCCGAGGGGTGTTCCGAAAGGTACGCAGCCAGGATCAGCAGCTCCAGCTTGCTGGTCGTCATGGTTGGAGTGGTCATTGCGGTTGTGATTTGCAGTTCGGGGAATGACAAGAAGAACGTGTTTGTAGCAATACAGGACCAAGCTGTAGCCAAGAGTAGAGTATAGTATAGCCTGTAGCTGGTGTGCGATGTCGAAGAGCTCTGCGGGGAAGCAATTGAGGAACAAGCAGTAACCAGGAGTCAAATGCGACTGGAGCATGTAGCTAATGCTCGAGGACGAAGGTCGAAGAACTCTGGGAGTCGCGAGATTGTGCCTTTTCAAAAGACACGACTCGAGACGATTGGTCGGGCTCGAGCCAGTGTTTCCGATAGTCTGAGACCGCGGTTTGGGCCCTAAACCGTATCGGTACGGTCTGAGACCATTTATAAAAGCTATAAACCAAATTTATTTGGTCTAAACCACGGTCTTAAAGGCTTTATTATGGTCGCTATAATTTGCTATGCTAAAAATAGCAAAAAAAACAAATTTTGCCAATTTTATAGCTTAATAATAAATTTTAAATTTTAAACCAATTTTAAAAAATTGAAATTAATTCTATTTATTTGAAATTAGTAAAAAAAATTAATTAAAATTAATACCGATTTTCTAAGCTTTAAATAATTTAGAGTTTATTTTTAGTAATTAATTTGTATTATTTTTATTAAAATTTAAGATTTTCAAAATTGAAAATAAAAAAAGCTTATAATTTAAATATTAATATAAAACAATACATGCATTTATAGCTAAATCAATTATAAATAATATTACGCTAATTATATTAAAAAATATTTAAAATTGGAATTATTATTAATTAAATAGCTTTGTATAACGGTCCGTGCCCGCCAAGCCTTGGCAAAAAATAGCTAAATAGTCCAAACCACGATCTCACTATTTCATCACGGTTTGAGACCGAAAATTTAAAGCTTAAACTATATTTTTTTAATCCGGACTATTTTTAAAAAAGTCAAACCGTATCAATACGGTCCAAAACAAATCGGTCCGGCCGGACTATCGGAAACACTGGCTCGAGCGCCGCGGACGCGAACCCCTTAGCAAACAATGGGAACAAAGAAAGGGGCGAGCAGGGAGATTCCGCTGCAACTTTTTTGCGGTCTTCGACACGCATGACAGTGCGAAGCTGTCTAGTGATAGCGATAGGGATGACAAAGTCTTGAAGAAACAAACCTCGTAAAAGTATGGCAAGCAATCGATATATAATCCGACTCACTGACTGGTAAGAGTCTCGTACTTGAAGACACATAATGCAAGGCCAATGGTCGTAGGCGCAAGTGATAGGAGTAGATAGCTTCTTCCGGCGTGTCCAGAGGCCAAAGGACGCGCTCAGTGCCTTCTGCCCGTGTTTACGTCTTTCAGAACGCGACACTTGAACAGACAACACCATCGCGGTTCTTCCTCAACTGCGACACAGCCAGGACGACCACGCAATCACCGTACTCATATAGACACGAGCGCACTCTGCCCCTGGCGGCTCTGGTATCCTGGAACCCGAACGCAGCCAGGCCATAACAGACTCCAGCGACTTTCTGGACCGCATTGCCGGGCAAGTCTAGTACAACTACATGGCTCTGCTCGACATAGCTCAGTCTCTGATCCTTTCCCATGTCCCAGCGCTCTCAACTGCTGCCGCGCCCTCACCAGACCTGCCACAGAAGCTCCGCAGCGGCCGAGGCCAATCTGAGTGACGCCCTCAGCACTGGCACTCCACTGAGATCGCGCTCACACCTAGCCCCCAAAACCGAAAATATGAGCCGCCGGCAGGCCAACCACGTTGAGCAGACACAGCAACCCAACAAGGACTTCCATGATGGCTTGAACTGGACTAACTGATGATACACCCAGGAACAGGCTGGCATCCACGAACAAATCCTCATTCAGCCCCTTCAGAATACCCAACACCTTACTTCTGTGTTCCAAAACACATCAACCGACGACCACTCGGCCGCGTCTCAGATACCCTTGAAGCAACACCGGCCGCCCGTCGCCCACGAAGCCGAGAGGCTTACACCCGCTGCGCTTGCTCGCAGTCCATGTGTATGAAGGCCCTCGCTCAAGAATTGGCGGAGATCGATAAAGGTCCACTTGGGGCCTCCTGCTGGCCTATTCGTTGTTTCCTCAACCGCTTGGCCTCATAGACTCCTCAAGCATGTCAAAAGTACACCTCAGCTTCCGTATATGGCGAGCATCTATACATTGTCGACGAAGGAAGTGGTTTGCGGCTGACCACACTGATGGTTGCGTGCTCCATCTTCCCCCGCAACCATGAGGTATCCCAACACTTGTGGGCATGAGCCTGTGATATTTCAACCTGGTGGTCTCGCCACCTTCGGACGCCCCTTGGACGTATCTTGTTGCTCGCAACTCAACATCAAGAAGAAGAGCGTGAATGACACGCAGATCTCAAGGAGACAAAAGAACATGGCGATGACTCAAGACAACGTGCAATATGTGGTAAGGAACAAGGTCCATGAACAGGGCTGACAATGCTTGAATGGCTCGCATCCGACAAACAGTGGTGCCAGAGCGGGTATATGTGTGACATCTCAGACATGATACAGGTACAGTAATGAAAATATGAGGACAATTTTGCCCGAGGAGAGCAAGTAGCTGGCCTTCGAGACTGACAAGAACTCAGACCTCCTGAAGATTTGCTACTCAGAATATCGAAGGATCCATTGAGATCGAGTGCTCTTGTCTGATGTACGTGCAACCCACTTGAGGTGCCAGAAGGACACATGACTCTTGGTATGCTCACCATCCCACTCTTCAAACCCAGCCACATCGCAGCCGGTAGAGCCGCTGTGGCTAGGTCAGAAGTGCTTCCCTTTCCCCTGTCTCTGGAATTTCACAGTTTTCCATCTCTCGAATGCATTCAAGGCACTAGCCATGAACATCCCACAGCATCTCATTCTGACAGAACTAACATCGCTCTCAGGTTTGTGACTTCGTCCGGGCCGAGACTCTTGTCGTCAGATCTTTTTTGAGGAGCAGCGAGGCCATGGATGTAGTAAGCCCTGGACCGATATCGGAGGCATGTTCGTTCCAACCGACTAGTGGCAGGGTCGCCCGTATTTCCTTCCTCTTCAGCAACTTCGCTATCAAAGGCCGATTCTTGTCGCCCCCAGACTCAGAATCGTCCTTGTCTTGGCCTTGGTTGGCTTATACGTCCCTCTGAATAAGCTCAAAAGGTATGAAGCCCAGGATTGCGCCATGTACAGGAGGCCACACGGGCCCAGGAGTCTCGTCGTAGAATGCGATGTTGCAGATCTCCTCGGTGTTTCGACCACTGTCCCTTCGAGAAAGTGGCTGGCTGACGAATCCATGTCGCTCGTATGCGAGATGTAGCGTCTTCGATTGCGGCTTCAGTCCTGGAGGTGGTAGGCAGAAGGATCTCCAGGGGCGTGCTGGCGGTAGATGTGGTAGTGGCAGAGGTGAGGCGCAGAATAAGTGATGTTATTCGCGGCGCAGAGCAAGTGGAGGAATTCGGCGCACATTCGAAGACTTCTCAGAAAATGTCGAATACTGGCGTGTAGATATATGGCATAGGACTCGGAAGATACCAGCTTGGAGCTCCAGAGGCGTTGAAAATTCTGGGAGACGTGAATGCGCACTCGGGAAGGCTGTTTAGCGAAGAGACGAATGGGCCAAAATCTCAGACCACTGGTGATAGAGAAAAGTGATCACTTGACCCAAATAGGCATAGGCTGGGCTCAAGCGTTCTACCCCTGAAGAGAGAAAAACTCCAGTCGCGAAATGACTATGATAAGTACATCCCTTCTGCGTTTCCCAGAACATACTGTTTGTTAGATGACATCAACTGTCGGTTGCTGGAACACAATCCACAGGCGATTCAGTGGCCCCTAGTCGAGTCGTCAATCAAATCTCACCCTGAACAGTGAACATGTCTGGGCATGGAAGCTCTTCAAGTCTCAAGCCCTTTCAGTATCAAATAGAGGGCTCCGAACTCCGAAGCACGGAATTCTAATTCCAGATCTTGAAATGCTGAGGAAGAGAAAATCGAGTACTTCCCGGCTGTACTTTGTCCGTCGCAAGCAAGCACAGCAATGCCGCAAATACATCTGAACAGGCCGATCATATCATCAATCATCATATCAACCACAAACCAGTTCGTTGTCGAAATAGTTATGTTTGCGCAAAGCATCAAGCATCGTCCGTTCACGTTGGATGCGCGAGGAGAAAACACAATTGAAGTCGAAATAAAGTTTAGCGCACCCCACTCCTCCAATCCAGCTAGCGCACCACATGACCATTCCCCGAATCTCACCCGAGTTTTGTTGCACGTCGGCTTCAGGGCATCGCATGGGGGCCATAGGCTATTTCGCGCCCTGAAAGCCCCTGTAAATGCACCAGCATAGGCTTTGAAGCGCCCCCAACAGCCTAATTCAAGCCCCTAAGTTGCACTTTCGCCACGAAATGTTCCTGATCATCTTCGAACTTGCTTATTTTTTCGCAACACATCGGCCAATGCATTTTCTCTTCTTCAGTTCAAAAGTTGTTCAGAGTTTCGAAAGGTTGGATAGAGGCTGATTTCGTCCCAGATATGGGACTTGCTCAAAATCTCAGAGGGGTATCGCGCCTTACAGGCCCCGAGATCTCCTCAAGTACCTACCTACATATCTTCCCAAATACGCAAACTGCTCCTTACACTGGCTCGACATGCTCCCAGATGCCAGCTTCCTCGTTTGCCCTCACCACAGCTGCATCCACCAAAGCCAAACCTTCGAGAGCAGTGGCGTTTTGTATAATCGTGGAAGTCTACATATCATACAATCATATCTACAAACCACTCAAGCCGACTCCACCTCCCAAGTACCCATCTCCTCATCCCATCGACACCTAGGTATCACTCCCCACCCTGTCTACATCACAAAGTTCACCGTCCTCCCCCCCTTCACCACCACCACCTTCCTCGCCTTTTTCACATCCCACTGACTTCCCTCCCCTCCACTAAACCTCGCCTTCCCAACCTCCGTCTCCAACAATTTCCCAACAACGAAATCCTGCAGCTCTTTCCCTTGTATTCCCTCAGGTGGTTTGGGGATAACAAAAGCGTGCTTCAGCTTCCCATTAACCTGCACCGCACACGGCATATTCCTACTCTGCAAACTCTCAAGCGTCCCATCTGGTTCTGGCCAGGGAACGTCAAACACAGTCGGGTAATCTCCGAGCGGAAGTCTTCCATCTGTGTCATAGTTGTAGTAGAGGCGGTGCCAACACTCTTCCGCAAACGCCGGCATGATGGGCGCGCTCATGCGAATCAGCGCATTCAATGCATTACTTCTCAGCAGCGGTTCAATAGTGCCAGGCTCCACATCATCCATCATATTTGTAAGCCGCATCAGATCCGACACAACCGTATTCAGCGAATAAGTCTTGCTGAACGACTCCGTAACCGACACGATAGTTTTTTGCACCGCGAGCCAGTATTCGATCTCGCGATCTAGCGCATGCTTTGAGTCATCGGTCGCCTTGTCGCCCGTTTCAATCTCGAGGCTTTGCGAGAGATATTCGCGCGGCTTCGTGCGCGCTATTTCGGCAAAGGTGGGATGGGGATGCTGCTCTATATGCGTTATCAGAACATCCCACATCCTTCGCATCCACCTCGTAACGCCCGAAATGCGCTCTTCGTCCCATTCCAACACCTCGCTGACAGGTGCTTGGAAGAGAATATGTGCTCGAGTAGCATCGGCGCCGTATTTCGAGACACAGATCGTGGGATCAACACCGTTGTGTTTCGACTTGCTCATTTTTTCGAATCGCACGAGCGCTGGTTCCGTGCTCCCAGGGGCACACAGCTCACCGGCCGCATTTTGGACTAGATCTGAGGCCTTCACGAACCGTCCATCAGCTGGGTTGATATACGTTTTCCCATGCACCATCCCCTGCGTAAGCAGCTGCTTAAACGGCTCGCCCCTCACCTCGGGCGATGACCCAGCCGGCCACACACTCACCGAGGCAAGAAACTTCGAAATAAAGCGCGCATACAACAAATGCAAAATCGCATGTTCGACACCGCCAATATACAGATCAACAGGCAACATCTTGTCTGCAACATCTGGGTCTACTAAATTGTCTGAATTGTGCGGATCGGTAAAACGCATGTAATACCAGCTGGAATCGACAAAGGTATCCATGGTGTCGGTTTCGCGCTTTGCAGGGCCGTGGCAGCTGGGACAGGACGTGTTGACCCAGTCTGTTTGGTCGTCGAGGGGGTTGCCGAGGCGGCCGCGCCACCACTCTGGGTCGATTCTGGGCAGTTCGACGGGGAGTTGTGATTCGGGAACCGGCACGACGCCGCAGGGAGGGCAGTGGATGATGGGGATTGGGGTACCCCAGTAGCGCTGTCGGCTTAGGAGCCAATCTCGTAGACGCCATGATTCAGCGGTTGATGCGAGTTCATTGGGTTCGAGAAGCTTGACAATGTTCTCAGATGCTTCTGCTGAGGTTTGCCCAGCGAAAACACCACAATTTGATGTTAGACGGCCCTTGTGGACAAAAGCCCCATTTTCGACCACCTTTTCCAAAGACCCGTCTGTTGTGAGGGATAATGGCTCAACAACCATTCTGATTTCCTCGTCGTCTTTGTTTTCTTTCCAGAAAGCAAAATCACGGGCATCGTGACCGGGTACGCCCATTACGGCGCCTTCTCCATAGTCATCCAGCACATACGAAGCCACGAAAATCGGCAACGACGCCTTCGTCGCATCCGGTGTGCGCTCATCGAAAGCAAGAGGATTGATGGCCCTCACACCCTTCAGCACATATCCCTCCTTCGAATCTTGCGGCAGCGCAGGCATCGAATCCAGAAAAGACCGTAATTCAGCGTCCGTCTTGGCCAGTTCCGTGACAATAGGATGACTGGCGGACAAAGCCACATATTGCACTCCAAACAACGTATCTGGTCTGGTGGTGAAGACTTCGATGTTCCCGTGTGTCTTTTGGTAGTAGGCGAGAACTGGGTCGTAGACGAGAACTGGAAACTTGACTCGAGCCCCCTTTGATTTTCCTAGCCAGTTTTTCTGCATGGATAGGACGCGTTCTGGCCATCGTCCATCCTTGGCTAGGATTTCCATGTCTTCGAGCAGGGCGTCGCGGAATGCTGAGGTCTTGAAGAACCATTGCTTCAAGCGCTTTTTCTCAACTTTTGCACCGGACCGCCAGGAGATGCCGTTTGCATCGACTTGCTCGTTTGCCAGGACTGTCTTGTCCACTGGGTCCCAATTGACTGTGGCTTCAGCCTGGTAGGCAAGACCGTGTTGGTACAGTAAGAGGAACAGCCGCTGGGTATGTTTGAAGAACTTTGGCTCACAGGTTTTGATTTCCTAGTATATCTTTTAGCATGCTGCTTAAACCCACCATTCGTCACTCAACGTACCCTGCTCCAGTCCCAGCTCCCATTCATAGTCTGAAGCTGCACTTTCATCTTCTCAATATTATCCTCAGTCCACTTCGCCGGGTCTAAACCTCGCTCAATAGCAGCATTTTCCGCCGGCAGTCCAAAGGCATCCCAGCCCATGGCGTGAAGCACATCATAGCCCTGCATGCGCCGGAATCTGGCAATGACATCGGCGACCGTGTAGTTTCTCAGATGGCCCATATGCAGCGTTCCCGATGGATAGGGGAACATGGGCAAGATATACATCTTCTCCTTCTCTTCCCACTCCACATCGTCCTTCTGGGATTCATATTGCTGTCGCCATATCTCCTGCCACTTCTTGTCTAGGGCGACTAGGTCGAGTCTAGAGTCGGCGTATGTCCGGAGATGTATGAGGGAAGGGAGAGGACGAATGCTCGCACGCATGCATGGTGGGATGGCTGCACGATGTGCAATGCGCCGCAGGCTATCGGATCGGAAACATCTTGTCGCGTGTGAAAGCCGAGACAGACTTGCACAATTCATGGTCCTATGTAGCGTGCAGCTAGACACATGATGCAGAGTCAGCTCCGCTCGCTTCGTGTGTATTTGATGAAGCTGTCAAGCTCTTCTGTGTTAGAGCTTCAATGAAGCTATCCAAAAATCCCAATGCCGATCTCGGGACGTCGGCTTCCGAACGGGGTGCACGGATCACAGGTACCGAAGACTTTAATTTTCGGCAACGTCGATCTTCCGCTCCGCAAAAGGGGAAGGAACAACGTATTGCCGGCATGAAAGCAGAGAGAACGATCACCATCGACCTTGCTTTGATGCTTCTCATGCCATTCTCCACCCTTCTCAATAACGAATTTGCTTAATGCAGCTTGTATAGCACCGACATATCCATTTCCACCCTCAAACCCGACATGGTTATATCTTTGAGCTGAAACATCGAGATACGGCGTCATCCAGACGCCCAACAAAACCACATACAATGTCCCGCTATGCATCCCTCCGCACAGCACAAGAAACCATCAACATGCGCGACTCTCTCGAGCTCGCCAGCCTAGCATCCTCCGCGCGCAACTCCACATCTTCCACCTCCTCTTCTTCCCCGGGCATCTCGTCCAGTCGCAAACTCTCGCTGGAACAAGATGACCCCCTCTCATCCGCCAACCCAGCAGTCGCCATGCGCCACAACCGCACCTTCTCCATGTCCTCCGCTTTCGACTTCGGCTCCAACTTATTCCCCTTAACTGCCACGACTGGAAACGGCTATGCGCCCATCGGCGCACCGATATCGTCATCTTCAAACAACGGTGTCGCAGGAGGAGGCTCGCTGGAGAAACATAAGACGTTAACCTATTTGAATGGATTGAGCTTGATTGTCGGTATCATCATCGGGTCCGGAATTTTCTCCTCGCCTTCCCAGGTCAACGCCAATGTCGGGTCTCCGGGCGCTGCGCTGATCGTATGGGCTATTGCAGGCGTGCTTGCCTGGACAGGTGCAGCATCCTATGCCGAGCTAGGAGGTGCTATCCCCTTGAACGGTGGCTCGCAAATCTACCTCTCCAAGATCTTCGGCGAGGTCTTTGGATTCCTGTTTACCTGGTCCGCCGTACTAGTACTCAAACCAGGCAGCGCAGCCATTATCTCCATAATATTCGGCGAATACCTGGTCAGGGCTGGCGTAGGTGCTGAAGCCGAGGAAGTGAATGAGTGGGTGAATAAAGCATTTGCGATTACAGGCTTAGTGGTAGTCACGGCACTGAATTGCGTATCGACGAAGCTGGGGACGAAGCTTAATGATATGTTGATGTTTATGAAGTTTATTGCGCTGCTGGGTGTTACGATAGTGGGCATTATCGTGGCGTTTACGGGCTTTTCGGCCGATGGGGATGCGAACCAGGATTGGAAGAATGTAGGCTGGTTTGAGAATACGTCGAAATCATCCTCTAGGTGGGCCGTGGCTTTATACTCTGGGCTATGGGCCTTCGACGGATGGGACAATGTAAGTTCAATTTTCGCAGTCATGCCCCTTTCCACCTCGCCCCCTTTTACACCCACCTCTTTCTACATGTACCACACAACCTAACAGCCCCCACAGACAAACTACGTAGTCGGCGAATTCCACAACCCCACCCGCGACCTCCCCCGCGTAATCCACACCGCCATGCCCCTCGTCATCCTCAGCTACATCCTCGCCAACATCGCCTATTTCCTCGTCCTTCCCCTCTCCTCCATCAACGCCTCCAACACCGTCGCCGTGCAATTCGGATCCCAAGTCTTCGGTCCCATCGGCGCCCTAATCCTCGCTCTCATCGTTTCTGCTTCCTGTTTCGGCGCGCTAAACGCTTCGACTTTTACGTCCGGTCGCTTAGTCTATGTTGCTGGCAAAGAAGGCTACTTCCCTGCTTTATTTGGGAAAATTGGAATCGGCAACGGCGACGACCCGTCTGTGTCAGCGTTAAGGCGCAGAAGTTGGTTGTCGAGGAAACTCGCCGCGGCGTTTGGCGACGACGAAACCGGGCTATTCTTCACGCCCGTAAATGCTATGGTTCTCAACGCGCTGCTCACACTCCTCTACATAGTCGTCGGCGAATTCGGCACCCTCTTAACATTCTACGGCGTCGCCGGCTATTCATTTTATTTCCTGACCGTGTTAGGGCTAGTGGTTCTGAGGATAAAGGAGCCCGGTTTGGAAAGGCCGTATAAGACGTGGATCACGACGCCGATAATTTTTTGCTGTGTGAGTTTGTTTCTGTTGAGTAGGGTAGTTTTTGCGGAGCCGGTGCAGACGATTGTTGTGGTGGGGTTTGTGGGGAGTGGGGTGCCGGTTTATTGGTGGAGGGTTAGGGGGAGGGATGGGGGTGGGAAGGGGCACAAGAGAAGTAGTAGTGTTACGAGTCCGTGGATGTTTTGGAAGCGGTGGGGAAGGTGAGGGGATTGTGCGGAGGTGGGAGATAGATGAAGTAATTGAATAATAATGTTGAATGCTACGATTATCGGGCAGGCCTGGGGATGAGCTGAGCTTTGGTTGTGCTGGAATTGTGAAGATGAACCGAAAACCACTTCATCGTTAGCTGTCACCGTCACCTTGGCACCTGATTGGCCGTTCGTCTGGTGCACATGACACCATCTTGCCATGCGCAGGTATAAATACAGAGCCCGTTCACTCTCTGAAGACTTTCCTTTCCAAACATTCAAAAACGGAATGGTCGATATGAGGTGATGAGAAGCCAAGAACAGGCGCTAAGAGTTCCCATGATCCGCCTCTGCAGCCACAGAAAAGCATCTGTAGTTTGATGCCGGAATATGGGACACAGATTCAAGGCACCTCTAATTTTGTAGCATATCCGATACGAACGACAGCAGAAAAACGTGCTGATGGCAACCGGATCCCTCGACAAGTGCCTGGCGGACTGGTGGCTCCCAAACACCTGATTCCTCGCCTATCTAATTCTACCGGCTGAGGATTCAGATATAAATATGGCGCCATCTCCCTCTGACTTTCTTTCTCTAAGTCCAACACAAATGTTGCCAGAATGGATGCGGAGGAGCCAGGTGGTGAAACCTGACCTTACCAGTATGGGCTGAAATATTCTAAGACACAGAAAATTCGACTTGGTGTTTGGGTGGTAGGAAAGAGACCACAGCGTTGAGGGTCCCCAATGCGGGATGCATGATGAACTGAAGCGGCGGCAGAAATACCACCTGACAGCAGCTGCATCCCGCGAGAAGATAAGAGCCTGGCTGCGTGGCGGTACACCAACGTTTTCGCCTGATTCTTCGCTTAGCTTAGGTAGTTCTAGGGAATGAGGGGGCTGAGGTATAATATAAATAGGATGCCAACATCCCCTCTGACTTTTTTCCCTTAAGTACCCAATAATGGTTCAAGAACACCGATGCGGAGGAGCCAGATAGCCAGTGAAGGGTCACTAGAGTGTTTCTGAATCTTCGGCAAACAGAAGAATCGATATAGTGTTTGGATGACAGGAAACGGAAGACAAAATCAAGGCTCCTCAATTTGTGTAGCATATTCGACTCAAACGACAGCAGAAAGACCACCTGACAGCAGCTGAATCCCTCGAGAAGACCAGAGCCTAGCTGCGTGGTGGCTCACAAACACATGAGTCTTCGCCTAGCTAGTTCCAGGTGTGAGTGTCGAGGGATTTCAGATATAAATATGGCGCCAGATTCCTCTCTGACCTTTTTTTCTCCAAGCTCAACTGTATCGAGGTCGATCTGCTATGCACAGGATCCAGGTAGCGAAGCGTTAAGAGCATAGTTTTGAATATCGAGGACACAGAAGATTCGATTTGTGTTTAGGTAGCAGGAAGCGGAAGAGAAGGTAGAAAGAGTAAAGGGCTCACGATGTAGGATGCATGCTCGAATCAATCGATGGTAGGAAAGTTAGCTAGCAGCAGCTACATTCCTCGAAAAAAAAAGTAGAGCCTGGCGGCGTGGTGGCAAACAAACTTTTGTCACCTGATTCCTCGCCTAACTTTTCCAGGGGCTAAGGAGGTCTAGGTATAAATATAGCTCCATCTCCATTTGACCTTTTTTTCTAAGTGCCCAAAGCGTCAGAGAGAAGCCAGGTGGTGCAACTTTGCCAGTGTGGTTCTGGATCTTCCAGATACGCGATACCATTGATAGGTGGGTGGTAGGAAACGGAAGACAGGGGTCCTTAGTGTGGGTAGCATGTTCAACTCAAACGGCGGCAGAAAAACCAGTCAGTAACAGCTAGATTCTTCGATAGGAGCCTGGCGGGTTGGCGGCGAAAGAACAGCGAATCCTGCGCTTGGCTGGGGGTGCTAAGGGGATTTGGGTATAAATACGGCGCGAAATTCCTTTCCCACCTTTTTTCTCTAAGCTCAGTTTGATCCACTGCACCATCTGATGCAAAGGAGCCAGGTAGTGAAACCTGAACTTTACCGGTATGAGCCGGAATCTTCTAAGACACCGAGTTAAGAAATTCGAGATATTGGTGTTTGGGTAGCAGAAACGGAAGACAGAGTCAATGCTCCTCGATGCGGAATGCATGCTCAACTCAAGCGGCAGCAGAACAGCTAGTTAGTAGCAGCGAAATCTCTCGATAGGAGTATGACGGATTGGTGGTAGATTGACTGTGAGTTTTGCGCTTGGCTATGAATGATGACTGCTGAGGTGATTTGAGTATAAATACAGGGCAAACTTCCTGTGTGGATCTCCCTTCTTCAGTTTCCAGAACCGAAGAGGAAGACCTTCACGGGATTGAGGTAGTCAGGTGTCAGATTCTACCACTCACCATGGTAATTTTGAATCGTGGAGGCACAAAAAAGCTAAAGTGTTAATATTGGACTGACAGGAAACGGAACAAGGCTACTCGATATAGATAACAGACCAGACTCAAGTGGCAGCAGAAAAGCTAACCGGAGGCAGCTATATCCCTCAACGAAAGCTTGGCAGGCTGGTAACAAACAGCCAGCTGATTCTGGGCTTGGCTTGTGTCTGCTCAGAGGATTGTGGTACAAATACAGGGCCAATTCGCTTTGTGAATCTTATTTCTCTGGTTTCCAGAGCTCTGTTTCGAGAGGCGTACGGGATCGGGGTAGTAAGGTGTTTGATCCCACCACTCGCCAGTGTAATCCGGATTCGTCAAGTTACAGAAAAGCTGAAGCCCTGGTATTTACATTGTAGGAAACTGAGCAATGCCATTCGATGTGGTTAGCATATCAGGCTCAAACGGCAACAGAAAAAACAATTGGTATCAGCTAGATCCTTCGAAAAGAGCATAAAGACTGGTGACAAACAGGCAGCTAGTTCTGGGCTTGGCTTGTGTCTGTTGAGGGGATTGGGTATAAATACATGGCAAGCCTCTCTGTATATCTTCTTTCTCAAGTCTCTATATTTCTGAAAGCAGGTACAAGGATTCGGGGGAGTCTGATTTCTGATTTCACCACTTACCGGCATAATTCAGGATTTTGACGTCGTCGCAGACAACTGAAAGGATTCGGTGTTTCGATTGCAGGATACAGAATGCAGATTGCAGAATATGAGTGCTTGGCGTGAGTATCCGACTCGAACGACAGCAGAAAGTCCGGCTGGCAGCAGATAAAACCACTGACGACGGCTTGGCTTCGTGGCCACAAGAATGATATTGTTCCTCGTCTTTCCCCAGTAGGTAGGGGATCTGGGTATAAATACAGAGTCAGTCCTCCCACTGATTCTCTTTCTTCAGTTTCGAATTACGCGTGCGCATGTATGAGGTTCGGGTAGTTTGATTTCTGGTTTCACCATTCGCCAGCGTCATTTTGATTACCACGGTACCCTGAAGTCGCAGAAATCTTGAAGCACCGGTGTTGGATCTCGGGAAACGGAATGCGTTGTGCAGAGCGTGAGTCATCGGCGCGAGCACCTTACGTGACTTGGACGACCAACAGAAAGGCTGGCCGGTAGCAGGTGAAAACTCCGACGACAGCTTGGCTGTGTGGCAGCATGGAAGAGATCGTTTCTCGCTTAGCCTCTCATGGGCTGAGGATATGCAGGTATAATTACAGGGCCAGAGTCCCCCTAGCCTTCTTTCTCTAGTTTCCAGGACACGTCGGGACATGGCTTATGCAGTCTGATTTGTGCTTACACCACTAATCAGTGCAATTCTAAGTCTTCAAGTCGCAGAAAACTGAGCATTTGGGTTTGAGTGGCAGGAAACGGAACGTAGATTGCGGACCTTGTCCACGGTGTGAGTCAGCTCGAATGACGGAAGAGAAGGCTGAACGACAGCAGTTGATATCACCGACAATAGCTAGCCGTCTGATGGCAAAGAAAGAGATACTTCTTCATCCTACTTTCCAGAGCTCAGGGGATGCAGGTATAAATATAGGGCTAGATTCCTCTCCGGATTTCCTTTTTCCAAGTTCTAAAGAAAACGAGTTTGGCCGTCATTGTGATCGAGGTGTCAGATAGTAAGATACTTTCGGTGTAAGCTGGATCTCTATTCTCTAGTTACAGGAAAAGCATTGGTCCATGTAGTTGAGTGACGGAAAGTGCCAAATGAAGGGTCAAGTCCGCTCGGCTTAGTTAGACGGATTATTTGACTCGAGCAGCAGCAGGAAGAACATTTGATAGTCGCTGGACCTTTTAACAACAGACAAGTAGTTTGTTCACGTGCTAGTAATAGACTGCATATTCCGCCTTCATCCCCAGAGGCTCAGAGGGGTCCAGGTAAATATAAACTCGATTCTCTATGACTCTTCTTTCTCCAAGTACGAAGTTCGTAATGAACCAACGACAGTATAGCCAAGTAGTAAGATATTTTCGGTATGAGCAGGACCTGTAGCTGGAGAAAGACCTTGGTACACTTGAGTGAGTGATGGACTGGTAAAAAGCTATGACGAAGATTCCAGATTGCTCAAGTGAGGAATGGAGGTTCGAAGTGAACGAAAGCAGGAAAAAATCAAGTGATGGCTGTCAGGTCGTTTGACAATAGCGTGGCCGTGTGGTGGCAAGACACAGATTCTTCCTTGTGCGCAAACTTCTAGCTTCAGGAATCAGGGGACCAACATCCAGGTATAAAGCTATAGTGGATTCGCTCCCGATTCTCTCACCTAGACTTGAGTTTGGCCTCCCCCGGACGTCAGGGGTCAGGATCAGGTAGTGAGGTTTCATCTTCACCAGTACATCTTGAATCTATAGCCAAAGAAGATGAGTGGTTATTGAGTGATACTGGGACTGATAGGAAGCCAAGAGTTAAGACGAAGGGTCGCGACCACTCGAGTTTTTGGACGGACGTTCTGTTTGGACAACAGTAGGAAGAACCAGTTGACGACAGCTGAATCACTTCGGTGACATTGGCGAAGGCTGCCTGGCAGCTACCAAACAGTTTATTCCTCGCGTTTGCTTACTTTCACTTTGTTTAGGGGCCCAGATCAGGTATAGAGCCAGAGCCAGTTCAGTCTCGAAGCTCTTTTCCTCCAAACCTGAGAAATGGATCGAATTTCTCTGATGCCAAATGGTTAGATTCCACTGGGATCGAATCGATTTGCGGACACATAGAAAACCACGCATATTTAATTAACAACTGATCAGGCCACAGGATAAAATGTGAAGCGCGGAATTTTGATATACCAATATTTGCTTCGATGATAGCAGAGAAGCCATTTGGTAGCGGCTAGATCAATCGACAGTACCATCGCTGCAGGATGGAGACAGAGAGTCTCTTCCTCTCTGCCTGAATTCCCAGCTTCACGGGGGTTCATGTACAAATATAGAGCAGAGTTGATCTCGAACCCCTTTTTCTCCAAGCTTGAGAACAAATACCGCATCGAAACATTCTATAAGATCCACTGGCAGAATTCAAATCAGACTTTTGGAAATCGGACGCATAAGCAAGGTTGAGCACTTGAATGAGCCACTGGAAACGGGACAAAGAGCCATACCAAGTCGTATATTCGGTTGAATGACGGTAGAGAGACCAGCTGTTAGCAACTACATTCTTCGAGAATAACCGCGCTATCTGGTGACGACAAACGGCCCTAGATTACTCATCATCCAGGGGACTCAAGTAGAGATATTGAGTCACCTCCGTCTTCTGAATCTTTTGCTCGAGGTTTGCCTGTAAGCTTTCATTAGTGCAGCTTCATGGAGCGAGACTCAGCCAGCGAGGTTTAATTCTCACTGGCGTATCTCGGATCTTTCATCACGGATGTGCATTCGTGGTTGAGTGAAGGAAAGGGAATGCTTATCTAGATTTCTCGGTGTGAGAGTAGGTGGACATCTGACTCGGTGGCGACAGAAAACCCTGTTGGTAGCAGCTCGGTCCCTCGACAATGAATGAGCTATATGACAGTAGCCAACACCTTATTTGGCCTTCACGGTATCCAGGTATAGATCCAGAGCTACTCCTGCTCCCAAGCTTTTCTTCTTCACTAAAATTGAAACAAAACGGCTCCCTTTTGAGTGGCGATCAGATAGTGACATGCATCTCGCCAGTATATCCACATTCTTCAAACACAGCAAAGCATAAGTGGTTCAGCGTCGGGTAGAATCATGAAACAAGGCCGCCCTCTTCGAAATGCGGACTTTCAGCTCAAATGACAACAGAGTAATCATATGATAGTAGGTTAAGGTTCCTGACGGTAACTAGAGTATCTGGGCCCGCAATGAACATCTTTTAAATTATGCTCCCGTCCAGCTCAGTCTTCAAAGGAACTGGAATCTAGGTATAAATGTGGAGACGCCTTGATGCCAAACCTGTTTTTCTCCATGTCTGAAAACAGGTTTAATCAATGCCACGACTTGAAAGATTGTCTCCGATGTAGTGAAGATCAATAGAGCATATTTCCGCCAGTATAGTGTGAGTTCCTAGCCTCAAGCACGCATGGGAATTTGAGTGGCAGGAAACAAAGAATCATGGCCGCTCAGGTTTGTTGTGTGGATTTCCAGCTCAAACGACAGCAGAGGGACAAGTCGGTGAAAGCAAACATCCCTGACGATAGCGTGGCAGTAACGAGGTCAATACCATGTCCCTGGCCTACACCTGACTTCGGGTATCCAACTATAAATATGGCGTCGAGTTCTGTTCCCAACTTCCTTTCCCCAAGATTGGCCGAAAGTCCATCCAAGGGCAATGTCTCTTCCGCCCCGTTGAGAGTCTATAAGTCCAAAGACCTCACCATTATCAGTTCAAAGCCATCATCTTGTCTGTCCTGCTTTCTGAGAGACGTATATCAGAAACAAAGAGCCGAGAGTCGCGAAATACAATTGGAAAATACATACGCTGGCCAGCAGCAGAAAACCCAGTCGACAGCAGCTGGATTCTTTGACTCTGCTCTTTGACAGCGATGTGAAGCTGATTTTCCACGCTGACTTCCAGCCCGTCAGAGGATCCAGACTTAAATTATGGGTCGATCTCGACTCCATTTTTCCCTTCCCATATCTTGTACAATGGATGAGCTGGACAAATGCGGGGTTCTTCCAAGCTGATAGGCATGATGATTCCATTGAACTCGTCAATCCGACTGCCTTGCTCTTTCAAGCCGCAAGACTAAGCACTAAGTCTACAGCCAGACTTCTAATTGGCGGATTGAAAACATCGACCTCGGCACAACAGCAGAAGCATCATCCGACAGCAGCCTGATGTCGTGGAGAAGCTCCTCGGTGCTTGATATGGCAAATAGCAGTACTATATCGCTTGTCATTAGACCCACCAGCCACCGCCGACTCTGCCATCCGCTGTCAAAGGTGTTGTGCTGCTGTTCCAGCTAAGGTGTCCTTTCACCCAGATTCTTGGGGAACTAAACGGGCGCCCTCGATTCCCCGTCCTTTTTGAACCGCCTGTCCTGTGATGTTTTGTGCGGATTTAGATGGCGATGGGGCTGGGGAGTGGGGATGCCGTGGTAGTCGTGAAGGTTCCATTGTAAAAGACCACTTCTTGGAGATCAAAGGTCCTGTAGATCGTGCTCCCTTTTATAGCCAGGGGTTATTCAAATTGGTGGTAGTGACAAACAACCTTAGCTCATCCCTTTACTCAGTCTTAGCCTCAAGGGATATCAAGTATAAATTACAGGTCGATTTCAACCAAACTTCTCCTTCCCATGTCACCATTAGAAGAAGGCTGGACGATATCTCCTATGTCCTTCCCACAAGTGAGCAATTAGCCCATAAAACGCATCACATGCACCGTGGAGAAAGTCTCGTAAATTCGATTGTCTCAACCGTTAAGAAACATCAACGTTGGATGAAATTCCAGCGGTCTTGAGCAGCAAGAGACGGTGATATAAACCTTAGCGCAACAGCAAGAGAGCCGAGTAGACAGCAGCTAGGGCTCTTGACAGCAGCCCTGCCGGCAATAAGCAGCTTTAGCTTTACCTTACGTCTTGCTCTTGTTGACTACACGAGGGGTGCGATCGCAGGGGTCAAATTGGTGGTGTTGTATCCTTCAATGGAGGAGGAAGGTCTGCCGCTTAGAGCTGAGCTTAAGGCTCAGGTCTCTACTGCGCTAGCGCTAGCGCCATGCCTAGGCGCAGGCACGTGCCCGTGCCCGTGCCGCACCGGTCAGGTGACCGTCCCAACAGTTCTCTATATTAAGCTCAGGGGCATCCAGCTATAAATTGCAGCTCTACTTCGACTTCCAACTCTTTTCTTTCAAGTCTCGATGACAAAGGACCCATGAAACACGTTTGACGGCTCCTGGCGGCCTTCTCTCTAAGTGCCTAAGTCGTCCATCGACCACATCGTGGTAGACACTGACTGGTGAATACCATTGTCTGCCTTCAGCAAACAGCGGTGTTAGACCTAGACGACAACATTACTCGGCACTCGACAGCAGCAAAGTCCTGCCAGGACACTTATGATCTCTGGCCTCTTTCCCAGCTTTGGCGTCTCGAGTAACCAGACTCGTTGCGTTCATTGTTCACGAGATTATTGCTATGGATTTAATTTCTACGTCCGGTTATACACACCTGTTGCAGTGGGCACTGTTATTCTCCAGCAAAGCAACGAGCAAGATCACATGGAATACCTCATACAGCCGGCAGCCCACAGCCTTACTTCTTTGGGTTGCAGTGAGGTATTTGTCAGTTTACGAGTCCATGGTGGAGTAGATGGTGGAGCTGAGGCTGTGTGTGGCTCGTGGGATGTAATGATAGTAGGCCCGAAAACGATATCCAAAGGGCAGTGTGCATTGCACCGGGCACAATCACTTTGAATTTCTGCAAGAATGACGCGACACATGCACGCCCACTGTTGCTAAGCACCCAAAAGAGATGATAAGAAGACTGGAGAGAAAAGAGCTCTTGGCACACGATCTCAGCATATATATAAGACTATATGCTGACTAAGCTACGCTGAGAGCCTGAACACTTCTAACACCCACAGTCAGCTTGACAGCTTCCAAGGTTCCTGCCGACTTGCTAACGCTGAGGCTATGCACGAGCTCACAGAGCCTCCGCCACGATTCAAGGAGGGCACGTCTTCCCACAATGCAGAAGACGTTTCAGCAAGCCTTTCAATCCCACCACGTGACTACTCCGCCCTCGGTCTTTCCATAATCCACTGCGGTCTCAATCTTCACCGGATGGGTAAGTACACAACAGCCTTGCCTTCCAGCATACTTGGCTCTCACTTTAGTCTCTTACCCAGCTCCAATCGGATCACGTTTGGATCCTCGCGATCTTGATGAGGGCGACAAAATCAACATTATCTTTGGGATCATCGCCGCTGCTATCGGTCTCATTGGCCTCCTTATTGCCTGGCGCACCTTGCAAGCACAAGCTATACAAGCTGTAAACGGTATACAGACACATTCGCTGGTTGACCAAGACGGTCTCAAGCAAATTTCTCCATCGTCAACTGGACTCTTGAAGTCTCAAGTTTTGTTCTTTCTTTGTCAGCAAGGTCACACAGTGATTCTATTTTTAGAGCTCAAGCTAACGCCAGTTTGTGGCCCGTGCAAAACTCCATCGAAAACAAACCCAAGTCCACGGCAGCGAAATCGAAACGGACGACTTCACTCAATCTCACACCGAATCTCGAATCTCGAGTGACCCCATCGAAGAGTACAGGGTCTAGCGAGGCCTTGCCTACCGTAGCAGCCACCGCCTCTGTGCACGGAGATCTGCGACAGATCGCAAACGAGCGGAGCACTAGCCATGGGATCGGGAGAAACAACATGTTGCTCGAGCCCGATCACACGACGGAGCGAGCAGTAACCCCTCTATCGGACTCAGCAACAGATGGGATGCCTCCCATCAAAAGAGATTCCCCCAACCAGGTTGGCGGACGAGACTTCTTAGGGCACTGGGTTAGAAGGGTGGAGTCTCCGCTGGGAGTGATGATCACGGCATGGGAATTATGGGTGAGGGAGATGTGTGAGGATTGCTACGATACATAGGTAGGGCTCGATGGATGGGCTCGGGAGCTTGGTTAGCATCGTTACGATGTTATAGATGGCTGTATTGCCATGAAAGAAGCGGCATTATGAGGGATGGAGTTATGATTATGTACCAGATGGAATGGCTAGAGGCTTTGGAAGACGGATACACAAAAAACCATCGCAATCATGAGCTGGGAGACTTGCTTTGGATCTGAGTTTATGAGTTGGGCTAAATCGATACTTCCAGATAGCTAACATTTTGTAGATATACCCCCTTGCTCCCTTGAGACGTCTGATGCTGAGTAAGAAGCGAGAGGTCGTAAGGGGTAGAATCGAAGAAACACAACTCGACCAACAGCACAAAAGCAAATTGGAGGCAGCTGGTTTTATCGAAAACAGCCGGGTCTCGAGAGCAACAAACAGCTTGAGCTGACTTGTTCCAAATCAACCTAGCCCGCCTACCTCGTAGGATTGGTCAGGTATAAATACCAGGCTAACTTTGGTTCCAAGACTTTCTTTCCCATGGGCAAGGTTATCATCCTTCAACAATCATTGGACATTGCCGCAAGTTTGCTTTGATTGCATGAATGCAGCAGGATTTCTAGAACAAAACATGCAGCTACCATCCGTATTGCTCAAGCTCAGATCCTGACCCAAAAGCCAGAACTCGTACAAAGTGAAGTTGAAAAGACCTCCCTCGATACAACAGCAAAGAAGAAAAGCGACGGCAGCCTCGTTCCCTGGCAATGCTCTCGTGCTTCGGCAACAAGTATTTCGAGGTCATTCTTACTGCTCTACCTTGAGCAGATCCAGATATAAATATGTGGATGACTTCTGTTTCTGACTTTTCTTTCCCAAGCTTACGAGCTAAATGAAGACCGTAACATGTGGACTTTCCTTTTTGCGCAAGGCCAAATATAGCGAGCCTACTATCGCAATGATTTGACTTGGTGGCTACAGCTACCCTAGCTTCGAGGGATATCGCTGCTGGATAAGAATATACCTGGGATAATGAAGGCAGAATTGACAAAGCTTAGTGGCCCCAACAGCAAAAGAGCTACTCGACAGCAGAGGAATCCTTCGGCGGTAGCATTTGCGATAGTGCGCTTGGCTAAAGCACGTGTTCGTCCCTTAGCTCCAGTGGTCGAAGTTCTGACTGATCCAGGTATAAAATATGAGCTTATTCCTCTCTCAACTTTTCTCTCCCAAAACAAATAGGCGCAGAGAACTCTCTCACCCTGGACATGACTTGGCAATTCCAGCGCGCCCCTTTTTCGAGTTTGGAAGTTCATGAATCTTACTGCCATACGATTCCGACGGTCAAGTCGTTCGTCCCGCTGTCCGCTTGTCTCTAGGTAGAGACACGAACACCAGATAGAAAGCCAGAAACTGCAAGAAGCAAATCTAACAACACACACCCCAACGAACAGCAGAAACTCTACGCGGCAGGAGCTGGAGCCCTCGAGAGTAGACTGGCTTCTGGTGACAACAAAAGCCTTTTCTCTACTCAGCTTCGAACCGATTCAGGTATAAATATAATATTGGTTTCTGTCCCCAAGTTTCTTTCACACATTTTCCAACAATACCGAAGCGATTCTACAGACAAGATTCGGCGTCTTTTGCATATCTTCTTTAAGGGTCTAGAAGTTTAGGGACGTTGACATTAATACGGTGACACTAAAAAGATATGCAGATACTGAAAAAAGGTGCGAAATCGTGATATGCAAGCTCGACAACGTACAACTTACGTCCCAGCGAATGGCAGAAAAAGCGGTCGAAAACAGCCGAATCTTTTGACAACAGCATGACGGTTTGACAGTGAGCGTATTAAAGGAGCCCACAATCGTATTCCTTCCCTTGGCTCCACTCTGCAGGGGGTCCAGCTATAAATATCAGGCCGGTGTCAGCCTCCAACTTTTCCTTTCCAAGTCTTATCGTAGACATCAAGACGGATCGAGGCAAATTACTGCAGATATCTGAGACGCAAAATGACAAAGCCTAGCCATTGCACATATATGTCTTAAGAATGAGCTTGTATATGCATTGCTGTATTGAGAAGCGTAAATAACAGACCAAGAACTAGTAGCTTTAAAGAAAATAGGACGGCACTATCCTTCTCAACGCAACAGCGGACAACGCAATCGACAGCAGCACAATCGCTTGACAATAGCATGGCTGCCTAGAAATGACCTAGTGATAGAGGGTCCCAGCATCCTGCCCCTTCACTTAGCTTCAGCGTCCAGGGATCAAAGTATAAATACCAAGTTGACTGCAGTCTGTAAGTTTTCTTTCTCGAGTTCACTAGATGTCAGACCAACCGATTACTCTTCAGACACATGAATCCGGAATCTCTTTTACCATACATGCATGCTCGAAATGATCAACTCGGGACGAATTGCCCTGCCACCTCAAGCAACACGGATGCTGAACGAAAGGCTGGTAGTCCTAAAAAGCAAAATACGGCATTAACCGACTCAGCGCAACAGCAGGGTAGCCAATTGACAGCGGCCTTGGTCCTTGACAACATCCCTGCCGCTTCGCAGTGCCGGACAATTTTCTCTCATTCCCCTTCTTCAGCTTGAGCCATCAGGGGATCTAGGTATAAATATCAGGGTGGTGTCAGTTCCAATCCTTCTTTCCCAAGATTATCCTCAATGTTCTCCAAGCTGACTGCAGGCTTCTGAGACACATGAATCCAAAAGTCTCATCACTATACATGTTGCAGGATCATGACAACGAATTTGTGAAAGCGCGGCCATCTATCTTAGAAAACAAAACTGCTAGACAGAAAGCTAGTAGTCCTAAAGAGTAAGAGACGGCAATACCCACCTCAACTCAACAGCAGGCAAGTGACTCGACAGCAGCTTCGCTACATGATGACAGCCTGAGCCTCCCATCAGGCATGGACAAACAGCCTCAGCTTGTTCCCAGCTTCAGTCTCGAGGGTCTTCAGGTATAAATACCAGGCTGGTTTTAGTTTCCAAACTTCTCCTTCCCAAGCCTTTTGCACTGATCAACAACTCTTGCATGTCGAGGTAAATTATTGAGCACCTGTAACCACACCAGGTTGTCTTAATCGTCCGCTCGTATACAAAGCTTCCGTGCTACCAAGAGACATCGATAGGAGTTAACAGGCCATGAGTGGTGAAGAATACCCATCGACATAGCAGTACCAAAGCTGTCCGACAGATTTTGACTCTCTTGACAATAGCATAGTCACCTGACAGTAAGCCAGTGTTACAGAGCATTACATCATCCCTCCCCACACCGCTTTCAGCTTCAAGAAATCGAGGTATAAATATCAGGCCAATCTCAATCTCCAACCTTTTCTTTCAAGTCTCGCCGGGGCACTAGAAAGACGACATGGGCGAAGACGACGGAACACTGCAGACTCTGCAACGCAGAAGTCCAGAAGCCTCGCCGTTGTACACATGATATGGTTGTGAACATCAAAGTTGTATTTGCACTGCCCGGCTGAGTTCTGTCTTGGGAAGCGCGAATACCAGATAGAAGACTTGTAGTTTGAGGAGCAAAGACACGGCAACATTCACCTCAATGCAACAGCAGGAAAGCCAACAGACTGCAGCTCGAACTTCGCGGTACGAGAGTAGTCTCGCCGTCTGGCAATGAAAACAGTCTCGGCTTTGTTCCCAGCCTTTGCCTCAGGCCTCAGGGGTTTCAGGTATAAATATCAAGCCAGCCTGTGTTTTTATTTTGCATTCCCAAAACAGACAAGATACAACATTTGACTACAGATTATCTGAGCACCAAAGACCAGAAAATTTGCAATATCATGTCATTGTGGTACCAACTCGTAAATACTGCTGCATTCTTTCCCAAAAGACACGGAGGTAAAACAATAAGCCAGCAGTAATAAAGAGCACGCACCTTGACGTAACAGCATAATAGCCAGCCGACGGCAGCTTCCCGTGTTGATGATAGTCTCGCCGTTTGGCAATGAAAAGTGTCTCAGCTTCCATTATTCCAACCCTCTGCCTCAGGGGTTCGTGGTATAGATTATAAGTATCAGGCCACCTTCCGCGTTTAACTCTTCATTCCCAATTCACCCACGTAAAATGTCGCATTTGAATGCAGATGCTCTTGGGTGCCTGGAACCAGAGTTCGCCGTATCGAGTCATTATGGCGCCAACTCGTCAATACTGCTGCCGTTTTCCCCAAGAGACACCGAGGCAAGACAAGGAACCAGCAGTGATACATAACACGCACCTTGACGCAATAGCAGAGTAGTCAATCAACAGCAGCTCGGCTCTTTAACAACAGCTTCGTTGCCTTGCACTGTCAAGCTGTCTTCGACCATCTGAGCTTACAGTGGGTGGAAAAAAGTCTGAATACGGCATACATTCTCCGCTGGATTGCGAATATCCTAAATAATCAGAAATAATAATATTCCCAATAATTTGGAATTTCCCAGATTACTTGGAATATTTTAAAGCATTTGGAATGTTCCTAGTTATTGGGAATATTCCTGCTTATTTGGAATATTTGCAATTATTTGGAGACTGTAGACCGTATTCAGACTTTTTTTCCTCCCACTGTATCCCTTCCTCCAGCTTCAGTCTTCAAGGCCTTCAGGTATAAATACCAGATCGACTCCAGTTTCCAGACTTCCTTTCCCAAGCCCTTTGATGACGGTGAAGGCAATTCATTGCAGAGTCTCTGGGCAGCCGAACCGAAGTCTCCATATCGTGTCAGTGTGCTATCAGCTCGTGAATACAGCTGCTCTGTTCCCAAATGCCTAAAAGACATTGAAACTTGATGCCATGAAAGGCATAAGTAAGGTGAAAACGTTCACCTTGACGCAACAGCAGTGATGGTTTCCCGGAAGTACCCCAGAAAGATTGACAACAGACCACCATACATGACGGCGGTGCAGTGTGCTGACAGGTAGATCGCGAGATGCGATGACATGACAAAACCAGGATCGATAAGCGGAAGCAAATAGTGACCTAGCTTCATTCCTCGTGTACCGTCCCCACTTTCTCACTTTTGCTCAATCAGTTTGCTATAGCTATAAAACCATTTTTACCGTAATCTCCAGAAAATTTAACGCATTTTGGTGTGCGATTTATATTTATCGACGTGCAACAAAATAATGTTGAAACGTACCCAAGCGTTCTTATTGCTGGAATTCGGTATATGCTTAGCGTGCTTTGCAAAGCTAGGCGCCTAGCGCCCTCCTGCTACTACTTTCCACTACGAACTTGCCACCACAAGCTCACCGTTTTTGTTGCACGTCGAGATTTGCGCACTGCGGCTCTAAGCCCTGATACTCCTTGAAGCGGGTAAAGTCACTATTTGTTTGAATTTGTGGATTGTGAGCTCGGAGCTGGTCCCCAATCATGCTACAAAATCGAGATATAAGGTGTTTTACTTTCAACAAGCCTGTTGTAGCTAAGAAACTATGTCTGCAGCAATCTCCAGAAAAAATGACGCATTTTGGTGTGCGATGCAGCGATTTATATTTTTATCGACGTGCAACAAAACGATGTTGAGATTTAACCAAGCACTCTCATTGGCTGGAGTTCGGTATATTCTTAGCGTTTTTTGCAGGCTAACAGCCTAGCGCGCTCCTGCTACCACCTTACGCTACGAGCTTACCACCCAAAGCTCGCCAGTCTTGTTGCACCTCCAGATCTGCGCATTGCTCGCATTAGTGCCTCCTTCAACTAAGCCCCCAAGGCCCCTTGGAACGGGGGCCCATTTCTTGGAACTTGGGAGCTCATAGCCTCATCCCCAACCATGCTATAAAAACCGAGAATCGAAGTGTATTTCGATTCTTGCTTTCAACAAGCTCGTTATAGCAATAAGACTATTTTTACTGTATTCTCCGTAAAATTTGACGTCTTTTGATGTGCGATTTGTATTTTTGTCGACGTGCAACAAAACTGAATAGAGCGCTATGATTGGCTGCGGTGGGATATATACTTAGTGGTTCTGCAAAGCTAGGTGGGTAGTGCGCTTCTGCTACCGCTGTTCGCTAGCCGACTGGAGATCCGTCGCGGATTTGGTGGAATTTCGCTCGCGGTGGGGGAGACTTTGCGTGCGACAGACTTTTGATGAAGGCGGCAAATCTATCATTTGGGTCCAGATCCTAGCGCTCAATGGTATTATCCCGTAGCCATGTTCAAGAATGCAAGAGGTTTGGGCATTATTTCATTTGTGAAGGAGTGTATTTATTGGAACTAGCCACCTACCTAAGCAGAAACTTACAAGTGCGCTAACTACCGAATCCTTTTGTCTTGCAGTTGTACTTGGCAGCCATCTCAAAAAGACCTACCTCTAGGCCCATACTTCTCGGAACTCGAGCAGGTCTCTCTGTCCGTAAACCTCTCCAGCAACAGTCAGGATAATGTCCACAGTAGCCCTTGTGTGTTTCGTAGGCCTTTCCTCCTCTTCCTCGTCAATTTCCCCTTTGTCCAATTCCCCATCTTCAGCTTCCTCGTGCCTTGGTGCCTCGATAGGAGGCTCCTGTCGGACAACATGCTCTTCGGTCGCTTCCTCCTCACCTCCTCCGCCACTAATCCTCGCAAGCAAGCGAGCTTTCGCAGCCTCAAAGTCTTCTTCCTCATCGAGGGGTATCTCATCCGGATTGACGGCTGCGTCTTCACCGTCGACATCTCCAGCGACATTTTCACCGTCCTGCTCACCATCCTCACCCACGTACTCACCCTCCTCACTCTCTTCACCCTGCTCGCCCTCCTCATCCCCTCCACCCTCCGCCTCCGCCAGCGCCCTAACCATCTCCCCCCCACCCTTCTTCCACCCCAAACTAACCTTAACCCCCACCTTCCCCAAATCCCTCACCACCCCCACCTCCTCACTCGTCATCTCCCCCCTATCCGGCAACCTCGCCAACAACGCCCACAGCCACCTCCCCGTCCTCTCATCAATCTCCTTTCCCGCTTTTAACAAGCCTCCCTGTCCCTGTCCAATCAGTCCCAACAACCTAAGCGCATGACTTCGACACATGCTAGCAATCTGTGCTGGCACGGGGTCTGTGCGTTTGAGACGCCAGAGCCATTGTCTGATTGTGCGCACGGTTGAGTCGACGATGGCGGTGTGGTTGAGGTCGAGTGCGAGGATGGCGGATTCGGGGACGGGGGCGTGGAGTTTGCTGCGCAGGGCTAGGAAGCGGGTGATGATGGAGGAGAAGTAGACTTCTTGGGGGTCTTTTTCTTTGGTTGTGACGTTTTCGTCCCGGGCTGAGGTGTTTGGAGAAGGAGGGGAGACGGGTGCAGCGGTGTAGGCGCCGTCCTTATAGTAGCCTCTGAAATCACCCGTGCCGTCTTCATACATAGAGCGATCTGGTTCATCGGTAGGCAGCGAAGGGCCAAGTTTGGGGGCTACGAGCAAGTTGGGGATTTGAGCTGCTTCTTTCCTATAAAGGCAGTCAGCAACTGCTCAAATTCTGTTTCAGCCAAACCGACTCGTATAAAAAACAAACATAGAAGTTGGAAAATTAGGGCAGAATAATCGTACCTAACAGCTTTCAAATATCTCAGCGCCTGCTCTGCAGTCATTGCTTCTGGGTCATCTCCAGTCCCACCATCCTCAAACATATATTCTTGCTCCACAGACCATTCATCGAGGCCTGGCAGAGCACTCCGTTGGCCGTAGGTGGGATCAACTCGAGGCTCGACTTTGCTGGCGCCCATGATGCCGTCGGAGTCGTCGCGGCGAGGGCGTTTGTTGGCGTCGTAGGGGCCATTCTGGCGCTGATTGTTCTTGCGTTTGACCATTGCTGCGACCTGTTCTTACCAATTTGCGTCGATTGAGCCGAGTTAGACCGAATTTTTTTGTCAGGATGGAAGTGGGTGTCGAGAACTTCGAGGTCAGAAAGCTTAAGCTGAGCCTCGTGGATTTTGCTCAGCCTCGTGCGGCGCGTGTTGTGGCGTCGGCCAATTGGAACGCGCGGTTTCGCTATTTCTAACCACGCTAGCACCTCAGGCATTTTTGGGGACATGGATGGGAAATTGATGGGAATTGCAACTCGACTTTGATTTTTCACGTACTACGGCGAACTTTTGGACTTCGGTGAGAATCACAGGTTAGAGCCATGTTGACCGTCCAAAGAGCTCGCCCTGCCTGTGGCGCATGTCGACTGCACCTGTCGACTTTATTCGAACACGGCTTTACCAGATCCTCGTCCATCGTCCCAAGAACTCGGAATCTCTATTCGCGGTCCTACCTCAATTCCCGAATATCCTCACAATCGCAAATACGCCGCTTCAGCTCTCCTACTGAAAACGAAAATGTCAAATCGAAAGCTTCTGGAGAAGAGGAAACCGAGATTGACTTGAAGCCAAGTGCGGAAGAGAATAGAGCTACAGCTATACAAGCACGAAAGACATTCGGGGATACGCTGCCGAAAGATTACTTGACGAAAGAGGAATATGTTATTTACGAGCGATTGTATGGTCCTCCGCTGAGGGAAACGAGGGGAGAAGATGTGATTGATTTGCTGGAGCCCTCGGAGACCGAACCGAAGAGGAAAAATGTCCTGATGAGGGCTGATGGTTTTGGTGGCTTTGAGGAGGTGTTGGTTGATGGCATGAATGAGTTGGAGATTGAGGCCAGCGTACAGGAGGCGCAGAGGGAGCTAGAGGAGCTAGAGGAGTTGGAAGGGAAAAAGGGGGAAGAGCAAATGCTCTTTAATGAGACAGAGGCAGAGAGGGCCGAGCTCGAGGATGCAGAGCTGGAAGCGGAGCTTGAAGCAGAACCCGAGGGAGCGGATATCAACACGACCGAGGATGGACAGGACTTTTTACAAGTGTCGAGCACAAATCAGAGGGAAGCGGAGGTCTTACAACGTTTGAAGAGGGACATGGAAGCTTCAATGGCGAAAGCAGCTGAAGAAGAGGATATCGACGAAGAGTTCGAAGAAGAAGAAGAGGAGGAGGAGTACGAGGAAGAAGAGTTGGAAGAGGAAGAAGAGTACGAAGACGACAACGGCTACTACGCCGACTCGCGCTCTCATCCCAACACCATCGCCGGCCGCTTCACCACGCACCCATCAACCCTCACCCTCCCCGCCGACCAATTCGTGCTCCCCATCACCGAACTCCTCGAACGCACCCACCCGAAACACATCAAAGACGCCGCCGAGCGCGCCTTCGGCGGTCCCGGCCTCCCCTATTCCAGCGCAACCCCTGGTTCGAAAAAGCACCTGCCCCAAAAGCACATCGGTCTCGAAGCCGGCCAGAACAAAATGAGCGAAGTAGAGGCTGACGCCTACATGGCGGGCGTAATGCCTGGTGTCTACTCCGCTATCATGTCCACCCTCGTGGAAACCCGGAAACGCCTCGGACGAGACTGGATCCGCGATATGCTTTCGCGCCCCGGTAGCGAAGGACCACGAATCCTCGACGCAGGCGGAGCAGGTGCTGGTGTCGTTGCGTGGCGCGAAATCTTCCAGGCTGAGTGGGATTTGATGCGTGATGAAGGACTTGTGCATGGCGATGAAGCACCGTTGGGGAAATCGACTGTGCTTACAGGCCCTGATGCTCTGCGTCACCGAATGTCGAGATTTTTGAACGAGACAACTTTTCTTCCTAGACTGCCTGATTATTTCCACGCTTCTAGTGGAGAGGAACGAATAGATGGCGCCCCAGCACAAGCAGGACGCAAGCAATTCGACGTCATCATCGCCCCACACACCTTATTCCCCCTGAAAGAAGACTACCGCCGCCGCAACCAAGTCGAAATCCTCTGGTCCCTCCTCGACCCGTCCGGTGGCGTTTTAATCCTCCTCGAAAAAGGCCTTCCCCGGGGTTTCGAAGCCATCGCAGGCGCCCGTTCGCATCTCCTATCCCACAAAATCTCCTCTCCAAACAGCGAATTCATAGAAACGGATCTTAACTCTCCCGAGGGCGCTACGGAAAGCGATACCGCAAGATTTGTGGAAAAAGAACAGGGCATGATCGTAGCGCCCTGCACAAATCACACAAAATGCCCCATGTACACAATCCCCGGCCTGTCGCCCGGCCGCAAAGATTTCTGCCACTTCAGCCAGCGCTTTATTCGGCCGCCGTTCTTGCAAAGATTGCTGGGAGCGAAGGGCCGTAACCACGAAGACGTGAAATTCAGCTACCTCGTCGTGCGCCGTGGTATCGACAACCGTGTCACGTCAAACATTCTCCAAGGCCCCGAAGCTACAGATAATGCATTCGAGGGCTACGAATCAACCTTCGAAGAATCTCCAGACGCCAAGCAGGCCGGGGAATGGCTGTCTGACAAAGACGGTCTAGTAGAAAAGCTACAAGAGCAACGTGCGTTTAATACGCTGAGCTTACCACGCACGATACTGAGCCCGTTAAAGAGGCGCGGCCACGTAACCCTCGACGTCTGCACGCCCTCCGGCACACTCGAGCGCTGGACCGTCCCCAAATCCTTCAGCCGCGCCGCCTACCACGACGCGCGCAAAGCGTCCTGGGGCGACCTGTGGGCCCTCGGTGCCAAAACCCGCGTATCTCGTTCTGTGAGACTTGGAAAGGGAGGAGATGGGAAAAAGCTGACGCCTGAGGAGGCGGTTAAGCAGGGGAGATTGGTGAAGAAGGGGAAGGGGATGAAGGGACAGGCGAAGTTGAGTGGGAAGATGAAGAGGAAGAATGTGTTTGAGTTGGGGGTGAGCGAGCAGGAGGGGTTGGATGAGGTGAGGTTGGTGAAGGGGGGGAGGGTGGATAGGGGGAGGAGGACGAAGGGGGGGAGGGTGCCGAGGGTGGAGAAGAAGATTGGGTTGGACGATTTCTAATTGGGTGTCTTTGGGCGGCTAGGGGGTGTGTGTAGGATTAGGAACTGAGTGGGGAATAATGAGTGGTGTATACTATACGGCGTCCAGACCTGAACGGATACAACATGGGTCTGCCGTTGTACAGTATTTGTAGAACTAGAAGATCATAGGGGAAAATTCCCTTCTCATATGGACTAATGAATAGTACACTTTGAACAAGAAGCAACGCCGGAAATATGCATTTCGTGACACCATAGCAATGCAGCTGATACATTCGTTCGTGGGATTCTGTCCGTCGTAGAGCATCTACTCACACATGCCTAACCCATTACGCTAGCCATACGCCCAATTCCCAGCCCCTTTTCATGCTCAGCAAACCAGCCCACCTCGCCTATGAGTTGTAAGGACTTTGCCACAAATGCCATATTCCCATTGCCAGAGCAAATAATAGTGGCCAATACCGACTCACCAAGAACACAGAACGCCGTGCGCCAATTGCTAGTGTGCAAGGATAGCTCGCAATGATTGGCAAGCTAATGAATGCTTCAAGTGTGAATGAATCCGGCGACAAGTCAGATGTGAGATGTGGGGTTTGGGGGCTTGGAAGACGATGCTGGAGTGGTGTCTGAGGGGGTGGCTGTGGGTTCGGCGGGCTTGGTGGAATCGGCAGGGTTGGTAGAGTCGACGGGCTTGGTAGATGAGGTGGGTTCGGTAGGTTCAGCAGATGCGACAGTCTGGGGAGTGTCGACAGTTTCAGACTCAGATGGACGGGGAACATCTGGAGTTGACAGCTCTACTGAGGTTTCTGGCTCAGGGGCTAGCTTGGCAGCCACTTCAGTGTCCGGTTTTGTCACAGCAAGAGGAATGTTCTCCTTCTTGTCGCTCTGTTCACTCTGTCCGCTCTTCTCCTTCTGGTCATTGCCAAGATCCTTTTTCACCGACTCCTCATGCTTCTGCGACATCTTCAGCGACTTATCGACCTGGCCAGTTATCTTTTCAATCTCCGCCTCCAGCTTCTCATCCCGCGTCGTGGGCTTCAATTTCTTGACAGCCTGCTCCGCCGTCGTCCCACCCACCTCACGCCACAGCGCTTCTAACTCGTCAATCCAACCCAGCTCTTCAGCTAGCTCACGGACAGACTCATCAATGTCGCCTAGCATGAGCACATCATCACCTCGATAACCTAGATCGCCCACCGCTTCCAGATTCATCAACACCCTCGGCACCCCGTCGTCCACCATCATCGGTAGTCTCGAGAACGGCGCCACCTGCAAACTCGTCCCAATCACGAAGGCCAGATCCGCCTCGCGTGGTACATCAATCGCCGCGAAAAAGCTACCAGGCAGCGCCTCTCCGAAGAATACAATGTCCGGCTTCACCAGACCATCGCATTCGTCTCTGATGCAGCGCGCCGGCTCAGCTTCCTCGACAGCCTTCCTCATCATATCATCTGGAAATTCCGTCTTACACTCAATGCACCGCTGAGTAGCAAAACTTCCATGAGCTTCCACGATCTTATCCGCCGGCACACCAGCCGCGCGTTCCAAACAGTCAATATTTTGCGTAAAGCACATCTTCAACATTCCCTTCCTATGCAACAGTGCAATAAACGCATGTCCCAACGTTGGCTTGAACTTTCCCGGATACAGTTCTTTCGCAAGTGTGTAGAACGGATAAGGATTCTCGCGGAAGAAGCCGATTTCGAAGACAGCTTCGGGGGATGGGAGGTTGAGGGAGGCTAGGTTGTTGTATAAGCCGGTTTCAGGAGAGCGGAAATCGGGGATGCCGGCTGAGGTGGACAGGCCGGCGCCAGCGAAGACGACGATGTTGCGGGGAGAGTGGGTTTTGATGAAGTGGATGAGGCCGGGGAGGTCGGCGCTGGGGAGGGTTTGGGGATCGCCCGGGTCGCGGGGGGTGCTGCCTTCTTGACCCATTTTGAGAGGATGGGGACGAGGTGGTTTGGAGTGGAGGGTGGCGACGACAACGTATGGTAGAGGTTGAGTGTTTCAGGCTTGGTGTTTCAGGCTTGGTGTTTTGTAGGTTCTTGGTTTGAGGGTAGGAGATTTGAATCTTGAGACGCGAGAAAGAACAGGAAGCTTGAGGTGGCAACGATTCGGTATCAAGGCTGACTGACACTCATGTCACAGTTTGCGTATGGAGTGAGTTCAGCTGCAAGTTGTTTGTCTTGGATAGCTTTTGAGAGATTCGCGGGGTGTTTGTTATCGCGATAAGACCACTCGGCATCTCGGCCTACATCATCCCGTAGCGTCGGGTTGTCAGCCCGACAGTCACGATACTGTGCACGGCGCGCCAGAGGCGCGCGCCACGCTTTCGACCGATTATTGGTGCGCATAGGTTTATACAATGCTATAAATTAAAATACTGTATTTTCGCGGCCGCTCCTCCGGTCGAGAGCTTTGCTTTCTCCCTACGTCGCGGACCCGAAATGGCTGGCTATAGCTAGCTGGCTGGCTGTGGCTGGGGACCATGTTTATGACGTCACTACCTATCTTCCGCAAGCGTCTTTTGTGGAGCAAACAACCCTATGTAGATCGGGATTTCTGCGGGTAACCGGCAAATTGTTTTTCCCTGCACCGGATAGTCTTTGCCCTTCGGTCGAAAGCACATCCCTTCAGACAGCCCCCAACTCCATCCAGCACCATCCAGCTTGAAGGCCGCAAGGCTGAGCGGAGATGATGCTCATTTGTGTAACTTGTAAGTGGTTGGTGGCAAGGCGTGCGAGCTGTTGTCGCCTTGCCTTCTCGTTTGTTCCTCGCTTTTTCTCTATTTTCTTCTCCAGCAGGCAGCAAACAATCCAACTTCGATCTTGCTTCGTCTCGTTCTACTGTATATCACAGTACCACAATCTCAGTAGGCGTCCTCGGGAGCCAGCTATTATTCCCTCAGATTTGCTCTGTCCTCGTGCCTCCCAACCGAGCCACGGCACCTTCGGGCGGTGCTCTAGCATCCTTTCATCTTCAAGATCAGTGACTACGCCACTTTGGCTAGAACAGAGTATCAGCTACGGTCTACTCATCTGCCTAGTCGCAGCTACGAACTGTCTTGTACCACCTACAGCTGTTACCATCACTTCAAAGCACCTGTCAAAATCGCATCCTACTGTATTGAACATACCACCCTTCTCTCCACCGGTTATCCTGTATAGTCCTGCGACCCTTCCTCCATCGATTCATCGCTATTACCTCCCTCCTTGCGAAAACTTTTGCTCAGCATCTTGGCGACTTCCACTCTTCATCTCATCGATCATTCACCTGCCTAAGAGGACTCTTCCCTCCGTCAAAGGGACCGTGTCACCCATAGCAAAAGCTGTCCAGCCGCCCAAAAACTATCACTCCCTATCAATTCGCCTACACCACCCAACTTTACGCAATGCCTTCTACCGAGCATCATTACAAACTTTTGCGCCAAGACATCCCCCAGATTCGACTCCTGCGCCTCCACCCCGGCAAGTCCCTCCAATATATCACAGCCACCCTTATCAAGCATACTCTTGGAACCCAGCGAAGATTTGAGGCACTCTCCTATTGCTGGAACCAGTCGATTGAGGACACCCCCAATTTCATAAAGCTGAATGGCTCGCCTTTCCAAGTGACGACTAATCTCTTTGATGCACTCTGGGCTCTACGGAGGAAGAGAAAGGTCCGGGTCATCTGGATCGATGCTATCTGCGTGAATCAACTCGATCTTGAGGGGCGCTCTTTTCAAGTTCAGCTTATGACCAAGATCTATACCGAAGCTATCCGCACTATTGCTTGGATAGGAACGGAATCGGAGTGGAGTCCCCGAGCGATCGGCTTCCTACGCTCTATGGATATACTATGGAGATATCACAGTAGAGAAGATCGCATGCCTGATGGCGAGCGGCGAGCAGCATTAAAGGCGACCATTTCGAAAAGCGAGTACCTACGGGCTATAATAAGCTTAGGTGTTTTCCAAGACCTGGCCCAGCGACCCTATTGGAATCGAATATGGATTGTGCAGGAAATTGCTCTTGCAAAGGAGGTCATTGTCCAATCTGGATTAGATATGATTCACTGGTCCCGGTTTCTGGATGCTCTATTTAATTTAGGACATGTGTTACTTGGGACTGCCCTCATCCATCAAAACTACATGTCGTCAGATGGAATGCGCGCCATATACTTCGTTGATGTCCTTCGAGATATCATACGACAAGATAATAATCTCACCTTAGCAGATCTGGTGTTGTCTTTGAGATTCGCCGAGGCAACTGACGCCCGTGACAAAGTATATGCTCTTTTAGGCCTTCTACTTCATCCGCCCATTGAGCCAGATTATTCAACTCAAAATACGGCTGAAGAGCTTTATACCAGTCTTGTGCAGAGTACCGTGAAGGAGCAACGGTGTCTGGATATTATTACGATGCGAGCGGGTATTCCGCAAGAGAAAGATCTTCCTTCGTGGGCTCCGGACTGGAGCTTATTTCCGAATTCTCGTGGAAAACAAGCACGATCACTTATAATCAGGCACTCAGACCCAAATATCTTCAGCCAATTCGCGCTTATTGGTGACAACCGAAAATTCGTCATAGAGGGCGATGTGATTCGGTTCGAGGAGTTCACAGCTGGAGGTCTTAGCAAGTCCGAGGTCAGCTTCGCGAAAGTGTCGACGGCTACAACCATGACCACCAAAGGCTTGTTCCTTGGTCAAATAGACCGCCTAGGGAAGGCCATGACCCATCCCTCCAATTTTCAAGCCAAAGAAGATGAATTCGATGATCCTTTCTGGGAGAGCATGATTTCTTGGGAAGCAATCTTGCTTGAGTGCTTCGGGAACTGTGTACGAGACGATGGAAACGAGAAACTCACCGATGTTGTTGATCGGTGGCTCGAGCTGACGACTTTACACGCAAGAAACATGAACGATGAGCTTCCCGGCGGCAACGATGCTCTCATGTCAACACGGAAGCAGATCAAGACTAGTAGGGAGGCAAAATATGCAGCAAACGGACATTTGAAGTACCACGGAGACCAGTGCCTTGTCAGAGCTTTTGTTTGCACACTGTTCTGCAAACGTTCTGGCTTGATTCAGTGGATTAGTGCAGAAAAATACGCCTCATTTTGGAACTGGGATGGTGACCCTGAGTCTAGGCGTCAAGCATGTGGTGATGATGCGTATAACATGTGGTGGGCGAGAAAAAGGAGGCTCGTTGTTTTGGACAACAAATACATCGGCCTCGTCCCAGCAGATACGAAGAAGGAGGACTCGGTTGCCATTCTCTACGGGTGCTTCGTGCCTGTGGTGCTCGGTGAGCGAGACGGCAAACTGCAGCTGATCGGCCCAGCATACATACACGGCCTCATGTTCGGAGAGGCACTCGAGGACAAGTCTTTTGAGGAAAGAACGTGGACTCTGTTCTGAAGTTCGGAAGAAGACTAGTTTCAACCCGGACTTTCCACAACCAAACATCCAGTAAGTTTTCTCTCCTCCTTACTAGCGCCCGGAAACTTGGTTCTATCTCGCAAGGGCGATACTTGTTCATTGAGACTGATGCCAAGATAGCTATGATTTCGACATCGAAAGAAGACATCTAGCCTTTACCAGGAAGTCTGCGGATCCTCATTGGAACAAGACCCGAGCATATAAATGGGAGAGTCAGATGCTGGTGCCCCGGCCGCTATTCCTCTACCACCCCCTCTGCACTCATACGACGCCGAACTTCCACGAAGCTCTCCAAACCGCAATGTAAGCCTGAAATTCAGTCCCACAAACATACTCCATGCCATAAACCTCTTGTCTCCTCGTCCCTACATTTACATGTACTAACCTCTGACCAGATCCACCCCTCGTTACACCAAGTAAGGGGGGCAGCCGAAGTCGCTTCGGTCTCACCAACACAAACCCCCCACATCATCATCTCGTACTTCCACAGACAGCTCCATCCTCAACTCATCCTCTCCGCCATCACGAGAAATCGCCATGTCATTCCGAAGTCTCCTCAGTCGCCAATGGCCGCGCAATATATTGCGTCCGCTGCAGAGCCCATCATCACGCTTTCATGGATTCAATCCAATGATGCGTCCTCTTGGGAAGCAGCGTCCTCAGGTGCTGCACAGACTCAACGAGGCTTGGAGGCGTGGTTTTCAGACGGGTCGTGGCGCGGGTTCTTCTGGTTGGTGATTATGCATTTGGCGTTGCAGGGGTGCTGGAGAAAAGGAGATGAGAACTAATTGTTCGACAGGTGCGCCACAAGGGGAGCTCCTTCTTTACAAGAGAAAAGGGTGGAAACTGTTCCATCTGTTGTTCGTCGAGTCGGCTGGGAAGACCAGCGGGAGAGCTCGCGATTCTGGTGAGTGATTAAGGATTTGGTCTTTCGAGAATACATGGGGAGAATACTTGGGAGAAAGGAATATGAACTAACATATGATAGGTTCGCCACCAAAAGAGTTCATTTACCGCATGGAATGGCTTATCGTGGCAGCGTTCATACTCATGGATATATCTATGCTTCTCGATATAACATTCCTTGCGGTCTGGTCCTATGCCAGAGCCATTGGGATAGAAAGCTCAGAGCCCATCGGAGAGATCTTCAAGAGAGAGCACGTTCTGAGTAAAGAGGTTGTCGTAAAAACAATAAAAGGTGTGTATCAAATACCGAAACACGAACATGGTGTATCGAGCCATGATCCCGATTATTTTACCTAACGTTGCTAGAATGGTCCACCCAGTTTTGGGGACCCATATATATCGGGATAATCCTACTTGTGCGTAAGGTCAGGGGACCCAGAATCGTGACCTCGATCAGAGCCACCGTCCCCGGGGCCGCCAAGCAGTCACTAGCCACTCGGAGCCGGTTTCGAGACGTCGCCGATGTGCCGTACCATACTGAACTGCGGGTCAATTACTTGAACGTCTTCAATCTGCCGGCCTCTCGTGTATGCTGGATTTCTTCCCTCGTGCGTCCAAAATACAAAAACAAGCCCCAGCCGCGGTTTCTTATCAAGTTCGCCTGGAATAGGTGGGATCTGCGTTGGCGAAATCAATTCACAGTCGTGAACCGCAGTGTTTCAAGTAGTAATTCTCCTCACTGGCTTTGGCACGATGTACAGGAAGAAATCCCTGTGCAACAAGAGCAACCAGGTCGGGTGAAGGGATAAGGTGCGAATATGAACTCTAACTCCGGTATCAGAGCATGGGGTTAACAGGAATGTAGATTACTCGGTGGATTCCATCAGCCTTCCAGGTTTTTTGGTCATACTGTACCTCAGAACTCCTGGAGCGCTCCGCAGACGGACCTCCAAGCTCGGATGAGATACGAATTCAAAATTGTATGAAACGACAGGGAATGGGACCATGATGACCAGCGTCTTGTCTAAGTTTCAGGGCCTTGCTCGCGGCGGAAATCTTCAAGACATCTCACCTAAACGGAGTCGTTCCCTAGATTCGTTCTACTGTTTTTTCCACTGTTAGTCTGTTTCCTTCTAGGTACTGTTGGCCCCCGAAGAATGAATTTTTGTTCCAGTATCTCTCGAGAAAGGACTGGTTCGCAATTCCATATAGTTGGTTCACTTCCAATCCAAGCATCAGAAAAGAAAGCACACGCAAGTGATCATATCTCCTGTAAATGCCCACTTTCATGATTCATCAAGTCACAGTTATGATTCTTTAAAGCCCTTGGAGGCATACAGAAACCGAATAACGCAACCACAAGAGAATGTAGCCGTCTTTGAAACTTCAAACTTCCACGCCAAAACCCCGTTTATCAATGAACAAACCATGTCCTGGAAAAAATGGGGTTTACAAACTAAAATATGCGTACCACCATTGCCTTTTCTCCTTGCCAGAATATCCCCAAGCCTCGCATGAGGGTCCAATAAAGCAATATGGAGAACCTACACCTGCATGAGATAAAGCCAGCAAAGTTCTGGGAAAAAGGTCCTTTACACTTGACCTTGCCTGTATGATGTGATAACTCGGCGCGCTCAAGGGACCTGGATATCTAGCTTGGGAGGCCTTCTCGAGTTGGTTCTGAGAGGTTGTGCAGTGCTACTAAGATGAGAACCACGGGTAGTGAGAGGGGAGATTTCCCCTCTCGACGGCTGCTCGATTGAACGGCCAGAACGGACCACACCGTGGTGCCAACACGGGAATTTTCTTAGTTTTGTTGCAAATCCACAAGTTCACCTCCTCCGCTCGCCTATACACTTGGAATAGGCAGTCTTTCTTCTGTTGCACATCGACAGCTTCACCTCCTCCTTTGCGCGCCCGGAATAGGGAATCTCCGAGTTTTGTTGCACATCGACAAGTTCACGCATCCTCCCCCGGACTCCAAGGTGCGCCTTCCGGAATATTTGTTCCACGTCGACAAGTTCACACCCTCCCCTCCCATCCTGCTCTGGACTCCAAGAATATGCCTGTCGCTATTGCGCATCGACAAGTTCAAATCCCCCTCCGGGCTCTAAAATAGATTTCGTAGCACTTTTGTTCCACATCGCCAAGTTCACATCGCCAATCCCACATCCACAAGCCAACCTCATCCACCTCTCCCTCAACCAGCCAACCTACCCACCAACCTAGCTAGTCATCCAACCTCGCCAACGCCCATCCCACAAACCACTCCAGCACCGCCACACTATCACCTCGTAGCATGCTAACGCACAAGTAATCTGCAGTTTCGTATGCGCGCACAATCGTCAAATCACATCACCAACCTCCCAGCACAAGCTCAACTTTTCTAATCCCAAACCAGCAGGTACCGAAAGATTCCTTGATCGTCCAAGTATCCCAGGGTTCCTAACCCTGCACCCGAGGCCAGCCAACGCCAGCCAGCCTTACTATATCGTCGTCCATCACGCCCAATCCGCACCCAACCCGCCCACAGCTCTAAAGCCTCATATCCCCACACCCCATACCACCCCCCTTCAACTCCCTCAAGCCTCGCCAGTACCTCCCCAGGCCCCAGCTACATCCTCACTCACTCTCCACCTCCGGGCACTTTTCGTTCTCCTCGCACACTTCCTCAACAACATTGAAACTTCCTCAACAAACTCTGCTCTAGCAGCTCTACTCTCCAGTAACCGCGCAGCCGCACAGCGATTTTGAAAACCCAAAAACATAAAAATAGGTAAGAAAATACACCGAAGATCCAAGTTTGGGAATAATTGTTCTAGCATCTGGGCTGCTGTTCAGATAAGGTACCTAGCCTGGCCTGGCCAACTTTATGTGTATTTGTGGAAACTGGAAGGAGAGGATACTGTGCATGTCATGTCACCATGTGAGGTAGCCGGCGCGAAGCAGGGCGTAATGACTCTTTCTCGTAGTCACATTAAAAGTAAAGAGGGAGGGCTTGGGAGCGAACCCATGATACCTGGTAAGTAACCGAGGTTCAAGTTTAGGCTGTAAGTAGTACTAGGGCACGCCATAGTATAAGGTAGAATAATGGGATTTGGTGACGATGTATGTATGCCAGTATTTTGTGAGAGGAGACACCGTACACGCGCCACTCGCTCGCCGGTGAGCAGGTAGAAACCCCAGATCGCGTTATCGAATATCAATTCCACGTCCGCCGAAGGCCCGACACATCGAATGCATAGGAAACACACGAAGCAAAAAGCGACGTCGAACGTCATTCACAAACAAATCATCACCAACGCATCATCACCATCCCATCACCATCCCACTCCTCAAAAACACGATTCGCATTGTTTTCTTTTCGATTCCTTCCCGATTTCCTCCCTAATTCCAGGCTAGCCTACCGAAACGAGAGCCCCACTCCAGGCACTTCAGGCACTTGTGGCACTTCATGCACTTCATGCACACTCCTCAAACTATCATCCATCTCCGCAGGTTCGACCAGGCCACCATCTTCCCTGCAGAGAGAGAAAACGCAGCCGCGAAGCCTTGGGCAGGTACCTAGGTATCATAAAAAAAAAGAGAGAACTGAAGCTATCATCCGCATATGTCGAACAAGAAGAAAGAAAGAAGAAAGATGTCAACCGAGTTCCCTCGAGCGAGCGAACGAGCGCGATGCACAAGTCCCGTTTTCAAGCAAGCCCCAGGTATCGAGATGCACAAGAATATGCTTTTCCCGCTTTTTTCTGTTTCTTCTTTCTTGCTTCTTTCCTTCTTTCCTTTCCTCCCTTCCTTCCATGAAACCAGAAAACGGGCTGTGTGATGCCCCTGAACAAACCCAACCCATTCCTTTCAATCAACCAGAGAATCAAGAGATTCGTGGCACAGATGAACAGAAGGTGCGGGTGTGGTGCTGCTGGCTTCTTTTCTTTCCTCCTTTTCCTCCTCAGTTTCCTCCATCGTGTATCCATCAAACGCTTTGTCGACGAGAAGAGAGAGCAGGCAAATCCTAGGAAACGAACCAAAGAAACAAAGACAAATTCGCCAGATCCTTCTCGAGAGTGCGCCACTTTTGATGCAACGCTGGGTAATGCTGTGTGCCCATATTGTGGAAAAGAACCCGAATGCACGCTACTCGTGATAAACTAGTAAACAAGACCATGGGGAGCCCTTCCGGCAGCCGATGAGATGCAGATGTATGTGTATCGAACCGTGACTTTGTGACTTTTCGTTATGCGAGGTCTCGAGACTGCGCAAGTGTGGGGGTGTGCGAACAGTCCAGTACCCATAAATTGCGAGTTTCTGGCCAGAGTCGATTGGTTGATAGAGACGATGGTCTCGAACATCGCACCAGTTTTTTTTTTCTTTTTTTTTCTTTTTTTTTCTTGTAGTTTTGTGGGAGAGGGTGTGCTTCGGGTGCTAGGAGGAGTAATACACTATTGATCGTCCATTGGAAGGTCAGTGACGTCCAAGCCCAACGCCTGCATAAAGAGGTTGACCTGTGCGAGACGCTGGATTCCCAATTGCGGAGGAAGGGACCTGGCAAGGCGAACGGTTGAAAGAACACGCTCTCTGACGCCAGAAACGAGTCGCTGCTGTTGATCCACACTTCCACCGTTGCCCAACGAAGCGAGGAACACCCAGACGTAAGCATCTTCACCGGTAGCAACAGTACCGGGGAAGAGGTGCGGGAGGAGCGGCTCGATGAGATCGAAGAGTCGGTTTCTCTTGACGAGCCTAGTGATGTCAGTCAGCATAAGTGCCTACAAGTTAGGTAATATAGCACGTACCAATTGTCCCAGTACTGAAAGCCCAAGGCTACATCCTGCGCAGAGCTGATGACCTCTGACTGTGTGAGAACCATGGTCAACATGCTGAGTCCGATTCTGGTGCGAACGATGATTTCAATGTCTTGATCAAGAATCAGATCCAGAAACTCCCCCACAATGTTGAGATGTACGCCTTGGAAGTATTGAAACAAAGGCGGCATAACAGACATGGAAAAGAGCTCGACGTTTTGGCGGACTTCAAGGTTGGGTTGCTCGCCAGGGGCAAAGAGAGCTCCACGGACTACGTCCAGCTTATCGAGATGGAGAACGATCATGGTAAGAATGGTCGTCTTCTGCTCGTGGTTGCAAAAGTAGAAGATGCGAGGCATAACCTTCTTTCCCTTGGCAAATGAAAGGAAAGCGATGAACGGATGGTTGGGATCGCGGAAATCAACTCCAGCCTGGTGAATCTTGAGTCCGGCCCAAAGGTCACTGTTCAGGCGAGCACCTTCCTTGCGGTATTCCACGTGGCGAGCGGCAAGCTCAGGGTCAGCGTCGTCGCTCATGGGTGGTGGGGCTGAGCGTTCGTGGTCATCCAGTTTCATGACAGTGAGGAACGAGCGCTCGATGTCTTGTAGAACAGCCTTCCTGGTAAGGCCAGTCACGTTTGAGTGCATCTTTCTCTCGCTGTCATTGCGCTTGATGTTGAGGAGAGGTTTGGGCGTCTTGGCGTTACTGAATGAAATCTTTCCAAGACTACCCTCGATAATCAGCTGCTTGTTCTTAGGCTTGTTCTTGGCCGCCTCAACAGCACGCTGGACTTGCTGTTCCATGCGCTGCACGTGATTGTCAGCTCGATTCTGGCGTCTTCCTCCATAACGACCACCGGTCTGGAACAGGTATGTCTGAGCAAAGTTGGTAAGAGGTTGATCGGGGCGCAGACGATTGTTTCCCCTGAGATGGTGGTGGACTTGGTAGTAGAAATCTTCGGCCAAAGATGCGTCAGTGCCGTGATCATTGGGGTTGCCGGTAGCTGTGACGAGCTGCTGAAGTTGGATACGAGTAATGAAGTTCTTGTCTTGCGGCGTCATAAGACCGTTATCTCTGGACAACAGGAAGATCTTATGATTCCGCTTTGCTCGCTTCGCTTCTTCCATCAAGTACGCGGCACGCTCCTCTTCACTTAAACCTGCCAATTGCTGGGGATGAGTAATGATTGGCACTTGGTTACGCGGACCTGACGGGGGTGGGCCACAATTGTTCATGAAGCGTTGCTGATCACCAGAAGCACGGTTGGGGTTTTGCAAAATATGCGTGGGGTGGGGTGCTGGCTGAGCAGGAGGTTGGGGGGGTATTGGCTGGGCATGGGGTTGTGGTCGCTGCAATATTTGCGTAGGCGGTCCTTGTCGCATATGGAGCGGAATCTCGGCCTGATTGTACTGCTGGTTGAACGGGGGCTGTGGCTGCATTGGGTATTGCTGGGCAAATTGCTGGGCATGCTGGGGCTGCTGGGGCTGCTGCGGTTCAACGGGCGGCGGTGGGTGAGCGGCAACAGGCTGAGCAGGAGAGGGTCGCTTGGCTTGAGCACGCATTTGGGCTTCGACCTCTTCAAGACTCAACATCTTACGGCCAACATTGGCGGTATTCGTGGAGCTCGCAGGAGGTGCTGCGGGAGCAGTAGGCTTCTTAGGAGCGGTACCCCACAGACTTGCGTCAGCCTGGAGCTCGGGAAGTTCCTCCTGGTATTTCTCATATCCAGATCGTGCTGGCTTCGGTGCCGGTTGGTGCGACGAAGTGGATGGTGCCGGAGCAGCTCTTTGGGCTGGTTGCATGCGATCGAAAACCGCATGCTCCTCCTTAATGGCACTCGACACCTTCGCAGTCTGACCAAAGAAGTCATAGTCCTTTCCAACCTTTGGGCCGGATTCTCCAGCGGCGTCGCCACCGAACGTGTCATCATTGAGAGCATCGTCGGTTTCGTCCAGTTGATCACCTAGGCCATCGTAGGTTTCCTCGAAGTCGAGGCTACCCCAAAAAATTAGTTGCGCGTCTATATACTGGTTCGAGGCAGAAAACTCACGCGTCCTCATTGTCGCCAGGTCTCTCGAGACCGGCGAAAGGATCCGCAGCCTGGGTAAAGCCAGGTGCGCGGGTATTGTGGCCTCGATCCCTGGGCAGGGTCGAGTCGAAGCCGAAGAAGGACATATTGCACCAACTCTTGCTCGAATCAATCGGCTCAGTGGATACGACAGCACAGCTGGAGCGTTGCAATAGGCAGTGTTGGAAGGGGACCAAAAGACGTCGGAGAGGTAGAATGCAGCGGCAGAGCAGCTACAGGGCGCAGGGTTTGTAGGTACCAGGTAGGAGAAGGCGAGGATCGAGGAAGGAGGGAGAGGGTTGGTGGCGGGGGAAGACTAGAATTGAATCTGAGCGGCAGGTAGAAATAGTACCTAGCGCCGAGATACGCGACGGCTCGCCTCCGGACAATGCACCGATTGAGGCGGACAATCGAGGCGATTTAGCGGAGCGTAGGCAGATATCACAATCCCTTAACCGACAAAAGGGTGAAGCTGTTGATGATGCAACAGCTGGTGGTGGGGGTTTGCTCGCCAAGATTGCCGCACCTTGGCCGGAAGACGAGACGAAGCTGAAAGTTGCACTTGGCATGGTCACGTGATGGGGTACTTTCAACTTGAGTCAGTTTTAGTCCAGCTTCCCTTTCTTGCTTTCAGCTACTACCTATGTCTCTACACTCTCATGTTTCAGAGGTTCATAAGGCCCCTAGATTCCCGCTTGTCACGACTGCCCAGGACTTTTCAAATAGCAGAACTATTCGTGGCATATAAATAGACTCAACGTTATTGAACTTCAATCCATAGGATGGCCGCCACAGCAGGGTCCAGTGGCTTGAGCCGGCAAACGATCCGTGGCTGGGCGAAAGGCGGCTGAGTGACAGAGAAACTCTAGCCGTTCAATGTTCTCGCCATCATACCTTGTTGAATTCTCCATCAGATTCAAATAATATAACACCAATTTGAAATTATTCAAAAACATAGAACAGGCATAGAAATGCAGGCTTTCGTCAATTCCATATTAATTGAACCTAAACGCAGGCGCCGTGTTCTGCACAGTTAATTGCGGCCGCGTAAGGCCAGGGCGCGCCTTCTGAACCAGCCACAGTAATGCACCACAAGCGGTTCCCCCCTGAACCTGAACACTCCTCCCCTCAACTCAACGACTCTCGCTGAGAACACGTCTCGAGTCCCCCGACCGAGCCCCAATTCCCTCATTCAACAGGCCTGGTCACGCGCGGATCTAGTGCCCACATCTTTTCCACGCGAATGATCACTCTCTAATAAATAGTCGAGCCCCCAGATCGCGCGCACGCCAGTATCTTCTCGGCGAGCCCATCCCTTCGTTCACCACTCTCTGTTGACCAAAACTCGCCAAGATGCCGGCAGGCACTAATAGATATCTGCGATATATCATCATCGCCTTCTTGGTATGTTCTGCGCCTTGTGTTGAAAATGTAGATGCTGATATTGCTTAGGGCCTTTCTGTCATCTACTTCATTTCCTCCTCCGCCAACCCACTACCCAAGGCACAGGATCTCCTCAAACAAGGACAACAATTGGCAACAGACGCCAAGACCGAGGTGAAGGATGTTGCGCAGAAGCCAGCGGGCATTGCCTCCCACGTAGCCGGCAATGCTGCCGCAGCACCAACAAGTCCAGCTCCGGCTACAGGACTCGCTCCAGGCGTGATGCCCGGCCCCCGAATGAATGCAACCTTTGTCACGCTCGCCCGCAACACCGACATTTGGGAAATCGCCCGCTCCATCCGCCAAGTCGAAGACAGATTCAACCGCAAGTTCAACTATGACTGGGTCTTCCTGAACGACAAGCCCTTCGATGACACCTTCAAGAAAGTCACCACGTCTCTCGTATCAGGCACAACGCATTATGGCGAGATCCCCACCGAGCACTGGTCTTTCCCTGAACACATCGACCAAGACAAGGCAAAGAAAGTCCGCGAGGACATGGCCCAGCGCAAGATCATCTACGGTGACTCGATCAGCTACCGCCACATGTGCCGTTTCGAATCCGGCTTCTTCTTCCAACAAGAGCTGATGAAGAACTACGAATGGTACTGGCGTGTTGAGCCCTCCGTCGAGCTGTTCTGCGACATCAACTACGACGCCTTCAAATACATGGCCGACCACGGCAAGAAATACTCCTTCGTCCTTTCCCTTTACGAATACGTCGAAACCATCCCCACGCTCTGGGATAGCGTGAAGAAATTCATGAAGAACCACCCAGAGCACATCTCGGAAGATAACTCGATGGCTTTCTTGAGTGACGATGGAGGCGATACTTATAATCACTGCCACATGTGGTCGAACTTTGAGATCGGAAACTTGGACTGGCTGAGAAGCAAGGCTTACACCGACTTTTTCGAGTCGCTGGACCAGGATGGTGGTTTCTTCTATGAGAGATGGGGTGATGCGCCAGTTCACTCGATCGCAGCCAGTCTGCTGCTGAAGAAGGATGAGATTCACTTCTTCAACGACATCGCTTACTACCATGTTCCGTTCACCCACTGCCCGACCGGCGAGCAGACCAGACTTGATCTGAAGTGCCACTGCAACCCGAAGGACAACTTTGACTGGAAGGGTTATTCTTGTAAGTTCCTTGTCTTGCTCTATACGCAACATGTTTCTCAAATCACAAACTAACGCGAACAATGCAGGCACATCTCGCTTCTTCGAGCTGAACAGAATGGAGAAGCCGCATGGCTACGAGAACGAGCAAGACGGCTAAGCTGCTTGACTCCTCCCCCCTTTCGAATTCGCAGAAAGCGATTAAACTCTCTCGCCCACATTCTCCGCCTCCACACGACATGACACTCTTGCAGCGCCCATACAATCTCTGGGCACTACGTGTAGCAACAGTCGTACATCTCTTGTTCGGGTATTGTACTGTATGGAAAAAACGAAGCATCCGGGACAATGTGGGCAAAAAGCAAGGCAACATCCATCCAGGCCGGGCCATTGAAGGGACAAGGCGTTCTTATGGTCTTCCGGGGTGAGTTTGTCTACACATGCTACAGAATTGAAAATACGAGGGCCTTGGGCTCTCATAGCGGTCGCTGCTTTTTAGAGCGTGGCGGCGTTTGTACACTTGCATGTACATACTTTGCGTTGTTTTCGCGTGCGCCTTTGGCCATTGGCATGGTGTTTGGGGTGAGAGAGAGAGGAGAACATGAATACACACGATCACACTCTGCTTTGCCTGACACCCCTCAATACAATGATCGCCGTGCATGCTCTTGATAGGACGATTGCAAAAAGAGTGTTATATCGGAAGCATGACGTGTAGTTTTATTCGCCTCCTGACTCTTAGTGTGTGTGTTCACGTCGTGACTCCCTAGACGAATCTGCACATCCAACATGTGCAACCGTGACCCTCGTATTTCGAAGCCTCTTAACCCCCTTTTCATCGTTTTCTCGTGATCTGCCAAATATCTTACACGACGCCCGTATGTTCACCTCAACACACAGAACATCAATCTGCTGGCTGGAATGCCTCGCGTCCCTCATACTGCATTCTGTTTCTAAACGCTCGCGGGCTTGGGCTTCTTGGTGCCGTATTTCGATCTGCTCGTTGCGCGGTTTCCGACTCCTCCCTAGAACACAAAAGAGTCATTAGCATCCTATTTCCTCCAATTCTTCATATCGCCCAAGAAGAAAATGAAAAAATCCGGCCCCAAAACCTCCAACGTCCTGCCCATCCGCTCCCCAAACTCCACTCAAGTCGCCACCCACGGCCGTGTCATTGTTCCCTCTCCGGTCCCCTTCCCAGCCCCTCAGAAAGCAGCAAAACTTGTTACACTCACCAAATCCAACGCCCCTCGAACCAAATGATACCGAACCCCCGGACAGTCCTGTGACCGTCCCCCCCTAACCAGCACCACAGAATGCTGCTGCACATTATGTCCTTCCCCGGGTATATAACACGTAACCACCCTTCCCGTGCTCAATCTTACGCGAGCAGTTTTCCGCTCTGCGGAATTGGGTTTTTTGGGCTTGACGGTGCCGACTTTTAGGCAGACGCCTTTTAGGGAGGGGGAGCGCACGGTGGAGAGGGCGGGGGAGACGGGCTTGCGGGCGGCTTGGGGGACGCGACATTTCTGTGAGGTGTGTTAGGAAGGTGCAAGGGGGGGGGGGGAGGGTGTGGAGATGACGATTGGAGGGGGTGGAGGGGCAAGAAGGGCATGCTGGCGGTGCGCGAGGCTGGCCGGGAGGTGGAATGACCCCTTGGAGGGAAATGGGAGAGGACGTACGCGCACGACTTGGTTGTATGTGGCTTGCGGCGCTGGGGTAGTGCTGAATTGCCTGCGAGGTTTGCTCGCCGTCGAGGTATTCTGGAATTGTGCGCGTGCGGGGATAGCGCTGCGGATGGGCAGGCGGAATTGCACTGCTGGCATGAGGAAGCGTCGAAGGACCGAAGGTGTCGCCATTGTTGCTGAGTTCGTGGCGGCGATGCTAGATCGCAATTGAGCTCGTCGTCGAGATGATCTTGATATCGTCGTCGCAGCGCTCTGGCCGGGCACGTGACGAGGCTGTGCTAGTCTAGATTTGGTCTGGTGCAGCTGCGGAGGAACCGGCCCGAAGACAAACGAAAAAGGGAGTTCGGAGCCTTCATCGGGAGGTTTCACCGTTTTCCAAGTCCACGGTCAGCAACGGGTTTTCGGAACGTGCATGAATCTTTCGCAAGGATGGTTCGGGAGGCGGGAGTGTCACCGAGCCAGAGCGGTGGGTCAAACGGGCAAGTGTGACTGTGAGATGCGTGGTGGTGTCTCGTGCTGCCGTGCAGCTGGGCTGCTGCATGTCATGTTGGACGGATGAGTTGCCTGTTTTGACTCTGTTGAACACAAGGTACACGTCGAAATTGAAAAGCGTACCGGCTGTACTACGAAGTCTTGGAAAACCGAAGATGTTGCTATAGGTTGTACTGACTGGTTAGGGAGTTGTGTTAACTTATTAGATACAGCTATGGAGATGTCGGATGTTTTGGAAATGGAACTTCGAAGGAGCCCCTCTTCGAAGGTGTGTGGTGGATGAACTTGGGAGTTGGGTACGCGTACATGTAAGTATGCTGCGCCAGTGCGGAGTGCATTTGGCCATGCTCATTGCTCCATGCAAAGCGAAGAAGTCATCTAAGAATCTCACTCACATTCAGAACAGCCTAGTGCTGACGAACTGTCAAACTATGGAAGTCCTTCTGTAAGCCATGGAAGGCCCTTAACTGCCGGGATACCGTCGTATCGATCATGGTTGCCTCCTTGCCAGTTCCGACTCCGAGATCTGATGCTACCTACTTCGTGTCCTCCTTCCATCTCCCGCCATAATCCATTCGACGAAGCCACAGCTGCATACTTCCAAAAGGGGAGGGGTATGCGAGAAAATGCTACTCTACCCCTCGCCATTGCAGCATGTTCGTCACCACAGGAAATCTCGGGATGCATGGGCGGGTCTGATCGAGGATCTTGCTGATGCCGTCCCGATCGGATGGCACATGGAATCGACGCATGGGTTATGGAATCAATGGAATTTTCCACATGGGTGACGGCACGGGTAGATCCGTGGCTTTAAGTATATTCCTTGCTCCTCCCTGCCGAAATATGCTTCTACCCGTTTGCTTTTCTTTGCTGAGCTCGTTTGTCGTGGTCTGTGGCTGGAGTCTAGGACCCTAATCTGATTCTGGCGTTTTCGTGGACTTGGACTTGGAGAGCTTGGAAGGGAAAGGTGCGAGCTGTACAAGTGAGAGCGGGAGCCAATACCTGTTTATCACGGAAAGACGTCTTCTCTGGGTCGTTGAAAATTCCCAAAACCACCTCGATCCCTACGAATGACCACATCCAGCGGTGTTGAACCTCGAACCTTCTAAGAAACCGACAAACAAACAAACTGCCTACGTTGGCGGCTTCTCGGTCATTACCCATCTCAGGATACCACTTCCCCACCGAAACAAGAATACCAAGAACCATCCCGAAAGTATCCCACCATTTCCTCGTCTCGAACAACCTCGCAACACCCTACCTCAACATTCTCCCAACACATCCGAACTGCGTCCAGCCCTCCTAGCGATCCACAGTCTTTCAAGTCGAACCCACCATTTCCCTCAGACTAATGTCGTTTGTCGACTCCATCCTACCATACATCGACAGCCAAGACGCATACACATCCATGGATTCCGGAGATTTCCACTGGCCCTCCCCAGCCGCCCTCACCATCTACCTCTTCGGCCTCACCTGTCTCCTCGTCGGCATATTCAACATTACCTCCCTGTACCTTCGTCCTCAGCGAATCCTTTCCGACTTTTCCCTCAACCACTCCTCCGACTCATCTTCCCAAACCCGTTCGTCAAAACGCACCGGCTCACCTGACTTTACGTCTTCGACTTCGTCCACTCAAAATAATCCTATACTGGCACCCTTTTATGGCAACAATCTTGCGGCGATTGCTATGGGTATTTATTACACATTAGCTGCGTATCAAGAGAATGAAGCGTTCTTTGTGGCGACTGTGCCGATGAGAGTGTTGAGTGCGTGGGGTTTTTGGGGGTTTGGGGGACGGTGGAGGTGGGCTGCGCTGTGGGAGGGGGGTGGGGCGGTGTGTACTGCCGGGGCGTTGGCGTGGGAGAGGTATTGTGATGTAAGGCTATTGGAACTGGGTGAGCATTCTTGATTGGTGGGCTGGGAAGATCAGGAAGGTGGAAGTGGAAGATGGGGCGAGTAGAAGACAAGGGCTCCTTGGTCTGAGGAAAATGGGGCGAAGATGGGAGGCACAGAAATGCTGTATGGAAGTATGGGTTATGGGTTATGGTCATAGAAAGCCTCGAGGGGTACAAGAGAAGGTTGGGATTATGGCATCGAGACTCTCTTGTAATTGGAGAGATGGCTGCCTTGGAAGGTAGGCTTGTCTAGCTGTGGAATAGGAGATACATGGCCATTACTACCAAAGTGGTGCCCACATATGTTGCAAATTTCGCCATTCAACGAAATTTATCACCCCCTATTCTCGCTGCGCATGAGGTACTCAGCGCGGATGGCGCAAGTTTTGCGCGCCCGTCGACGTGCAACAAAAAGAATTGCGCCTATTCTAGCTACGCAGTGCGCAATGAGGTTCTCCTCGGGAATGGCATCGGTGCGAACGTCGCGCGCAACTCGTCGACGTGCAACAAAGAGAGACCGAAGCAAGTAAACATCCTTTTGTTGCACGTCGACAAGTTCACAACCCCGCCTTTCTTATAACTAGCCACGGCTCGCTTAGCTTTTTGTTGCACATCGACATCTTCATGCCCCGCTTTCCCGGGCCTCCCTCCTCCCTACCTCAATATTGCAGGCAGCCACCTCCGGCGATTCAGAGAGGGGAGCTCGTGGGGATAGGGCGCGCGTTGCGCAAACGTCGATGTGCAACAAAAAGACCCGGGTAAAGGTGTGAGTAAGATCAGCTCCTTGTGCAGGTTCTCTCTTTTGTATGATCTTTCGCCGTCTGCCTCGCTACAGCCCTGAATCACGAGGTACTGTCAATCCTAAGAGGTATCGTTGAAAACTCATACTGCTGTCTTTTGAACATTGGCAGTGATATTTTGCTTTTAAGCTCTGCCTCTCTCTAGCACAGCTCCTCGAGAGAGTAGGTTGAGGGCATTTGCGAGTCTACTGATAGAATGGCGAGGTTCTTAGGCTCACTTTGGATGTCCAGAGAAGAGTCCTGCGGGAACTACCAGACAACTTGGAACTTGTTTCCGGTACTTCCGAGATCTGGGAGAGAAAGGTCTAGAGGCCAAGTCAGGCTCATATTTATACCTGGATTCCCTCATGCCAAGGAGGGGGACAAGATGAAGGTTATAATGCCCAGCTACCGTCGGGCTATTATTAATACGTCTAGCTGCCGTCACTTGAGCTTTTCTCCTGTCACCTCGAGCTGCGTATCACCGTCTATTGCTCAAGATAGCTGGAATTTAATCTAATGTCGGTATTTCTTTGGGGCAAGCAGTTGTACTTGCAAATCATATTCATCCTCGCCTAGGCAGTAAGCGCTTAGACGGACATCATGTAAGGAACACTCGGTCAGCATGAGATGCTTCCAATGGTCATTTCAAGATATGGGAAAGAAAGCTTTGGAGGCCAAGTCACGTCCATACTTATACCTGGATTCTTTGAAGCCAGAGCGGGTGAAACGAGCCTGGGGCTTTTCTTGCAAGCCACCACCCGGCTACTGGCAAGAATTCGGACTGGTATCCACTGAGCTTTCCTGCTGTCGCGTCAATGTGGCATCGCCATCTCGCTGAAGATCAGATGGAATTCCATTCAATACTGGCTTTACGTCGAAGGCAGGCAGTTGTTTTTGCGAACCATGTCTACGATGATGGTGTTCTTATCCTTTCCTAGGCAGCAAGCACTCAGAGAGTTGCATGTGCGGATAAAGACTTGGAAAAGAAAGCTTTGGAGGCGAAGTCAGGACCATACTTATACTTGGATTACCTCAAGTTACAAGAGAATAACGAGTGGAAGTCTTTCGTGGCCAGCTGTTGCCAAGCTACTGTCGAGAAGTCTGGCCGGTATCACCTGGACTTGTCTGCTGTCATATTAGATACGTAACACTGTTTGTGACCCAACAGTCAACACCGCTCGAATATCATCTACTCTCAGTGTTTCTTGAGCACAGGAAAGCCACACTTACGAAAACTTTTCCAAGAACGATAAAGTTTATGGGCGGCTAGTAGGCTTCGGGAAGTGGCGCCAGGAGACGTCGGGAGGTTCTGTATTCTCATAAAGACTTGGAGAGTTGGGACTTTATGTCGAGCTGCTTTTTATACCTGGATGCGCCTGCGCCCAAGGCCTATAGAGAAGGCAGAAGCTTCAAGATCTCCAGGTATTTCCGCGGGGCAGCGAAAATACTATCAGAGGCTGCCGCTTCTATAGAGTGGTGCTTCCTGCTGTCGCATTGGCCTACCACCGTCTCTTGCCTCTTGCCCAAGGCCTCTAGTTTTACTCCAATGTTGATGTTGTTAAGGGTGAGACAGTACCATCTGCGGCCTGCGCAAGTTTCTCAATAACAATGAGATTTGTAGGTGGCCAGTAGGTACGCTTGGAGCAAAGACCTCCAGGAGACCTCAAACGTACCTTGTAGTTTGAAAAGTTGTGTTATCTGAGACTTGGAAAAAGAGTTGGAAGTCGAATTGAAGCTCTAATTTACACCTGGATGCCCCCTAGATCAAGGTCGGAAACGAGGCATAAGTTTGAAGCTGTCTATTCCCGCTATGTAGCGAGGCTACTTTCAAGGAGGCTGGCTGCTGTCAACTGGGCTTCCCTGCTGTCCCGTCAATATGACATTGCCGGCCATTCGTCAAGACTTCTGCATTCTTCCAGAATCAATGTTGTTGGGGGTAACACAGTCGCATTTCTGCTGTCTCTTACTCAATACCTCTGGATCTATCCAGAATTTGTTTCCTTGAGGGTAGAACTAAGATGGTCGCATTTACATGATTTTCCTACAATTATGATGTTCAAGTTTATGGGCGGCGTTCACGCTTGGAGAAAGAACCCACGGGAGACAGCAAACGTGGGCAGACAGGCCAATCATTCGAGACATGAAAGAGAATAGTTGGAAGTCGGAGTTGAGCTGCAATTTATATCTGAATGAGCCTGGGCTTAAGATTGGGAACAGGACGTAAGACACAGATTAGAGCTTTTTATTGTCATTGTGCGATAAGGCTGCCGTTAGAGACTTCGGCTATTACCAGCTGGGCTCCCCTTTCGTCGTGTCAATGTGGCACTGGCGTCACCGTTTCCTGCTTCTCGAGACCTCTGCACTTGTATCCAAACCGGTGTTCCTCTAAAACAGGACAGTCGCGTTCGCGAAATCTTCCTACATCGATAAGGTTCATGAGCGGCTTACACATTGGAAAAAAATACCACTAGGAGACATCGATTCTTAATCGCGTTTGTTAAGACATGAGAAGGAAAGGTTTGGTGGAAATCGAGCTGTAATTTATCCCTGGAATCCATGAGGTGTGGAACTGGGAGAAGGAATGAGCTAAAGCTGTCTATCGCCGCTAGATTGCGAAACTGCCGTCAAAGGCTGCGGCTGCCGTCGACTAGGCTTTCCGCTGTCGCGTTGTGGTTGTCGCAGTCTGTTACTCAGGTTTGGATTCGTATCCAGTATCAGTGTTTCTTGACGAAAGAATCGCCATCACAAGATGTTTCGGACGACTATGAAGTTTATGGGCGTAGCACACCGGGAGAAAGAACCTGTGGCTTGATCTTCTACTTCATGAAGACTTGGGAAGGAAAACTTTGGTGGAAATCGACCTGCGATTTATGCCTCGATCCTCTGATGGCTGGAGCCGAGGAAAAGGATGAGCTAAGGTTGTTTGCTACTGGCGCGCTGCGATGGTATTTTTAAGGAGCAATGCTGCTGTCAGTTGGTTTCTTTGCTGTTATGTAGAGGCGGTTCTTTTAAATACTGCTCTTTGAACTCTGGCCGCAAAATTTGCGCTCAGTGTCCACGTCTCGACAGAAATGATCAAGAACCTTGTTCAAAACCGAGTTTAAGGTCTCCTCAATGTCTCGAAGCCTGGAGCAAATCTCCAACATCTCCTGCTCGAATTCAAGATTGGAAAGAAAATTGGAGTCGAAGGCGAGCCACTATTTATACCTGAATGCCCCTTAGCCCAGGGTTGAACCAAGGTATAAGTAGCTAGGACTTTTCATTGACACTGGGCGGCTAGGCTACCGTTGTGTGCTGCAGCTGCTATCAGTTGATATTCCTGCTGTAATATCGGGACCGTTCTCTCTAATTCCGCTTTTTAGGGATTTTGACTGTGGCCTTTGTGGTTGACTTCAGTGTCTCGAAAAGGCAGGGCAGCCAGATTCATGAGCTCAACAAAGTTTCCATGCCTCCGATTCTAGAACGAGCCTGCAATTAAGTCATGGTATTCTTGGTTGAAGATTAGAGAAGGAATCTAGAGTTGGAGTCAGTGCAATTTATACCTGTAGGCCTCCTGAACCTAAGCTTGGGAACAAGGCATAAGTTAAAGCTGTCTGTCGTCACTGGGCAGCGACGATACCATCAGGAGCTATAACTACTATCAAATGCTGATTTTGTTTTTGTTTCGGGATTGGTATTTCCAATTGTAACCTAGAATCCTAGCCGTAGATTTCGTGCTTAGTATTAGCCTGTCGAAGTAGCAAGGCAGTCAGATTGACGATTCATAGAAGTCATCTATGCCTCAAGACTGGAAGAACTTGTGATATTTCCATCTTCTGCCTCTTGCCATCTTACGTGGCCGGGGAAAGAAATATTTAGAGTTCAGTCGGCAAGCATTTTATACCTAGGTAGATACCCCTGAGACCCAAGCTTGGAAACAAGGCATGAGCCTGAAGCTGTCTATCGCCGCTAGGCAGCGCGACTACTGTTAGATGCTGTAGCTATCATGAAAATCTGCACCTGCTGTCGCGTCGAGGCAGGCATTCTCGAGCTGGCATGTCACGATTTCAGAGCCTTTCTTCTAATATCTGTATTCTGCATCCCTCCTTGTTATTACCGTATGGTGTTGCGGTTTCTAAACTTCCAGACCCTGGAGGAAAGCGTATAGGACACACTGAACCTTGCTCATCGAGACATCGACCATTTTGTATCTGCTTTCCCGATTTGGGAAAGAAAGTTGGAAACAGAAGTCAATCCCATATTTATACCTGAATTGGTTCAAAGCTGAGCAAAAAAAACCCGTCATTGCCACTAGTCGGCCAGTCTGTGTTTGAGAATGAGGGATCCAGCTGCTGTCGAGTGGATGTTCTGCTATTCGTGAGGTACATGTCGATTTGCTTTCACGATCTCTGGCTTTCTGTCTGATATTCGAGCCTTAGAGGCAGTAAAACAAGTCTGTACCTAGAGGCAGCACAAGAGCTGGACATACGACATCTTTTCGTTGTCATTGATAGTATTGAGAGATGAAAGGTAAAAAGAAGGAATAAGTCCTAAATTTATACGTTGGCCAGTGAGAGCTTCGACCACTGAGGCTTGAAGCTAGGCGACTAGGAGAAATTACCGAGCTGTTGCGCTCGACCGCACAGGCTATTGTCAAGGGACTCAACTGCTATCGAGTGGTCTCTCTACTGTTGTAGTGCTGCTCTACTTGCCAACTAAAGAGATGATTGCCTGGGTAGTTAGACCTAGTCTAGCTGTAAATTAGGAGGAACATACGGTAGCTATTATAAGTGAACTGGAGAAATTATTGTCAATGCCGACGTGGAAAAGGGGTGATCACCCCTATTCTCGCTGTGGAGTAAGCCCCTGTAGCGAAGGGGGCGCGCGGATGGCGCAAAGGGCGCGCAAATCCGTCGACGTGCAACATAACATGATTCCAACAAGTGTAGGATCTAAGTTGGGCTCCTAGGCCTCGCGCCGCTGGTACAAGCGTTGCGCAACTTGTCGATGTGGAACAAAGCAGGATCCCCCCTGACTGTGGTCTCCGACCCAGGACCCTTCAGAACTGGCGCAAAGAGTGCGAGAGGGAGTGCGAGAGGGAGGGTGAGAGGGCTCTGCGCACATCTCAACGTGCAAAAAGGCAGAAGCCAAGTTCACCCCTTTAAATAGGGCTGGCGCGAACCGCTGCGCGCCGCGCGGACTTGTCGATATGCTACAAAACAGATGCCAGCGAAAAGTTCTAAGCGCTCTAGGCCTCTAGGCTCTAGCTTGCAAAGCCGCTACGCATTGCTATACCGAGCCCCAGCCAATAGGAGCGCTTGCTTAGTTAAAAAATCGGTTTTGTTGCACGTCGACAAAAGTACAAATCGCACACCAATATTTCAGAAATTTCTTGGAGATTACAAATATGCTAGTGTTATTTCTATAAATCTTGAAACGAAGCAGAAATAGTGCATACCAACCTACCCAACTGGGCTTGAGGGAGACCGCGAGCCTGATGCGCCAAGGTTGGGATATCTTGAAAGTCGACGGGCTTGATGATCTGTGCCCGGAGGTCGACGTGCGAAAAAGCTCGGCGAGGGTGAGTAGTGAAGGCCAGGGGGGCGGTGGGGCGCAAAAGCAGATAGGAGAGCAAAACAAAAACATTTCGGGGCTTTATAGATTGGAAATGCCAGAGCATAAACATCAACACCCACGGGTTCTTTGGCTCACATTGTTGTCAATATATGCCTTACCACCACACTGGATTAGTTCCCCGTGAGGACTACGGTGCGTGTTCCTTAGAGCAACAATGTTTACCATCTTTTTTACTGGTGGGGATTCGACTGCAATCGGGAGCGCAGTTGGATTTTTTTTTATTTTTTATTTAGTTTTTTGGGCATTTCTTTTGTCCTTCCGGGATGAGAGAGAGGGTCAGCTGTGAATGAAAATGATATACGGAATAGCAGTCCCACACACAGGCGCCCCTTTCCCCTTTCCCCGTCCCCCATCACCCGTTCCCCTGCCAATCCCCAAATACCGTTTCCTCCTTCCATCCCTCACTTCCCCCAAGCCCACCCCGGCAAATCCACCCTCCTCAGATCAACCCCCTTTCGCAATTCCAGCAACTTCCCCAACAACCCCTCCGCATCCGGCCTTCCTCCCTCCTGACTCGGATCACCCCAACTCATCGCCCTCTCTAGTCCCCTCCCCAACTCCTTCCCATAAACCTCCCTTCCCACCCCTCTGACATCACAATCCTCCGTCTTCTTCCGACTCCCAAGTGCCCAAGCCCAATGCTCCCTCGGCACATGTCGTGGCCTAAAAATATCGGGCAAAAAATGCGAGCAGATATCCAGATTCGCAGCGCCCAGAATAACTGCGCCCAATGCCCAAGTATCGCTATATTTCGAATGCGCCATGAGCATGTTCAGCCCACCCGCGCCCTGGTCCTTGAACAACTGCTCCGTACTCTGCCAGCACATTTCCGGCGCCAGCATATAAAGTGTACCACACAGTCCCCTCGTATTATGTCGACTTTCTTCCTCCAGCACAAGGCCAAAATCCGAAAGCACAACATACGGATACTTGTTGCTCGTGCTCCTCGACCGCAACAGCACATTATCCGCCTTCACATCTCTGTGAAGCACAGCTTTCCAGCGCTCGCCAGGCTTCAAGCGAGATAAAGGAGAAGCGACTTTTGATTTTCCGGTTTGCAAATACGCAAGTCCGTCGCAGAGCCCGATGAAGGCATGCCAGAGAAATGGCTCTGGAATCCACTCTGCCTCCTCATTCCTTTGACCTCTCTTCAGGTTGTTCTTGGAATACCGCTCCACCAAGTCCCCCAAGCTTCCCAAGTCGCAAAACTCGATGAATACGCTCGCTTCCACCAATTTCCCCGTCTCAGCATTGAGATCAATGAATGCAGCGATGTAAAAGGCTAACGAATCATGCTGCAGCCGATACATCATCTGTATCTCATTTACCGCAGAACTGCCGTGCAATGGTTTGAAGCGTTTCTCAACATACAAGCGTTGATTTTTCTTGTGGCGTACTACGAAGACACCGCCGTTCATACCACCGATGCCGCCATCGCCGCTGTCGATGATTTTGTGGATCGTGTAGTTGTGTCTTAGCGAATGCGAGGAGATAGGTTGGCGCACATAGTCAATCTGCTTGCTAGTATCTCTTCGAATAACCATGCTCGAAATATCCGGCGGCGGATCAGGCGCGTCTTTCGCCGGCCTCACAACCTCCACATATCGCGGATCATCGTACGTCTTCAACTCCCTCGCCGGAAAGTAGTACACCGAAACAGTACTTCCACTTTCTTCTCCACTACCGATACGATCCCGTGGGAGAATATGATGTGTCCAGCCAGAAGGCAAACCGCCCCGAATAGGATCATTGAGAGATTCTTGGTTTGTCTCAGCGTTGCGGTAGTAGACTTGTTTGTTGCGGAGGCAGATTTCGATGATTTCGAGATTGGATTTGTTGATGTAGGCGAGGTAGGTGAGCCGGCCGGTGCTGTCTTGGGAGCCGGTGTAGACCCATTCTGCGCCGGGCTGGCGCGGGATGGGACCCCGGACGGGGTCGTCGAAGGTGGTGGTTCGGGTGGAGTGGTTGCTGAAGTAGATGCGGGAGATGTGATCGATGATTGTTATGCGGAGGTCGTGGCCGGCGGGGAGGCTGAAGAATCCTTCCATAGGTAGTGATGACTCGTAGAGCTGGGTAGGTAGACCTTGATGTCTCGTAAGAAAGAGAAAGTCTTGGTAAGTAGGTAATGATCGTTGCGATGCGAGAACTCGAGCGGCTCTGGAAGCTGTTCACTTGCAACGAGAGAATCTATAGAAAAAGAACAGAACTAGTTCAGTAGATTTGTGGCATAGTTATGGACTTCTGGAGGGAAGGACTCACACATGCGCGGTCGATGTGGTCTCGTGGATTCATATACCTGATGAGCGTACCTAAATCCTCACATTCTCATGCGGACAGATTCCCCATCCTATCCGCAACACCTGTGAATGCTTGAATGACCACCTCCCGACACCACATCCGCATTCACACCAAGCAACAAAATCCTCATACGAAGCATCCAGTCCGCAAAACCTCTGATTCATCTCCACTGAATGACGACCTACCCCGAACTCGACCAAATCCACCACAAGCCAGACTATTTCCACACCCAAAACTTCCACTCGAAGTCTGCCTCCTCCGCCCACATACCCGAATCTCCTCGACTTGTTCTTTAACAATTCAAAGTAACTTGAATTTCCCAAAGTAATTCGATTTCCTCAGTCCCTTCAACCTCTCAGATCCCCTCGAATCCCTCTAAGCCCAAAGCCATTCCCATGCCACCCCCCACCCCCCAGGACGAGCTCCTGCTCCCACTCCTCCAACCCTCCGTCTACGTCCCCGTCCCAGCTGCTGGAAAAGACAAACAAGAAGAGCCCGAGAGACAAACCCAGCCTCGAGAATCGCCTGGAAATTCGCGATTTGGTATTCAAGAAAGAGCAGATCATGTGACGACACGTCGCGGGCGCGAGAAAGGGGAGATTTCGCCATGTGGCGCACGCGACGCGTCGAACTCGAGCGCTTCAGGGGTGAAAAAACCGAACAAGCAGAATCCGCCAGTCTCCTACCTCACACACGCCAAATACAACCACCCACTAGCGGCCTACCGCAGCACCAACCTCCCATCCTCACCCTCCTCACCCTCACATCCTCACCACCCAATCCTCGACAACATTGAAGAGGAGACCTCGGACGACGACGACGAAACCATCGACCTCGCCTTCGCCGACGCCAAAGCCCGACTTCGCATCCTGTTAGAGGATGACCTCGAACCCCCTTCCAGCACCACCTTCAACCTCAACCCCCCACCCCCACAATACTCACCAACCACAATCCACGCCGCCCTCTACACCCCATCCCTCTACTCCCAAGCCTCCCAAACCTCCCCCATCTTCACCTCCCCCCTTCCTCAGCCCCACCTCCCCCAAACCCCCTCAGACCGCCTCGCCTTCTGGCGCAATTTCTTCCACGAAACCCCCTCCGACACCCTCGCCCGCTGCCGCACCCCCTCCGACAAAGCCCTGCACGACAAAGTGCATTTGGAATTGGTGGAAGATACCGCAAAAGGCGGGTTGAGGAGACGTGCTTTCTGGGACAATGTGAGGATGGAGTTGTGTGCTGAGGAGGGTGAGGAGGGGGATGAGATGAGGCTTGTGAGGAGGGTGGGGTTGTTGCATCTTTGACATATACCTGGCGCACTGATGATACCCGAAAAGCCGATGTTTTGCCTTTTTTTTTTCTTGCTCTTTTCCAGTTTCCGCGTTCGGGGTGGGGGGAGGGTGAAGCTGGGAAAGTGCTGAGGTTGCTTAGATAGTCCCCAAAACTCTAAATGTCAGAATTGTTCCAAGTTATTGGGAATATTCGAAGTCCCTTTTGATATCCAAAGTAATTTGGAATATTCCAAGTTATTGGGAATAATCCAGATAGCCCAAGTAATTGGCCACGGAGGTCTTTCAGCCGTACTATTCCAGACTTCTTCGGATAGCACTGAAGGTCGCTTTTGGAAATTTTCGACAAAACTCGTGTTGATCACTCGAGCCAAGAAATCTCAATGATCATGCCCTAACAGTCAGTCCATTTGAAGCTTCCAAAAAATGTGATATCATGCGTCCAAATCCCATCAAAGCATAAACCTAAACGCCCCCTCCCCCCTCTCTCCCCCATCCCCAACCTTACTCACCAAGCCCTCCCCTGCTTCCCCCTCCTCGCCCCCCACAATCTCATACCTCCCCGTCCCCTTGGCCCCTTCTGCCTTTCTATTACACCTCCCCAACCACCACCTCAGCACCGCCGCCAACCCCGCCACCCCCGCCATAGCAACAGCACAAACCCCCATCCCATGCACATAATACGGCCCCTCATTATTCGGATACAACCTAATCCCAAAAAACGGTCCACACTGTCCCACAGCCTGCAGCATCGCATTCGCCATCCCGCGTCCACTCTCTCCCTCCTCATTATTCACTGTCCACGTGATGATAATCGTGATTGTAGAAAAAAAGCCGATGCAGGCGGGGAAGATCGCGAAATAGCGGATCCAAGGCGAGATACCGGAATCCTGGCCTAGTATGGCGAGGGACGTGTAGCCGAAACAGGATAGCAAGGCGTGGAAGATTATGAAGGGTGAGCGGGAACTGTGACGATCGGAAAGGCGCGCGGTTATTAAGACGGAAACAAATGCGCAAAGGTAGGGGGGTGCGGCGAGAGCTTGGGATGTGAGGGGGGTGTGGCCCATGTGGGAGATTATGGTAGGGAGGAAGATGGGAAGGGAGGCGAAGGCCATGTTAGCGAGGAAGAACATGGCTGCTGTGAGCCAGCTTTTCAAGTCGCACAGTGTGTGTACGATCTCGCGCCATTGCAGACCTTTGGTGAGAGTGGAGGTAGAGCGGGGAGAGGAATGACGAAGACGCAGACGTGCGACTTTTTGCTCGCGTGGAGTGAGGTAGGAGGCGGTAGAGGGGGAGTCGGGGAGGAGGTAGTAAACCAGCACGGCTATGAGACAAGATGGAAATCCTTCCACAAGAAACAGCAATCTCCAAGGCGCAATTGGACCTTTTTCGCTCAGTTTCACAATCGCCCATGCTAATGTGGAAGCAAAGGACATAGCGAGCGGAGCGGCTGATACGAAATAGCCAGTTCGCAGAGCAAGTTCGCTGCGCTTGAAGAAAAAGGAGAGGAAGAAGGGGATTCCGGTGAATCCGGCTTCGCCAATGCCGAGGAGGAAGCGTAGGATGAGGAGGGAGGTGAAGGTGGTGGTTACGGATTGGAGAGAGGCGAGGATGCCCCAGGAGAGGACGATGCAGGTGAGCAGGATGTGGGCCGGGAGAGTGGCGAAGAGGAGGGAGAGGAAGGAGAAGGAGACGTAGGAGAGGTAGAAGGCGGAGAGGACCCAGGAGAATTGGGAGGAGGTGAGGGAGAGGTCGGTTTCGAGGCCGGCGAGGCGGGCATTGCCTATGTCTGTGGGGATTGTTAGTGTTTGTATTTGTGTACTAGGAGTGATAAGAGATCAATCAGACATACTAGATCGGTCCAGAAAACTTAGCAGATATAACACGGCCACAAATAAAACCAGCTTGCGATCGAACTTTCTCACAACAGCCCGCTCTTCATCCGGTGTATACAACTCGAAAGACTGGGCAGTCGATTGGCTCCCCCTCCGCCGAGTGGGATTGTAATCTTCGGGCTCATCATCCTCAGCCGGTCCACCCAGAAACTTCTCCAGGTTCTTGCGATGGGATCTCAGTTTGAAGGAATTCGGGTCGTCTTCATCGTCAAGATCCCAGTCGTCGTCGGAATCGGGAGTGAGGTGGGCGGTGGATTGGGACGATGGGGGGCTAGTTTCGCGTAACTCGATGCCGGTCTCCTCGTTGGGGTAGACCATGGTTGGCAGTCGGATGGAAAGCTGTCACTTTCCCGGGAGCTATCGGCTGGAGTTGTCGCAGAACATGGCAGATAGCGACGCTCAGAGTTGAAGCTGGCGCTATGTTACTCTTTTCCTCGTGGGTGAGGTTTAGGGAGGATCAGCCTTGTGCTCCGCTCGGCGTCCGTATCTCGGTATCGTATACCGGTTATCAGGGGCAGTCAGATTTGATCTAGAGTAGCGGCCGTTTATTGGCTGGTGCGCAGCTGAGATCGTGGAGAAATCGGGGTCCGTGAGAGCTCCAAAGCTCCCCTGCTGCCCAGCGGATTTTAAACAATAGCTCCCAATTCTCGCGCAATTTGTAAGTGATTCAAAAAAAAAAAACTTCGACAATAACAAAAACAGTCACAAATGACATAAACTATTAAAAGTTCATATTAGGATTATATCATTTGCAATCTAGTCGAAACCATGCCAAGGACTCGCCCACTTTCTCAGAGAGCACGGACCATGCAACCAGGACGGACCCCGAGTTTCCATATTTGCGCCGCAACAGCTCCTGCCTCTTCCATTTAATATCTCCTGAGTCCGCCATTGAGGTCGTCGCTTCGTTCACATCTGCAATCATCTGCGATGTCCGAATCATTCACACCCATCCCTTGACCGAGTTATCCAGCCCCTTGGGGCGGTCTCAGCCACTTGTTGCTTCCCTCAGCTACCCACGCGCTTAAGCCGTACAAGCTCTAAACCATGCCCCTCCCACCACGACTCTTCCCCGGCGACGAGGAGCTGGGGAAACGCGACGACGACCACAAGCCCGGCACCGTCCCTCCTCTATCCACCTTCTGGCACCACCGACGGCGCACCGGAATCATGCCGCCCAGCCGCCGAGTCGTGAAGCGGGCTTTGGTCGCTCTGGCCTCAGTCGTAGCTCTCTACTTCTTCTTTAAAAACATGCCCGATGATTTGTCCCAATCACCGGGTCTACGGCCATCATACAATCATCAGCCGGGCGGAACACCGGGATCGAGGCTTGGGACTGGAGCGAATGCACCTTATCAGAAACAGGATGATGCGCTGAAGGCGAAGAATGGCTTGGCTGGGGATGTGCCGGAACACTTTTATAATGGGCCGATTAAGTTTTACGACTTGGCTACTACGCTAAAGGTTGTGCATGGGAACTCGATGGGGGGACCGTTGGGTACTCAGAATGTGGTGTTTGCGGCGTATAGTCTGAAAAGCGCCTCGATCCTGTTACCGATAGCTTGCGAGATGGAGTCCATGAAAAAGAACCGGGTACACTTCGTATTACTGGGTCGAGACGATATACCAATGGATATACTAAAGTCTGTAAATGGGGTTGGAAAGGAGTGTGATATTATGTTTCACGGTAAGTTGGGGCAACATAAGATCCGTACCCATCCGTCAATATCCCACAGGCTAACGTCAAGCCAGATGGACGGCCGGATTTTGCGTTGGAGGGTTCTGAATTCCGTATGGAAGTGAGTGTATCGGCGGCTTTGAAACACGTCAATGACTTTACGAACTACGAAGCTGTGATCATCGATGGCTCAGAAGAGGAAGACCCGATCATGTTGAGGGCAGCCAAAGCACGCCTAGAACAGCTAGAGAAGACGCTGATTCCTCTCCCCGCAAACCCGGAAGACAACCTAATGTGGATCACCCGACTAGATAGCACTGCTCTAAAATGTAAGATTTCCCTCCCCCCTATTTCATTCCTCAAAACTGCTAACAAACCACCAGCCTGGGATCTCGCAACCATAGACATAGTAATCCATGCCCAACCCTCCGCAACCGGCTCCCTCATCTGCCTCCTCAACTCCCTCACCCACGCCGACTATTTCGGTTCTCCCCCACCCCGCCTAACCATCGAGCTCCCCCACAAAATCGACGCTCCCACCCAACAATTCCTCAAATCCTTCACATGGCCCCCTGTCCACAAGGGTGCCGAAAAACCCGCAACAAACCAACTAACCCTCCACCATCGCATCCCGCAACACGGCCTCACCCCTGAAGAAAACTCGATTCGCTTTTTAGAGTCCTTCTGGCCCGCCAAGCCGCACACGTCTCACATTTTGGTGCTTTCCCCAACCGCAGAGTTGAGCCCGCTCTATTTCCACTATCTCAAATACGCCATGTTATCTTATCGCTATTCAGCAACGAGCTATATCCACGGCTCCAACCTGCTTTCTATCTCTTTGGACCTCCCTTCCGTCTACCTCAACGACTCCGCACCCTTCACTCCACCCCCTCCTCCTGCTCTCCCTAAAGAAGACTCATCCAGCGATCTCTGGATCGACAACGCCGCAAAATCTGACGCAAAGAATGAACAAGCAACCTTCCTCTGGCAAGCCCCCAACTCCAACGCTGCGCTGTTTTTTGGCGACAAATGGGCCGAATTGCACAGTTTCACCTCCCATCTCTTGACAAGCTTACAGAACGGTCCGAATGCGCCGGCGCTGGGTAAGACGTTTAAGGAGCAGGTTGCGCATACGTATCCGGCGTGGTTGGAACATATTTTGAAATTGGCTAGGGTGAGGGGGTATTGGACGCTTTATCCGGTGGTGGGGAATGATGAAGCTTTGGTAACTTTACACAACGAATTATACCACTTGCCCGAAGAGTATAGTTCTGAGTCTGAGGCAGAGAAAGAGAAGGATGAGAAAAGAAAGATTGGAGGTGATGGGGAGAAGGAGGAGGTGTTGGGTGCTGATATGGATAAGAATGGGATGAGTAGGAAGGCGAAGGAGAGACCGCTTGTGAAAGGGGATTTGCTCAAGCTTCTTCCTGGCAAAGGCCTGCTTCCTCAGATCGAAGAAATGCCCTTGCTAGGCTGGGACGGCACATCGCTAGGCACAGGAGCGGATAAAACGGCGCTGAATAAGAGTGTGGAGGAGTATGCTGAGTTGTTTAGGAGGGAGATTGGGGGATGTGGTAAAGGTGCAAAGCCGAAAGAGAGGGTGGAGGGGAGTGTGAAAGACCTCTTCTGCCTCGATGACGACTTTGAAGACGAGGTGTTGCCGCTGGCGGGGGCGAAGGAGAAGGGGGATAGTGATGATTTGGGGGGAGAGGTTGTAGGTGCGGGGACGGTGAAGGGGAAAGATGCTCCTGGTGCGCCTAGTCTGGAGGGCGCGGCGGCGGGGCTGAGTGGTGCTGCGCAGGAGGGGTATGAACATATGAGGAGTTTGCTGAATGGTGCTGGGAGTAGCTGAGGGCGATGAGGAAGAGAGAGGAGGACGAAGGAAAAGAGGAGAGGAAGAAAAGGGGTATATGGTTTATTGGCCATCCCCGAAGCTTATATATACTCTTACTTAGCGGATGAAGAGCGCGAGGGCGCGCTCGTTCGAAAAAGGGCGTGCGCCCACAGCGGCGTTTCTAGTGTGTGCGGCGTTGTTTCCTGAGTATCCTGGGATGACTGTATCACGACCTTGTATTGTATGATGACCTGCCGGTTCAGCTTTCACTTCATCTTGTGTTTCAAGATAGGATGTATAGAATATCAACATTGTAATGGTCTGACGGTTTGTGCTTGCATCTGTGAGCCGAGTGTGTTCAAGTGTTGATGTTGTCTTGCCGGTTCTGGTAGCCGATCTACTTCAAATCTCCTAACTCGGACACTGACCCTGAAGACTGGAGTAGGGTGCGGATGACGGACGACGGAAAACTCGGACAGCCAAACTTCAAAACCAAGTCCTCAAATTCGTCCCACAAAGCACGTTTCTTTTCATAATCTCGCTATAGGTAGCTATAAAATTATTTTTACCGTAATCGACAGAAAAAGTTACGCATTTTGGTGTGCGTCGGGTATTTCTGTCGACGTGCGACAAAATCGGGTTTTGTTGTAACGGAGCGCTCTTATTGGCTGGGAAGCGGTATATAGGTATGCTTAGCGGCTTTTGGAAAATCTAGGAACTGAGCGCGCGTTCGGGGTAGGCTTTCGCTACCGCTGCTAAGCGAGGAAGCGTAAGATGCTTCGAGGACATGGGAAGCCGACTGACAGCAGCGGCGTCCTGCGACAGTAAGGTAAGATAGCGCCTAGATGGAGGGGAGGTTTTGGCTTGTTTCACGTGACGCCTGTGGCTGGGAAAGGGGCAGGTATAAAATGGGGGCGGGTTTTACTTTTGATTTTCTTTCTCCAAGCCTTCAACCAGTGTTGATTGGAATTTATGTTTGACTCCAGTGCAAGTTTTCTTGCTTGTGTGAGTGCAAAAATTCTGAACCAAGGTAGTGATGACGGAGTCGTGGAATGCAGTGGCTCTGGTTTTGAAGACTGTTTCTCCAAAATTGAAGCGCCTAGCGGGCTGCGGCAGCAACGGCAGGAAACCCACTCGACAGCAGTTCAGTTGCTTGACAGCACTCTTGCCTGGCGATAAGAAACAGTCTTAGTTCAGCTTGTCCACCCTTTTACCTTGCGCAGATGAGGTATAAATACTTAGCGGCGGCTTGTAGTTCTGACATTTTTTTTGGCCAAGGCTTCAAAGAGGCGCGCTCGTTCACCACCGACTCCAGTGCAAGCTTTTTTGCTTGTGTGAGTCCGAAGACTCTGGAAGGCACTACGCCATGGCAAATGTATAACTGCTTTGGTCTTGGAGATATTGCTGCTGGAGGAGAAAATCCAGGACTAGGAAGGAATAGATTTGGAAATAGCTAGGCGCTGCAATAGTAGGAAAACTCTTCGATGGCAGCTGGGTTGCTTGACAGCACTCTCGCCTGGCGCCAAAAAGCGCTTTTGGCTTGTTCGCGTGACTCCTTTGTTGGGAAGATACAGGTATAAATAGGGCTGGACTTCTCCCTCTGTTTTTCTCTCTGAAAGCTCAATGGGCCATCGATACAGACAGTCCACTCTAGTCCCAGACTGTTTCGCTTGTGTAAACCCACAGATGATGAACCTACATGTAATCATAGCAACCATTGGTCTCGTGATGTAATTGCTCTGGTTTCCAATAATGTCGTCGCAGCCTGCACGTCGTGAAGTATATCGAGTAATTATAATACAATTGCAAATAGCTAGCAGCAGCAACAGCAGAAAAGACTTTTGACAGCAGCCAAGTTGCTTGGCAATACCCCGACGGTCACAAAACTTTCCTAGCTCGTTCACGTGACATCTGTACCTTAAGCAAATTCAGGTATAAATATGTAGAGGTGGACTTTTGCTTCTGACTTTCTTTTCCCAAGTCTTCATACCAGTCACAGTGAAGTTATACACCTCAAGTCCGACTCCAGTGCCGACTTTCTGGTTTGTACAAGGCCGAAAACGCTGGAAGAAAACCTCGCCATGGCAATCGTGTATTTGCTCCAATCTTGCAAAACATCGCCTCAAGACAAAGAAATGGTTGAACTACTATCCGCCACAACAGGAGCAAAGCCAAACCACAGCAGCTTCGTCCCGTGAAGGCACTCTAGCGCGCTGGCGGTAACAAACATTCTGGGCTTTTTCAGCTTTGAAAAATGCCGGAAGCAGATTCAAATATAAATAAGGCTGCACTTCTGCTTCTGTCTTTCTTTTCCCAAGCCTTTTTGACGTTCCCAAGCAGCAAATGTCCATTTCGAGTGCGCGCTTTCTTGCTGGTGTGAGCGCAAAGATTCTAAGCTTGATTATGGCGGGCTCTTAGTATAGAATTGCTTTGACCTTGCGAATTGTTGTTGCAGAAGGAGAAACGACTGAAATAGTAAGTCTAAAGTTGAGACGATCTTGCCGCTATAACAGCAGCAGAGAAGCCCCTCGACAGCAATTGACTTGCTTGACATCAATTGACGCGTGGCGATAATAAATGTCCTCGATTTATGCACCCCTGTACTTTGGCTTGGGCAGATTTAGGTATAAATAGGCCCCGTCTTCTCCTCTGACTTTCTCTCCCTAAGCTTCTAAACTGGGGATTCAGCCTGACATGTCCGACTCCAATGCAAGCTTTCTTGCTTTTGTGAGCGCGCAAAGACGCTGGAATGTAGCCTTGCTATGGCAATTGTATAACTGCTTTGATTTTGCAAGATGTTGCTACAAAGAGAGAAGACTAAATTACTAGCCGCTATAATAGCAGAAAAGCTAATCAATAACAATTTCGTCCCGTAAAGGCACTTTAGCGCGCTGGCGGTAATAAATATTTTAGGATTTTTCACCTTTAAAAATGCCGTAAGCAGATTCAAATATAAATAAGGCTCCACTTCTGCTTCTGTCTTTCTTTTCCCAAACCTTCCATCAGGAAGAGATGGATGCGATCTAGATCCCACTCTAATGCATGCTTTCTTGCTTGTGTAAGTCCAGAGTTAAAAGATGCTGAGCCTCGCTCCAAGGATTATTTAATTCGTGAAATGTAACTGCGCTAGGCTTGAGAGATGCTGCTACAAGGGAGAAAGGGCTGAAATGTTGGGGTGTATTGAAGAGATCACGCAGGCGTTACAACGCTAGAAAAGCCCCGCGACAGCAGCTGACCGGCTTAGCAGCTCTCTAACGTCTAACAGCCACAAACTTTCCTAGTTCTATCATGCCTGTGCCTTGACCAGATCCTGTTATAAGTAGGGCTCGTGTTCTGCTTTTGACTTTCCTTCTCCAAGCTTTCGAGGACGCTATAATCAAATATACTGCAGTCCAGGCTGTTTTCCTTGTGTATACCCAAAATCCCGAGCTTGGCTATGGCAACAATCAGACTAATGATATTACCTGCTCTGTTTTCAGAGATGTCGTTGCAGGACGAACAAGAGCCTGAAATAGTAAGAATATTGAGAGTACAAAGCCGCCACGACAGCAGAAAAGCCTCTCGACAGCAGCTGGATAGTTTGATAATACGCTGGTGGCTTGGTGGAATAACCAGCTTACTACTTAGTCTTCACTTAGTTTTAAAGTGATAAGGTATAAATAGGGGTTGACTTCTGCTTCTGACTTTCTCTCCTTAGGCCTTTAAAATGGCCGAATTTAATTACAGGTCCGATCCAGTGCCAGCTTTCTTGCTTATGTGCGCCAAAGATGAGGATGGTGAAACTCGTTATAGGACCAATTCAGATCCTGGAATGTCCCGTCCTTGATGTGGTTTGCAAAAGACGCCTCTGCAAAACTAACAGGGTCAATTGTCGTGGAGTACCTAGGACCAAATTGAGACTACCTAGCTATTACGACAGCAGAAACACCTTTTGATAGCAGCCGAGTTGCTTGACAATACCCTAGTGGCTTGTGGAAATGAGTAGCTTAGTCTCTACTTACTTAGTTTTGAAGTGATCTAGGTATAAATAGAGGTCGTCTTCTGCCTCTCATATTCTCTCTCCAAGCCTCGGACATCCGACTGAGCAAGAAGACGGAGGAAGCAGCTCAAGTACAACTTCGATGCAAGCCTTTTGGCTTCTGTGAGCTCGAAGATGCTAAACCTCGCTACAGGAGTAATTCAACTCGTGGAATGTAGTCGATGTGGTCCGAGTCTCAAAAGACGTCTCTGCAAAACGAACAAGGTCGTGAAGTACGGAGGAGCAAAATTCAGATTATTCCTCCGCTACAATAGTAAAAAGGCCCCTCGACAGCAGCTGAATAGCCTGACAATAGGTAGGCTGGCGGGTTGATGCACATCATGTAATGAGCAGCTTACTCTTCACTTTGTTTTGAAGTAATCCAGATATAAATAGGGCTCGGCTTCTGCTTTCTACTCTGCTCTCTTAAAGCCACGTACATTGGCAGAAAATCCCGTTACCCCAGACATGGGGTAAGCAGCAGCGCAGGTCCAGTTTCGATCCAAGCTTTCTTGCTTGTATACGCCCAAATTTGAAAGATGCTGAGCCTTGCTATGACCGGCCACTGTTTCGTGGAATGTACCTGCTCTAATCTCGAGAAACGTCGTTGTAGGATGCAAAAAGGGCTGGATTACTAGCCACTACAACAGCAGAAAAGCTTCTAGACAGCAGCTCTTTTGTTCGACAGTACCCTGGCACCTAGCGGCAACAAACATCTTAGCTTATCTTCCTAGGTTTAGCATGTCCAAGTATAAAAAAGGCTCGACCCCTGCTTCTAACATTCTTTCTTCAAGCCTCAAAGATTCCGAGGAACTTGAAGAAGCAGCAGCTCAGGTCCACTTTCGAAGTAAGCCTTTTTGCTTGGACGGGACTGAAATCCTGAATGCAGGCGTTTTGGTCCAAATAGATGTCGTTTGAGGACGCAATATTAAAATGCACACGGATGATAGAGAGCAAATGGGAGTATTTACTGCGACAGCAAGACCGGTAATGGGTGGCAACTGAGTTTCTTGACAGTTGAGTGGTTAGTGGTCATTTGGTAGCAATGAGTAGCTTCGTCGACTTGGGTAGTCTTCACGAAGCTTCGATGCCATTCATGCATAATTATAAATATGTGCTTGATTCCCGTTTTCAACTTTTCTTTTGCAAGATTATTAGTTGACAAGTCTAAACTTCAGTTTCTCCATCTAGCTACTCTACTACCCAATCTCCAAGGACAAGGATTTGAAACAGAGACGCAGAATTTGTAGCAAGTTAGTTTGATAATGCACAGCCCAATTAGTAGCAAGAAGGCTAAATCGACAGCAGCTGAGTTCCTTGACAGTACCTTGGTCGTTTGGTGGGAATGACTGATTTTTTTTCAGTTTCCACTTGGCATGAAGTATGGCAGGCCGCAGGTATAATAAATACGGGCTTGGTTTCTTTCCCCAATATCTCTTTCCCCAGAATCACAATTGAAGTCGCATCTCTATATTAGAATCTACTGCATGCCCCCGGCCCCCCTTTAGAGCTTCCCACTCCCGTAATAGCTGATCCATGTAGCTGTCCTGTTCTCCAACTTCGGGAGACGCACACTTATAACAAAAGGCTAGAAATTTTGCTTAACAACACCTAGCCCTACCAGCAGCATAGAAGTGAATCAAGGGTAGCTGAGTTCCTTAACAGTACCCAAATCGTTTGTTGCCTACAAGTTGCTTGAAGGGTTATTCTCTGCTTATATATATTTTGAGGGTTAGGTATAAATATGGGGCTTCTGTTCCCAAGAGTTCTCCACGATCTCAGGCGCATCGACTCACGACGAATGTCCGATTAGAACCAAAGAGCATCTCATGTCATCTGCAGGCCCCTTCCAGAGTTTGGAAGCCCATAGACCTCATTTCGTGTACACTCGCCATGAGGAGCTCAACTATCTTGTCGTCATGCCATCTATAACGACACAGATACAGCGCCATGTAAAAATTCTGAATACGGTTGAGGTTTGTGAGTGACAATATTCCCAATCACTCGGAACACTTCCAATTGCTTGAAATATTCCAAATCACTTGGGATATTCCAAAGCACCTGGAATGTTTCTAGTTACTGGGAATATTCACAGTTATTTGGAATATTTTTGGTTACTTGGGGTATTCGCAACCATTTGGAGTCTGTAGACCGTATTCAGACTTTTTTTCTCCCACTGTATAATCAGAACGCGCTAGAAGCACACACGACAGCGTAAGAGCCAATCGACAGCAGCCCAATCCCTCAACGTATGGCCGTCTTAAGTTTGTCAGCAGTACTAGCTTGGTACTCTGCGCTAAGTCAAAGGTTTCCAAAGGATCCAAGTATAAAAGGAGGTCGATCTCGACTCCAAGGCTTTCTTTCCCAAGTCTCGAACAGTGTACAAATTCAGAACATGGCGACGGACGATTGCAAGTTTGTTCCAGGTGGCTAAGCGCAAGAAATTTACTCCTACAACGTAAAACACGTAAATCTGGTAGCCCTGTTCTTTCCCGAGTCTCAGACAAACATCAAGTTTGCGCAGCCAGGGACGGTGAGAAGTTTGTTTCGGATTTTTAAGCACAGACTTTGCTTTTTATAACGTGAAAAGCTTAGTTCTGGTAGTCCCCTTTTCCCTAAGACACTGATACTGAGGATTGAACATCGACCACGGGCAAGTGTCATACCCTGACATCGACCCGTCAGCTTTCAGGATATCCCAACTTTTCGTGCATTTCCCCTTTGTTTTAAGAGATATAGAAACATGACCACTATATTCGTAATCTGTGCAAAATTTCTGATATATTGGTGTACGATTTATATTTTTATCGACGTGCAACAAAACGGTGTCAGGATTTAGCAAAGCCCTTTTATTGGTTGAGGCTTGTTATATGCTCAGCGATTTCGCAAACTAGCAAACTAGCGGCCTAGAAGCGCTTTCAAGCTAAAACTTCTCGCTAATAGCTTTTTTATTGCACGTCGACAACTGCGCGCACGCAGGCTTACGTGAGAAAACTTGGGACCAGATTCAAAGCTTAATGACTTTGACCCCAATTTTGTTCCACGTCGACGAGTGCGCAGCGCGCTCTTTGCGCCATTCCCACAATATCTACCCCTTTGACTTATCCCATAGCTAGGAGAATACTATAAAGGATTTCTAGGCCTAACGCAGGCGCTGCGCACTCGTCGACGTGCAACAAAACGGTGTCGAGATTTAAACCAGCGCTCCCATTGGCTGGAAATTGTATATGCTTAGCGGCTTGCAAACTAGCAGCTTGGGGGGCTAGAACGTTTACAGCTTCTCACTAGCAACCAGTGGTTTTGTCGCACGTCGACAATTACGCGCAGCGCTTGCGCCAGTGCATTTAGGGGGGTAATTACTTGAGCCCCTATTTTACTGCATATCGAGATTTGCGCAACGCTCCCTTTGCGCCGTCCCTACAAATTCTGCTCGCCTAATTATAATAACTTTGTATTTAAAGCCACGGCTAGGAAATATGTAACAAAACTCCAGGACTGGCGCACGCGCTGCGCTGTCTCATCGACGTGCAACAAAAGAGCATCAAAACTCAATCAAGCTCTCCTATTGGCTGAGACTCGGTTTATACATAGCGGGCTTTCAAAAGTGGGGCGCTTATCCACTACTATCCACTCCTATCCATTACTAGCCGACTAGAGGTTACATTTTATTTCACATTTACAAGTGCGCTTGCGCCAGCCCTAGGTAGGTTTAGGACCGCATTCAAAGATCAAAACTTCAACCCCGTGACCCCTAGGTATTTTGTTCCACGTCGACGTTTGCGCAGCGCGCCGTGTGCGCCGTATTTACTAAGTCTGTCCTCTCAACTTCAATAGCTATATATCTTGTACAAAAGCTAGGAAACATTTAGGGATCTCTAGGCCGGTGCAAGCGCCGCGCTCACTCGTCGACATGCAACAAAAGAAAAACCCTCCCTGCATGCGGTCCTACATACATGTAGTAAACCTAACCTCCAGAGCCTCCACTCGCCCCGCGCGCCCTCGTCAATAAGCTACCTACACAAAACGAAAGATTCCCCCTAAACCTGGTCCCTATCACCAGGCCTTTAGGAAACGGCGCTCGCCTTGCGCAAGCGTGCGACAAAACCTATTTTATTCAACCAACCAAGCGCAGCGCGCTTCCACTGGCTAGGACTCGGTAATATATCCTGAAAGCGAGTTTTTGAAAAGCTAGCGCGCTTATCCAACTACTAGTCGAACCAACGTTGCGTATCGACGAGTGCGCGCAGCACTTGCGCACAGCGCTAAAGAGACTGAGAACTGCAATCTGCATTCATGCACGTTGACGAGTGGGCATTCGGGGGCTAACTTCCACTCCTCCTTTCATGTTACACGTCGAGGTCTGCGCAAATGCACCCTTTGCGCCATCTCTGCGGCGCCAGGCCGCGCAACTGTAATAGTTATGTGCGTTATTCCACGGCTAGGAATCAGGGATGGTATTCTAGCAATTTGTGTGCCACGTGGATATCTGCAACACTCACGCCATCCTTGATCACAATAGTCCTTCTTAGAGCACTAGTTACCGAGATGTGATAGCGAAGAGTCTTTTCATTCCCAGCTATGACAGAATAAGAATGATATAAAAATAGCAAAACATACTACGCTAAATGCCACAAATGACCTGACCCCGTTTCCCAACTCCGGCGCCTTGATACAGATATATGCAAGATCGTAGAATGCCGCCTGCACACTGCAGATATATAGTATATAGCGCAGCAGCCGCACACATGCCCACCGAACCCGAAAAATTTGGCGTGACAAATGTGTGATATCAGGCAGCAGCATTCCTCATCTGCGCCTCCTCAACCGCCTTCTCCCAACTCGTGCGATACAAGAACAGGCCTTCGATAGAAGCAACCCTGTATCAAGCTCTTCGTCAGCCACTTGTCCAGTTGTCCGCAAGTCAAACTTCAAGTTCATTTAAGTTTCCCCGAATCAAAATAGGCGCAAAAAAAGGGTTTAAACCGAGGGGAAAAAAAAAACACAAATACTCACAGCCCAAGCGCCAGCGCCACCCCACTCCACAACCCCTCCAGCTCCCACCCCCCCGCAAACGCCGTCCCAAAACTAATCGGCATCGCCACCACGTAATAGCAGAACAGATTAGTCCAACCTCCAATCTCCTGCCTTCCCAGTCCCCTCAGCAAGCCATTCGCGCATGCCGCCAAGGCATCAAACAGCTGGAAAGCCGCACAAAGTGGCAAAACTCGTGCAACTAGCGCTACGACTTCTTCATCTGATGTGAATGCTCGGGGGATGATATTGCGCAGCGACATCAACAGCACCGCATTGAACAGCCCGGATATGCATGCGGCGAAAAACGCCACACGACCAGCGGTTTTTGCAGCGTCGGACAAAGTGGCACCAATGAGATTCGCCACCCTAGTACTCGCCGCAATGCTGATCGGAAACGGAATATTGAACGTCAATGCCGTGATCGTACTCAAAATACTCTGCGCAGCCAAATGCGTAGTCGAGAAATAACTAGCCGCCAGCGTCAATATTTCAAAAGCCAAGTATTCAGCTTCAACCATTAGCAAACCAGGAAGTGCTAGTTTAATCATAGGTCCCCAGTTGTGGAAAGCACGACGCGTGAAACCGTTCCAGCATTGGCGGCCGTCGATAAGGTAGATGTAGAGGAAGAGGAATAGGGGGAGCAGATTGTCGGTTATGGCGACGGCGATGGGGGCGCCGATGAAGCCGAGGTGGAAATGCCAGACGAAGAGGTAGTTGAGGACTGCGTTGAGGGGGGCGGCGATGAGGAGGACGTAGAGGGTGGAGGAGAAGAGTCCTTGGGCTTGCACGAAGCGCTTCATTGATTCGAAGAGCGCGAAGCCTGGTGCGCCGGCTAAAAGGATGCGCAGGTAGAGCCCGGCGAGACGGGCAGATTCGGGATTTGGAACGATGACGCGAAGGATGAATTCGGCGTTGAACCAGACGATGGCAATGGGGATGGTGAGGACCCAGAGGAAGTAGACCATGCGTTGGAGTTGGAGCCCGACGAGGTGCTTGTTGCCGGAGCCGTAGGCTTGCGCGCAGAGGGTGTCGAGGGATGTTGCGAGGCCTTGGTAGATTGCGTAGCCGGTGATGTTCGCGGTCATACTGGCGAGTGATACGGCGCCGAGTTCGATTCTGCCAATGTGCCCGACGGTGAAGATGGAGGCGACGGTCAGGGAGTATTGGAGAAGGAATGTGAGGACTAGAGAGCGGGAATAGACGAATAGCACTTTGGACTCGCGCTGCCAGGTGGTTTTGATCTTTCCTGCTGCTACGGCTGCTTCCCATTGTTTGTCCAGTCGTTCTCTTCTGCTTCGTGGGGTTTCTATTCCTCCGTTTGGTAATAATGCGGTTGTCTCGTCGGGTGCCCCTTCAGTCTGCCCAGTCGTCCCATCTTCTTCATCTGGCTTGGGTCTCCTTGGACTAAAAAGCCACTTCCATGTTTTTGTAAAGGTATTCGGTTCTTCCACATGTTGGTGTTTCGGCGGTGCCAGGTAGTTATCCCTCAACAAACTCCTCTCCTCCTCCATGGCCCGCTTCCTCTCCTTCTTAGTCGCAAAAGCAGTATCCTTGAAGTTCGGAGTGATAGCTGGTCTAGTTCCGCCGCCATACGCAACATTGCTGGGTCTTCGGTAAGAGTTGACCATAGAGTGAGGGCCATGGGAGTTTTCATGAGCCAGGTTGGCCTCGAGCGATTCGTCGGACACACTCTCCTCGTCTTCGGCATCTTCCTCGGAACATTCAGCCAGATCGCGGGCGATGGACTCCTGGGCGATTGGAGAGGCGGAGAGATATGAGCCGAAGGGGGAGTGCGGGAGAGAGCTGCTGCGGCCGGCTGCACCTTTGATAGGCTGGGCGTCGGACATGGTGGATGAGGAGACGGGATGTCGAGACGGGATATCGACACCCTTCTTGTTCTCGTGATAAGACCTCCGCCTGCGATTCGATTTGAACGGGAGAAGGACGGGATGGGAATCGCTGAAAGCCAGCCAGTCGACGGAAGACTGGGGCGAAAGATGCGAAGCCGCTTTGATCGCGTATTCAAAAGGAAAGCAGTCGCTCACGATAGCTATGTTTAAAAACGGCGGCTCTCCACGATGACTTGAGAAAGATGGTCGGTCCCGACAGAAGAGAGTCTCATCGCAAGCTGCGTGAATCGGCTTGGATGAAAGAAGGCAAGAACTCGTCGCACATCGAACAGGAACACAGGAAATCACTCACCACAGTTTCGCTCTCCAGACCGCCGCCTCTCTTTATCTCTTGCCGTCGCAGCAGCATCGGGGCATCCCCACCGGCACCAACGCTAGAGAGGGGATAATGCCTCGATCAGCAAAATGGACATGGATGCAATTTTATGCCACGTCCGTGCCACAAAATATCTGCAAGGCTGTAAAAAAACTAGAGCGGGTTGGGCAATTGCATCCTGTACCGCTTTGGGGTCTGTCCAATCACAGCCTGCATCCGAGAGTCGAGAGATCTGTGCAGCCGCGTCCGAGGTCGCCGATATCGTGGGATTCCGAGTCCGGTTCTCTCACTGAGAAATGCAGGGTCCTCGGATGGTCGAGGCGTGGTAAAGAAGGGGCTCTGACCGAAAACCAGGGAATTTCACGAAAGGAAGGTGGTCACGAAATCCGGGGAAGGCACGCCAGAAGAACGAACGGTTACCGACATGTGACGTACCGAGTCCCTCTCGCCCTCTAAATCTGCCATCCGCGGACACCGCATACTCCCAAGTACATTCAACAGAATGTCAATGCAACATGCACAGCACGCCCATTTCGCCTCTCTAGGTCCAGGACATATCAAAGCACTTACAAAACCACCGTCGCTACCCAGATCCTTTCACACGGACTGCCGTCTTACTCGAAATGCGAAATAGCCTTTGTCGACACCCACGCCATCTCGAGTCCAAATATCCAGTACCGGTCCTTGAAGTGATTGTCACGCTAGCACCACATCACCGGCAACATGCCGCCGCCATATGATAATGAATCCTTCTACGACTACGAAGAAGAGGAGATCGAGGACTCGTACCGGCCCATATACAATCCGTTTCGCGGGAAACCTGTTGTTCTGCCCGAGTACGTCTCTGTACCCTTCACCGTTCCCATTCCTCTCCGCCACTTCCCATTCCCCCCTCACGAAAACCCTGCCGTCCATCCCGCACATATAAACCCACTCACTAACCCCATCTGCCACACAGACACACCCACCGCTACCGTCCCCACCCCCGCCCCATCCTCCTCCTCCCCCCCCTCACCTCCCCCCTCCTCTTCCCCAACACCGACAGCGACTGCCGCGACCACTGCGCCAACGAGCGCACCTTCCTCTCCTACCTCCGCCTTTCCACCTACATGTCCGTCTGCTCCATCGCCATAATCCTCTCCTTCCACTTACGCTCTTCGCCCACACCCCTCGAATTCTCGCTCTCCAAACCTCTAGGCTATCTTTTTTGGGCACTCAGTATGGCAGTGCTGGCGCTCGGGACGGGAAATTATTGCAAAACGGTCAACAGGTTTGCGAGGAGGCAGGCCATTGTGCAGAGTGGGTGGAAGACGATGGCCGTTTTGGGCGTGGTGGCGGTGAGTATTGCGGGGAGTTGTGTTTGTTTTTTGGTTGCAAGGGGGTAGGGGGTTGATCGTGCATCGTGGGGAAGGGATGGTGAAGGATGGAGGGGTTTAGGGAATTAGGTGGGAGAGAGGTCGGGATTGCGGGTGTGTGAATACATGTGACGACTTATCGGACGAGGGACTTCTGCTTCGGGAGTTGGGAAAACGGGAAGGCTGGCATGTGTTTGGACTGGACATCAGACGTTGGCCTCAAAAGCACGGCGTTCGGGAGAGCGAAAAGGCAGGTTAAGTTTCCAAACCGCATCTCACTGGGTTCCGATTTCGCGGCGTTCCGGAACCTGTTCGGGGGGGGGGGGGCATTTCGCTTCTTTGCAATGCATCCAAAAAGGAATTGGCGCGGCCGATTGAAGGCCCGAATAGCAAGACTTTGTTGTAAGAGACAAGAAAAGCATCAACATCACCAAAGCCATCAGCATCCAGCCTCACACCAACCCATTTCCAAGCAATGGATCTGGCCTACAACTACAAAATGCAAAAAACCCTCAATTGCTCCTTCCCACCCCGCTCTATGTCCAAGCCCAGTCTATACAAATGCAAAATATACAAGCTATGTGTGCCGCCGCAGCGCCGCCCATCAAGCTCCACAGAAGTAGACAGCGCAGCCGACTGCTGTGCACACTCGACGCATATCAAAGTGCCTGCCTGTCATGCGCAAGCCGCAATTCCTCCTCATATACCTGTTTTAAGTTTTCCCCCTTCCCGCTCAACCATCCCCCTTTACCAGCCCCTTTCCATCGCTCGTCCCACTTTTGGTCGACTCATCCCTCTCTTACCTCCTGTTGTCAAGCTCCTAAGAATCTCGCTCCTAAGATCTCGCTCCTAGAGTCCTAGCTCCTAAGATCTCGCTCCAGCAAAAGCTCTCATTCGGTCGCGCTCGTACCTCGCATTCAAAAATCCCTCCCCAACCGCTCAGCCTTATCCTCAACCAGCTCATAAGCCGGCTTGAACGATTCCTGCCCACCATCTGCGGCCTTGAGTGCGGGGTTCGGATGCGTGTCTGTGGTGCCACCCAGCGATGTGTAGCCGAGGTCGTAGAGCTTGCAGTAGGGGATTTGGAGATGGCGGATGAACTGTTTCCTTGGGATTAGCAAACCAAGCTTTTACAAACTTGAGAGCGAGTTCTAAACGGGTAGCATGGGCGGGATAGGATGAATGGGTAGGAGATGGGGGGAGAGAGGAATAGGGGGACGCACAGCCCAAATCTCCACATAATGCCAGTCAATAACCGGATGCACGCGCACGAAATCCGGCCATCCGCCATCCGTCTTGTCAAAATGCGTCAGCAGCGCGCCATGCGGATCTGTTCTTCTGGTTCCCACGAAGATCGCCTTCACTCCTTTGCCATCCCGCTTCGTCTTCATGTCTTGTAGATATTTTTCAAACGCCAATTTCATAGGCATAGCATAGCGTGCCAAGTCCAAATGATAGGTGGAAACTGAGTAGTCGACAAACTCGTCGATTTCGGCAAAGGGATGTGGCGATATTATGTAGACGGTAGGGAGAGAGGGGGGGAGTGGACGGGGGTAGGAGGAGAGGGAGGCGAGGAAGAGGATTAGCAGGACGAGACAGTCTTTGCCGCCGTTGTAGGAGAGGGAGATTTCGTCGAGGCTGTTCGTCTCGAAATGTTAGCAACAATATCAGACTTTTATTCATTCTTCCTCATTCCTCTTCTTCGCGGGCCGTTGCCAGGGGAAAGGCAGCCGACATAGCAAAGCATAGATAGAACATGGCGAGAGGAAAATTACCTATATCTCTCCAACGCCTCCCCCACAACCCCGAGCGCAACGCGAGTTTGCTCTTGCACCTTCTTTAACAATTCCGTCGGCGCATCTTCGTTTAGAAACCGCTGGACTTTCGTATTCAGGCTCACAGCCAATGCGCGGAGTGGCGACGGATCATGTATTCCATTTCCGTTAATGATGGGCAGTTCTTCATCTGTGGATGCTTTTGACGAATGGGAGGGATCTGGAGCGCGCGAGGTTTCTGAGGGAGGCGGGGCGGAGACCATTGTATTTGTCGTGCTTGAAGAGGATAATGGCGAGGAGGAAGTTGTCATTGGGGACGGGGAGATTGGATGTCCATAGGGCTGAGGCTGAGGTTTTAGGACGAGGTCATGACACGGTCATGCTGTGCTGGGTCGCTGGTGTGAATGATTCCACGAGGAGTCGTTGAGGGCTGCAAATTCGCTGGTACCTGACTGGCAGCACAAAGGGCGTGAAGGTCCTAAAAGTCCTGGGATGAGCGGCGGATTTGGAGAGTGCGGCTGGATGGGAGTTACGCCAAGTATGTTGCTGATATGTCGTCGGGTCTCAGCTCCCGCGCTGACATACGGGGCGGGGTTGGCGGGGTTCACGATCATGGCGGACAAGTGGCAGGGATCCGTTGATACACAACCTCGCATTTGAATGTGTTCCGAGGAGATTCAGAACAGCACATTGAACATTATTTACAGGAACTGATGTGGCCATGTGATGTTCAGATGAAAGTCAAGAGTTGGGAATGTTTACTTTGGTCCCATGGCAGCGTCTTACCCGGATGCCCGAACCTTGAAATTAGGTTTGATGGATGTCCCGGGCTGAGTCGCTGACATGTGTTCAGACTTCAGAGCCATGGAAAGTTTCAACTCTGATATGACAGCAGACAATACATCTGATAGATAACTTTGCACAAAACTTCCATAGTAGTGGGTATTCGAGGTATGCAACAACATCCTGAAAACGACAAAGCATCCGCCATCAACCCCTTCCTCATCCCAACAACCCACTCGCAAGCGCCTCCAGATCCTCCAACGTCTCCGGCTCCGCATCCTCCACAACCTTCCTCTTCTTCTTCTTCCCATCACCTTCACTATCATCATCCTCCTCAAACCACTTCTTCGGCCTCTTCTGCGGCCTCTCCTCCTCCTCATCCTCGGGCAACGGCAACGACCTAAGCAGCGCCAACGCCTTTTCCTTCTCCTCATCACCCGCATCCAGCACCGCCGCCCTCGGATCCTCGCCATTCATTTCCGCCATCTCCCTCGCCTTGCGCTTCTCCTTCTTAACCCGCTTTTTCTCCTTCGCCAGCTGCTTGTCTGTCAGATCCGCCTCCTTGACTCTCACAGCTTCTTCTTCTAAGAACTTGGCGCGCTGCTGTTCGGCTGGGCCGCGGGAGGCGAAGTCGTCTTCGTCTTCGAGCTCGTAGATTTCGTGCGCGTTGCCGTCTTCGTCGAATACCATCTTGGTACCGCGGTCTTTGAGCTTCAGAAGTTTCTTCTTGGACTTGAGGAGTTTCTCGCGGCGTTTGGAGTCGATGATTATGGGGTCCTTGCCAAGGCCTGTTATGACCTTGGGCTTTGGTCCATCGGCTGCTACGTCTGATTCCTCAGAGTCAGAGTCAGACTCATCTGCTGCTTCGTCCTTCTTGCCGTCTTCTCGACTTGGTGAAAGAACGCGCTTGACAGATAGGAAATCGTCTTCGTCTGCATCGGCAGTCTCGTCCGGCACATCATCGTCATGTGCGATGATCTTCGAGTAATGACCAGATAAAACGTCTTGGTTGCGGCGCTCAAACATGCGGTCGTATTTCGTCCGGACTTCTTCCTTCTTAGCCGGCTTCTTGCCAGCTTCGCCTTCATCTTCCTCGCTCTCGTCGTCGCTCAATGCTAGCGCTGCTCGAGGAGCATTCTTCAACTTCTTCGCGTCATCACCCTTCTGGAACTTGATCTTGGGCGTACCCGGGAGTCCCATACTTGCTGCATACCCTTCAAGATCCAATTTGTTGATATCAAAGATTTCCTTGTCCTTTGAGACATATACTGACTTCGTATAACTAACAAATGCTTTCTGACCCAGGTATTTCAACTCTGGGTCTTTAAAGCACATATTCTGTAGTTGGTTTGAAATGCTTGTCTTCTTCTTTTCCTTCACATTGATCTTCTCGATAGGAACTTTTTTCTGTTCCAGACGCTTCAACATGCCCTCTTCCTCGCTTGGGTCTAGGAATAGTACAGCTCGGCCTTCACGCTCATATCGAGCTGTTCGACCGACTCGGTGGATGTATGTATCGGCATCTTCGGGACAGTCAAGCTGGATGACCCAGTCGACAGCTGGGAAATCCAGACCTCTTGCTACCACATCGGTAGCAAAGAGACATGCATTTTGGGAGTTGGAGAATTTGGTGGTAATATCGAGACGTGCAGTCTGCTTTTGCCTCCCGTGGAGATGGAGCAATGGAATACCCGGCTGCATGTGTCTGAACCCCTCGTAAACGAAACGGACTTGTTTTCCAGATGACAGAAAAACTAGAATCTTGGCCTTTACATTTGCGCGAATGAAGCTGAACAGAGTATTGAGCTTTTCGGGTAGCGGCGTAATGATGTAGTGCTGTTGTAGGGTTTTCGGAGTGGCGGATGCGGCTGCTTCATGGACAGACACATATTGAGGGTCCTTCAAACTCAGTCTTGCCAGATCGGAAACCTTTCTCGTCTGTGTCGCGCTGAATAGCATCGTTTGTCTCTGCTTTGGCAAATGCTCGATAATCGCATCGACCGAGGTCTGAAAACCCATATCCATAATTCTGTCGGCTTCATCCAGCACCAGCATTTGAAGATTGTCGACAACAAATGCAGCCGTCTGGTCCAAGTGTTGCAACATTCTTCCTGGTGTGCAAACCAGAATATTCATCCTGCCCATGCGATCCCTCTCCTCTTGCAGACTTCTCCCTCCAATAATCAGACCAGCGGAAAACGTGTGGTATCGACCGATTTTTCGCAGGACCTCGAAAATTTGAATCGCCAGTTCTCGAGTCGGAGATATGATCAGCGCACCGAGTCCGTCGTATTCGGTCCATCTTTGCCTGTAGAGGTTTTCGAGAACTGGCACGAGAAATGCCAGAGTCTTTCCACTACCAGTTTTCGCAGCACCGAGTATGTCGCGGCCTTTCAGGGAGAGCGGGATAGATTTGGACTGAATGTCGGTCAAGTTCTTGAAATGGGAAGCTTCGAGTCCGTTGGCGGTGGGCTGCGATAGGGGCAGATCTTTGAAGGCCTTGATCTCTGCTGTGGATGGATCCTATTAATATTGATGTTAGCACTGGCATGTGAGATGTGCGTTCACAGGTCTGAAGACATAAAAGGTAACTGGCGCTCAGAGTCTAATTATAAAAACTCAACATAGAAGATTCAGACAGGGATAACTGTTGACTATGTTTTTCATCATGGCAGATTTGTGTGAGATTGAATGACAGAAAGACTCGCAGAACGTACCAGCTCCTCGACCGCCTTTGCCAGCTTCTCGAGATTTTCGGCCTCTCTCTTTCTCTTCAGCGTCTTCTCCTTCTCTTTCGGCTTTGGCTTTTCTGCGCCAGCCTTCTTCGCAGCTCTCGAGGGCGCCATGATGTGTGCGGTTTCGTCGAAGTGAAATGTTTCGCTGTCGCAAAAAGTCGAGGCTCGGTCACAAAATTCACGGCGGACGCAGCATAAAATATTTAGCTCCGCGCTAGCCAGGGCGGATCAAAGCGGCAGAACCCGATATGCGTGAAGAATTAATCGCCAAAGACACAACCGCATTTCAGCAAACTCCAGTTCACCTTCGACGGCATTATTTTCGAGTTCAACGACGAAGGTCACCTAGACCAGTCGCCAATATGCCGCACCGCGCAGCTTCTCCAGCGGTGTCCGAGAACGAGTTCGATATTACGAAATCCCTGTTCAAGGACGATGTCGATTCCGACGCAGACGAAGCAGCGCCAAAAGCTACCACCAAGGCTGGCGAGACATTGGATGCTGGTGGAATATTGGATTTGGACATTGAGAGTGATGAGGACGGAGATGGCGCATTCATTGCTGCTCAGCAGGCAGCTTCAAACCGCAAAGCTTCCAATCTCAAGGGGAAGAGTGTGAAGAAGGGTGGAGGATTCCAGGCTATGGGCCTCAACGCCAAGCTCCTGAAATCTATCAGCAGAAAGGGTTTCAGCGTCCCTACGCCCATTCAGCGAAAGACAATCCCGTTGGTGCTGGAGGGTCAAGATGTCGTGGGTATGGCAAGGACGGGTTCGGGAAAGACGGCCGCTTTCGTTATTCCCATGATTGAGAAGCTGAAAAGCCACAGCGCAAAGGTTGGAGCAAGAGCTTTGATCATGTCGCCATCGCGAGAATTGGCATTGCAGACACTCAAAGTCGTGAAGGAGTTTGGGAAGGGTACGGACTTGAAGTGTGTCTTACTAGTGGGTGGTGACAGTCTGGAGGATCAGTTCGGATACATGGCTGGGAACCCGGACATCATCATCGCCACCCCTGGTCGATTCCTACATTTGAAAGTCGAGATGTCCCTGGACTTGTCTTCTATCAAATACGTGGTATTTGATGAAGCCGATCGCCTGTTCGAGATGGGTTTTGCGGCCCAGCTTACCGAGATTCTACATGCTCTCCCCGCTACCAGACAAACACTACTCTTCTCCGCCACCCTTCCCAAGTCACTTGTCGAGTTTGCAAGAGCAGGTCTACATGAACCAAGTCTTGTTCGTCTGGATGCCGAAAGCAAGATCTCACCTGATCTCCAGAGTGCGTTCTTCAATGTCAAGAGTTCCGAAAAAGAGGGGGCTCTCTTACACATTCTCAACGACATCATCAAGATGCCCACCGGTGCGCCGCCAGCCCCAGAAGCCGATCCCAAGAGTAAGAAGAGGAAACGGGATGGGGTGCCAGCAGCAGGAAAGCCAACTGAGCATTCCACTATCATCTTTGCTGCGACGAAGCATCATGTCGACTATCTTGCATCTCTCCTGAGACATGCTGGATTCTCCGTCTCTCATGCTTATGGTTCGCTCGACCAGACTGCACGGAAAATGCAAGTCGAGAACTTCCGCAACGGCAGAACAAATATCCTTGTTGTGACTGATGTTGCTGCTCGTGGTATTGATATTCCAGTGCTTGCCAATGTTGTCAACTACGATTTCCCTCCTCAGCCAAAGATCTTTGTTCATCGTGTCGGTCGTACTGCACGTGCTGGACAGAAGGGTTGGAGTTACAGTCTAGTGAGGGACACGGATGCCCCTTACCTTCTGGACCTGCAATTGTTTCTCGGCAAAAGACTGATACTCGGCCGCACCGGAGGCGAGGATTCCAGTCTCGCTGAAGACGTGGTGGTCGGTACTTTGTCAAGAGACAGAATCGAGACCAATGTTGAATGGATCAACAAGCTTCTACTTGAGGACGACGATCTAGCAGCGCAGCGCAACGTTTCCATAAAGGGTGAAAAGTTGTACATCAAGACTCGCAACTCAGCGTCAAACGAAAGTGTGAAGAGAGCGAAAGAGGTCGTTGCAGCGAAGGAGTACGGCGATCTTCACCCGCTCTTCAGCGACGAAGTGAACAGCGCTGAACAAGCCAAAAACGACATGCTAGCCCGCATCAGCAATTTCCGTCCCGCGGAAACCGTGTTCGAGATCGGCACTCGAGGCAAAGCCAACCACAGCGAAGCCGCCGAGGTAATGCGAAAGCGCCGCGAAAAGATCAAGCCACGCGGAGTCCAAGATAAATCAAAGTCAATTGCCACCCTCACCGAAGACGACGATGAACCGCCAGTGACTTCCAACGGCGGTGCTTTCGAGGACTCGGACAATGATGACAACGACGGTTTTGAAGTCACGGTTACAAATAACGACGACGACATGGCATCCGCATCTGAAGACGAGTTGGAGGCCGCATTCGGCAAAGCGTCGCAGAAGGGACATGGCCGCACGCTCTCCTACAAAGATAGCGAGAACTTCATGTCCTACACGCCCAAGACCGTCAACACGGCAGAAGAGCGCGGCTACGGTGTACATTCCGGATCCTACAACACTGCCTCGCAAAATAGCAATTTCATCGAAGCAGCACGTGGTCTCACCATGGATCTCACCAACGACGACGGCGCAAAGAGCTTTGCAGAGCCAAGCCGCGCCAAGGGCATGCGCTGGGACAAAAAGAACAGCAAATACGTAGCCCGCGCCAATGACGAAGACGGCTCCAAGGGCACCAAATACATCCGCGGCGAATCCGGGCAAAAGATCGCCGCGTCCTTCCAGTCCGGACGCTTTGACAGATGGCGCAAAGCGAACAAAGTGGATCGCATGCCTCGTACTGGCGAAGCTGAGAAGAATATTCCTAGCAATTTGTCGGCGTTGGCGGGTAAGGGGGCGGGGAAGAGATTTAAGCATCATGCGGAGAGGGCGCCGAAGGATGCGGATAGGTTTAGGGATGATTATCATGTGCGGAAGAAGAGGGTGGAGGAGGCGAGGGAGAAGCGGGTGGGGAGGTTTAGGGATGGGGCGGGCAAGGGGGAGCTGAAGAGTACGGAGGATATTAGGAAGGCGAGGAAGTTGGCGGAGAGGAGGAAGGAGAAGAATGCCAGGCCGAGTAAGAAGGGGAAGTTTTGAGGGGGATGGGGAGTAGGTAGACAGGGTTGGTAGTGGTAGTTGAAGTTAGGATGTGGAATCAATCATATTTGTAGCGAATATGAGAGCGCAGGGCAGATGTATTTGTGAAGCCGGTGACTGTGCTGAAAGAGGAGGTTGAATACTGGCGAGGGGATGGGATTGAAATGGAAAGATGGAGTGTGGGTCGAATGTAGGTCGAGGGCATGGAGGGATATAGAACAACACGTGCCGATGGCGTAGAGGGAAGGTCGAGTGTGGGGGAGGTGGAGGCTGAGCGGAGGGAGGCCAGAGCAATGTGCAACAAAACGCGTCGAGGGAAAGGGGGGAAGAGATCACATGACTTACGTATAACCCTCGAAGTTTTGTTGCACATCGTATGGTGAATCTGGGGATTGTCAAATTTGAAACTGCGTCTTTTGGGACTGGAAGTATTTTATTCTGATAGAGATTTGGATTTTCTACAAATTGATTTATAACACGACTGGGTCTAGATAGCAGGGGTTTGTATAATTGCTATTTAAAAAGCTGGGCTTGGCTGGTTAGTGCTTTACAATATATAGCACGCATGCCTCAGGCCACACGATGTGGCCTTCAACGTTTTGTTGCACGTCGTGTGGTGAATCTGGGAAAAGTGAAATTTGAAATTGAAGAATTCGGGACCGGAGGTGTTTTACCATGATAGGGCTTTAAATTCCCTATAAATTGATTTATAACACGTTTGGGTCTAGAAGTCAGAGGCTTGTATAATTGCCGATTTAGAAAGCTGATTTGAGTTGGGGTAGTGCGCACGGTACATGTATGAATACTGTGTATATAGAATGCATGCCTCAGGCCCTCGCATGGAAGGTTCCGGCCCCACCACGTGGCCCGGTCCTACCCGCTCCGGCATCGCCCCAAATGCCGAGCCCTACGCGGCATTTACTCCCCCAGCATCCCTTTCAAGTCAAGCTCCCCCAAGCTTCGCGCTCTCCGTCCTACTACATGTACTGCATCCGCCACCACGCGGATGTCACAATGTCGACCACTCGACTGACCTTCCTCTATCCTCACCTCTTCCGCTCCGCGCGCTTCGGCGAACCCGCTATCCAGAGCATACCTCACCGCTGTCGCAAAGCTCCTGCTCGATGCTTTGGCACTGCGCCTAGGGGGAAGGAACAGGCTTTTGTGAGACGACATGGGAAGGCTGTTGAGCCGTTTTTGGCGAGTGGAGAGGGGAAGGAGGATGTTAGGGTTTATACGCCGTTAGAGGGAATGGCTGGCGATGCTGGAAATGCGCCAAAGCAGACAGCTCCTGAGGGACAGACGAAAGGAGATTTCAAGGCAGCAGGCAAGGAATCTAAAGGTTCTGGGAAGAAGGCGGAGAAGAAGGAAAAGCCCAAGGCGCAAGACATTGGCCCTCTATCGTCCGAAACCCTCGCAGCTGCCCGTTTGCCCGGCGATCCGGTTGAGGAAAACGATTCCAGTGCGCCTAAAGCACCGTCGCCCTCTACCACCGCTTCCTCTTCTCGCCAGAAAGACGCGCCATCCAAGTCCGGTGAATCATCACGAAGTGCAGCGCCATTAGAAACAGTGCTACATATGGACCCGCCAAAACCTCCAGGAGAGACCAACGAAGATGGCACGACCAACCCGCCCTCCCTCCAACCACCTCCCTACGTGCACCATTTCGACAGCTACACATTAGTAAAAGGCGTCGAAGAAGGAGGCTTCACCAGCGACCAAGCAGTCACGGCCATGAAAGCCATCAGAGGCCTATTAGCCGTGAATCTGGAGCTTGCCCAAGAATCGTTGATCAGCAAATCTGATGTGGAAAATGAAAGCTATTTGTTCAAAGCGGCTTGTTCAGAATTGAAGACTGAGGTGCAGAACATGAGGAAAAGCAAGGACGAGGAGATGAGAAGGGAACGCACGTTGTTACAGCATGAAGTCGATATTTTGAATCAGAAGTTGACGCAGGAGTTGACTACGCTGAGGGATGATTTGAAGGGGATGTTCAATGACCGCAAAATGTCGGTGCGGGACGAACAACGTTCTATGGACACCGCCGTACGTCTCCCTCCCCTCCCCTCCCTTCCTCTCCATCCATACACTAACCACATTCCACATCTCACAGATCCAACAACTCAACTACAAAATCGCCGTCGCCCTAAACAGCGATTCCAAATCCGAAGTCGAAGGCCTGCGCTGGGTGCTAACCCGTCGTTCCGCCACCGGCATAGCATTCATGGCATTCATGGTCCTTGCATTTTTGCGCACATATTCTACGTACCAGCATGAACATGATGAGGAGAAAAAAAAGAGAGCGAAGAAGACGCAGAGGGAGAGGGATAGTGAGTTTACGGATGAGGAGAGGGAGAAGGATAGGGTGGTGAGGGATGATGCGAATGCGACGGGCGCGGCGGAGATTTTGGCTGCGAGTTGATGGGTGGATGGGGATGGGGATGGATTGGAAAGGGGAGAAAAGAATGGGGAAGGGGGAAAGGGGAAGCAGGAAGTGAAAAAAAAAAAAAAGTATACCTATAGAATGGCGGGGAATATACAATGGTCCACTCTGAGTATCATGTGTTCTGCCATGGTGACTGGGGACGTTTTTAGGGCTAGGTCGAGATGCCGTTATCTCCAGGCACGTAGCCGCTGGGATGGCGCAAAGGTTGCGCAACCTCGCGCTAAAAGGGGCACCCCAGTGACTGACTCCCGTGGTCATACGGGATGGCGCAAGCGTTGCGCGATTCGTCGATGTGCGACAAAACAGGAATGCGTATGATTATAGCTCAAGTTCAAGAGGACTAGCCCAGCGGAGTCCCTAGACCGCTAGCTGCTAGCTTGCAAAGTCACGGATATATACGAGTTCCGGCCAATGGGAGCGCTTGGCTGGGTGTTGACGCCGTTTTGTTGCATGTCGATGAGTGCGCGGCGCGCGCGAGCGCTAGTAAGGGGGCGGACCTTGAGCGGATGGTGGTGGGAAGAGTACGGTGCACGCGCACACCTCGAGATTAAAACAGGCATTTAATTATTACCCCTGGGTGCAGTGCAAGCGAGCCCTTAGGAATAGCGCAGACGCAGCGCGCACTCGTCGACGTGCAATAAAAGAGGTGCTAGCGAAAGATTGTTAAGCGCTCTAGTCCGCTAGTTTCGCTAGTTTGCAAAACCGCTCAGGATATACTAAAGTCCCACCCAATAAATGCGTCTAATTAGGTCTTGACGCTGTTTTGTTGCAAGTTAACGGTGCGCAGCGCGGGCGCATTTAAAAATGCTGGGCTAAGGGAATGGTGCGAGAAGGGCGTTGCGCGCTCGTCGATGTGCAACAAAACATGCATCCCAAATCCCAATTCACTATCCCTGGGTGCAGTTTAAGCGAGCCTTTATGGATAGCGCAGCGCGCACTCGTTGACGTGGAATAAAATAGGTGCTAGCGAAGAACCGTAGAGTGCTCTAGTCCGCTAGTTTGCAAAGCCTTTAAATATATACGACTTCCAGCCAATAGGAGCGCTTGATTAGGTTTTAATATCGATTTGTTGCACGTCGATAAAAATACAAAGCACACACTATTATATCAGAAATTTCATGGAGATTACGAAAATAATAGTTTTATGGCTATAACTCTTGAAATAAACTCAATCGGGACTGGAAATGCGGAACGGACATGGCCGCATTGGGACTGGACAAGGTTACAGCTCGAGCCGCGCGGCAAAGATGCCAAGCCCAAACTCTCAAGTTATCTTCAACCACACATCGACCTCCACAACTTCTTCTGAACCGCTTTGTGTCTTCCTTGCGAGCACTCTTTTACATTGAAGTCTAGTGGATGAAACCTATGTCTGTTCCTCCCGCTCCGCGAGGCCGCTACCTTGGCCTACTTACATACACCAACACCTAGATCCAATCTGTTACTTTACGGTGCCCCCGCCCGTCATGCAACCTTCTCACGTTCGTGAGCGCCGTCGACCTTCCAGTCAACAGTCACGAGCCACTCCTCCACGAAACTCTGCTACGCTAAGGAAAAGCTCACGAATACAAGCCAGGAGAGATCTTCCCAAACCTCTCAACAACCCTTCCAGCGAAACTCCTGTTCCTATTTTTCTATTCCCCCGAAAACCATGCGCTCTCAAGCAAAAACGAATTTCCCCAAACCTTCCGACACTTCTGCCAGCAAGCCTCCCACTCCGCCCGCTTCTCAACAACCCGAAAAAAGAAGATTCACTGAAACTACCGAGGACATACCTCCAGCCAAGCGCCTTCAAATCGCTCCGTTGACGAAACACAACCTCCGGGAATTCGATAGAATGACAAACAAAGGCTCAGACGAGTCTGCTGCCATTTCATCCAGAAGGACAGAGACATCAACCGACTCATCCTCCGGAAGGTCCGTCTCCACCGACCGTCCTGCGCAGAAGTTTGCCGCCTTCAGGCAGATGTTGTTTAACAATATCGTATTCCAAATGCGCGAGGCAAAGCCCCCCAAAGACGTCAAGGAGATCAGGGAAAGGCTAGCTCAGCCCCGAGGGGAATCCGAACGTCTGACTGGAAGAGACCGCGACCAGTATCTCGAGGAGACCCAACTGTTTGCAGGCGAAGCATCTATCGCATGGACTCTGCTATCTAAGCGTGACCAAACGAGGGAAGTAGATGTCGGTTATTCTAGGCAATACGGCAATCGCTGGGACGCGATCAAGAATCATCTTACGACTTGCATGACACCTGCTCAACCAGACGAGGTTGAATGTTTCAAAACAATTCACCCTGACTATTACGATATAGAGAGGCAACTTGCCGGTAATATTGCTCCTTCCAAAAGCAAACCAGACGCCATGGCAGCTTTCGCAGTAGAGTTCAAGAAGAAGGGTGGAGACATGGAGCAGGCTGAATTACAATGTGCCTTCAACGGCGCTCTTATAGCTGAAGGAGCGCGTGCGATACACACAACATATTTGGGAAAACCAGCCGAAGAATTCTATGGCAAGACCCAGGCCCTCACATTGGCTTTCGACGGGTCAGTCCTCAGGCTCTATGCCCACCATGTTCAACACGTCGAGAAAACGGGGCGAAAGTCGAACGACATTGGCAATCTTAAATATCATATGTATCGGCTCATTACTATCTCTCCCCAAGATTCTTTGGAAGACCTGCAGCTTGCTCGCAACCATGTTCGAAACGCCCAAGACATTGCTTACGACTTGGCTCGCCAACAACGGAACGAAATAGCGGCACGTTCCAAAGCGCAAAACGAAGCTACCTCCGATACGCCTTCATCATCAGCAGAGGATTTTTCAACGCCACCAGCGGCTTGAGCCGGTGACGCCGGAGCCAAGGGCGAAGGCGAAGACGAAGGCGCAGAAGTCTCTCAAGAAGAAGCAAGAGCTCTCGCTTCAATGTTGCTTGTTTGTGCATGGGAAGACGAAGTTCGTATACAGTTGACGATCTACGATCTATCTAGTTCTGGCCTTTTCTCGATTTTCTTGTAGCTTGGTTGGTATATGGCGGATAATCTACGAATTATGAAATTTTTGGCTTTACTCAAGTTTTCTATCATTTATGTATATCTAGTCAAAAACAGCACCAAAAGCTCAAACCGCATTTTTGAAATTTAACCACCACAACGCGCCCCAAACAGTCCGATAATTTAAATACAAGATCGCTATAATTATAGCTATTGTTTAATACCAATTTTAATTGCATATAGGCAATATTGCGATTATAATTAATACGTGGCCTATAATTAAACGCGTTTTGCAAAATTTGCAAAAGCACGCCCAATATTTTAAATATAATGCCCAAACTATTAAAAAATATATAATTTGCAATTTTTTAAAAACGAAAAATATTCCGCTTTTTATAAATATAATATTTTTGAATTTAGTATTGGCATTTATTTAAGCTATTTAAAACCAGCCTATTATAGCCAAAGCTATTATAATTCTTTGCGATATTTAGCGAATTACCTAATAAATCGATATTAAAATCACAATTATTTGCAATAATATAAATATTTTCAAAGCTTTTCAAAGCTTTAATTTAAATACCACAAATTTTAAATAAACCAATATATAAGCAAAAGGCTTAAATTTCGCTAGCCGCTTTTTAGCACCATTAATTAAATTGTCTATTTTTCTGCAATTATCAGCTGATTTTTTTTAACTAATATTAGCAATGGCAAATATTAAATTCTATTTATTAAAATTGATAATACCAAAACTCTGAATAGTTTCCAAATATTTGCCTTATAAATAATATTATAAAAATTCAATATCAAATTAAATAAAGAAATGCATAGCGCTATTTAAAATAAAAAATTTGCAGCAATTTATAAATATATTAATAAAAAATTTGCTTTAATTGCAAAAATTTTAATAAATGCAAAATTGCTATATAAATATATAAAAAAATAGCTATTATAGGTTTTTTTTTAAAAAAAAAGCGCGCTTGTATAAATTAATTTATAAAGTAATAGTATATAATATATTAATTAAAAAAATAAATATTAGCAATACAAAATAAATAAAAGCATAAGCAAAAGAATTAAAGCGAGAAAATAAAAATAATATTCCAAATATAAAAATTATTTAAATAAGTTAGCTTATATATAAATTAATAAAAAAGGCAATTTCTTTACTAATTATTAAATTTAGCAAATTATAGCAAGTTAATTTAATAATTAAAAAAAATATTTAGCAATTGAAAAAAAATCCAATATATAAAAAATATATTTATAAAGCAAAAATAAAGCAATATTATAAATATTATAAATATAGCTATATTAAAATTTAACATTTAAATAAATAGCAATGCAATTGCTGCGCAAGCAAATATAATATTAAAAAATGCGTTATTTTTAAAGCCAAATATTAATATATCGCTTGCAATAAAAAAGGCTATAAAATAAAAAAATGAAAAATACAGTAAATAAAAGCAGAAATTAGCGCGAATAAAATAAGCAAAAGCCACCATTTTAAAAAACTAGCCTATTTCTTTAAAAAAATGAATTTTAGCTTTTTTCCTTTATTAAAAGATTAAAATATAATAGCTATAAATATTTAGCAGCTTTTAGCAATATTGCAAAAGACTTTGCAAAAGCCTTTTCTATTATTATAAAAAGCTTCCTAATAGCCTTTTTTTTCTAGCAGTTTTTTATTTTTATTTAAAGGGTTTTTTAGCAGCCCGCGGCTTTTAGAAAATCAATGGGGCGCTTAATAAAAATCCCGATAAATTTAAAAGCAATGCCGAAAAATACTAAATTTGCTATTAAAGCAGCCATTTTAATAAGCAATTAAAAAAATAGCCTAGTATTGGCTGGTAATATATTACCAGCCAAATGCAAAATTATAATATTAATTTTTAAAAATAGCAATTTTATAGCTATTATATTTAAAAAACTATTGGGAAATATTATTAATAATAATAGCAGCAATAGCCGCAATAGGGCAGGTTTTTAAATCGCTAGAAAAAAAAGCCAAAATTACCAATATGCAAAAACAAAAAAAAAAAAATAGACTTTATTAGCTTTTCCGCCAGCAAATTTTTAGGCTTTTTTTGGATTTTGGATAAAAAAGTCCAAAATATATTAAAGCTAGTTTTAAAATTCCTAAAATAAAATTCCTAAATAATATATATAGCAATAGCGTTAAAAAACTCTATAAAAAAATTCAAAAAAAAACATTTAAAAACGCTTAAATAAACCGTATAAATATGGTGGAAAAAAAAGCCAAAAAATAAAGAATTGGAAAGCATTAAAACCATTTTTTTAAAAGAATTTTAATAAATATAGGATCCCAAATTATTATATTATAATATAATATGCAAAAAAGCAAAGAAATAATAGCAGCTATATTAAAAAATAAGAATATTAATAGCTATTTTATTTTTGCCATTTAAAAATTATAGCTTAATATTTTTAAAATACATTAATTATATATTATTTATTAAAGCAGTAATTTAAATTAATTTTCCTTATAAATAAATAGCCCTAAACCTGCTGTTTTATTAATATTGCAATTTTAATGCATAATTGGATTTATATTTAATATTTAAAAAACTTATTATTTCTAAAATTTATTTATTTAAAAAAAGGGAAATTAAAAACATTATAAATTTATAATGTTTATTGGCTATATATAAATAATTTAAATGCTAATATATTTATTTAATAGGAAAAAACTATACGGGGCTTAAAAAATTATATTTTAATAGGGGATTTTAATGCCTATTATTTATATTGAAAAAGCTGGCTAGCAAAAAATAATCTAATAAAAAAAATTAATTTAGCTTGGAATTAATATTTTTAAAAAGTACTATTATTAAAAAAAATATAAGCAGCAATTTATTATTAATTTAATAATAGCCAATAAAATAATAATAAATAGGGTTATTAAATATAATTTATAAAGCATATATTATAAATTAAATTATTTATTTATATTTATTATATTCCAATTTAAAATACCTATTATATTCCAAATAGCCCGCTATAATTGGAAAAAAATAAAGTCAAAAGGCTTATAAAAGCAGATTAAAAAATCCTTAAGCCTTTTATTAAAAATTAGCTATTGCGACCTCTTTTACAAATGGTAGCTCAAGGGTGGCCAGTACCTTAAGCACCGGTTTTAGCGCGTAAATATAGCTTTATTTTTATATTTATTGCCGGACCTTTATTTTATACAATTAATTATACCATTATTATTACTTATTACTTATTATTGCATATGCATTATAAATCCTTAATAATCCTAATATTAATTAGTATTCTACTTTATTAAACAGTATAAATCAGTAAAAATAATCTAAAAAAATGAAACAATCAAATTCTCGCTTTTAAAATATTAAAAAGTTTAACGGTTTATATTATATCCTTTTTTTATAAAATAATAATTCCATTGTCGCTTTTAAAATATTAAGAAATAGATTTTAAAAATAAAAATAAAAAACCAAATAAGCTATTAAAAGCTTTAAAACAAACTACGTTTAAAATCCCCAAATTATTCTAGGACCAGGATATTTTCTTTATTTTAAATTCTAAAATTTTCTATATCCTATTATATAAAACCAGCCTTTAGCAACGCCCAGCATTTCCAGCACGTTATAGAAATCGCGAAAATCCTAAAAATTAATTTCACTTTTATATTAATAGCTAATTATTAAACGCCAAGCCCATATAAAAAATCGTTTAAAAATCCATTATTTCTAAACGATTTAATTCTTATTTAAAAAACGGCCTTATTCCCGCTTTCTTTACTTTTTAATTAAGCACCAAATTAAATGCTAATTTCTCCACTTTTTATTTTGCCCTTTTTAAGCCCTTAATTTATATTAGAAAATTATAGTTAAAACAAATTTCCTGGCGCGTTTCCAATTAGCCCCGACTTCTCGGTCCGCAGATTTAAAACAAAGCAAATTAAAAATTGAAAAACTGGCAAATTTCTTTTTAAAATCGCTATCGCAAAACTAGCTACTAGTATTTTTGCAATTTTTAAAGCCAAAAGCTTTCTGCGTTTCGAAAATTCCTTTTTCGATTCCGAAAATTCTTTGCACCCTAAAAAACACTCCGAAAACCATTTTTTTTTCAATTCCAATATAATTGCCAATAATAAAGCGGCAATCCATTGCTAATTAGCTATTAATGCCAATTCCCTTTATATTTATACAAATAAATATAATAATAATGCCCTAAATATTAGCCAATGCAATATTTGGATTAAAAAAAATTAACGCTTTCATTTTATACCAAATTTAATTTATAAAATATAAAAATTACTTTAATAAAGCCTTATTTAAAGAATTTAAAAATAGCTTTAATAAATAGAAAGCCAATGCCTTTAGCAAGGCAAATTCTAATATTTTAGATTTTTTAAAAAAAATATAATAAAAAACTTTATATTAGCAAATTTAAAATTATTTACAAGAATTTTTGAAATTTTTGAAATTAGAAAGCGCTTTTAATTTGGCTTAATTATAAATTAGCTTAAATAAAAAATCAAATAAGCTTTAAATTTATTAAATTTGCAAATCCAATTTCGAAATCCAATATATTAAGCCTAAATCCAAATATTATTATTATTAACGCTAAATTTTTAATTGCAAATACTTTTATAAATTTCCCAGCCCAATCTCCAAAGCCTAATTAGTAGCAATTGCTTTCCAAAGCTAATAGCATTTAATAAAAATTTACCTTATTAAATTTTAATGCATTATTTAAAAAAAATTATAGCAGTTATTAATATTATAAAAGCTTATAATTTAAATAATTTTAAATACTTATAATATTTTAAATATTAAAATTGCTATTTTTAAAAACATTTGCAAAAAAATAGGCTTTTAAAAATTCCATTATTATAATGCGTTTTTTATTATATTAAAAAATAAAATTTTTATTCTTTTCTATATTAAACTAATTAATTTAGCCATTTTATTTAATACTTTTATTATTAGGCTGTATAAAAAAATTCAAATTAACGCTATTTATTAAAAGCTAATTAACATATAGCATTTTCTCTCCTTTTAAAATATTATTAATAATCCAAGTAATTTTAAAAAAAATCAAGCTTTAATGCCTAAAAATCCTTATTTTTATTTTTATTTTAAATTAATTAAAATGTATTCGATAATTATTAAAATAATATTACCAAGCATAATAAAATCCTATACATTTATATATTAGTTTTAAAATATAAAATAATATCTGGAAAATAGGCTATAGATTTTGAAAAAGCTTGTATTAATTTTTTATTTTTTATTAAAATCTATATAAAAATTAAAAAAGCAGCCCAATATAATACAAGCTTTATAATTATAAATAGCGCCTTTATATACAATTAAAAGCTATTTCGGCGCAATAATTCCTTATTTTTAAACCAATACCAATAATTCTCCTTTTTTAAATAAAGCATTAATCCAAATAAAAAATGCTTTAAATATAATATTCCTAGCCATCGGATATAAATATATATTAGCAAAAAAGAAAAATTAGCGTATTTGAAAAAACGCAATTAGGCAAATTGGCAAATTATATAATAAAGCTATTTATATTATATTCCTGGCTAGCTATAATTTTTTTTGAAAATAATGCTAAAGCTATTTTTAGCATTATTAAAATGGCAGCTATATTAGCCTTTTTCAATTATAATAATAATATATTAGCTATTAAAAACTTTAAAGCTAAAAGAAATTTTAAAAAATAATTATATAATTACTTTAAATAGTAAAATTGTGAATAGCTTTAAAATATTTAAAATATTTAGCAATTATATTATCGCCTATATTTTTAGCTATTAAAATTCTAGTATCTTTTTTAAAGTATTTATTTTAAATATTTTAAAGCATTATATTAAATAGCAATACCGCTAATATTTCTATTAATAGCTTAAATTAATTTTTAGCCCTTAAGCAAATAATATTATAATTATTATTTAGTACTCTTTATACTAGTAAATATAATATTAAATTTGGTAAAAGCTTTGCAAAAATCATTAATATTGCTTTAATTTCTATATTCTTTAAATTAATTAATGTTTATATTATCCTAATTAATATTTTATTTTTAATATATATTAATAATATAAACCATTTAAAAATTCAATTTAATAATCTTTGAAATATTTTGATTTTTAATATTATTTTAATTTTAATTATTCGCAAATGGAAATATTTATAAATGCTTTTAATTAATATTAAACCATTTTTAAGATCTGCTTAATGCCATTTAATTAAAGCTAAATTTTAAAGGATTTATTAATATTTTCAATATTTAAGCGTTTTTAAGCTGGCTAAAATTTTAAAGCGTATTAAAAAGGAGTTAAAATATATTATATTAAGAAAAATCGCTAATCTTTGCAATTTTTGCCAATATAAAAAAAATTAGACTTTATAAAAATTATTATTTTAATATTGAAATTATAATGGATATTATAAAATTGGGCGGATATTTTATAATTTATATTATTAATATTGCCATTGGCTTTTAAATTGCTATATCTTTTACAGCAAATTTTTTTAAAAATATTTGGAAAGCTATTTAGTGCTGCTGAATTAATATTTACCAAAATTTATTTAACCGCATTATTTATAATATTGGCCTAGAATTTATTAATATTAAATTTTATAAAAATCGAGTTTTTTTTAATTAAAGCATATAATACTATTAGTGAATTTAAATACTATTATATTATATTTTAAAAATTTTATTAAATAATTTTATAAATAGCTATAAAAGCTATTAATAATATTATTTGCTCTAATAATATTATGCTTATTTTCCTGATATTTGGCGTATATTTAAAGCTTGTAATATTTTTTTTTATTTTTTTTATAATTTATCAGGCCAAAGCTATTAAAAAAGCCTAAAAAAAGCTTAAAAAACTATATATTGAGCAAATGGTAATTAATGCTCTTTTTATAAAAAATAGCTCTAATGTGTTTATAATTTTTAAATTACTTTTAAATTTTAAAATATTAATTTATAAAAAAATGGCTAAAAAAGCCCCTATATTATAATTTGGAAAAACAATTATAATTATATTTTAAAATTATTTGATAGCCTTAGAAAATTCCGTTTTATAATTTTAAAACCCTATTATAATAAAAACAATTATAATAATATTTTTTAAAATAATAACGCTAATATAGCGATGCTATTACTTATAGCCAAAATAATTATAATATTTATTATAATAATTTCGCTATTTATAGCAATTTTTCAAGCTCCAATTATTTTACCAATAAGTTTTCCGCTAAAGCGCTATAATAAATTTTTTAAAAATATTGTTACCTAATTTAAAATCGCTATAATATAAAAAACCATCTTAACCAAGCGCAATTTCGGCCGCCTTTATAAAAAATTTAAATTTAATATTTTTAAAGCCGAAAATCCCAATAATTTCGGTTTTTTTAAAAATTTAGTTTATTATCCGATTTATCCATTTAGCTGGGATATACGATTGGCGTTTATAATATATATGCTTTTTACTATTATAAAATAGGAAATTATTATTTAAGCTAAACCCTTTATAAATACTAGGAAATAGGATATTTTAACTATTCCGGCGGAGATTTAGCAAAGTGTAAAATAAATTTATAGCCAATTTAATAAATTTAAAAGGGCATTTTATAGGGGTTTTTAATATTAAGCTATATTAGTGTTTTTAATTGCTTTATTATTATTTTTACTTTTATTTTCAATTTCTATATTATATTTTGCTTTTATTTTATTTTATTTTTTAAATTGAATTATTTCCTTTTATTTTCCTTTATAATTAGGACTAGGGCTTATTTTTTTAAATTTGTAATTTTATTTTTTTGCTATATCCGTATAAAGCCAAAGGGGGTTTAAAAAGTTTCCGGCAATTTTCAGCCAAGGGCTGATTTTATATTGCTGCTAGCTAGAAAGTTTTGCTAATAATGGAAATAAAATTTATTTTATAAAGGTTTTATTTTTAATACGCTAAAAAGAGTTTTTAAAGCAAATTTTTAGTATTTATGAGTTATTTATAAGCACAAATTGGAACCTGGAACTGGAAATCCTCCCAAGCCTATTGCAAGTGAAAGCCTTTTGTATCTTTACCTAGGAGAAGACCGAGAAGCTGGATGAAATATAAGTGAGTTAATAATTGATACTGGGACTTTCTGTATTATCAAGACGCTATTTTCTTTGGGAAAGCTTGACGGTAAATCTTCAAACATTCTACACAAGTATTTATGTTCAAACTCTTTCTGAAATTCTCTTGACCATGAGATAGTCGTGGGGTTTTTTTTAACTGCGCAGCGCAGTAACAACGTCTCGCGATCGGTCGGCAGGTGACACTATTTGAATGTATTCTAGTCGCTGCACAGTGTATGCAGACTAATGCAGTCATTTTGCGCTCGATCTAAATGAATAATTGTGAAATTAAAAAAAAATGATTGGATATTGGTTATTATTTTAATGTTATTTTAATGCTCACAAAAGGTATTTGCAGGCAATTCTGCCAACCGGCGTTGTACGCGGTTGCATAAAGTGGGTGCGCGACGCATCCCTGAATGGTTGAACAAGATATGAGTTAAAGTTTCGAGCTTTTCAGCATCGAATCAGAACAGGTTGTGTGATGTAGCGGTTAGCATACCAGATTTTGAACAGAACTGGAGACAGTTCAGGTTGAAAAGTTCTGGTTACCCCGGTTCGATTCCGGGCACGACCTATTAATTTTCTTTTTGCGCTTTTTGACCACCACACTATTTGATGCACGCAGGCTTCGAAACTCGCGCTTCCAACTTCGTCTTTTTATGGGAAGTAGAATCACATTTTTGGCATTTGTGAATTTTCTTCTCTTCTTTGCGCCGTTTCGCAAAGCGCAGGTTGGGGTTTTTTCGATTGTTTCCTTATACGCTCTCTCGAGGGAGATGAATATGCCAACTGCGCGCTGAATGTGAAGCTGGGAAACCAGTCTTCTAACTTCTTCTAGTTTCCCAGGGCTCTTTTTTCTTTTGATATCAGAACGTTCAATTGCATCCCTGGGATCGGCTTTCCTAAAAACCGAGACGCCAAATACCTTTCGATTCATCTGAGAATGAAAGGAACATTATTGAAGCTTGCCACTTTCCAGGTGAGGGTCTTCAAAACTGCCCTGTCTTTCCACAATTTCCTATCACGATCTCCTGCCGTGATTTCCTATTGCTGCCGTTTCCTACCCGCCCTTCCCAGAGAAGGTTCTCTTGAAACAATTAAAGTAGGTCCCGCGGTCTCTAAACCATCATGAGCACATCGTCACTTTTAGTAAAGAGACGATGGTTTATCTCTGCTGCTCTGACCAGCCTGCTCTCACCCTTCTCTTTGCTGGCCATGTACTCAGAGTGTCGATTCATCTTCAATAATGGCTCTTCTTCTGTCCAGTCCCACTGACCGTCCGCGGCCTCTTGCATCACCTCCCGCCTTCAATTCCATCAGGCTCAAGTGTCTTTTGGCCTTTGGGCAAACGCAGCCGCGAGCACTCAGCAGACCTCAGACAAACAGTGCAGCTGTTATATATTGAGACAGCGAGCCCCAGCTTGCTCCCTCCAAGAAAATATTATCGGCAATCCCGGTCTTTTGTCAGCCCTCGATATTGCTTGCTAGGTTGGCTAGGAAGCTGATGTCTGCAGCCCAGCTGTCGGTTATCACGTGCAAGCTTCAACCAAACTCAGTGGGGCGCTAGAGTGGCTGGAGCCGTATGAATCAGGCACCCAGGATGTCAGGTGATCGGGCGTGCCCGCGTTTCGTTTCTCTGGTAGCGATAATCCCACTTCGCGTCCTCTTCACTCCCGCCCCCAGACATCAACACCCGCGGAAGACGCACCCTTACAACTCTCACCCACAATCCCCTAGAAGCTCTACAATGCCTGTAACTTCGTCCGCTGGCAATGCCCGTCCCTCCCTGAGCGGCAAGTCTCTTGGTTCGGCTCCGACTGGTCGCGGCAAAGGCGGCAAAGGCCTTGGTCTTGCCTACGCCAACGCAAAGCGACATCGGTACGTAATTGATGATACTAACAATGCACCTTGTGATTCACAAGGCGCATTGTTTCTGCGTGACGGCGGCACGGCACGGTGCCGCCCGTCGACCAGTCCTGCACGTTCCCTGGTTCAAAGCTGACGGCTCCGACCTTGCAGCAAGATCCCCCGCGACACCGTTCATGGTATTAGTAAGTTCACCACCATCCAGAAACAATGGCGCGACATGGCCAAGAAGATCAGGGACTGACAGCTCGGTGCTTTTGTAGCCAAGGGAGACATCCGGTACGTCGACATGCTTCTGTCGTGAGAACCTGCGACCGTGTTTGTAGCGCCTGTCGTCGCCAAATGGACCGACTGGCCCTAAAAAATCCTCTCGATGACCATGAGTTCCCGTCCTGTCGCTGACAGTTTCACAGCCGCCTCGCTCGCCGTGGTGGAGTCAAGCGCATCTCGGCACCCATCTATGATAACATCCGTGGCGCTATGAAGGACTTTGTAACTAGGGTATGTTGAATCTAGTCTTGTCATATTTACGCCCTGCTGATCAGACATACAGGTTATGAAGGATGTCGTTGCCGTTACCGATCACTGTAACAGGAAGACTGTCCGCACCACTGATGTATGCCATCGCCCAGCTGTTCCTTGTCGACTCATTGTACACTGCTAACACTTCAAACAGATCATATTCGCCCTCCGCCGCCAAGGCAAGCCTCTCTACGGTTTCGACAACGACGGCATCAACCCCGTAATGAAATGATGTCTCCGCAACTCTTTCTCCACCGACGTCAACGAATTTCTTTTGTAATGGGAATGGCGTTCTATGGATCGCTTCGTAGGAGCATTCTTCTTCGACGACGCTGTTCCTCGAGGTGCTTCTTTCTCTGGGGCCAGATGATGATGATATGAACGTGGCGTATCTGGAGTCCTTGCGTCGGATACCAAAGCGGATTGTTTGTCATTTGCGAGAATAGTCGGTTGTTGCGAGATGGAGGTCATGATCAGGCTTCCCTGGATCTCTGGTACTGAAAACACTTGACCGACAACCAGCTTGCTTTCCTCGTCGTGCTGACATATTTGTGCTTAGTGGTCAGCTACAGCCGTGTTTGTCGCCATGACTCGTGATCCACAACCAGACTCTTTGATTGAAGAAGGCCTGCCTCTGAGCAAAACAACGGGCGAACGAAATCGCCAGTGAGGGCCAAGCACCCAGTTTCCATGGTAACTGGTTCTGTTGACATGCTATAGTGGCCAAGCACGCAACTCTGAATATCTTTATGCCCTCGGACGAATCTTTCCAGCAGACAGCCACCCGCAAGCGCTCACCCATGACCCGCCTTCATGTCTCCATCCTTCCAAAAGCCACCAGCATCATCCTGTCCCATCACGATTCACCACCGCATCACACACTCCCTTCCCAGCTCCTCAAACTTCCAGTTCCCCAAGCAAACTTCCAACTCTCACACCGTCCACCAGCAAACGATCTGACTTGCCCGGCAATTACCGCAGCTCCTATATTGCCCACCTGACTATGATGCAAGAGAACGTCGCACACCAACTGGAATCAATCTCCAGATTATTCCACTGCCGCCTGTGACAATCCTGATTTGAAGACCTTGCCTCCATTCCTCGCTGAGAGAAAGAAACCCCCTTCCCATGGCCCGGCAGCATTCTCACGACCGGTGAACGACAACCGACCTCGACCACGATTCCAAAATCACACATCCTTTTGACAAGCGAACCGCAGCTTTGAACGCACCCCACCCAGACAACCCAATACCATCACCAACCAACCAATATCACCATTCACAAAGGCACCACAGCCCCTCATTCTCCTACACCCACCCCACATCCCCATCCCTCTTACCCCTCACAAAGCTCATCATCCTCTCCGTCCTCACCTATCCTCCACCCCGCTCCCCTCCTCCTTCACACACATTTGTCCCCCGCTTCACCAAAGCCTGTAATCCATCTATCCTGGATCCGCTGCCACTACCACCACGCCCTCTTCGCCACGCTTCTCCACATACGTAGCACCAAAACCATTCCAGGCTTCCAGCACCGTCTTGCTCGTCTCACCATGCTCGTCACGGTATTTGGAACCTGCGGCCGTGGCGTGGGCTAGTGAGTCGATTGATGACGTTATAGGATGGAGATGTGTTTTTGGTGAGAGTGGGAGGGAGGAAGGGAAGGGAAGGGGATGAAGAAGACGAAGGGAGGAGCAAAGGCAAAGAGGAAATGCTGATGTGACGGCTATGAGCCTACTGCGCTCACTGCGTAGATATCGGTGAAGGACTGCGCAATGTTGGGTGCGTGGGTGAAGATGCTCTGGTGCTCGCGCTGGGGATTTGGATGGTGGGATGGTCAGGTGTTTTTGTGGTGGAAGAGATGGCGGGGTTGTGGTGGCGGGGCCTTTATGTCAATTGCGAGGCCAATCGGCAAGTTGGGCGAGGAAGAGAGGAGAGGGTGCGTGCCGCTGCGGCTGCGCGCTGAGGCTGCGCGCTGAGGAGGATGTGGCAGGTGCTACCATTAGGATCGAGTGGTGGTGTGAAGCAGGGAGTAGGCGAGAACTCGGCCGAATTCCATGGTTTGCGCCTGGGAAGACACGGTTGTTTGTCAGTTTCTGGACGCGACTCTGAAGTTCTTGATCAAAGTGATGATTATCCTTTTTATCTGTTACCAAGACGTGATATCATTTTCTTGTTGGGTTTTGTTGTGTTCTTGGGTGTGTGAGGCTAGGGAGTTAAAGACTGGGAACCGATCTGGCGGAAGCGCCGGAAGCGCCGGAAGCGCCGGGAGCTGGCATATAGAGGAATTTCTGCGATTGATTTGGAATAACTCGAACGGCTAGATATGGTGTCTGGCTTGATTGGAAAGTTGGAGGATTTTAGTTGCTGGGTGGATATATATCCCTTGGTTATACATGTGCGAAGTACTGGGTTTGAGTTCTTTTTGGGTTTTGCGTGTTTTTTTTTTGCGTATTTTTTTTTGCGTGTTTTTCTTTTCTTCGGTTTTCTTTTTTTGCATTTTGCATTTTGCATGGCTTTTAATAGAGCGTTTTTTACTGACTTGTTTTGTGAACTCTGGGCTGGGAGGGTATAACAGACAGAGATGTTTTGGGAGCCTGGAAAGGTCCCGAAAGGTCCCGAAAGGACGGAGATTTGGTATTGGTAGGTAACAGGTTTATAAGTGATAGGGGAATGAATGGCAGCGTTTGGAGCAGTGCTGTGATTTACTGATTTTGAGATGTGACGAGAAGTGCATTTATGAGGGGATGGCCCGGATGGCCCGGATGGCCCGGATGGGGGGCTATGGGTGGGATGATGTGATGAGCTTGGGGAGAGTGAATCTTGAGAGTTTGGTTGAATTTGAGCAGTATGATGAACTTGAGGATTTCACTTTCAGTAGTGTGAATCTGAGTCCGACCGATTGTGCGAATGTTGTCAGTATAATGTATTGAATAGATTGAGAATTTCGCCAGCTAGGTACTTGTTGCTCATCTGGTAGGTACTCCGCAATTGCATGTGTCTTTACTCTTTAGTCTTTAGGGGTTTCGTGCAGAAATTGTGGAGATGGCAGCGGTGTTTTTGAGACCTAGCTCGTAGGCTCGTAGTATGTCACACCCATCCATCAGTAACCTCGCGGAAATACCGGCGGATATCTATGCACGCTTTTTTCAAATTTTTTCTCGGATTGCAGCATTTTTGATATCCTGGGTTTCAATCCCAGAGGCCGGCGCCCGTTGACGATTTCTGGTCGATGGCCGGCTAGCGCATGAGTAACAAGCGCGTGCCTGAGTCTGACAAAGGATAATATTCTCACAATTTGAGGAGCATGCCTGTGTTGTCGTGTGACGGTGTGTTGGTTGGAATTGAAAATGATCAATCGCGTGTATTTTTGAGACTACGAAAAGAATGAGAAGAAGACTAAAATAGTGACAAGAAATTGGTAGGTTTTATGAATACCCAGAGAGACAGAACAGAGTCTTGTGGTGCGCAGATAAAGCGAATTGCTTAGCGCGGTTGTCTAAGACGGACAGATGGGTGGTAGGTGGTGGGGGGGGGTTAGGTTATTAGCTTACCTGTCAACGGACCGGCATAACAACGATTCGCAAAGCAATTTGAAAAAGAGGCATGAGAGCAGGCCACGGATCCCGGATCCTCCCCAGGTAGTGAAGTATCAGATAAATTGAAAACACCAAAATATATTCCTATACTTCTAAACGTCTATGCAAAACAGCCTCCCCAAATCCAACGCCCCAGGGTATATACAAACCTCAATATACAGTCATGTATATACCCCATCCATACCCCATCCATACCCCTCCCAAAACCCAATTAACAAAAGAAAAAGTATCTAGTCATCTGTATTTACCGTCTAGTGTCTTCAGTAATAGCGCTGCTGCCCCTGCTGCCCCTCCTGCCCCGCCACATCCGCAAGCTGAAAATCAAACAAATCCGTCTCCGTCACCTCCGCATTAAACTGTCCATTCATCATGGGCTGAAGCTCCTGCTGCGTCTGCTGCAGACTCCGCTGGAACGCATCGTCGCCCTGTGGCATCGCGGGGGTATTCATGAGGCTGCCGAAATTGTAATCATCTAGACCGCTTGGCGAGCCGCCACTGAATTGATTTGGGTCGAATTGATTGGGGTCGAATGTGTTGCCGCCGTTGTTGCCGCCGTTGTTACCACCGTTGTTGCCACCGTTGTTGCCGCCGTTGTTACCATTGTTCCCATTTTGACTGCCGTCGTTACTACAATGATTACTGCCACTCAGCGTCTGTGCCGCAATCCGCTGCTCCTCAGGCGTCAAGCGCGTCTGGTCTCTCGACGGTTCCCAATCATCACCGCCTTGATTCAAATAGTTCGCAAAATCAAAATTCCGAAGATCCTCATCGGTGTTAGGGTCGATGGTTTGCTCGATGTTCTCAAAATCAAACACATCATTACGTGGTGTGACATTAGCGCCGGTGCTATTCAACAAATCCTCAGAGGCTTGCAGGCGCTCCATAGGGGCACGCCAGTGGGGATCAAGGCCTTGCAGCCCGTTCGTGTCGGCGGGATAGGGGGCTTGTGGCTGAATAGGTACTGGTGCGCCAAATTGTGGTTCGCCGAATTGTCCAGTGAGGTCCAGGTCGGACATGAAGTTGCCGAGGCCGCCGGTGGGCGTGGCTTGGAATAGGGGCGTTTCGATGTGCAGGCCTCCGGGCGTGGCGGTCGGGTTTACTTGGGTCGTCTGGTTCTTGGGCGTCAGCTGTTTGGGTGTTGGCTGTTTGGGTGTTGTGTGCGCTGATGGGAGGAAGGCCGAGGGACTGTCGAAGGGGACTTGTCCGTCGGCGAGGCCTTCAGGCGGGGTCACTGATTTCCGGAAGAACCAGTCGACATTAAAGGGAGCATCCGGAGCCCCGGACGTTGGAGCCCCTGACTCTGGAGCCCCTGACTCTGGAGCTTCTGAGATTGTGCTCACGGGATTCGGAAAGTCGAAAGGTCGAGGTCCCAATTGCGGTTCCCGGTAGCTGCGGGGCAAGGGCATCGGTGTAGATGCATTCGATCGCGGCCCAAAGCTGAACTCGGATGCTGGTTCGAGTGAGAACGATGGCGCATTATTGGCGGTGCCGCCGGATGCCGGTGTGGATGCGTTCGATGGCGTCTGGTTGTCCCCGGTTATCCCTAAGGGATTGCCGAATGCTGGTCCATTATACAGATTGGACCAGCTCGGCTCGTGTCTCGCTCTCAGAGGCGGACGCGCGCGTCCAGGTTCGAGCCGGTGGCCTGGCGGCAGAGTGGGCAGAGTGTAGGGGTCCTGGGGGTCGAACACGGCGCCGGAGAAGTCGGTCCCTTGGATCGGGGGATAGAAGTGAGTGGCGTTGTTTCTGCCGTGCGTTGAAGTGGTGGGGTTGCCCGGGTTTAGCGTCTGGCGCAAGAGGTCCTCGTCAATTACGAGATTGTAGCAGCACAGGCAATACCAGATGGAGGTGTTTTGACCGGTGGCGTCCTCCGGGTTGGTAGTGCATCTGACACAGATAGATGTAGCGTAGCGATCGAGCATGGATTGCTTGTTGCGCTGCGTCGCCTGGGCTATAGTGACCAGGGCGGCCGGACGATGAGGGGGACACAGCCAGGCGAGCTCGAGGGTATCGTGACAGTTACACTTTCCATCTTTTTTGACATCTGTGCCGGCTGCTGTCCAATCTGAGGCTATTATGTTAGCACATGATGTGCAAACATACGACCTGGACGCTTGGATGACCTGGTTTGTCAACTCCTGGAAGCCTTCTAGCGCTGCGGACATGCATTTCTGGCACGTCTGGGCTTCTGGGCAGGCACCGCTACTGTGTGAAGTGTCTTCGCAACGCTTACAAGGCCATTCACCACACCAGGCGTTCTTGCCTTCGACCCACTGACCGCAGGGCACCTTGGAACTGATGTTTCCGTGAATCTGACGAGCAGTCAACCCCGGGAAAGTACGCGAGCGTCTGGCGATGTTCGGCATCGCCATGTGACGCGTCGGAACGGCAAATTCATTGGGCCCTGGCGGTGCCAACAAGCCCGCGTTCGGGTTCTGCAAGTAATTCTCCAGATCGCGGTGCAGAGCCTGTGAGTCCTGCGTGTTGTTCCAGGATGCCTGCAGGCCAGCCTGCAGACCAGCCTGTGGACGCCCGGGCGTTAGCGGAGGCCCTGTCTGTGGGTACGAGGGATATCTATTGACCAAATGATGTTGACAAGGAATAGGTGCGGGTGGACCTGGATTGATGGTACGAGCCATCTCATCCCGCGCCGCAGACTCTCTTGACGCTGCATTGTTTTGGTTAAGTGAATTGTTAAGTGCGACTTGAACCTCTGGGTCGTTATTATAAAAGGTTTCGTCTAGAACGTGTTCGTCAAAATTGAAGCCGTCATAATCGAAGTTGTCAATATTGCCAAGGTCAGCTCCGCCAAAAGAAAGCGGTGATGGTGTGTTGAGTGATGCTACGTCGCTGACCGACCCTGCCGCAGCATCATCGTCTTGATAATTACGAGAATACAAGTCGTAGAGAACCGCGTCCGATCTCTCATCCGTCGGGTTGTGATCTCTATGATATCCCACGTCTTGACAAATAAACATGTCGAAGAGTTCCTCGTCCGTTTGTTTATTATCCCGGTATTTTTTTCTAAAAGTTGCTATACGTGTCTTTAGAGCTTTTCTGCGACTTCCCTGTCGCAACCCTTTGTTTTCACCACGATGCGCATACAGCGTACCCGTGATACGTCTCTCTGCGTCTTCTCGCTGGTACTCCTCGGGTTTTGGATAATTAGGTGCTTGATAGGGATAGGTATCCCACCGCGGGTCGCGCTCGTGTATCAACCCCTCCCACGGCATCAACGTTTGTCGATTTGGTGTCGGGTATGGCGTGCTTTTCTGGCCGGATCTGACCGATCTCCACGCCAAGTAAGGGTGGATATATTCCTTTAAAGGGGAAAACCACCAGGGATCATGGTAGAAACGTGTAAAGCCAGGATAACCATCATAATTAGGCCGAGAGCCGCCTGGGGCAAGTCCACTGGCAGGACGGCCAACGATACCATTACCATTGTTTCGTCGCACTGGCCGCGCATTGACTGGCCTGGGCTGCCTGTCACTGACGTATTTCGGGTCCATTCTCTCTTCAACATAGGTGCAAAGGGCTTCGTGTTCGAAATCTGTGCAATCTATGCAGGGCATACCGCTAGAGCAAGCTCTCATGAACCGTTGACACGGCCCACACTTCAAATGGTCGGGGATTTCGACCTCCGGTGTGGATGCTTCTTTGTCTTGTGGCAATATTCGGGGACGCGGAGTCACCCCCATCTGCCTCAAGTTCTCGTGAACTTGTGCTCGTTGTCCCTGGAGGCACAGCGAGCCTGTCGACACGCATTCACTACACGGGAAGCCTACACGGTCGACATTGCAGCCGATGAGGTTGTTCGCGAAGCAGCGCATGCAATGATCCTCCCGTCTAGCCTCCCCGGTGAAGCGGCCTGGGGTCATGTAACACTCCCTGTGATTCAACGACTGCTCTTTGCCCGTTAGGTCGTCGAAGTCTGGTTCGACCTTTTTGTTCTGACAGTTGGTGCAAGGGTGGCGCTGGTCAGCATCGCATGTCTTTTCTTTATCCTCAAGACATCTGTTGCACCAAAAGGGATCCTCGGCGGCAGTAGGGGGGAAATCTTTCCTCTTCTCGAAGCATGCCACGCCAGCCTGGAGGCAGGCGATGCAAGCTCCTCTTTTATGATTGCCTTCACGAAACCCTGGCGGGTATTCACCCTGGACGATGCCGCTAACATCGTCGTAAAATTGGCAATTGATGCGTTTCTCTATGCAGCGCCTGCATCGCCAAGAGGCCTTCATGTCTTCGGTGTCGTCCGAACATTCCGCATCGATTGGTGGAATGCAGAGCTGGTCTTGACGAAGGCAGGTCCCGCATGGGTTTGGATAAGTGTTTCGCATGTCGCATACATTTTCATAGTTTCTTTTACAATATTGGCAGCGACGTACAGGCTCCCCTCCCTTGGCGTTGTTTTGAGTGTCAATTGGGAAGTTGGGATGTGATTGGTACCAGGCTTGGCGTTGCATGAGATAGTTGTTTTCCGCTTGTTGCACTCGAGGGTCGTATAGCGCTCGCTCCTTTAGACTGTGAAGTCGTGTCATTCGCTGACCAAGCTGATGCTTGTTCAGCCTAGTTTGCCAAGTTTTCAGGGGCTCAAATTGTGCCCTTGTTATGACACCTAACTCTCCTTCGAAGTCCGTTCTTTTCTTGTTCCTGAAGGCTTCTATTTTTCTCTTGACTCTCATTCTTTCTTTGTAATCCGCTTCTCCCTCGTTCGGTTGCTGTTCCTCAGGTAAGACATAGGGCTGGTTCGAGAATTCTTGATACTCCGAGTCCTTGAAAACTTTAGACGCAGTCGAATCATATCTTGATTTTGGCTTAGGTACGGTTGGATCAGGCTGGTGGCTTCTGTAGCCTGTGGAGTCGGAAGGGATGAACCCTTTGTCAACATATTTAGCATACTGCCCCTGGCGATATGTTTTCCTTTTCGAACGAGTTTGGCCTGGCGCAGCATTAATGATGTTGGGCGACTCGTTTTGAATCTTTTTCCTGGGCCGGTTTTGTCGTGCCGACGTCTTCTCGGTTTCATCCTGGTAATCGTCATCATCGTCGTCGTCGTCGTCTTCTTCGCCGGAGCGAGTAGTGCGTTTTCCTGTGTAATATGCTCCGTAATTGCCTCCGGGATTGCCTCCAGGATTGCCTCCGGAATTTCCCCCGAAGATATACCCGCCACCTCCGCCGCCTGGCGGCCTGGGCGCGATCGGTCTGGGAGGCATCTTGACAACCAGTTGCCGTCCCTATACGATATAGAGGCGAATGAACGACCAGCGATAAGTTTCAGAAACGTGTTTTGTGTACCTTAGTGAACAACAGAATAAAGCTTGCTTTTGAGATTAGTCTGTCGACTTAAGGAAAGCAACGGGCTAGTCTCCGCCATTGTGTGAAGAACATAACATGGCTTCTTTGAAGCAGCAATACTGAAAACGGCCCCGTTCTGCAAAGGTATTGAATGAAATTATATGCTTTGTTCTCTCGATGCTTTCGGAGCCGACTCTTCTCAAAATCAAAGTAAATAAGAGATGAAAGTTCCAAATAATGAATTGCAATAAAGATGTAGACTGCCGAACAATCGCATTGATGCTGTGCGAATCCATACTTTAATCGTGGTGCGCGGAGCCTTGTTGCGCATTTGTTCTTTATCCAGACATCGGACGCAGCCTGCTTTCGGCCAGAGCAGCCTCATTTCTCAATTGAAAGCGCAAATAAAACAATGTACCGGGCTGTACGTCAGGAATTCTGTATAAGCACGTGACTACAGCGTTCGAGCCAGTCTGGCCTTCTCCAGGGCTAAATTGACACGTGTAGCCAAGCAGAGACTTGTGTCTTTCTAGAGCATAGGTCCACTTGTGACCGCTCAGCATAGGGCAGATACGATAGCCGAAAAGAAAAAGGCATAGCATGTAATGCAGAGAAAATGCGGACTGGACGAAGGGAAGTCATGACAAGAGAAAGTGGAAGGCCGAGGGGAGGCCTTGGAGACCACGGCCATCGGGAGAGCTTTCCAGATGTAGCATTGTCAATTGGTCGGTACGGGTGGTATGTATTTCGCTGCGAACCGACTTCATCGAGATTCATCCGCTTGGGTGTGAGATACAAAGACGTGGTGGCTGCTGGGTCAGCTCCCGTGAAGAGCGAGCAGACTGAGCTTCCGGTGGGCGGTGCGAGACGAGGTGGCGGAGACAGCGGCTGAAGCGGCAAGGCATTGAAGCTGTCATTATGACAGTAGACATTGAAATGCAGGACTGGCCGGTGGTCGGATTCAAAGAGGAGCGGCTGAAATGGCAGAGTTGGGGTGGGGAAGAGGGAGAGATGAGGCGACGCGTTTGTCGCGTGTCCCAAAATGCTTGGCGGAGTACTGTCACGTGACTCTCGCGTACAATTTTTGTACCTCCACCTCTCTCAACCTCTCCAACTCAGGCATCATCTTCCGACGACGCTGTATCATACATCAAGCGGCAAGCGTCCTTGTTCATATGAATCGGCAACACGATACTCAACTCGCGCTCACTCGCGAGTACCTTAACCTACACCTGTCGTTTGTCGCAGTCTCCATTCCCCTGTCAACTTTCAGGCTCTCTCTCTCCCTCTGGTCGCTGGGCATCTTCATGAGAATTCAGATCATCCAAGCTGTCCTTGGTCACTTGTCAGTTGTTGCAGTCTCAGCGCCAAAGTTCCTCGTGGATATTCCACCTTTCCCTGATGCCAAGCACATACAGTCATGCTGCTATGAGCTTACGAACGCGTCAAATCATTGGGCAAATCATTTGGAGCTTCAAGAGCTTGAGAGGTCAACTTGAAGGGAAAACATGTTCTTTTGCGATATCCTCTGCGAGCATGACCATCTCCTACCCCAGTGTCCTCGAAGAGGCCTCACTTCGAATGCCCCCGAAATCACGATCGCTCTAGTTTGTGCTCTGTAATCTCGTTTCCTCTTCGTGGTACTCGTTTCTTTGTTACAATACTGTTCATTTGCGTCGAAACCTTTCTGAAAGAAACATGAACCGCCCATGCGAGATGTTTCAGCACCACAAAGACCAATGCGTTACACCAAACAAAGAGCTGTCTTCGCTCTCCTGATTCTCACCATGAATATCTTACCATGCGTTCATGAGGTGAATCGACTGTAGCAGGGAACACACTCTAAAGCTGCCAAGGTCTTCAGGATCAATCGCACCTCCTCATGACTAGATAACCATTGAAAACCCCCTCATTTGTCCAAGGCTCCAAGCAGACTAGCATCTACCACCAAGCCCTCATCAACCATGTCACAAACCCAGACCACATCCAAGCCCCATTTCGAACCCCCAGGAGTCACGGGCAAGATCCCAAAAGTCACAAAACCAGGCGACGTCTTCAACCGCCACCTCCCCTTCGACCCCGTCCAGCACTTCCAATGGGAACAAGCTCTCGAAGCCCGCAATCTCCTCTACGCACCCACCACCTACTACTCCCCCTCCGGCCTCGGCACCGCCTCCGGCCTCCGCGACCCACACCCCAACCGGCGCACCTTCGCCACCCCCTTTTCTTCCGCCAACGTTCTCGCAGCACCCTACATCCGACCCAAAGCCAAAGCCATCCCACCCCAGAATATGATGTTGGGACAGGGCTCGAAATTTCATGGGAGGTTAGAGGAGAGTGAGGGGTTAAGGAAGAGGATTTTTGATCCGGATTTTACGAATGAGAGGAGGTATCCCATTGAGTGTTTGAGGGAGGAACTGAGTTTGGCGAAGATTGACTGGGAGGAGGGGGATTCGAGGAGTGTCTTGCTGAGGAGGTATGTGGCGGGGTTGAAGGAGGGCTTTAGGGAGGCATTGCCGGAGGGGGAGGAGATGTTGGATTTGTCGGTGCAGAGGTATGGGGACCCTTAGGATAGGTAATCTGAGATAGTGTGGTTGAACGTGTGACGATCACGGGAAATGTATTTGCGGCTCTGTCCTTTTTATCTGGGTTCATTACGACTTTATTGCTAGCGGAGATCTCTATCATTATCTCTTCCATTTTCCTTCCTCCCCGAAGCGTTCCCGGTAATTCTGCCTGGAAATTATCACACACGTGACACTTGTCATGACAAGATCAAACCCGAAGTCCAGAAGAAGGCACAGCTTGAAGACAATATGCAATCCTGGGAATCGTAGGCCAATTGAGAGACGACAATGGAGATGGGAGAGGCTACCAGTCTGAGGGTGTTTGCGGGGTATGTCGCATGCTCACTCCAATCTCTGGTCGGCGTTCTGCTATCACCTACTTTCTAGGCTGCTCTCTTGACCGGACGTCCATCGCCCGGTGTCGAGGTTGGGGAGGCCTCTCGTTTCAACCCGCGGGGACTCGCTACTGGCTCGGCCTCGGTATTCTCCTCTTGCTTCATCTCTGGTTCTTCCCCCTGCTCGATCTCGGGTTCGACTTCTTCCTGTTTTATCTCTGGCTCGTTCTCCTCTTGCTTGATCTTTGGTTCATATCCAAGTTCAGCGTCTCCCAGGCGATTAAGAGTCAACATCTCAGCATAGGCCGTATCTGCGGTGGCTCGACGATCGGGCTCAACCACCAGCAGGAAACTAAGCAAGAACCGAGCCAGTGCAGAGGACATAGACTTGCGGCGCAGGAAATCATGAAGAGCCCATACCAAGGCCTCTACATCTTCTTTCTCCGGGACTTGGCCAATGTATTTGTGCTCGTCACCCGACGCAACTGACAATCCATCAGGGAAGAAAAGGTCCATCATGAGAATTCCCGTGGCCCAGAGGTCTCCAGCGGTGGAAAAAGGAATGCAAGGACTTCCATTCGCGTCGAGAGTTCTTCTGCCCTCATCCCATAGCTCCAGCGCCATGTAATTGGGAGTGCCGTCGGTGCACAGCACGTTCTTTGGCGATTCTTGTGCATCTCCGAAGTCTGCTAGCTTGACGAGGACAGTTGGATGGACTAATTCTGCCCCCTTTGATTCCCAACCCAGATACACGGTTGATGATCCTCCTTTGCCGATCTCACCCTTTCTGCTTGTTAAGAACAAGCGACCTTGAGGAACACGCTCGGCAGTACCGACAGCACTGCTCACAATAGTCATGTGCTCCATGCGGGTATGAGCAGCTACTTCCTGCTTTCGGAATTCGTCGACACGACTAATGTACACATCTCGATCGTTTAGGCCGGACGAATTGGAGGAGTCTTGTATACGGGAGTGTTCTCGGGGCTGAGCCGCTGGTGGAGGGGGCGACTGGGAGGATGTTGCGGATGGTCGTTCCGCAGTTGCCTCTTCAACGATAGCAGCTCTACAAAGGTTATTAGAGCTAAAATCGATGAATTTCAAGAAGAACGTACATACATCGCTCTGCTGCGGAAATCTTCGTCATAGCAGAACAGTTCCGCACAGTCTTGGCCGGACGAGCTTCTAAAGTCAACAAAAGGTATCGCAATATCAAAGAGAGAGACCTATCCTCTCCTCACAGAGATGTGCTCTGCGAGTTCGGAGATACTCAGAGCTTTGAGTTCGCACGTGCTCAGCTTTTCCATAAGCTGCTTTGTTGTTTTGCGCGGCGCGGGATCCATTGTTGCGGAGGCAGACTGCGTGGACAAGGCTGGGGACTGCATTTTGGTAGTTGGAGACTGTGTTCTCCAATGGTTCACTGTCGGCTTCAGGGACCGCAATGTGCTAAAGGACGTCCGTGCCCAACATAAGGTCGTCAAGATACTTTTCTGGGAAATATCGCCGTGGGAAAGCTTCGCAGTATGAACATGGAGAATGCAAGAAGTATCTAAAGCAGAATAAGTGCTTTGAAACTGCGGAAGGAGGTTATTAATGCACAAACCTGACTCCGCTGGTGTTGACAGGCGAGATAGTGTTGCGATAGCAGTGGTGTGGTTAGAGCTCCTTACCCAAAGCTCTACCACCACCACTCTCTGCCCTGCCTTGGGCCACCACGCTAGCAACTGGGTGTATCAACCCATCGCAGGTGAGCTCTCCGTACTTTTATCTAACCGTGAATATACTCGTTTGTCTGCTATCCTTGTTATTGCACGTTTAAGTGATCACATACGTTCCCCAACTAATACCAACAGAAACTAATTATCGTGATATTACTGAAGCCTTGTTAGCAAAGACATCGCTGACCACCAGCAGCGGAAAAAGGGTATGAAGGCTGCAAGGGGAATAGGTATTACCATATGACATTAACAGATCAGATTTCTGCTAGTGGCACTTACCGAATTTTCTGCTGGGATTTATCCATCAGTATTACAATCTTGACCTGTTCAGTGTCGCCTGGTGACTGCTACGTGTCGGCTCGGCGCCTCTTAAGAGCTCCTCCAGTCTCTGCGCCTCTCAATTTCTACGGGCGCAGAAACTGGCTCATCTCCAACGAAGTCCCTCTCGTCTGTCCCGTCACATTTCTCCTCCTCGGACTGGTCCTGATCTCCCTTCTCATACTCGAGATCACCCCCGTTAGCCGCTTTAAACCACTCTCATCCTTATCATCCTTCAAGCCTCTCTCAGGGCGGGCGTATGGAAAGACGTGGATAGGGTTTTCAGCTGTAGTCGAAGGTTCACCAGCCGTAGAGGGGTCGGCTGCTGGAGCGGTTACATTCTTGACGTGTTATAATATATATGGCAACCGGATCGCCACAGGACAAGAGATCATCACATCATGTATTATTGGCAGCTGTAGCTAGGTACGAAAGAGAAATAGAACAATGAAGAACGATTCCTGATCCGTGAGATAATTCTCGAACTCGGTAGACTTGCGGCTGCTGGGATTGCAACGAGAAGGATTGTGTGAAAAGTCACTCTCGCAAAGGGCGTGATAAATAAACGGCAATGCTGTCTGGCACTTCTCTCTAAAAGCTGCTACGATATCTAGTGTCTGGTCAATGGTTAAGTCCTGATATTAGAAGTAAAAGACCATAACCGTATACTGACATCGTGCTGGCCGCCTGGCGGACACCAGCTCCGCCCGGAAGAAGGAGTTAGCAAAACGCTACCAAAGAACTATTTATGTAGAACTTTAAAATTTTCTCATATCTTATAAATGGAATTTGAAAACAATATGGAATTCCCATTTGATATGGACTCGTGGAATCGTGGCGGCTTGTTAAATAGCTACTCAAAGTTGATTTTCGAGCTAGAACAGACCGAATGACCATAGGTTTGGGCAATCTAGCTGACTATACAGATGTCACAATGACTTTCCCATGGGAATATTGTTTGGGGTTCTCAAGTTCTCGGCATCACGCGGAACTTTAGAGAAAGACTTAGTGTTTGGGCTTTTTACAGAATTCTTTATTTTTTTGGCTTTTGTGATTTTTTGCTGAGGAAAGGAAAGTTTGGGAGCACAAATCGTCATGTGCCCGAGATATCTAGGTGACGGTCCCACCTGCTCCTGGTTTTTGCTTGCCAACTTGTGGATAACCCATCTCCTGGCCCAACAATCCCCTACGTGGGGTGTCTTTTGAACAAAGATGGGCTTATCCGCCACATTAAGGTGCTCGCTCGCTCAGGGCAGAACATACCCCACCATTAGTAGTACCCTACAAGATGAATCCTGGTACACATCTCACTATCCTTTCCCGGCAAACATACCCCCGACCCCCGACTCCATACCACTAGAACACCCGAACCAAGACACACATGTGACTTCTCAACCGTTAAGCCGGAAGTGCCAGAATAACCAGCCCTCTAAGCTGCCCTCTTTGCGGGGCGAGTATTTTCCAGTGGCCTTGACAGAGACGCCAGCCTCTTTCGAGAACCGGGGTTGGGCGATGGAGGCGGGTCCATGTTGTCATTATCGTTGCTCTGACTGGATCCAGGTAGGGGTTCGAGATAAAACCTGGGGGCGTTTGGGGCGATCGCGAAAGAAAGGGTGTCTAATGTCTTCTTGCGCTTGCCGGAAACAGTCGAGGCTTTGGCTGACATTGAAGAACCATTCGCAGGAGAGGGTTCGGCGGCCGATGGCCCATTGGCCACCGGAGGTCCATCCGCAGTTGAGGCCGTTGATGTTTCAGCTGCCAGGTCCGCTGAATCTGTAACGATTATCGAGGGTGTTCCGAACAGTTCGACCATGCGAAGCGCTGCAGGATCCACTGTCGTCACTAGACCCTTGTTCAGAAGTTTGCCTAGACCGAGATGACATTTCTCCGCGTCAGATCTGTCCTCAGGAGGAATCACCAGCATGTGTACCAAGATGAGTTTCGCAACCTCATGTTCGTTCCTGAACCACGAGACATGCCTTTGCAAGAGCATCGGATTGGGCACAAAGCGGAAGTGCCTGCGTAGAAGTTTCCGTCGCTCGACTTCGGCGGGTGTCTCGAGGCCAATAGCGAAAACCTCCCGTGGAATTCCGAGATACAGCTCCACGAAAAGAACACCAGTCGCCCAGATGTCGACCTTGGTAGAGAAGCTTATGCCATCGACGACCTCTTCATCAGTTTCAAAATCGTGCAGAAGCTCGGGAGCAGTGTACACGGAAGTTCCATCCCCAGAAAACAAGATTGACGGACTTTCTTTGGAACAACCGAAGTCTGACAGGCGGATATGCAAGGGTTCCAGGCATTGGACGAGAACGTTAGCCGGTTTGACATCTTGATGAACGATTCCCTTCTTGTGGAGACATCTGAGCGCATCCAGGATTTGCAGAACCGCTGTAGCGACTTGTACAGACGATAGCTTCTTTGCAAAGTGGTGCAGGGATCCCTCTTTCGCTAGGGGCATGATCAAAGTGAGGGAGATCGGGTTGCAATCAAGAAACTGATCAAGGTGGTCCTAGAGTGTAATTAGCAAAGATGTATCAAGAATTAATCAGAATCTTCGAACTTACATGTTCGAAGGTAGAAATTTTCCTCGTAAGATTAACCTCTTTGTAGTAGCGGCTGAGAGACACTGTCGGGCCGAACCTTTTGATGGATACCTGAATATCGTCATTCCTGTGAGCCTCGAACACCTCAGAGAAGCCTCCCACTCCAATAGGATGTTCAAAGATGGAGTAAAGAACCCTCTCATATTCTGCATTGCTAGTAGCTTTTGTTGAGAGAACTTTCAAGCGACTAAACAACATGTGTTCTTGTACCGGTCGAGATTGGAAGGCAGCAATTCTGGAATCGTGGGCTTGACGGTCGACATGATAAGCTAATCGCAGATCGAAGCGTAAAGTAGAAACCTGGATAGTGACCATTGGCTCTTTGTCCGTCAAGACCCATTGATACCTGCGCCGTGCTTTTGTTGTCGGTATCAGCGCCCCATCGTAGCTCACTCTCGTTCCATATTTCGAGGTATCCAACAAGCACAGTCTGTTTCGATCGTTATAGAGAAGCGAGAAATGACAGTCGCTAATGTCGGGGTGAGGCGGTAACACGACATCGCAGCAATCGGCCGTTTTCCGAATGTTATTTGAGCTCCGGCTTTGAAAGACGAATTGAATTGAAGGCGGAGGCAGTACTCCTCCTCGTACCCACACGGCGAGAGGGCGGAGTAAATGTCATCGTCTGGGCCACCGTTGACCAGACCATCGATGACAGAAGGACGGAGATATGCGTAATATGGCGCGTTTTCAGGGCTACAAATCGTGCGTACCGTAGCCTCATGATCATCTCGTGCAGAGAGGATACATATGACTTCAGCATGATTCGCAACCTCAGCGCGATAGGCCTCTTTGGTCGCCATGATGAATTCCGCAGCGATCGGAAAAGCGTCAAGCCTTCTGCTCTTGAAGGCGGGAGAAGTTGTGGAAGTCAATGCCGAGGCATGCGCAGCAGATTGGGCGGCGGAAGATACGATTCGGAGGATTTTCGGTCTGTATGCGGCTGAAGAAGTCGATATGCTACGAGAGCAATGTTGCGCCCTGTTTGGGAGGGCGAAGTTGGGGCTCTTGGAGAGTGGGTTCTCTGGAGTCGCAGATTTCTCTTAGAGGCGCAAGCGAAACTGTTTACACTGGCAGAATCTAGCGCTGGAAGGCGGTGAAAGAAGCCCTAATAAAGACTTAGCGTATCAAGTGAAATGATAAACAAACGATTCCCGCTACAACAGCGACAGCAACAGCCAGGCTTCTCCTGTCGAGCCCCACCACCACTTCACCAACTTCATTCGAGAAATCACCAGAATTACATTCGCGCTTCCACTATCTCGTCACCTCAACCATCTTCGATTTGATCAGTATCCAATGTCCACCATGGAGGGTTCTGGATCGGAAGATGTCCAAGGGCCGCCCCAAAACGCTGCTCGCTCAACCAGCGCCGCGCCCGCCAACCACCGCTGGATCGCGTTGCCGTTTCAAGACGTCCTTGCAATGAGCGACGATGAGCTTAATCGATATCTAGAAGCTCAAGGAGGGTAAACAATTTTGATTCATATTGACGTTTCTGAGCCTAGCGCTAACGGCTATATGTACCTAGCTTAATGGTGTTCACCAATTACACAGAGGCCTTGAAAAGCGTGGAACTCGATGCAAGACTCAAGTAAGTTTCGACTTCCAGGGACCAGAACTTCGCTAATATTTGCCTTAGGGCGAGAGGTTACAAGTTCATCAGCTCCGCACGCCCAAAGGTGCTGGAGCTCGATCAAATACAGTCACGCATGGAGAGGATTGCTACTTATCGAGAAAATGTTCCAGACTACACGGAAGGACCAAGAGCTCGTCCTCCAGTGTGGCTGGATGGGCTCGAGGATAATACACCATCTCCAGTGGGAGGACCTGACGAAAAGGAGATGAGGACTTTACTTGAGACCCAACGCAGCTTCCACGACCGACTTCTTGCTGAAGGCGGTCGGCCTTCCCACCCGTCTCAACTCGGCAAAAGAGTTGTCCAATCGCCTGAATACCGAGACATCCTATCCTTCTGGCAACGCCACATGGAATCGGAGCCCACTGAATGGATGGTGTTCGAGGCGCAGCTTGAGAAATGGCAAGAATTCCGCAGTTACCAGCAAATGATGAGAGAAGGTACAAAGTTTCATGCATATTGCCAGGAACTGCGAAGACGCTTGGCCTTGCATGGCTTTGTGCAATCAGTGGAGATCCAGTCTGATATGAATCAGCAGAATGTGCTCCGTACTTGGATCGAGTTTCTCGGCCATGAATACCGTCATTCTGACCAGCTGGCCCTCAAGCGGAATCAACAGCTGAAATCGGTGGATAGAACATGGAAATCGGTTATCGATGCCGACGTCTTGAAGAACACCGAGACCCGAAATTCTGTGCTGAGCTCAGACTTTAAAGATGTTCTCGTCGGTGAAGAGAGCTCGGCAAAGAATGCAGTGCATGAAGCTGCTAGAAAGGTCAGGGTGGAAGAGACCTTGATTCGGCACTCAAAACACGACGACCTTCAGCCGGAGACCGCCAATGACGCTCTGGATATGGCTAGACTTAATCTACAAGCGGCCACTCAGTTGCAGGCTCTCACTCAGAAGAGATGTCGATTACTGCGAAGTTTTCGATCTTCACATGGCCTTTACGAGAGAGCTAAGGCCGCATGTTCTGGCCACAAGACTCTTGTTGGCTGGATGTTAGACCAGATCCCGTTGCTCGAGGAAGAACTTATGAACTCAGGTATCCATCGATATAGTGCTTCCAAGAATGTTGCATCCTTTGACGAGGAAGACAAGAATGTTCCACGAGGACAGAAGCGTCGCAATATCGGCGAAGGAGCCAATGACGAGTCTGCTTCCAAGCGATCAAAGGCCAATGATAGCTCATCTCGATCAGTACAAGTCCCAGAAAGTTCTCCAAGTACCAAGGTATCACCTATGAGGAGACCACCTGTTGCATTTCCATCGGGATATCGAGATTCTCCGAAACGAACGTCCAGAACCTCCCGCGGAAGATCTCTCTCCCCTCGGCTCCTCCAAAAAATTGCACTACCGAATCCGTTCTCTTGTGAGGATGTGGCGTCGACTGCTGCCTCGTCCGACTTACTTTCTTCTTCACTAGGAGCGAAACGCGCCCGTCTCGAGACACCCGAGGAAGCTAGTCCCGCAAAGCGACAGAGACTTGATAAGGAGACTCCCAGGTCAACAGACATGCCGAGAGATGCCCCCAGAGGCAATGGCAACATGTCTCCTCCATCTCCCACCTCCGCTCCTATTGCTAAGCCAACCCCACAGAGCAACGGTCCTCCTTCTGCCTCTACTAACGCTCTCACTGTTGAGCTGGACCCGCTAGCTGATGCTCCTCTTTCTCCGCTTACCATCGCTCCTACTGCTGAGCCGACTCATCATACACCAGCTTCGGCTTCAAAATCACCAGAAGACCCCACAGGGGCAAATAACCTACAGAGCAATGCTCAGCCCTCTCTTCTCAGCTCGGCTCGCATTGCCGATCCGACACCTCAAATACCAGCTCCGGCTTCGAACCAACAGAAAGACCCCACAGGGGCACCTAACCAGGAGAGCAATGTTCCTCCTTCACAGCCAAAGAAGAGAACCAGGGCAAGGAGGGTAGTAGATCCTAATTTCGTTCCTCGCCGAGGACTCCGAAACCGCAAAGAACCAGAGAGATACCATGATCTGGTTTGGGCGCCTACCAGGCGCTAATTACTTCATACATTGAAAACACCTCGCGCTACACACTTCGCCTCAGATAGTCGACTAGCCTCAATGACAAGGACGCGGCGGAGACTTGTGGTGGGGTGTGAGCAGACGGGGTGACAGCATGCGGGGGATGAGCATGTGTGGGGTGGGTATGCCGAGGGTGGGCATGCTGGGGGTGACTTGGCGGGTGGTGGGTCGCCGAGACGTGTGTTTGGGATGACTGTGCGGTATAGAGATCTTTGGTGTTTGATATAGAGCGGTGGATATTGGACGACGGTGGTCGATGGTGGCATGGTCGTTTCTGATGAGTTGTTGATGGGGCGCCAGGCATTCGAAAGGGGGGACTTTGGTGGTTGCATTGGCATCGACACAGCCAAATCAACCTCTACCGTCAGCCATCAGCACTCCCTCGACCCCCCACTTCCAGATCCCGGCTTCCTTCCACCCCATGAACGCCTTCGGCCAACTCTTTCGGGATCCATATCCGGCTGCCGTTCTCAATGAGCTTTTAGCTCGCGTACCAGTCGGATCGGTCCACATTGTAGTTGTGGCGTATGTGCGTTTTGTGTTCTCGTGGTTGGAAGCTGGGTCTGGATTTGGGGATAGAGGGTTTGCTGATGGAGGGCGTTAGAGGTTCGAGGATGGGGTCTGGACTTGCTGGATGAGGACGCTAGAGTTGGGTGGGGAGGGGATCGAGTGGGGGAGGTGGGGAGAAGAGGGCGAGACGTTGGGTGCCTGACGGGGAAGTGGGTGAGAAAATGCTTTAAAGCGTCTGCTGTGGGGTGGTATAGCAGTGTAATGACATGGTGGCGGCTTGCGAGGAGATGTGGTGGTGGATATCTGCGGAGTGTGCTCCCAGGGGCTGCGGCGGTGCGGCCCAACTTTGTATTGTTAGAGTGCCTGTACGAGTATTGAAAGATATACTTCATCAGAATTTTTGTTTCGACCTGCGTTTGATATGATGTGATTCACAAGAACTTCGTAGAGCGGCAATTCGAGCGGCGGAAACTTGGAGATAGACAGGCTCAGTCCACTTTAGTTGCTTCCACGTGCTGCCGCAGCTTTCCGGGGCCGGGCCCATGACTAGAAGAATCTCGAGGATGAGATTGGATTCCATTAAGGAGGAACGCTTTTCTCGGGGGAGGAGCTGTGTCTAAATACATGGTGCTTTTCTTTGAGGGCATGCGGCTTCTTTTAGACTACCTTAGCGGAGCGGGGGGATCTGGAGTTTCGGTGTAGACATAGTTGCGCCACCGATTGCAACGTTGAAAAAAGATACGGCGGTATCGACTCTGTTGCGCCAATATTGTTATTTGCAACCAGAATTTTTAAAATTTTCCAAAAATGCCTTAAGCCTTTATTTGGATTCGAATTTGCAGTTTATATTTTTTTTTAGAATTGTTTTTTACTTTTACAATCTACAAGCATTTATATTTACTATTACACTATTACGGCATTTTATATTATATTATATATTTTAGAAAATTACTATATAAGCTATTTTCAATTTACAGCCAATAGCCATACAAATAGCCAACCAAGCAAGCAAGCAACCAGCAGCTGTAAATAGCTTTAAAATTACAGCCAATAGCTATAGCTGCGCAAGCAAGCAAGCAAGCAAGCAAGCAGCATGCTGCTATTGCTGCTGCTGACTGTTGATTGCCTGGCTGCCTGGCTGCTTGGCTGCTTGGTAGCTGGCAGCTGTAAATAGCTTTAAATTTGCAGCCATTGGCTATAGATTGAAGCAAGCAAGCTGCTATAGCAATTGTAAGAAAGCAATGGTTGTGCGAGACAATTGATTGTGCAAGATAATTGGTTGTGCAAGACAATTGGTTGTGGAATTGAGTAAAAATTGCAAAATAGTAATGGTTTTATAGTGGCCCAATTAAAATTAGTTGTGCCACTATCATTCGTTGAATAAAAACGGTGGTTTTATAATAGCGCAATTAGTTTTAGTTGTGCCACTATTATTCGTTGAATAAAAGTGGTGGTTGTATAGTGGCGCAATTAGATTTAATTATACAACAGTATTAACACCGTTTATTTTTAAAATACCGTGTTAATACCGTAATTCCAGATCCCCCCCTTCCGCTAAGGTACATAGCATATTCTAAGCAAACAGGGAACACAGAGATTTCAGGGTTTTATATGTCCTCTAGAAAACACTCCCCATGACTCAAATTTGGAGGCGCTTTTCTGCATCCTTCGCAATTACACACATCTTTCGAGAGAGTCATGGCGAGAGAGGTGAGATGCCTGAAAGCTGAAGGGTGGATCAACGGCCATCTTTCTTCAGTTCCTTCAGGGAATACCAAAGTACAGGATAGTTGGGACAGCAAATGGGTTATTAAAACATTCCATTGGCAAGGGTTGGCAAAAGTACTACCCTGGTGGCTGTATCTCAAATAATTCGGGCACATGATGACTTGTGGTTTGTGAGTTCTCTTTCGTCAACACAAAATTGGGAAAGCGACAAAAGCAAAGGTTCAGAATCATTCAGAAAGAAGCCTCAAACATCGAACAATGAAGCCCTTGTTTGTGCCCTCCCGTGATTTGGAATTATTAAGGATTATCATTCATCGTGGCCTCTGTTCTACTCTATTCTGCTTTTGTTCCTTCCGGGAAGCTGCCAATGCGGCAATCGCTGCTTGCGCCTCTGGCTAAGGAGAGGTATTTCTGGGGGCAAACACCGCAGGAGCTTTTGGAATCTTGTGGTCAAGAGACGAGAACTGGGCTCCAGCCATGCGGCCATTGGCAGGCGAGCATCTTAAGACTATGGAGAGATCTCCATCTTCTTTGAGACCGGGGCGAGCAAGACGGACTCTCATTGCCCTTGGTCGATGACGTGGGTATCTCCTAGAGTCTTTGTCGCTTTGGCAGAGAGTCCTCCTCGAAATCGTCCGCATGGCCGCGCTTCGTTCCAAGTGACGACGCCACCGTGTTGGACGCGGGGTCTCGTGGGTTGACTCCGTTGGACATGTTTCCTTGCTTGTCACTCATCTGGGACTTCATGCCTTGGGGACCAGCGGAGTCTTGCGTCTTGGTATGCTCTTGTACGTCTATCTCGACTCCTCGCTCACCCGACTCCAACTTGATCAAGGGTATTTGTTGCTCGATCCATTTCACAAGGAGTCCTCGATTGGTGGCGGTGCTTGCTGCGACTTTGGCCTTCATGAAAGCGCTTAACCAGGCGAAGATTTCCCTACGCCGTCGCAAATAAAGATCGAGTGATTTCTGAGCCTCCTGCAATCTGTACTTAGCCATATCCATGACGTATGGCGCGAGAAGCGGGAAGGACTCGACATCATCCGGACGACTAGAAGCTTCGTGAACCTTTGCAATGAGTCTCTTTGCCTCCTCAAATTTCTCACGGCTCACCCGTACTTCTTCAACATCGTCGATGGCCCAATCTGGCTGTTCCAAATGACGTCTGAAATATTCCGGTGTTTCATACTCTTTCAGCAACCGTGAGCTTGACAGGCCATACCAAAGACTAATCTCGCAATTGTTCAGCTTCCAACTGCGTCCGAATTTCTCGTCATGGATTAGGCACTCGTAGCCTAGAAACTCGAGCCAGGTGGTAAGCTTACTTTGCAAGCCACTATCCACCAAGAATTGGATATCATGTTTGACGCCGTGTCTCTTCAGGGTGTCGTAAAGGCGACATGAGTACACGGGGAAGTTTTCTCTCGAGACTTTCTGATGCTTGCAGAAGCGTGACCATTCCTCGACCTGATAGTTGAATATTACCCATGAGACTGGTGAGTTGTGCGGCCCGGCTTTCTCGCGAATCCAGTAGTCCACAACGTCTTGATACTCTCCTGCGTTCTCAGTAATGGAGTTGCCCAGGCTGATCGGATGCGAAGGCCGACCACCTGCATGAATCAACTTGTGATAGCTTTCGGTCTCCTTCTCCAACCAGATTGCTTGCCATTCCTCGCCTGAAATATCAGGCGTAGGTGAACGAGAGCCGTCAGACGAGTCAGATGCATCGGAAACATGTTGTAGACTTGATTTGGCTTGGATCGGGGGCGCAGGTGGAGGTGGCGAGCGGGAGGGTGTTGAAGGCAGTCGGTTTCCAGCCACTTCGGCAAGCTTTCCATCGGTGGAATCCAGGTCTTTTGAATTGATCCCATTCCCCGGTCTCTCCACTAATTCCAACTTGGCCATAACCCTGTGGACATTGTTAGACGAGAAATAAATAGGCATTGAAGAAACAAGTACGTACATCACCAGTCTGTTCTTGAAACCTTGATCGCGCTGAATCAATTCCTGGCCGTCCAGATCATCGCCCAAGCGAATGGATCTATAAATATTAGCAGAGATACCATGAGCGCGGAGAAGAGAACTTACCGGCCGTTGTCATGGGTGTATTGTGCAAGATCGGATACACTGAGCTCTATGAGTTCGCGCCCGCTCAGCCGCTTCACAGGCTGCTCGCTGCGCACTGGTGACGCTGGAGACTGCATGCTGGGTCGTCTTGTAGTTGTCGTGGTTCAGTTAGACTGGAACTTGCTGAGAGATGTCTGGCGCCAGTGGATCCGAGGGTGCGAAGCGTCAAGCGAAGTCGTGAGTATATTTCTCTGGCAGGGATCACCGAAAGGAGTTTCAAGATCGATGTAGGGGCTACGTAGTGTACACAGGGAAGATTCAGCCGGTGGTGGTGTATATATACAGTGGGTGGAAAAAAGTCTGAATACAGCCTACAAGCTTCGAATAATCGCGAATATTTCAAATAATCAGAAATATTTTCAAAAATTAGAAATATGCCAGATGCTTTGGAATATTTTAAATAATTTGGGATATTTCCAATTATTGAGAATATTTCTAGTTACTTGAAATATTTACAATTATTCAGAAACTGTAGACTGTATTCAGACTTTTTTCCTCCCACTGTAATATAGGTTGAGGGCGAATATTGACATGCGAAGCGGATGTTGTTGCCGTTGACAGGCGAGGCGCAGTGATATTCAATGAATATCACTAAACCATCTCCGGGAAAATCTTACTAAAGCTTTGTCCCGCGTTTGATCACGACCAGGTGTCTAGTGCAGGATTCCAGTACCCGAATATTCTGCGCCCATCCAGATCTTCGGCAGTTTTCCATCTCCTCAACAACCGACCTCTTGCTCGACTCTTGGCCACCGGTTTGTTTGCGCAGTCATCACACTCCCAACCTTCTCAAAGTTTTCCCAGCATTCTTAGTCATGGCGGACTGCGACATGAGCGCCGTCCCGATCCTCCAACCGGGAAACATCGCTGCTCGAGGTTTCCGGGACGGAGCGATGTATGTAATTCCTTCTTGACATCGATCGATCTCAGTTCTAACAACCTTTGTAGAGCTCCCAATGATTCCAGTGTTTCCGATAGTCCGGCCGGACCGATTTCTTTAAATTAAAATTAAAATTAATGTTTAAAAAATTATTTAAGGAATTATTAATGGATTTAATTTAAAAGCAAAATAAGCTAATTTTAAAATTTTAAAAAGCTTTTAAATAGCCAATTAAAAAGGGATTTGAAAAACCAAAAAAGGCAAATGCAGCTAAAATACCAAAAGCGCCAGCTTTAATTAGAAAAAGCTTTAAAATTCTAATTTTCTTTAAAAAGATTTAAAAAATTTAGCATTTTTTTAAATTTTTTTTAAAATAAATTTCAATATTATAGAAATATATTTCTATTATAATTTTTTTTTATCTAATTGCTAAAAAGGCTGCAAATTTATTTTTGGCAAATTAGCTAAGGCAAAAAAACAAAATTACTATATTTGGTAAAGCTTTTAAAATATTTAATGGTATTAAAATTAAAATTTTTATTATTATTGGTATTTTTTTTTATTTTAAAATATATATTAAAAACGTTAAAATATTTGGAATTAGGCTTATAAAAGAAATTAAGGGCAAGGCTATTATAGCTTTATATAAAGAATTAAACATAATTATTTATAGCTATAAAAATACTAAAAAAACGCTTTTTTATTTAGGCCCCAATTATTTAACGCTGTAATTAAAAATCAATTATTTATATTGCATTATATTTTAAATTTTAAAAAAATATCCAAAATAATAATTAAGTTTTGGGCTAGAAATATTATTTAGACTTATTTTTAACTTAAAAATAAACTGGAGAAAATAATATATTATAATCTATTTAAAAAAAATTAAAAATAAATATTTTCTAAGCATTTTAATTTAGATTTTAAAGCTATTTTATAAATTGGCAAAAGCTGGCTTATATTAATAGGTAATTTATATTAAGCAACATTTTATTTAAATATTTTTAAAAATATTTATTTATAATTTATAATTGTTTTTTAGCAAAATTAAGATTTTTTTTGCAATTATTAAAATGCAAATTAATAATATTTTTTAATTGTATAATGCTATATAGGCTAAATTTAAAAAATCTAAATTTTATAAAGCTGGTTTTAATACCAAGCCCAAAAAAATTAATTATTAATTATCCCCTTTTATTTAATAGCTATATTTTAAGCTTAAATAAAAATGGCTTTATATATTTTTATTTAAAAAAGCAAAAAAAATATTAAGCTTATAAATTTTAATGCTTTTATTATAAAATACAATTATATAAAATATAAAGCCTATAATATTTATATAGCTATAATTATTTAGCCAAAATTTAATTGTAAATTATTTATAGCAATTTAAAAGCCAAAAAAATTTATTCAGAATTTTTTTTTAATATTTAATAAAAAATTTAAATGGTGCTTAAAAAATTTAAAATATAGCTTATTAAATATTAAATTAAATTTATTTAAAATTAAGATTTTCGCTTTTGCAAATGGAAATTTTGCCAATAATTAAAATAAAAGCTTTTAAATTGGCTATTTTATTATTATAGCAAATAAAAAAATAAATAGGCAAAGCTATATATTTTAAATTACCGAAAATCTGGTTTATTAAAATTTAATTAAATTTAAAAAACTAATTAAAAATATACTAATAAATTAAATTTTAGCAGCTATATAAGCTATAAATATAGCTATAGCTATAAATACCATTTTGTTTAAAATTCTAAAGCAATTTAAAAAATTTTAGCCCTAGTAATAATTTATATAAATTTATTTAATTTATATAATTGCCTAATTAAATTAGAAATCATAATAGAGAAAAAATTAATAATAAACATGCTATATTTTAAAAAAAACTATAAATTTTAAAAAAACCAAAATATATATTGGATTAACGATTATAATAATCCAGCTAATGCTATAATTAAAATTAATTGCAATAACGTTTTTAAGAAATTTATTAATTTAAATACCCTTAAAATTAAAATGCAAAAACGGGTAAATTATAAAAAAAAAATGGATTAATTAGCTAGCTATAAATAATGGATAAGTATTATAAAGAAAAAAAATCTAGTATTAAAATAGCTGGAATAGTCGAAACCGATTAAAGCATATAAATGCCACGTGCCAATTAGCGCTTAATACTGGCGCTAGCTAGCGCGATTAAAAAGCGCCTCCAGACTTTTAAAGTCTGGCAGCGCGCCTTTCCCCTTTCCTCCTTAAACGAATACAATATTTTGAAACCCCCTGCTACGCGCGTAGAACCCTGAACCTTGTAGGTTCGACACTTTTCCATTAGGATTAGAAGTTCCTGACCGTATGCATGTCGCACCGTCAAGCTTCGGACAATTTTGGCGATGTGTCGCTAAGAGTATTAGAGAAGGTCCCATAACATAGAGCTGTTCACTTACATTCTCAAGGCTTGAGGCTCTTCTATGAATCGAAACCTCTGCCATGAATTCCCGCATTCCTAACTGACGGGTTTCTTGCACCAGAAGTAGTTCTTCATAAGCGCTGATTTGTTGCAGAAGGTCATTATGCTCCCTTGAGGCTGAAGAGAAAGCTAGCGCCTCGGTCATCGACCGCGTATCGCCTCTTGTGGGAAGCGACTTAAGTTCTCCAATGAGCGGTCCATTTTCTCTTTCCAAACTCTGCGGTATGGTTTGAGGAAACCCCAGCCTTCCGTCTCCATCTGGTCAAGCTGAATCGGTTTTCGCTTCACCTTCGTAAGATAAGTGATCCCGGTACCGGCATCCCAGCATTCTTCGAATCTGAAGCTCTTGGAGGTCTGGCGCGCGTGGAAAAGCAAGGTTTCGATGAGAACGGGGGCCTGGAGAGGATCATCCGTGCTCCAAGCTGTCTGATCAGAGTCTGGAACTTGTGTCTTGATACAAACCATACCCTGCTTACAAAACTTTGCTATGTTTCTCTTGTAGTCCACGATGGAGGGGCGAATTTGAGGCATAGGCATGTAAACATGAAACCTAAAGCGTCCAATTTCAATGCCCAAAGTCCAGCAACCACCGATGCTCTGTTCATGATCCTTAGGATGTTCCATAACCCATGTGAAGTCTCGCCGAACGCCATAAAACTCACGCCCCGTAGTAACGTTTGGAGTGTGGGACCAGTAGTATGCAACGGCAGATCCGTGCGCCGAGAAATCATCCTGGAACAAGAGCCTTCCCTTATCATCGAATCTGAAAGAGCAATGAACGCCACTGATTTCCGGATAACCCCCGACTAGGATGTCGCACTTGTTTGGGTCACTTCCGAGAACAACCCGACCCTCGTTCTTGACGCTATGGCTGAACCTTAGCTGAATTCTGCCGCGGTATGTGGATTGCGGAGGAGGCGCAACTGGGATAGGCTGCGGCCATGACGTCGAAGGAGGCGCTGTAAGTGAGGAGGACGATTGAGTCGGCGGTGGGCTTACTACGTATCGTAGAGCGTTGTGGGGTTCATTGAAGCCAGTTTCACTGGATCCTTCCGTGGGACGGTAGAATGGTATCAGAACTGCAAAGACGTCGGGGTCGCCAGGGTTGTCGATGTCCTTCGTCCACTTAGGGGGCTTAGTCTCCTTCCTGTCGCGCTCCCGGTCTTGCGCAGTGACTAAGAAGTCCATGTCTGAGAATTGATGTGACATGTCGGTGTTCGCATGCGCAGGTAGCAAGAGAATTTGCAGTAAGGAAAGCGCTGCGAGAGCTTGTGGTGTAGGAGTTGTGTGAAGCAGCTCTTGATATCGAAGCGCTGATGTCACAGCCTTGAAGAGATGTTGTTGAAGTTGTGGTGTGAAGCAGTTGGTGTTTCGAGGTTGCGGAGAGGAGTTGGGGGTACCGTTGTGGTCGGGAGATGAAAAATCTTGGAGGACGTGGGGACGGCGGCGTTCTTTTAAGGAGGACTATGGCCGCTCCGCAAGGGCGGCTCGAGGCGAGTATGAGGCGAGTATCAAGCGAGTATCAAGCGAGTGTTGATGGCGCCAAAGGTTTGCGATCGAGGCCTGAAGTTACAAAATTTGACTGTGGAGCTGCAGACGGAGGAGGAGGCCGCTTTTAGATTATAAAAGGGCCGGTGCGGGAGTATGGTCTGGAATAGCGTGAGTTTGCGGCATCGATTGAGAGATTGATGCGGCGTTTTAGGATTAGAACATTGATATAACTGCCAAGCAGGCGACGAGGCGTCGAAGAATATGAGATATCGAGTACCGGGTGCTATATAGACACTGCATATTCCTCAGAGCAATTTTTCTCCGGAGACAACACCAATGGCCGACTCTGACCGGCAGTAATTCCAGCGAATACAAGGAGGCTTTCAACTTCTAAGCCATCCCGGCTGACCAAGTCGAACACCCCCATAGAGATGCTAGCTGACCACCCCCGGCGAGCGAATGCAAAAAAGATCCAACGACATTCCCGCCGTTACTCTAAATAGCAGCTGAGCAACCGACCGAGCTCAGTTGAAGTTTGAGCGCAAACGCTTCACCTGATTTACGCTTTGGATCTTTAGGTCTAAGGAGTTTGCCAACACATGACACATAGGTAGGTGTCAGATCACAGGAACATCGACATTATGCCATTTGCTTCCCAATTGAAAAGACACAGACTCTTCACGTGTGACTTCCACAAATACAGAGGCATAGTTTTCTGGTGGCTGGTCATAGACCGCTGAGGATCTGTCCCTGAGCCCCTGAGTTGAAGATGACTGATTGTTGCGAACCGAGACTTGATCGTAGCATCAATAGCAATCGGAAAGACAAATAGACACCAAATAGCGCCTTTTGTTTTTAGAGAGACATGCATGAAAACGAGAAACGGCGAAAGTGGGAGTGTTAAATTCCAAATAATTGCGTTTGAATAACGCCCAAGGGTATCTACAAGACGAAAAGCCCAAAAAAAGCCAAGCTTGCCAAAATGACAGAACTTGTGATCAAAGAAGCCACTCGGCGATAAAACATCGCCACAAGAAGTCTCGACATAAGCCAGCCTCACTGACTCGTCCGTCAACCACAAAACTGTCTCCCAAGACTCCTAGACTCCAAATCATGTTCCCCGACATGTCCCCCGCCATCCCACCACCATCCCCCCAGAAATCTCGACCACTTCTTCCCTCCTCCTCTCACCCCAGTCCCTTACGCCAACCTAAGCCCCTCCACAACCTTAATACTAGGATCATACCAAACATCCTCCATCTCCGGATCCCACTTCCACCCCTCGCCCTCCCTCTCCACCTCCTCCTCATTCCTCCTCCTCAACCCCCCACCCGTCACACATCCCAAATCCCAACAATACTCACCGCCCAGTCCCAGCGCCTGATAATTATAATCCATAGGCGCAGCAAACAGTCCACAGCCTCGATAAGTTCCTGCCGGGTCTCTCATGACGTAGCTTTGGCAGCCGTATGTGTCGCGGCAGAGATCGTGGCATTGTTGGATGGAATACACGGTTCGGTACGGGTCGATCGTGTAGTCGCTGCCGGTGAGACATTCTTGGCCGCAGATGAGGCCGGGGGGGTTGGTGGGGGGGCCGGTGTAGGTGGAGGAGGTCGAGGTGGTGCTGGTGCTGGTGCTGGTGCTGGTGGTCGAGGACGGGGCGGGGGTGGTTTCGGGAGGGGAGGTTGATGAGCTGGTGGATGATGAGGTGGAGGTTGATTCGATTGTGCTGCTTTCAGTTGTGGTTGACTCTATTGTGCTTGATTGGGTTGAGGTGGATTCAATCACGGATGACTCAGTTGGAGTTGACTCAATTACGGATGATTGAGTGGAGGTCGACTCAATCGTGCTTGTTTCAACTGAGGTTGATTCGATTGTGCTTGATCCGGCTGAGCTTGTTTCAACTGTGGTCGATTCCGAAGTGCTTGTTGCAGTCGAAGTTGATTCACTTGTGCTTGATTCGGTCGAGGTGGACTCAATCGTGCTACTTTCGGTCGAGGTTGATTCGCTCGTACTTGTTTCAACAGACGTGGACTCTATCGTGGTTAGTGGTGAGCTTTCGTCCGTAGACGAGCTCGAGGCCGATGAAGCAGTGGGCAAAGACGTAGACTCGGACGTCCTCAATTGAGTCCCCACAGCAGACGTGTAAGAGATTGACTCGGAAGGCTCCGATGAATAGGTGGACGAGTCGCTCGGTACCAGTGACGGGCTGAATAAGACCGAGGTGACCACAACAACAGATGCAGAGCTTGACTCGACCAATGAGATAGACGACTCGACTGGTGCTGGTACTGAGCTTGATGACAGCGATGTAGCTACTGTGGGCAGAACCAGAAAGGGGCTAGAAGCCGACATCACCGAGGCACTTGAAGAGTCAGAAATAGCAATAGCGCTCCTATTTTCCCAACAGGTCAGCTCATCTGAATCCTAGAGGCACAACCAAGCGAATCAGAGCACGTTGAGCATGCCGTGTCAAACAACCTTGACATCCCCATCTCCATATCCGGATCACAGACATACCCTTCCCCATCATCCCTCTTCTAGGGCCCACCACCCGTCACACAATCACGCTCCCAACAATAATAACCCAGGTACCCATAAGACACTCGCCCATAAGGATCAAATACCAGCGGGTCCTGATGAGTCGCACAGGTCCCAGGGGGCATTTGGTTCTGAACTCCAAATCCTCCCTCTCCCGAAATGGAGAACCAGTCGCAGTTTTCCGTGGCGAGGCATAGGTCGTGGCATTGCTGGATCGTGAGATCGGGTGTGTATGCTGCAGAGTTGTAGTCTCTCACATAACATGGCGCGCCGCAGACTGAGTCGAGAGCGGTGGTGAGGGATGTTGTGGATGTGGAGGTGGTTGTGCTGGAAGAGGGAGAGGATGTGGGGGCGGGAGTGATGTCAGGGGCCGAAATGGAGTCAGAAGTGCTTGTTGAAGATGACTCTATCGTGCTTGATTCGGCTGAGGCGGATTCAGTTACATACTCGGTTGTAGTGACTTCGATCGTGATGCTTTCCGTTTCGGTCGCTCCTACTGTGCTTGTCTCTATGGAAGCTGACTCGGTCGTGACTGAAACATCAGATGAAGAGCTTGACTCGACTGATGCTGGTACTGAGCTTGATGCCAGCGATGGAGCTACTGTGGGGGTAACCACAAACGGACTGGAGACCACCGAGGCGCTTGAAGAGTCGGGAACAGCAATAGTGCTTCTATCGGTGCCATAAACAGGTCAGCTTATCTGGATCCAAGTAGAATGCACATCCAATCAAGACAAGTCAAGTTGAACGTGCCATGATACGTTGATTGCTCAACTTTGGATGTCAAAGGGGCAGAGCAGGGAAACCACATACGTGACAAGCGTAGTTAGCGTACTCGACGTACTCGACGTGAAATCAGAGGAAGTGACGATGGGCGTTCCCGAATATCCCGCTGGGCAGCCAGGACCGAGAAGTCCAATGCAGAGTCCTACACTGGGGTTTATGCCCGGAGCGAGTGAAAGGCCACCAAGTCCTATACTAATCAAGACGTCTGAATCCGGAATAGGTACGGCTGATGAAGTGATGGCGGTTTCGTTGAGAGCCATGGGCACGTGGCGGGCGCCATACTTCGAAAGATGTGCACCCATTGCTTCTGATCAGTCCAGGTAAACTTTCGGGTAGTGGTGTGCTGTCGGTTCTGTCGTCGAAGTCCACTTCTTGTCGGACTGCTGAAGGACGTTGGATATAAGTCAGACAAGTGAAGGGATGAGACATTATATGGAAGTCTCGGTGGGCGTGTTGAGAAGCTAAAGAATGCTTCTATGCAAGGGGTAGGGTGCGTCTTTCCATATGCAGAGAAAATATGGTCGAGAACCGCAGAAAGACTTGCGGTGTACGAGGAGAAGACTCCGGAAGAAGTGGGGCTCGAGATGAAGAACAGCCTAATCTTACCTCTCGATCTGGGAAGCCTAAGGTAGGAAACTGTAAGAAAGGCCTTCTCTTCGAGGAGTGGCTCTGTTCTGATGGTCTCTGTTCTCATGGTCCAAGTCTAAGCTTAGATATCCGATCACCTACCTGGACTTCAAAGACACTGGAGTAGTTCGTGAAGGCCGCTTATAGACGTAAAAGGTTCCAAAGCACCACGACATGTATACGGGTGAACAACAGGAGTTGAGAAGCTGAAGAATGCTGAACGGCCCGATTTCCCCACATGTTCGCAAGATCTGACCGCTACGAAGCGGAATGTCAATGAAGATGAACAAGTCATTATTGCGTCTTGGCATGGCTGCGACTGCAGCGATGGTGCCTTGAGACCACGGATTGAAAGCTCATGGGAGCTTCAGGGATAGCCTGGTAGCACGTGGCAGAGATGCGAGGTTCTGAGTCGAAGAAGAGGTCGAAATAAGCTTGCATTGCGGTGGTCCTTCCTGGCTTGGAGAATAATGACTCGAGTTCTCGCGATGCATTCTTTGGCCTTTGACGTTAGATTAAACTTTGAATGGGGCTCTCACTAGATGGACCTCCCGATCAGAGCATATATTACCGAGGATTCCCCGAGGTATATCTCTCCACTCACCAACACAGGCTGGTTCGTCTTCGCTTCACGAACATCATCTTCCCATCCTCTTCATCCAATCTGCCAGACAACAGCCTTGAACCTCGAGCAAAATGTCAGAAAATAAGTCCATGAGAATCACTTACGAAAAGCACTTCCCCCTCCTACCTCCATTCTCCCCTCCCCAGACCCCTTTCTCTCTAAAAATCCTTTCCCCTCCCCACCCTCACAAAACCTCCCTCCCACCCCCCACCCCCCAAACAGCCGCTCTCACAACCCCCATCACCACCCCCACCTCCTGTTCCGTCCTCGGCGCATAAACCATCACAAACCCCCACGGCAACAATTTTCCTCCCGCCAACCCATGCCGCTCCCCCCACCCCTTCTCAATAACCTCCTTCGCATCCCTCGGCAACAACGTACAATGCGCATTCCCATCCATCGCCAAATGTATATGCGCACACTCCCCCCTGCTCTTCCTTGCCCAACTCGGCACATCCACACCTTCCTTTAAATAAATCGCCTCGCCTACTCTTTCCTGCTTGCTCGTTGCCAGTTTTAGCCATTCTGCATTCCTTGCTACGATTTCTTCAAATTGCGATTTTTGCAGCGCTTTTATGTGCGCGGCATTGCCGGGGGGGGGGGGGGGGGGATTCGCGGTGTGGGACTACGAAGGGTGCGACGTTTGGCGGATTCCCTTCGCGTCTCGGCAGTCCTTTTCCTTTCCCCTCTTCATCATCATCTTGAGTATAAATCTCGTACAAATAACTCCTCTCCGCCATCGGCCCAACAGAAGCCAAAAACTTCGCATCTTCATAAATCTGCGTGTTTTTGGTGAGGGCGGGAGAGGTGTGGGCGAAGAGGCGAAGCAAGCGTTCGATGAGGAAGCCGAGGGGGTTGTGCGGGACGCCGCCGAGGCCGATGGAGAGCCAGGAATGATAATAGCGGATGAGGCGAGGAATGCGGAGGGTGAGGGTGAGGGAGGTGAGGATTGCGGCGGCGAGGGTTGCGGGATTGCGGAGGGTGGGGGCGAGGAATGTTGAGGAAAAGAGGTGGGAGAAGCGGGAGGAGAGGTGTTGGAGTGCCATCGTGGGGGGATTGGAGCGATCCTGGGGATTTGGAGATGCGGTTTGGAGATGTGGAAGCTGTAAGAAGGTAAGGTAGAGCAGAAGAGAAGCAGATAGATGATGGGAAAGCAGTGAAGTCAATTGACGTGATTTTCACTCTCTCACGGTGGTGAGAGTCTCACCGTTCAAAGTCGAAAACTTCAGTTGAATGAAATCAGGTACATTTACATAGACAGCTTCGTGAGCCGCAGATCCGGTGTTACATCGTACAATGCGGAGATCGGATGGTTTAACCTTCGTGAAGCTTTTCGGATTTCGTCACACCACGTCGACGCGGGGTCTGCGAAATCCAAATCTCGGGGCTTTTCGGGTCCGAACTCCCCGAAAGGTCGATGTGACTGTGAGTGTGACAGCACCCTATCAAGAATTCCAAGTAGTAGTCAATATACGAACCGTCCAAATATTTGGAAGGAATTAAAATCATTAGAAGAGGTCCATGTTCATTGTAATGATGATAAATGCACGTAATTGGGAAGTAATCAGGAGAGGTCCAAGTGATGAGGAGAAATCCGAAATCCGAATAACTAGGAAAATTAGAACTGTAAAAGTAATCATAAGAGATCCGAATGACTGGGAGAAATCAAAGTAGTCAGGAAAAGTCGGAATGACTAGGAAAAATCAAAGTATTTGGGAGGAAATAGAAATCCAGTCAAACGGGAGAAATCCTTGTCCAAGTGATGGAGGGAAATCCAGGTATTTAGAAGAAGTCGAAGTAATTCAAGGAAACCCAAATGACTCAGTGAAACTCGAGTAACCGACGATATCCAAGTAATCAGGGACACTGAGAGTGACCAGGAAAGCTCAGAGCAATCATGAAACCTCAGAGTAATTGCCAAATTGGGAAAGTTCAAGTTACTGTCAGAAATCAAAGTAATCACGAATATTCACAATCACCACTCACAATCATCAAACAAAACCTTCTGGGTCAATCAACAGCAACGTCTTCTCATTTGCATACCTTACACACCTGCTAACGAACCCTCGCGGGCTCTATTCTGAGTCTACCTTGCAAAACTCCTTTACGAAAACGCAATGCTAAACAAGTGCCAAAGGCACTATCCCCCCAAATACGATTCCATTCCGATCACTCAAGCCGAGCTATCAATCCTTCGCATCCCCTTTCCCACATCCTTTTTCCTCGGGCTCGAGGAGAACGTAGGCTGATCTTCCTCGTCTTCCTCGTCTTCCTCATCTTCCTCGTCCTCTTCATCAGCCGATCTATCAGCCGGTTGCTGGACCGTGGCGTCATTGCCCTGTTCCCCAGCCGATTCATCCTCCCGTTGCTGGACCGTGGCATCGTTGTCCTGTCCAGATGCGTCGGCGTCGGGGGATGGAGGGGGGACGTAGTCGGGTTCGACAGAAGCGTAAGTAAAGCCTGGGGTGGCTTCAAGCTGAGCGAAGGTTGGGGGGTTTAAGGGAGTCCATCGGGGCGGAGTTGGGGTCGAGTAGACGAAGGGATCAAACTTGTCAGCAGGATGGATATGGCGGCCGCCGGGAGACGCTGTCCAGTAGTACTGACCGTCTTCCGCAGGCATGAATCGAGGCGGACCTGCTATGAAGGTCGGAGGGGGGCTGGATGGGGGCGGAATGTCGTCTGGAGCTGTGTAGGGCCCAAAAAATCCGTCGTATGGATTCGCACGGCCTGATGCGTTCTGATGGAACTGTGCATGGGGAGCGACGAGACTGCTGCCTCGACTTTCAGGACTGTGGAGTTGCCCAATGGGGCTCCCCGGGCTCTGCCCAGGACGCGGGTGTTGACCCTGCGACGACGTGATTGAGCGAGGGGAATACGGGGGAGGGAGCTCATCCTGATTGTAAGGGGGATGAATAGGGCCGGGGGCATGGGACACAGGAGCGCTGGAGTAGGCGCTGAGATTTCCTAACGTGACAGGCGCTGTGTGGGAAGGCCCTGAACTGTAACCATCGGCAGGCGGGTAGTATGGGTAGGGGCTCCGAGTCTTAGGGTTGGGTGGCCAAGCGCCCAGATGCTGAGGGTAGGATGGAAAACGGCTCGGAGGCGGGTATGATGAGTAACCATTGTGAGGCGGGTAGGATGGGTAACCGCTCTGGGTCCGGTAGGGTCTCAAAACGCTCGGGGGCGGGGAGCCGGTTTGTCCTTGCCGGTATTCGCGGATTCGAGGTGGTCGAGCGGCTCTTGGTGGTGGTGAAACAAAGTTGGTTGGAGTGGACTGAGACCGACGAGAGTTGCCAGTCTGGCCTGTTTGTCCGCTCTGTCGGCTCCCAGTATCCTGGGATTGTGTCGAGGGCTGGGGAGGACCACGGCGCGCCTCTGGGTTGAGAGGTGGTGAATCGTCCACATCCTTGTTAAACATACCACCACCGCTACGGGCAGGAAGATCTTTTTGATCATCATCCTCGTCATCATCGTCCTCGTTATCCGTTGGTGAATGGCTCATACGTTCCATGAGCTCTGGCGGCTGCCGAGCACCGCTCCCACTCCTACTCCTGTAAATACTTCCATTTCTCGAACTCAGACCCGCCAAAGCATTTGAGCTCGAACGTCTGAGAGCAGCCATCCTGCGAGAACTCTTCTGAGTTTCATGAGCACTCTTGGTGATCCCCGAACTTGCACCCAGACTTCCACCCCGACCGCGAGTGCCTGAAGTCCTATTCTTGCTGCTCGTGGACCTTCCACTCCCACTCCTGCCTTCACTTCTTTCAGTTCCACTCGCGACAGCATTTCCACTCTCACTCCCATTCCCATCCCGAGTGCCTGAAGTCCTATTCTTGCTGCTCGCGGCACTTCCACTCCCACTCTTTCCACTCTGACTCGCGACAACACCTCCACTTGAACTCCGACGGCGAGTACTTGAAGTGGCACTCTTGCTGATCCGGCCACTTTCAACCCGACTTCCACTTCCACCGCCAGGGCTCAAGTTCATCATAATCTTATTTCTGAGACTTTCAGATATCTCCCCGAACTCTCGACCACTGTCGTTAATGAAGTATGAATCGTCATCTCGAGCAAAGCTGACACGCTTCGGAAGCTTTTTCGGGTTTGTTCGAGCGGTTCCTTTCTTTTGTCTGCTGGCGGGTGCGGGTTGGGGCCTTGGTCGGGGCCTTGGTCGGGGCTCTGTTCGAGGTGGCTCTCGGTCTTCGACGCCCGTACGTGTGACATCCCCTAGGTCTCGAGCAGGCGCCGTTGGCTGTTGTTGAGAATCCGCTGGCTGTTGAGAATTCGACGTTACTGGGGTCTGACCATTCGCCACCGCCGGCTGTCGTTCATTGCCCGGCGACTGCTGGGCTCTAGTGGTTCCTTGGAGTCGAGCTTCAGCACGTGCCGCCTCGCTCTCTGATTCAGGATCCCTTTTGTGGTCCGCCGGCGTCTGGTCGTCGGCAGACATGGTGGCGTAGTGAGCGAGATGGATTGGAATTTGGAAACGAGTGTGAGTCTTTCTCTGTAGAAGATGGTGAATTCTGTTGATGTCGAAATCCAAAAGACTGATGTTCCGATGACGATGGTGATTCTGTTGCTGCTGTCGAGAATGTATGTTGATGTCGGATGATGATTGTGAGAGTCGAGAAATTCAGGCTCTTTATGTTGACTTCCATGTGTCGGCCGGTCATCAGAAAGTGCAAGAGCCATCACCGACCTCTTGGTGGTTTCCATGGCGATTCGACTCGCAGGTATCGTTCTTTCCTCATTCTCGAGCGGACGAGCACTCGATGTTGCTTCCTGACTTCCGCAGAGCCCAGATCTTGGTTGAGACAGCAAATTAACGATAAAGTCTACAGTTGACGGGAAGCTGGATGAAAGGAGAAAGATAGGACAAACGTTCACTTCCTCTATCTCGTATGGACAAACACTGATGCTGTCTACTACCTTCCGCAGAGCGCAGACCTCGGTTAAGGAGCTTATTGCTTTCCCCCATCTCGTAAGGACGAGCACTCTGATGTTGCTTCCTGCCATACGCAGAACAGAGACCTCGGTCAAGGCGGTGTACTCGACGATATCTGCAATTGACAGAGAAGTGGAAGTAACGAAAATGGGAATTGAACACATGGTTGAGCCCCATGAAAGTGTCACTCTGAAAGCTCACCCATGTTTTCGCACACCAAAAAGTATCGCACCTCACTGCTGGCTCACCGAAGGTCAAAGATCCATCCGAGCTCGTTCTTCTGGGAATTGGGAAATACCCATGATCCCATCACTGCCAAGTCAGCCCCCCACACCAATGATTGACATAACCTGCATCACAGATCTGGTGTATCTGAAGACTGCGCGATCATGGTGCAGTTGCGAAAAAGCGTAAAGCGACATATCGACTAATCGATCAGATCCACGGCATGCAGCTGTGTGATGGTTTCTATGTGGAGGTTGGGCGATTGCGGTTACTCGTATTCGAAACCATGAAGTCTAATGCTTCGTCAGTGGATTGCGTGAGCCAATTGAATGAAGGGGGTGGAAGGTGCGGGAGGCCTTAGGCCGGTTCCTTGCTAAGTACTGGTACATGTACTGGGAACCTGGAAGCTATCGTAAGTACCTATGTGGTACCCGCGCTGTCAACTGTCACTTCTTGATATGCTCCAATGCAATTGCACCTGCGCGCCTGTCAACTATCACTCGACAAACTGGAGGTAGCTTGTAACCTATACATGTACCTTCTCAAGTTTCGCAGGAGCTAGATGCCAGGGACGACTCTGGTTCTTCTCGTAGACTTGTACCTTCTGTTTCCGACGAGTACGTGGCGGGGCCAGAGTGGCTGTTGCGATACAAAAAAGCCTCGAGTAGCACTACTGTCTTTCCCTATGAGTGAACCTAAGCTCAGGAACACCAGGAATAGCGCGTGTCGATCATGGATCACCAATGTTGTGCTCGCAGCTTCCCTGTCCGCTACGACTTTGCAGATGCACTGTGCACAGCCACACATTGCACAGAAGGCTTCACTCTCTCGCGGTGGAACTTCTTCTGCGTGCAACTTTGGTGCGAAGTCAGTCCAGGTGATTGAGAGAATTCCAAGTATTTGGGATAAATCCAAGTCATCGAAAGAATTGAACTCAGGTAGTTGCGAAAAGTTCGAGTAATCGAGAAGAATGTCGGCAATTGAGATGAACCCAAATAACTGAGGAAGATTCAACTAAGTGGAACCAGTTTGAGAATTTTTACTGGGTGACGAGACTCTTGTCAGACGGTGGTAGAGAATCGAAGACGATGGGCGCTTGCATTGAAAATGTGTACGGGCCGGAAACTCAAGAGCGCAGCTTTCAAAGTATGAAATGGACAGAATGGTGCTGAGTACCTTCCTCACAGCCATCTGACTTTCGGACAACAGGTTATCCGCTGCCAGATAGTTGCTCTTGCCCATGGCTTCAACAGCTGTCGGTCCAGGTAGCTGCTGTATCCCAGACTCATGTAAATACCGGTACACGGAAAGAGCAGGTCGATCGAGAGTTCTACACAATAGCATATCTCGACTCTGCTGCATGACTGCCAACTTTGGCTACCATATCCAGCACCAACTTTGGCAACAAAAGGAAACCGCGGTGCACCTACATGTAGTGTTCAGACCAGAGGATTCTGGCAACAGAGAGGCCTGCTTCGATGTCTGTTATGGAAGTCAGAGGTTGGCTGATTCTGTCGTCTGTCCTCAAGGTGCTCTGTGACGACGTCCAACAATCCAACTAAGATCTCGAGCTCCAAGCCTACTAGTACATTCCTGACTTCGCGATCGTGTTCGATTCCGAGGATTCGGAATGAGTATGTGGGGGTTGACGAACTTTCAGATTCCTCACTTCGCACGAGATGACGCGCGTGGTTTTGCAGATTTGGTGAGATGGGACGAAATGTCCACTTTCCGACAGATCACTTGCAATGTTGCAGAATTCTTGGCTCGGTGGAGTAGTGATCGCGATGCTTGGGCAGCGACGATGCTGCGGTTTGGATAGCATCGAATTTTCGGGAGCTCCATGTCCAGCTGCAAAATCCGAATCAACATGACGTCACCGACACGCAATTTGCTGCCCCTTGACGAATGCAACTGCATGTTTCTCCTGAACTCCTAGACCAGCGAAATAGGGTGAGCCCAAAATGCAAGAGGGCTTGCAAGATGCTGTGAGTGCTTCAGTCGACATCGTGTTGAACATGGTGGCGACGGGTCTCGGGAGGTACTTGGCGGGGATAGCAGCAGATTGCCGCCATAGGCAAAATCCCCGAGTGGTTGTAGACAGGACCACAACCTCCGACAGCAAGCACATTATCTGGAGCTTGCGCGGGTATCGCTGCTGATGCAACAAAGCGATTGCACGATTGCGCAAGGCCCCGTTGTTTTGCTCGGAGAGATGTCCTAATGCCATGCTGCTTTGGGGTACTTGGGGGACGATCACTCAATCACTGTGCCCTAGCTTCAGCCACTCCGACGGCTGTCCCTGTGGATCACAAATGTTGGGACCATGTGTGAGAAAAGAAGGTTTGGTAGATCATGGAGAGGAGAGACGTCCGACAATAGATAATGGAGATGGGAAAGTTGATGAGCGATCAAAGATGAGGATGGAGGATGAAAATTAACGGAGAGAGGTCCTTGGCGGTCGTCGAATTAAAGTGCTTAACCCGACTGATATTGCGCCAGCCAAGAAAAGAAGCGAAAAGCGAGGACCCCCCCACTCACCAACCTGAACAGTGAACACCAAGTCACCAACATCACCAGATTACGACTAAATGCATTCCTACCGCAGCACCACTTGGCCGATCTGTGTGAAGCAAACGAGCGGCCTGCGATATTCGCTCGATTGAGCTCGCTTTGTGAGCTGTGAGCTGTTCCACGCTGCTTTCGCCATCGGATCGTGGAGCTATGCTCCCGCATAGCATGTCACACTCACAGCCCAGCTCAACACGAGCCCCAAGAATGCCTCTCCTATCAGCTACGATAGCCTCGAAGGAGGCCTTCGATGCGCTTCATCGGGAACAGCTGCCTGAGATTGACAATCCCGGTGGGTCCTGTTTACATAAGGTCATGCAGAGCCTCGACTGGCCACAGCCGTTCAAAGACAGAAAATTGGACCTGTGCTCCGGAAACAGAGAACCCCCTGTGAGGTGTGACGGCATCTTGAAGATCCTGATCCACATGTCAAACCCAGCTTGATAGTGATACAAAAGCTTGTGCTCAGACTGTCACTGCTGCAAGGGAGCTTTTGATTTTTGGCACTCACCCGACGACGCCACAAGAGCAATCCGGACCTTCACCTGTGGGGCCGTGAAGCAAACATCGTTTTTGCCATCTGTCCCCGCTCTCTGTTTACCTTCATATTTTGCATATATAGCACGCTGCGGCTGCTATTGCTTTCTCCTCTCCATTAAGCGTCACTCGGGAAGCAAAGCCCCACCGATCTTTCAATCATCTTGCTTTCATTCCCCTATGTTTGCCGGACATGTCTTCCAATAATGTCCGTCAAAGCCCCCGGAAGAGCCAGTCATCCAGAGAGGACAGGAGTGAGAATGGAGGCGCCTACCAGGATCCAATTCAAGACGGCCAAGACTATGTGTACGCAAATCCCTACTGGAACGAATATCCGCAAACCCCAGGAATACCACTGACCTGGTACCAATTCAGCCCGCAGGAAAACCAATCCCTCGATAGCCATCCGGCGGTAGCAAGTGGTGGTGATGGTCAAGGGAGTACGTCACAAGGCCCTTGGAATGCGGGAAATTCTGGGGAGAATGGAGGAAACGTCGACTCGGGTCCAGTGAGAACACCACCACCAGCTGTCCAGCAGCCACCCCGGCTCCGCGATATGAGTCGAATGCCTTCGAGTAATATTCGCACGTCGCCAGAAAGGGGTCAAATATCAAGGCCGCCCGCAAATTCGAATCCAACTGCATCGGCAAGCTACAACGGTACCCAAGCAGCACAACCTCCAAGAAGACCATCTGCAGGCCCCCAACAACCAACTGAGAGACAGAGTCAAAGACAGACCCAGCGAAGTAGACGATCCGTCCCAAAACCAAGTCCAGGACGCAGCTATCGGGCAAACGCCCAATGTGGTCAAAACCCCCAACGACCAGCCCATCCCCAACTCCAGCCCTCAATAATCCAACAATCGCGCGACCGACCACCACCTCACGCACCCCCCCACTGGTCACTCTCCGGCAACCACGGAGGCGGCTCCAGCGTCATCCCCTCCTACATCGACCCCGAATACTTCGAACTGCACCCCAAGCGCGGGCAATCCGCGCAAAAACCCATCTTCTCGCTGGCCAAGCCACTGCCCCGCGTTGTCCGAAATGGCATGCGGCGACACCATGAAGGCAACCTAGGCGGCCAAGAACTGCAGTCTCAAGAACCAGCTGAGCCGATGGGAAAACGCGCTGTGCCGCAGGTGGATATGATTCCGGGACAGAGGGTGGAGGAGAGTGAGCAAAGGACTGAGGAGAATGAACCGCCGGCTGATCGGATGCGGCCGCAGACGAGCCAGGAAAGGAAGATTGAGAAGATTAGGTCGGAGTCGAGACGGGGGAGAGGGGAGATACCGCAGCAGGGTCGAGATGGTCGGCAGACGCAACAGGCACGTGATGAAGAGCAGGAACGCCAGGGTGTGAACTACTTCGGTTCTCCGAGAGAAGAAAAGGCCAATCCCTTCGATTTCGGCCTATCTGCTGCATCCTCGCCTGGGCAGGGGCCTGGCGGCGACGGAAATATGAATGGTAGGCAGATGAGCCGAGTGCCAGAAAGAGGATCATCCGAGACACTCCTCACCGACCCACGCCAAGCAGCATCAAAGCAAGACGACTATGATGCTGATCTGGAACGAAGCGACAAGTCGATTGTAAGCTGGGACGATGCGGACGATGATGATATGCCTGTGGATGAGGAGAATATTGATGTTGGTCACCGCTACCATCCATACAATCGCTGGGCACGAATCCGCGAGAATTTTAGGGAGCCGTTTGCCGAGTTTTTGGCTGTGAGTCTACCTCCTTTCCATCAGCCATATTCTCCCCCATTTTCCACTTTCCGCATCCCCTCCTCCTTCGTTTCTTGTCTCAACAACTCTCATCCACACTTTGCTAACACAACCTTAACCCCAGACCGGCATCCTAGTCCTAATAGGCATCTCAGTCAACCTCTCCGTCATCACCTCCCAATCCCAAGCCGGCACCTACCAATCCAAAGACTGGGGCTGGGGCTTCGCCACCATGCTCGGCATCTACATAGCCGGTGGCATCTCCGGCGCCCACCTCAACCCCTGCATCAGCGTCATGCTCTGCATCTTCCGCGGCTTCCCCGCCCGCAAAATGTACCAATACATCTGTGCCCAACTCATCGGCTGTTTCGTTGCCAGCTTCATAGCTTACGGTTTGTACAAAGATCTCATCTACATCTACGAACAACAGCAGGATGGAGGAAGCTTGTTGCTGCAGGGAAGTGGCATGGCGTTTGTGAATGTGCCGACGCAGGGGGTGAGCCCGGTCGCGGCGTTTTTTAATGAGGTTGTTGCGGCGGCGCTGCTTGCTTGTGCGATTTTGGCGCTGGGAGATGATGATAATGCGCCGCCGGGCGCCGGTATGCATGCCCTGATCGTGGGCTTCGTAGTCACAGTGCTCACCATGGCATTTGGCTACCCCACGGGCGCCACACTCAACCCATGCCGCGACTGGGGACCACGATTTGCCATAGCGGCTATCAAGTTTCATGGAGGCGTGTTCTCGGATTTTCATTGGTGGTTTCTGTGGGGGGCGATGGCGGGGCCGATGGTGGGGATTGTGGTTGGGGCGCTGGCGTATGATGGGTTGGTTTTTACGGGGCCGGAGAGTCCGGTCAATTATACGCATCGGCGGAAGGAGAAGTTGGTGGGGAGGACGAAGGAGAAGGTGGGGGGGAGGATTGGGAGGGTGGGGGAGGGCGTGGGGATGTGTGGGAGGGGGATCAGGAGGTGTGTGGGGAGGGTGACGCCGGAGGGGGAGAGGGATGGGGGGGAGAAGAGGGATGTGAGGGATATGGTGTGAGCTTGGTCGTGCGTGGTGAGAGGTTTTGGGGATTTTGATGGTGGTTTGTGAGATGAGATGGTTTGGTGATTTGATGATGATCTGGCATGATGCAATGATGGATGATATGATGGGCTGGTTACCTTCACGATGTTATTTGCTCAACCATGCTTGGGATGGCGATTAGCTGCTGGCGTCGAAAAATTGGATAACTTGGCATTGCGTTAGGGAGGATCCATTTTTTTTTATTGCAATTTCTCGTTGGCGCCTCACATCTCATCTCCTTCTTGACTTTTTGGAAAAGTTTGGCTGGTTTGGGAGGCTTCTTTCACTGCGTACACGACTTTTATGATTTGATTTTCTTGTTTTCTGGGGCTGCTTGGCGATGGTGCAAAAAGGGTATTTTTTATTTCTTTTCCTTCTTCACACGGCCCGGCGATGGATGATAGGTATATAGGCGCGTTGGGCGCCGTTAGGGATGAGCATACGATTTAGTAAGCCAATGCAGAGAAAAGACTTGTGCTTTGAATTCTCAAACCAGTCTCTGTTGAAGTTTTGGTATTTTGGAATAGTGGCCTGCTTGCTTTCTTTTCTTTAGAGAGAGCAGGGATTCGGTCGGTTTGAGGAAGCGGGTTTCCTACTGTTTTGGCAGTGTTGGGATAACTGCAGGTGGGATGAGAACACGCTATTCCATGGTTATGCAATAGCTTCGCTGTGGTTTAGAGAGGAAAGGGAGCTCCGTGTGAAGCTCCCTTATAAAGCTATTCCCAGCCTTGGCGCTAGGCGCACGGGCCACCTTTGCGGCAGCGCTGATGTTCAGATAGGCAGAGTCGGAGAATATGGGCCGATGGCGGAGCGGAATGCTTAAGCATGTAAAACAAGCAGACCGAAAGGGGCTAAAGCGCAGGATGTGATTTGGTGGCGCGGTGGTTTGGGATGTCGCTGTGGTGGTGTGATGATGGTTTGGGAGATTGGGGGATCTGAAGGGGGTAGAGGGAAATGAATGTTTGATTCGCCGTACGTGAGGAAAGCTTGTTTCGTATTTGCTGACAGGTTTCCGCCCAGATTGATCAGCTGGCTCATGTTATATACTCCAATTAGGCTGCTTGGCAATCTGGTGTGATCCTTTTGTTGCAATACCGACATGGTCAGCCAGCTGGTCCGTGCGCCAGCTCCCTGATCATGACCACCATGGCTACCCAGGGCCTCAGGCCACCACGCTAAGCCATGGGTATATCTACGCTTCGCTGGGAGCTCTTCTATAGACAAGACTCAACCATGAATATACTCGTTACCTGCTAGCTTCGTTTATTACCCTTTAAGTGATCACTTCGTTCTACCTGTAACAGTGGTGCTTCCCCATGGCGCACGGACCACCAGACCTACATCATGAGCTCCGAGAGCTCCTCCCGACCTTCTCTCCTTAAGAATCACTACCCTACCTTGACGACCTACTCCCTGGCTCTACGCCCTATGACACTACCCTCTTGATACCAACACCTTTAGAAGTTAAAACACAAAACTCTGGAGAGCAGATGGATTTATTGCTTTCAAAGGGTGGGTTTCCATCCTGTGTTGCTTCTCGTTTATCAGCTCTTTGCTCTCGAGGGTTTCTTTTTATATATATAGATATTTCCATCGGTTTCTGATTACTGAACCGTAGTAATACTTGATCTAGTTCTTGTAATCTAGTTCACTGTTCAATGATATCTTTTTCTTATCACAAAAACGAGGGGGTTGAATTCGTAATGTAGAGTAGTGCTCAGGAGTCAGAGAGTTGTATTAGCTATGATTGGTAGACCCAGAGGGGCGCCGAGGACTACTCAACTTCCCCAGACTATGCTCGTCGGCGATCAGGCTGTCAGGCTGCTACCGCTCCAGCTGCTGCTCCAGGACCCCCACAGCTATCGATAGCACGTGCGCAAAGCACGTGCCGAAATTTAGCGCTTGCCCGCTGGAGCTGCTCAGATCCGTCTCAGTAAGCGCCACACCTTTCCTCTCCGCCTGCCTGCGAACAGCACGAAATTTCTCACACCACAACCTTCCTTGCGCTTCCTCACAGACCGGCAGCTACACCCTCCAACCACCTCTCTTGCGAGTCGCGCAGCTTGATACCTGAGATATCCATCTCCAAACCACCATACGACTCGCGGGTATCGCGGCCCTCTTGAGCGCACATCGAAGCCGCCATGGCACCGACGATCAAGGACCCGGATCTCATCGCAACGCTGATGCTGGTCCCACCAGACTGGTGGGACCCTGACGAGCCATTGCCCTTCTCCGACCTCTTCGACAAAGTTACGAACTCTGTGAGGTACATTGATCCCGAGCCTCAACCTCCGCGTCCGATATCCCGCAGTAGCACTCCAGCCTACTCGTACGTCAAAGAAATTACACAACACCCGCGTCTGGAGCTGAGATTTCGCCATGGAGTGAAGAAGTCTGGCGAGATATCTCTTGGAAGCGACTCGAACTATTGCGACATACGCATTCAGGGCAATGAGAAGCTCTGTCGTGCTCATGGCGCCTTCTCGTTTGACAAGAAAGGGCGACTCATATTCCGAGACTTCTCCACCAACGGCTCTGTGGTCAGATACGTCCCATTCGCTGTTCATGATTCGCGTTCGAATCCGCTAGGCTATGTGGGAGGTGCACGGCGTAACTTCACGTGGTTGATGGAGGACATTCAAGTCCCGCACGCAGGAGACTACTTTCTACCAGGCGATAAAGTCATTCAGATCTTGGTTGGTGGCTTGCGTATTCAAGTCCATATTGCGCAGCACAAGAACCCAACTTGCCTCGAGAGATACAGGGCAAACATTCAACGGTTTTGCCAGAAGAGCACAAGCAGTGCCGATGCATCCCAACCAGAAGAAAGTGGAGTGCCCTCCAATCTTGAAGAAATCCTCTACAATCCGGAACCTGTTCGCGACCCAATAATCATCCTTGGCCATCGCACGAGCGGGCACAACTTTCATTACGGCCGTACCTCGTGCTGGAACGCTAGCACTGGAGATGTGTATATTGTCAAGGATCAGATGGGAGCTATCCAAGAAGATACCATGCTGGCAGAGAACTGGGGTTTTCTCAAGCCCTACAGTAGAGTGTGGGCAGAGAAGGTCGAACGCTTACAAAGTGAATTAGATTTAGCCGGCCATTTACAGCCTTGGCATACAATTACGCCAAGAGCTATTACAGACAATGGGGCAAGATTTCAAGAACATGATAATCGCATCGCCGAGATCGACGAGCAAAAGAAGAAGATGAAAGCACTCGAGACAGCCAAGTTAAGAAAGCAAGAGTGGGTAGGAGAGATTCTCATTCACAAAAAGGCTTCAAGCCTTGGCAATGTGAGTCAAGATCTCTCCCTGTTTTCGCCATCTTGATACTAATGAATGCAGGAGCATATCTGCAAAATCGTGGGTAGCTTGGTATTCGATTACTCGGACAACGACCTTCCACCCCTTGTACACAAACAGCCCGACTGCACTCTACCGAAGAAGGCGACGTATGGGGAGTCTTGATGGAAAACTGTCCGCTAGGCATTTTGCATGACTTCATGGATAGGTCCTACGGCGGTCCGGACAACCTGACTTCCGTCGAAAAGATAACAGTTCTGCAGCAAGTTGCTAGCGCTTTAGCGAGTCTCCACGATGCTGGTATCGCGCATCGATTTATTCTGGCGGACAATGTGTTTATCAAGGAGCGTCGCCCAAACATGATTGTCAAACTTGCAAATTTCAGCTACTCCTACGACGCAAGAACAAATGAGTCTCCAATACGAAGAACCATGCAGGAGCCAGCGATTGGCGGAAGGACTCATTCTCTACCACACCGTATCCCAGGCGCTGATCCGGATGACGAAAACACCTACGTTGCAGGCGATATCTACATGCTGGGATTACTTGCCATGCATTTATTCTTCCGACCACGTCATCGCGGTTACTGGAATGGATTCGGTTGGTGGGGAGCTCCCCACGCTAAAATCATGAGTGCTCTTGTCCAGCCCAGAATTCAAAATACATCCATCGGATCCGTTCTGAAGAATGCTTTACTCGCAACTAATCCTGAAGACCGGATTTCCGTAAAGCAAGCCTGGGTTATCTTCACACACCTGACAGAGGAGTTCCACGTCAAGGAGTGTCAACCAGGATGTGCTTGTGTTCTCTCTCAGAACCCGGAGGCATCTCCAGACGCATGGCCCGAGAATTACCATCCGACCCGCGGATGGGCACATGGGGAGAGAAAATTGGTCAACCGTAGGATTCCATGCAACGACGGAGATGACGGTCCAGCAGAGGCCGTAGCAGTCGGAGATGGTGCCGAAGAGGGGCCCAAGCAAGCTGAGGGTTACGCGGGTGAGACACACGAGGCCAGCACCGATGAAGTTCCAGGAGGTGGCGTGATCGGAGGACGATGAGGGATTGGGGAAGGCTGGTGGGAGAGGAGGTTGGGCACTATCAGCGGCTTGACCTTTTTGGTGGAACTCTTCGAGATGACTTCAAGGACTATGGCAATTGACAAGTAGATTCACAGGCAAAGTCAAGAGGTGCAGGCGTTCAGCAAAACGGCTGAATCAGATGTTTTTTTCTGGGGGGTTGGAATAATTGCGAGAGCTTGAGTCCGTTATTCGATGCTCTTGTACTTATTTCTGCGCCCATGATTCTAGCGATCAAGGCACAGGTTCAGAAATCCAACAAAAGAGACTCGTGGAACTGCACAAATACAAATTCCTCTCCCGCTTTAATGATACTGACTTCCTAAAACATCAGCGAATGGGGGCAAGTAAGCGATCTCAGCTATTTTCTGCCACGCTTGTGATTGGCTGTGTGTCATCACTAGAATCCGCTTCCCTTCGCTTACTACCGAGGGATTTGGGGACTTCATGGAGTTTAGGGGATATATTCAACATCCAAGGCCCTCGATCCCCGTTCTAGAACTACTAATTCTAGTGCTTTCTCTGAGATCGCCGCAATGTGCACCAGTCCTGTAATCCCCGCCGAGTCTGCCCCCGAGGGAGTTGTCACCCAGAAGTGAGTCTTTTCCCCAACATACCCCTGAGTGCGTTCCTAATATATCACAACAGTGAAAGAACAGACATACACAGTTTGGCACCTCCAGACACCGACCAAAACACACCTCAAGCTCCGACTTCCTTCCCTGACAGTCCTCCTCTGCGTAGTACGACCCCGCCCAACGAGAACAAGAGCGACCATGAAAATGACGTGGAACAGAGCGCTCCCAATACCACGAAACAAAATCCACAGCCAACTCTGATTCCTACCATCATCGTAGAATGTCCTCCTTCGCCCCCTCCCTCCCCGACGATGCCTCCTCAAGATCCCGTGTTTCTACAAGTCAAAGACGAGCGCAAAAAATTGCGCGCGAGCAGGCGTGCAGCTCGAATAGAAAGAGAAGAGAGAAGGAAAAGGGTCGTAAGTCATCAGCCCTCACACCCTGAACCCCCTTAGAAAATCCTGTAATAGTCACTAACAATCTTTCAAGGATGAATGGCGGAGAGCATACAAATTGAAAAAGAGGAATGGGGGTGGCTCATCGACGAAGGGTTCCGCTCAATGAGCTAAGTAGATACCCTACTTAACAAGCGCCGCTTCTCACACTGTACATCCTGACTATGCAACTTGCCTTGGTTGCAAATCCGATCGTATTCATGAGAAGCAAGGTCACTTGTTTCGAGACTGAGCCTTAGAATGTCGAACAAGCTCCCATGAATAAGCCCCTACTCTAGACTCCAAGGCCTGAGATGTCTTTCCGTAGCAACCAAGACTATTACTGCGTGATCTCAAACAATCAAGCCATGTTTGCAACTATTACTATATCACAGTACAAAGTCCCCCTTATCGAGATTATATAGTGGGAGGAAAAAAGTCTGAATACGGTCTACAGTCTCTGAATAATTGCAAATAGTAATACTCCAAATAACCAGGAATATTCCCAGTAACTAGGAACATTCCAAATGCTTTGGAATATTCCAAATTATTTAGAAAATTCCAAATTATTGGGAATACTTTTGATTATTTGGAATAATTACAATTATTCAGAGGCTGTAGACCGTATTCAGACTTTTTTCCACCCATTGTAGCCCTGACTGTGGAAATATTCAGGGGAGCGAATTCTCCGATTCGGAAAACTTAACAGAATAAGCTTATATAATACTAACTAGTTCCCCATAGCTGTGATAGTCCAGGATATAAAACCTTTACCTAGCTTGGCATTTGAGGCCTGAAGGCAGCTAAAGTTTGACCTACCCTAATAAAATCAGACGCGCCGACCTTGAATTCTCGGCAAAAGTGAAGCAGGCTTTTCGCCTCTTTTTTACACCTTTTCACCTCATATCTCCACACATTTAGCTTCATTGCAAAACGATTTCGAGTCCTGCAGTTGCCTGATCAGCCACCCCCGATAACAGGTTCTGCGCCGCTCATCTCGACTTCCGTTCCATCTCCTGCTTTTGTCAAGATCCAAGATCCCACGATCCAAGAGCGCACAATGGACGAGCGTATACTCCACCAGCGCATACTCCACCAGGGCATACCCCACGAGACACTCCAAGGGATCATGAGTCTCCAGCCTATAGCTCTTGAGCCCATAATCTATCAGCGCATAATCCTCGAGCCGACAATCCACGAGTCGATGGATATCAAACCCACGATCCACGTCCCCATCGTCATCAAGCCTGTGATCCACCAGCCCATAATCATCGAACCGACGATGACCCTCCCGCCTATGCTTTACGAGACTTCCCAAGAGCTCGAAACTCTCGAACCCGCCACCAGTCAACCCAAGATCCAGGAGCCCAAGGGCCACGAGACGATCCTTGAGCCTACAACCCGCGACTCTACCGTCGGCGCCTCCAATGTCAGCGAGTCTACAGTTGACAAGCCTGTCCCTCGGCGTATCTCTCCTTTCGTGGATTTTGAGTGGCTTGACAACAATCATGAGGCCTCGGAGTCCAGCCTTGGACCGAACAACGAGGACGAATGGGTCCTGCGCAGAGAGCTGAAGCGTCTCGGTGGCCGCGCCTCGCACCCTTCCGGCATGGACATATGGGAAGCCAAGTACGATCCCAAATACAGAGAAATAGCCGAGTACTGGTGTGAATTCTGCGGCATCAATGGTCCTGGTGAATCCGAAAGAGCGCTTGCCGTACAGCTGAAGGACTTTCGTTTCTGGGTTGAATGCCAGCTAGCTGAGCGTGCCGGCGGCAGATGGGATATTTACCACAAGGACATCAGGGACATTGTACGCTGGAACGAGCTTGACATCGATGCCGGCGGCTTCAATGTTGACCGAGAGAAGCAGACCATATACATGTAGTGGCTAGAGTACTTATGTGGGATCTACCTTTTCAGAGAGGGAGAGGAAATGGTGCTTGAGAAACTGTCTGCTGATTACCATTCATCTTGGAACGCTCTCGTTGAGGCTGGCATGTTTAAGAAAGGAGAGCAGCCGAAGGATGTTTGCAACGAGACATTTGATTCCAAGGGCCAACAGCTGTGGAGTGTATACCGCGAGATCGCGAAGGCCTTGGAGGAGAAGAAATCGAGCATCAAGCGAACGGTGATTTTGCTACGCTGGGCTCTGGAGCAAGCTGAGGAGATGAGCGATGGCCAAGACGAAGAGGGAGAGCCAACTCCGAGCGCCACGAGACATGACCAAGAGTCCATGCAAGTGCCTGCGCTCACGTTGCAGTGCTCCTCTCCGCCACTCACGCCGACGTCACCGCCACCCTCTGAGATACCCCAAAACGGTTCATTCCTGGAGCTTCCCCCGCCTCTCCACACTGTGAGCCAGCGTCATGCAGCGGAAAGGGAGACATTGAAGAAATCGGCGGAGCTGGTAACCAGAAGGCGTGCTGAGCCGCGAGCAATGTATCAGACTCTGACTGCGAGTTCTACGGCTCCGAGGCTCTCCACGCGGGAGCTGTCCCAACTGGCTTGGGCCGCCGCCCTCTAACTCAGCACGTCCAACCATATCACTCGATCACGCTAGCACATACATACAAGGCATGCCTCCGCACAGGAACTGGGTCTCATACTTCGGTCTTCGCATTTCGGTTTCTGGTATCTGGACATGATTCTTCGACTTTGAACGTTGCAGTCTAGGTACCTTGTTTGGAGTTTCTTTCTGGTGGTCCGGCTATGATACCCACCCACGTTTTGCTAAGGTTATTTGGAGTTTCGAAATGGGCACAAGCAGTCAACGGGAGATTGGGACGATAAATATCGAAGTTCAGTACAGTCTTTACAATGCTTCTGGTTCTACACCTTCCTCGTATCCGTCGACAATCTTCGGCGAGCCATGATCTTTCGCGCAACCCAATTCTCCATCCGCAAGGATCAGACGACTCAGTTCTTCGAATTCCCGGACGGTCTCAAACTTTCAGCATTACTGGGAAACGAAAATATGGTGGAAATGGACACATCTGCAGTACGAGTTTGTGGGATCTGGGTTTCTTTCTTTGAACGTATGGCACTAGGGGCATAGGGGCTGGAAATTCGGGCCGCACTTGGCTTTCTTTCATACTGGGTACTTCAGCACGTTGGGTGGATCTTCCTCGTTGGAGCATGTCATGATGTCAACAGTCTTTAATTTGTTTGGAGAACGGAGTTCTTCGGATACATTGAAGTTGGCAAGCTCGGGCGTTGATAGGAATGATTCGAAAGGTACCTAGCTGCATGGAGTCTTATTGTTATTCTAATATTGCATCAGGCATCGTGAGGTCGTGACAAATCTACGTGCATGCTTGTTTACATGGGAAAGTGAGTATGTGAGGTCACCCATGTGACATGTGGCGACTGGGACATTGAGAAATCTGAGGGGAGTTCTGAACTCTATTCTAGACCCCAAGGACTTCGCCATCTCTCTACCGTAACTAAAGCTACCACTTCGTAAACTAGTTTCAAACCACCAAGTCTCCTCATTTTATCGATGTTATTCGCAAGCCGTGATGTCCCATGTGAGAATACCTTCTAATCACAATACCAGCAGCATCACCTCTTGCGGCTATCAAATGCCATCCTCCACAGCCTCTTGCAGCGACTTCCGTCTATCATTCCACTGGGATCGCACGCCAATCATACTGATCCTCAAAGCCCAACACCTCCCGAATCTTCCTATTACTCAACGGCGCCTCAAACCTGCCCATCCTGCGCGTCACCGGCACAAGAGGACAATAGAGGGCGAGGAATGCATCTGTGGGGATCTCGGCTGTGATGTTGCTGTTGGTGGCGTTGAAAACTTGGTAGCCCAGGGTGGATTTCTTGATGCAGAGGTCGCAGATCTGTTGCATTTGTTAGCATGCGAGTGTGTGCAAAGAGAGGTAAAGAGGTAACAATGGAAAGAGGTAAGAATGGCAAGTACCTGGCCAAGATCCCGAGCATCCATGTAGCTCCAGGCATTGCGCTTTCGCGTCATGGGATTAGCAATGTATTCGGGAAAATCACGCTCGTACTCGAACGGCTCGATGACATTGCCGATTCGAAGACAGTAGATGTCGGATTTGAAGCGGCGGGCGAAGGTGCGTGCTGTTTGTTCACCGCAGAGCTTGGAGAGAGCGTAGGTGTCTTCTGGATCGCACTGTATCGTGAGTCACCATCAGCATCGACCCCTTTTCGAAAGGCTTGGATATGTTGGGATTGAGATCTAAGGTGACATACATCTTTATGCTCTTCCAGGGGGAATGAGTGGTAGTCGCCCTCTTCTTCGATCTTTCGGTTCTCTCCTTGGGCGAAGCAGCCGCCGTAGACGGCCTCGCTGCTGGCGATGATGATCTTCTTGACGCCGAGCTTGGAGGCGGCTTCGATGACGTTGTAGGTGCTGCGGACGTTGGCTTGGAAGAGCTCGCTGTCGGGGACGAGGAGGTTTCGAGCGTATGCTGCGAACTTGGAGGAGGTCAGTCAGGTGTTGAAGTGCTCAGTATGTGACTGATCTTGGCAACAGATCAATCTGTTTGAAGAGGAAGTCTCGTGTGGAGTTTTCGGCTTTGAATGTTTGTGAAGTTTGGTACTTCGCTGCTGTGGTTTCCCATGACGCCAAGAACACTCACATGGATGACAACGTCAGGAGGTCCAGGAACAGGACCACTCAGATAACCGTCCATGTTGAAGTGACTAGTCAAGGCATTGAAGACTTGACCAGAATCCGTCAAGTCGGTCTTGAGGGTGTAGACACCGGCATCGGAAAAAGGGAAAGGAACAAGGTCCAGATTCAAAACCTCGTGTCCTTTCCGGAGCAAGTAAGGAATCACATGGCGACCAACCTTGCCAGATCCGCCTGTGAAGACAATTCGCTTTCTGTCGGTCAGCATTGTGTAGAAATTGTGGGAAGATGAGTTTGAGAGTGGGTGTGGAAGAGAGGGAGTATGGAGAAGAAGGAGAAGAAAGCCTCACGAGTTGTTTATAGCAGTGGATGTCAAAAAAGTGGCAATCACGATAGTGGGTGGAAGATGGGACTTTCCCGAGCCAACATGGGATTCTGTGTAACCCGACCCCCTACATGTGCGTCACGGCACACCCCCTGTCGGTCGTGCTTGGCCGGGTGCAGTGCATTTAAAGTTACTAGCGTGCACGAGCCATCTGCTGCTTCACCGCCGGGCAGAAAAAGTTGTGGCACGGCTTTTCGACAATCCCACCAAGATTCACGAAAGCTTCAAACCACCGCACTTTCTCTTCACCTCCAAATCACACGCACAATGCCAAAACAAAAGCTTCCCAAGGGCTCAGCTGCGGCTGCTAGCAATGGCGAAAATGCAACCGACAAGCGATTCTCGAATTTCCAGACCGATCCGCGTTTCCGATTGCCGTCGAAGAAGCACACGAGAACGAAGATCGACAAGCGCTTTGCGCGCATGCTCAATGATGACGAGTTCACGAATGCTGCGAAAGTTGATCGGTATGGCCGGAAGATCAAGGATGCTGGCAAGAAGAAAGAGGCGCTGAGACGGCTGTATGAGGAAGAAGATGAAGACGAGGATGAAGATGACAAGGTGGAGGTGGAGGTGGAGAAGGACGACGTGGTCGAGAAGGAGTTGGCAAGGCTTGATGCTGCTCCGGAGAAGGCCTATGATCCTGCAAGAGGTGGTGGCTTCTCTTCGTCGGAAGATGACAGCGACGACGAGGACGAGGAGGAGCCGGCCGTGGAAGACGAGTCAGCACTCCCCGAGACCGAGATCGAACACGGAGATGTGCCGACGGGCGAAGTCACGAGGAGAATCGCGATTGTCAACCTAGACTGGGATAATGTCAAGTCTACCGATTTGATGGCCGTTTTCCAGAGTTTCGTGCCTACCGGTGGAAGAATTGAGAAGATCAGCATATACCCCAGCGAGTTTGGAAAGGAGCGTATGGAGCGTGAGGATTTCGAGGGACCGCCCAAAGAACTCTTCCGCAAGAAGGTGGATGAAGATGACGACGACGACGAAGAGGAGGATAGTGAGGACGAAGACGACGAAGATGACAACGAGGAGGATGAAGACGATGAAGAGGGCGAGGAGGGCGAAGACGACGACGAGGACGCCGAAGAGCAGATCAAGAAAGACCTTCTGCAAGAAGACGAAGGCCAAGAGGTTGACAGTGGTGCATTACGGAAATACCAGATTGACCGACTACGCTATTACTACGCAATCATGACTTGCTCTGACGAGAACACCGCCCAGAAGATCTACGAAGCTACAGACGGCACCGAGTATCTTTCCTCAGCAAACTTCTTCGACCTACGATTTGTACCAGATGACACCGAATTTGACGATACGCCCAGAGATGAATGCACCAGTGTTCCGGCCGATTACAAGCCCGTCGAATTCGTGACCGAAGCCCTCACCCACTCCAAAGTCAAAATGAGCTGGGACGCCGACGACAACTCCCGCAAAGCAGCTATCAACAAAGCCTTCAGCGGCAGTCGGTCTGAGCTCAACGAAAACGACCTACGCGCCTACATCGGAAACGACAGTTCATCTGAGGAAGAAGATGAAGAAATTGCCGAAAAAGCCGAAGCCGACGAAGACAAGCCCAAACTTAGCAAGAAAGAGCTTGCCAGACAAAAGATGCGCGCTGCTCTTGGTCTGTCAGACGAGCCTCTCAAAGCATCCAAGTCCGGCCCTGTAGGCGACATGGAAATCACCTTCACAGCCGGTCTCTCCTCCAAAGAGAAAGGCAGCGTTTTCGAAAACGAGCCCATCAAAGAAGAAACCACCGCCGAAGGCTACATCCGCAAAGAAAAGGAGCGCAAAGCCCGCCGCAAAGAGCGCGCCAAAGCCAAGCGCGAAGGCCGCGACCCTGACGCCGCAGTCGCAGAAGAATCCAAAGAAGCCGAGCCTGCTGAGCAAGAGCAGGAAGATCTTGGTTTCGATGATCCGTTCTTTGATCTGGATGGTGACGATAAGAAAGCTAAGACTAGTAAGTCGGCGCTGAGGAAGGAGGAGAGAAAGAAGAGAAGAGAGCAGAAGGAGGCTGAGGCGGAAGCTGAGGCCAAGGAGAGGGCGAAGTTGCAGAGCTTGTTGGATGATGGCGGTGAGGAGGATCATTTGGATCATTTTGATATTAATGAGATTGTGAAGGCGGAGAAGGCGAAGGGGAAGAAGAGTAAGAAGTTGGTGAAGAAGGCGGAGGAGAGGGCGGCTAAGAGGGGTGGTTTGCAAGAAGGTTTGTGCTTTCCCTGTAGCTTTATTACCGAGACCTGGTCTTGTCTTCACGATCGGCTTACTGACTTACCACACAGGTTTCGAAATGGACACCTCCGATCCTCGTTTCAAGGCCATTTTTGAAAGCCACGAATACGCAATCGATCCTTCGAATCCGAAGTTCAAGGCTACGGAGGGAATGAAGAAGCTGCTGGATGAGGGAAGGAAGAAGCGGAAGAATGCTATTGTGGACGATGAGGAAGAGGTCCCGAAGAAGAGCAAGAAGAGGAAGAATGAGGATGGTGTGGAGCAGAGCGATTTGAAGAGCTTGGTGGATGCTGTTAAGAAGAAGACCAAGAGGTAATGTGGGGAGATTACGACAGTTGTATCGTAGGTGCAGATGTACAGGTAAACTACAGGTACCTGGTCATTAATCACATTATTGTACCATACCATACCCCGAGTGCTTACTTCATCTATTCCCTGCTTCGTGTCATGTTTTCGATCCCGTGTTCTTGAAATACTACCCGTCATTAATCACACTGTACATGCCCCGAGTGCTTACTTCATCTTGTATTCACTGATTCATGTCACGTTTTCGATCCCATGTTCTTGAAGTAATGGCTGAGCAGGTCCCTCAAATGTATTGGCTATCACAACAAACGGGAACCTATCACTCGCGCTTGCTACCCCGCTCGCTCTCCTTTTCCAGTCTCATAACCAGCAAAACAAACACACCACATCCAATCCACCACATCCTGGTCACTTCTTGGAAGGAAGAAGGCCAGACACAGCTGCAGGAGCTGCGAATCAAAGTAGCTCAGCCCACAATGCGATCCCATCTCGCCCAGCTGTCAACCGCAGACTTAGCCTCGGCGCCAACAAGCCCCTGTTGCCGTGCCTTCGACTTCAATACCGCCCGCGCAGCTGCATTGACTGACTTGCGCCGGGCGTTCTCAGTGTAGGCAGGCTTGGGCGCTTTGAGGAACAGCTCGCCTTGCTCTGGCAGAAACGGCGGGCCAGCAGGCTCAGCAGGACACTCCACCGTAACCTGTACCTCTTCAGATTCCGTTGGTTGAGCTATCTCCTTCGCCTGCTCGTGGATCCAGTCTCTCAGATTCGTGTACAAGTTCAGCTGTGTTTCCGAAACCTGGACCAGCTTTCGGAGCTCGAGAAACTGGTCCCACAGCTCCTGACCCATCTCATCGAAGCTACGCATGCAGACGTCTTCGTACGTGTCGCCGGATTGAATAACACCCGCGTCAACAAGTTTCGTCCAAGCCCTATCCCTCTTCTTCACCAGCCCCTTAAGCTCCCCCTCTTTCTTCCAACAGATAGAAATAACCTGCGCCAGAAACTCCAACCAACAATGATACTCATCCTGTTCCTTGCGATTCAATGCTGAGCTTCGGCATCGAAGTCACGGGTGCAGATGTCCTTGGGATGGTCGTCTGACTTGGCAATTCCGGCGTCCACGAGTGCCTGCCATGCCGCGCGGAAGTCTGTCATGTAACCTCGAAGTGAGTGTTCTCGGTTCTCTTTCAGGAGAAAGAGACATCCGCAGTACTCGACCCACGACTCGAAGGAATTCTGATCTTCTCGATTGAATCGGAATTCGTCGACCATAAGAACACCATTCAAGTGCAGAATTTGCGTGACGTTGTGGTGGTACCATGCCCACTTATTGGATGTGTGAGTGCGCTGCTCGAGCTGGTATGAAATCCAGTCCTCAAAGTGATCCAGTTCCGCTTCGAGTGCCTTTGCAGAGAAGCCAGGGCCCTTGATCTCGCATTTGGTGCACCAGTATTCCGCAACGTCCTTGTAGCTGGGATCCAGTCGCGCGTCCCAAATATCGGTACCTGGTGGGTGCGAAGGGCGGCCGCCAAGACGCTCCAGTTCCTCGCGCAGGATTGACTCCTTGTTTGGTCCCTGGCTAGAGTCAGGCTCAAGAGCATCGAGACCGTCGGAAGTGCGGTCGGTACGCTCACTCTCAAGCTGCGCAAATACGGGGAAAGGCTCGGTGGCTGTTTCGTCACTGGTGGGTTCGCAGCTGCTGGTGATCTCGCACATAGGAAACCAGCGGAAGGGGGCGTTGATACAGAAGTCTTCGACGCTGGGCTCCTGGGTGCTCTTCTTGTGGCTATCCAGCTCGTCGATGCTTGATTCCTCGGTGCTGGGTTGGTCGGTACTAGACGCATCAGAACCAGACTCGTCGGAGCCGATGCTGAAGCAGTCCTCGTCCGCGTCGACGCTGAGTTCATTCGCGCTGAAGTCGTCGTACACAGGGTAGGTGCGAAATGGTTCGTGAAGGCCGGACTGATCAGCGCTAGACATGTGGCTGCTAAGCTTGTCGGCTCTTGACTCCTCACTGCTGGACTGGTCGGTACCAGACGCGTCGGAAGCAGACTGCGCGTAGCTGGTGCTGGTGCAGTCCTCGTCGGTACTAAGTTCATGGGCGCTCAGCTCGTAGACAGGATACACGCGGAATGGATGGTGGAGGTCGGACTCGTCAGCGCTGGTGGTAAGCTTGCTGACATTGCACTCGTTGGCGTAAGGCGCATCGGTGATGCGCTCGTCGAGGCTGAAGTCCTGACTGGTAGCTTGCTGGAAGGACGTGTCCACAGTGGACTCGTGAACTGCGTCGTTGGCAACTGACTCGTCCAGGCCCATTACTGCCTTGTCGAGGATTTTGACCTTGCCAGACATGGTCGCAGTGTTGAAGGCAATGAAGTAAGAAACGAGAAACAGAAGGTTCAGTGGATGCTAAGATCGGCGCAGAAGTTGCAGAAGTAACAAGGTTTGCGTTGAGAGAGCGCTGTCAGACTTGGAGCTGTAGCGCGCGGCGTTGTTCCTGGGAGGAAAAAGAATTGGTGGAGGCTCAAGGTGCAATATATACAAAGGCCCAAATAAGCGGCGAGCAGTTCGCCTCACTTAGCGGCGAATTCTGCGGTCTGTGCGTATGGTTTTCAGTATGCTTGGAACCTAATATCGCAGGCTGTGATATGAAATGGAGTATTATTATGTAAGCTATAATTTTTAGCTTATTTTCGATATCTCGGGCCCTGGGGACCCACGTTTCTCATCTCGATATAGACCGTCGAGCAGTTTAATGTATTTACAATCACGAATATATTCTCAAGGACAAATTACACAACACAGTATTAGAAGTAAGGCCTTGCATTTGTCTAATTACTTTGCTCGGCATCACCAGAATGGTCCGCCGTCTGAGTGAATAAAGCCGAAATCCAAAAAGCATAACCTGCGCGACGAGCCACCGTAAGAGACAGCTGGAGAGGAAGCGAGCACGCTTCACAAGCATGTTGCTCGAGCGCAATCAGTTTGGCTGGCCACCTTAGCAGTGAATGAGGAGAACTAGGAGATGCGACGTAGAGACTTGTTGTACGGCACGACTGCGGCGAGCGCAGTTGAAGAAAAAAGTGCGTGAGATGTTGAGCATGGATTGGAAGAATAACAGCAGAGTGACGAACTCCTCCTGGGCCTGCTACTGAGGCTGTAGCTGAGACTGCTGCTGGCTCCAAGGCGAATGGGCATGGCGAAAAAGGAGGCAGGTGTTCCTCAAATCGCCACGCTGGCGCTGAACTTCCAAGATGTCGGCCAGGAAGCTGGCGGTTTGGCGAATACCTTTAAGTGAGCTGAGGTAAGGCTGGTAACAGAGCTTGCTGAGATATTTCCATGTGAGACGGTTCCATTCGTTGTAAGGGGTGAGAGCGACCTTTCTTCATGCCTCAGACTTCCATTGCATCAAACCAGTTCCCTACTGGCGACCAAGATATGGTAGAGAGAACGCCACGACTCGAAGGGCGACAGGTGCTGCGAGAGCATAGTTCTGTCCAAGTAACTGAGCTCTTCTCCTGGTCAATAACTCCGATGTTGCCGTGAGGGCCGCGATGGTGGACTCGTTGCGCTCTCTGCGATTGTAGGTAAGTGGAGACAGCGTGAGAAACGGAGCTTGCTGAGGTATCTCTGAGGGTGGCGGTTCGATTGGCGCAAGTGTCGGAGAAGGACATTGTATGATAATGGTTGGGATTGGCCTTTAGTCGTCATCCGCAGAATTCCGCATCTCATCTGCTTGCTGCAGAACCCACCGTGACGGGACCTCTGATTCTCTGATATCGGATTTTACCATGCGGTAAATAACTCGCCTGTCGATGAAATCCTTCCACAGCTCTCTGTCGCTGCAATCCATGAACAGCTCTCGCTCTCTGGCGGTGTGCTCGGGCCCGAGTTCGTAGAGGACATCGGGAGGTCCTCCCGTGCTAGTTCCTGCTTCCGCGCAGAGGGCATTCCAAGCCCGGTGGTACTCGGCCATACACCGGCCAATTAACAATTCATACCTCTCTTTGAAAAGATAGATTCCTCTGAGGTATTCCATCCATGACTCCCAGGGACTCTGCTCATGGCGACTAGCCCTAAACCCCTTAACCGGCATGAGGACCCCATTCAAGGCGAGGATGGACTTGAGCTTCTCGTGGTATTCATGCCAATTGTTGAGTGTCTGGCGCTCCTCAAGCTGGCCATCAATCCACTTGCGGTAGCGAGCTACTTGCTCGGAGAGAGCTTGTTCAGAATGTCCGGACCCCTTGATGCCACAAGCTTGGCACCAATACTCTGCGATCTCTTTGTATTGAGGATCGAATTGAGCGTCCCAGATGTCTATACCTGCAGGATGAGAGGCACGCCCACCCAGGCTTTCCAACTCCATGCGCAACAGAGCCTCTTTGTTCTGTTCTTGTTTGGAGTCCATGGAGGGGAGGCAAGAATCTTCGCCATTCATGCGCTCGAGACACGGAGAACGAGACATATCCCTGGCTGTCGACATGTCGGCGGTGGCGTCATCTTTGGTGGAGTTGTTGGTGGTGGAGTTCTCGACGGAGTCGGGGATTGTGGACTCATGAAGGGAGTGGTGGATCGTGGATTCGCGGACACAGTCATCAGGGATTGACTTGTCGGTGGTGGACGCGCTGATGGTGGATTCATCCGTGGTGAATTCGACGGCGGCGGGCTCGCACCTGGCAGACATGCGGACGGATACGTGGATGCGAGACCGAAGGATGTTGAAGGCGGGTTCGGTTCGGTCGCGGGGGGCCTCGACAGTGGCATATTCGCTAATCATGGGCTCGAACCTAGACTCGTGGAGTGATTCGGCCAGCATCGACTTGGCCAAAGTGGATTCATCCATCCTCGACTGGTTGGTTGTTATTGGTGCGGTGGATGAGAGAATGGTGGAGATTTTGAAAGAGAATGATAGTGCGTAGAGACTGTAAGTCGTAGGAGGTGAAGCTGAGGTAGTTCTTGTGGTGAGCAGTGAGTTAGGGTTGTTGTTGAAAGTAAGAGAGGAGAGGAGCACCGAGGGATTAGGGATTTGCTATAGCAAGACCCAAAAAAGAGGCGAGCGCTTACTCTATCGCTAGCAGTAGCCGATGACCTTAGCGTTTGTTCGATAAAACTAGCCTGTTTCCAGAAGTTATGGAGCGAGAAGTGAACCTCAGACTTTGACGTATGGCTCACGAGCAATTAATACATACATGTTCGGGTTATCAGTATTCTCGCGTGATCCAAAGACATTTGTGTAAGTGATAGATGATTCAATTCCCGTCGGTATGTGGCCATGCTGTCATACAAGTCTACTCTTTGAAAACTATAAGCCGCAGTGGTTATTACTATACTCCTTTTCGGTTTGAAAACATCTCTCCTCGAGCTAGAAACCTGCTACAAACGAAAAAGAAGTACCAAGACGTTCCAAGGTATGCAGAGATGCTTGAGTCTCTAGCGTCTTTTCGATCCAGAAGCTCGTCCCTCCGAACATCTCGAGCCTCGAGCTTCCTATCTCGATGTGGGATCCTAGGAGCTTTAGTACTTTGACATCAATATGGTGATAGTCGTATTACATATCATTGAGGTAAGATTCTGCATTCGCATATCTCCGATTCATATCACATAATAGACAGGCACCAATCTCGTAGTAAAATTCCGAGCCTTGCTCATGTACTTTGTTAGCAGCTGTAAGGCGGCGGCAGCAACTCCAAAAATCGCGTTTATTCAAAAGCAGTTGGAGCTTTTTACTCTGTGCTCGGGGGGTCTATATTCGGGTTCAGGAAAAAGATATGTGAAGTATTTGAATAAAGAATAGGCTCCAGGATCTCGCTTGGAAATGTCGATTACCCAATCACGATATCGATGGTCTTGAAAAGTACTCTTCTATTGTAATTGGTACACAATCAAAAATTATCAACGTTCAACAAGGCAATTAGCACGATGCCGCATTATTTCAAAGTACTTCTATTCGGCCAGAAAACCAAAGACGAAAGGCGCAATGCTTCGCAAAGAGAGAATCCGTCCAACATGCTAAAGCATCTCTACAATGGGACGACAAAAGTCTGAACCCTCTTCCTGTCTCAAATGTGTGGCAGTAGTCAACTATGTATTGAAATCTTTACAATATTCAAGAATATTCCCGATCACTGGGGATATTTCCGATTACTTGGGATATTCCTAACTACTGGGGATATTCCCAACTACTGGGGATATTTCCAATTACTGGGATTATTTCTAATTACTGCGAATATTCTTAAATATTAAAGGGGTGTTCAAACTTTTGTGGCATGACTGTAATATGCCAGAAGACTATGGTGCGAATTTGTAATCCGCGTCCCAAGCAATCGGGCGCAAACCCCCTGATGCCCAAGCAACGTACCGCAACGCTTGAGAACGTGTGGAAGTACGGATCCACCACAACGGTGTCCGACTCCTCATCATCGCTATGGTCATATTTATGAGGATCTTGTTTCTTCCAAGGGTTGGCCGAAGGGTTGTTTGCGAAGGGACTGTTTTCCATCTACACATCCTCATCCTCGTCGTGGTGGCGGATGGTGCGCGCGGCATATGCTTTCTGTCGATGAAGAGGCGGCCGTTTCTGCCGATGCGGCGAAGTGACCAGAAGTCAAGACCCTAGAATCGTTATCGAAGATCAACGTCTGCCCTGCTTCCAAACCAACGAGAGTGGCCGAACTGGTCCCCTGAACCTCATAGTTGGTCTGATGGAAGGGGCTGCGAATGTGAATGGTTGCTCACCCAGCGATTGCGCACGTCTTCTGCTCTGCAACTCCTCAGTTGCTTGGAGAGCTGCCGCAGTTGCCTCTCGGCGCTGTGTTCGGCTATGTGCAACACGGGTAAGTTGGAGAAATCCAGCGTCTTGAGGCGGCATGGACGAAGGTGGTGGCGACATAGGCGTGAGCGGTGGCGAAGGACATTGAAATCTAAGAACCGGCACCGGCATGCGCTGTTCGTTATGCATCATCTCATGCGGAAGTAACGGTCCCTGCTCATCTTCATTTTCGAACATGTCCAGCTCCTCTAATTCCTGCAGGATCCAGCGTAGTAGAGGATCCGATCTTTTGAGACTTTCCTTCGTCTCTCGAACTTCCTTGCGGTACTCATTGAAGGTGCTCCATAACTCCCGAGCTTTCTCATCGAATGTGATGGCGCGAACGGAAAGGTCCTTAGGCTCCTCATCCTCCTTGGCTACTCCTGCGTCAACAAGGGATACCCAGGCCCAACGGAGCTCGGCCATCTGTCCTTGGAGAGCGCACTCCTGCTGTTCTTTGGATATAAGAATGTTCGCGTAATACTCCTTCCAGGACACGTATCTGCTCTGCTCCCCCCGGTTGCGGCTGATACCGTCGACATCGGCCATATCGTTGCGGCTCAAGATGCACTTCTGCTCATCGTGATAAAGCCACCAAATGTATTCTTCAGCGGTGCGCTGATCAAGTTGCTGCTGAACCCAGAAGCGGAAGTGTACCAATTGTGCCTCAATGGCCTTGTCGGAGTAGCCTGGTCCGTTAATGTCGCAGATATCGCACTAGTATTCCGCAATCTCCTTGTACTCTGGATTGGACCGAGCATGCCATATGTCCATACCCGCTGGGTGGGAAGCGCGTCCACCCAGGCTTTCGAGCTCTTCGCGTATAAGAGACTCCCTATCTTGGCCTTGAATGACCTCCGGGGTGGCAGGGCAGTTGTCCTCACTGCTGATGCATTCAGGGTGGGCGAAATGAGGAGTGTTCATATGGGTCGAAGTGGGAATGGCCGCTTGCTCGACGATGGATTGCTCGACGGAGGCTACGCAGCGAGACTTCTCATCTTGTCTTTGGCTAGCGCACGTGGTGGCAAGGCAGCCATTCTCGGTGCTCATGCGGTCAGGGTCGGAGAGGAGAGGAGCAGCCATTGTGATTGACTGGGAAATGGTGGACTGCCCAGCCGTGGACTGGTCGAGTGCTTCTTCGTAAAGAGATTCATAAGGATTAGAGTAGCCGAGGAACTCTTCATGGGTCGACTGATTGATGGCAGGCTCGTAGAGAGACTCATAGGCATTTGAGTACCCGAGAAACTCGTCAAATATGCGCTGGTTTGTGCCATCGTGGGATGACATGTCGAGGGCTGGATCGTGGAAGGACTCGCCAGGGTTGGACTGCTCGACGGTGGCCTTGTGGAGAGACTCGTCAATTCTTGAGTAGTTGAGGGGATCATCAAGGACAGGCTGCTCTTTGGCGATTTCGTGTACAGACTCGTCCATGGACTCATCAAGGGTGTGCGCATTGGCGGTTTGCTGGTTAATGCTCGACTTGACGCGAGCTGAGTTGTCCATGGTTGTCTCGTTGAGTGTCTCGACTTCGACCATCATTGCTTCCATGCTTGGAGGAATGAGGAATGAAGCAAGTTGCGCAAGAGACAATGAGTATGTAGTGGTGTCACAGATCGTAAGCCCTGGCGATTGTTGACGGTGGTTTGCGTGGCGCTTCGGTCGATTGCGTTTTGGAATTTGGTATCGAAAGCAAATAGTGGAGAGCTTGGCACGAGATCTATTGACGCAAAGTTCGCCTACTTGGATGTCACGTCCACTTGTGACATTTCAGGAGGCTTTTTGTGTACTATTGCCATAAGTAAACAAAACCGTGAAGAAGTGAATGTAGGACTTTAGAATGAAGCGTTTACCACCTCCCAATTGGTAGCCGTTGGAAGAATTAAAGTTTCTCCCAGACCCAATTTCTAGTGTCCGTTTATATGATAGCCGTCATCTGTGGGTGTGCTCTCTTGGAGGCCTCTACTCCACGAAGGTTACAGGCCGCTTTACTTTTGGGCATCGTTGTACGGGATCAATTCCTTCTCAGATCCAAAGAGTCGTCCTTTCGGGGCAGAAAACCGTTAAAATCGAAAGAGAAATCACAAGAAGACATCATGAAGCACATGGAGATCAATCTGTTAGAGTGTAGACATGCTCCCGTAGGAGACTTTCATTCGTAGCCCCTTCCTATCTACGAATCGCAGAGCCCTCAACCCCCCAAAGAACAGAAACCAACGAACCAACCACGAGAACACACAACGCACATACGCCACATCCACGATCAAGAACCGCAAACCAACTGCTGGGCAAGCAAGCTACTTAAGAGCACCAGAATTCAGAGGGAATGCGTCAAGAAGGGGATGGCCGAAGGCGAGTGTGGGGTGGAGGACGAAGGAAACTGGATGGGGAGAAGAGGGATGCTCATCAGATGGTAGGTCTACGACCTTCCGAAACGCCCGATCCCAGCATAAAACAACAAACAGAAGAAGAACACGGACATGGCTGCAGAGGTATCTCGGCAGAAGAAGGACGACGCAACTCGCAAAAACCTCGAAATCATGAAATGAGAACAGTGGGCCAGCCAAGGCCCAAGATGACACTTCCGGCTTGGGGAGACAATGCCCCTCGCTCAGGAAGGGCCACCCTGGACCCTGCTGCTGCCACAGAATCAGATGAGCCACAAGCCAAGTCCGCAAACACACCCAGTCGCCCACTTCCAACCACGAGAACACAAACGTACATACACCACAACCACAATCAAGACCGATCCGACTGCTGCGCGAGCAAAGCTCATTAAGAACGCCAGCCGGATATGGGCCTTGAGAGGGTTGGGCGAAGACGAATGTGGGATGGAAGGACCAAATCACTTCGCAGAAGCGACACCGACACACAGCACAACACACCCATGCTCTCCCCGAGACCTGCTATGCTCTCGTGGGCTGCAGAGGTCTCAACTCGAGCTTGAGGTGAGGCTGGTGCCGGTGGTACGGGACGCGGCGTACCAGACGCGCGAGCGAAGCTCAGCGCCAGACGATGTCGTGGTAGCGGGATGGTTGTTTGCGATCCCGTCCGCTTCTGCGAAGTGGTTGGTGTGGGTCGACGGCCTTCTTCGTCCTTGCTCGCTTTGCAGGAGGAGCGGGGGGAGCAGGAGGAGGAGGAGGAGGAGTAGTGGCGGCGGTGCCTTGCTGGGTTGTGGCTGGGGAGAGGGAGACAGAGCCTGGTAATAGTTAGCTTGTATACGTTGATGGGGTGATCTCAGGGATAGACTGACCTGTGTGCTCGTGGCTCGTCTTTTATCTTTTCTGAGCAGGACGCTCATCTTCTTCTTCTCGTCCCCGTTTCACTCCAACAATTTGCGGAGGAGCTGGCCAGAGACGAGCTCCACCGAGAGGAAGACGAGCTCCACCGAGAGGAGCCGCCGCGCCGAGTGCGCCCGGCTCTCCATTGGTATCTCCAAATCTCCTTCCTTGACCATAGTCGGCCATTCGGAGCTCTTCCTGGGAGAGGCCGCGGTAGGCCCGCATCATGCAAATGTTCTGCTGCCGATTCATGTGCCCCCTCCCGGCTCTCTGCCAAGGAGCCGAGAAGGGGACGTCTGCAGTGCCGGCGCCCTCTCCGAGCGGCTCTCCAGAGGTCGTGCCGTCATCAGAAGCATTGGAGGAAACTTGTAGCTCGTCAGCATGTGGGCTCGAGAACACAGGGGGTCCAGGGGCTGACTTACCGCTGGATGCGCGACTAGGCCATCTTGTTGCGAGCAGACCTTCCCTAGCCAGTCTGGCCGCCTCCGCCGACCTGCGTCGGAGCTTTTGATTGGGAGCCTTTGCTGGCACCATGAGCTGTCGGCCCCGCTGTTTTGGCAGGACGGGAGAAGGGGTTCGGTCTGGCGGAGGCTCGATCCTGATGGATGGTGCTGGGTCTGGGAGGTCTCTTGGGGGTGTGTCTTCAGGCTCGGGCCTGGCGTCGAGGTAGGAGTATTGGTCCATTTTTGCTTGTATGGGGGGAGTGGCGATTGGGATGAAGAGAGAGTCGGGAATCGAGGTGGACTCTTGATTGTGTGGGAAGATATCGAAATTGAAAGCGTTCTCCGTGTTCGACGTGGTTGTGGAGGGGAGGGCGAGGGCGGGAAGCGCAAAGTTTTTGGTGTGCGCGTAAATGCCGAGTGGCAGGGGACGGAAGCGCTTCAATTGTCAAGTTGTCAATATTCTTTTTCCATTGTGGTCATAGAATCAATAGGGGGCGACGACGACAAAAACAATCCCAAGATTAATGGCGCAATTAGCATCTGGATATATTTACGTAGATCTTTAACTTTAAGAGACAATAGACAGTGGATCCTTCCAAAGCAGCATTGAAGTCGATTGACCCTCGAGTCCCGACCTCGACGTGACCGGGATTGAACTGAAGTCGAGTCAGTAGCCAGCTACCCAGCCCACGGTGCCCTCGCCAATCGTCCACATTGCTCTAGGGATCGCGCACCATATGCGCTCTTGTACCAGACTACTGGAGCAGTATCAGTGAGCTGTTCGACAATCGTTCATCATCATGCAATCTGTTTGCTTAACTGCAGGTGACATCGCCGGCAGACAGACCAAGCCACTCTTCATCGTTCAGAAGCCCAGGTGCTGTGTAGAGCTCAGTCTGTTAGGCAGATACCTTGCGCCGCTACGTGAAGTCTCTGCTGTTACATCACGTTCCTACTGTCTCCCATGGGCCATCCACGATCCTAGCTTGACAATTATATCGGGACTACCGCGGAGACCTGTCCGTTACCAAGGATTGTCAGCTTCGAGAGAGAGCGCCCCAGGACTGAGTTTACCTACGCCATGTCAACTTTGATAGTACATGTAGGCCGCTTTTCTTTGGATGCTCTGATCGTATGTCCAGCAGAGTATTTGTACCTCCTCTTTGTGAGCAATTGCTTGCTTTCACGTGCCGTGGTAGAGCCTACAGCTCAAACATCTGTGGGGTCAAGTGACTTCAAGCTCACAAATTGCAAGGCATCTAGCACGTGTAAAGACAGAGAACAGATCAAGAGGCAGTCAACGCCGTCCGAAATGGTGTACATAAAGCGACTCGAGACAGTTCTAGGGTCCCTTGGAGATCAACCACATATGACGATGGTATACGGAATGATGACCTTGTCGTGCTCAGACACACTCGCAAAATGTTGAAGAGTAACCAGCCTTCAACCCAAGCTCTGCAATCTCTCAAATAACTTCATGTTGTGGAACGAAGGAGATCGACTCTCAGCACTGTAAGAACCCCACCGCTGTCGTTCTGTCTCTGCACTGATGTTCGACATCACTAACAGCGAGATGTGGAGTCAGTTTTCCCTGGGAGGTAAGTATGGATCTTTCTCCAATCAATGAGCTGTTTCTACATCTGACTTCAAGCTATAGTTTTGTAAAAGAACAGGTCTAGCTATGTTCCATTGTTGGCCTTGAACGCGTCTAGGTTCCGTGGGGAGAGAGCGACCGGAGCAATAGGAGATACTTATAGCTCATCCGTGTTGCGAATGTAATCCGGTTTGCAGCTTCCCTTGAGATGATTGACTGGAAAACCTATCCAGGTGTTCGTGTGATTCGGCCCCTCTCTGGTAGGAAAATTGTCTCCCACGCTTCAGGTAGAGAAATCACCGGAAACTGAGATGAAGAGCGTCGCCCATAAAAAGCTATCCCTGCTAGTTGCTTTTACTCCAAACACAGCCGCGAGGGTCGGAGTCCACAGCTCTGAAGTCGTCGCCCCAACTTCTGGAGTTTCAAGATCAACACAAAAGCATTCCTACCCCTAGCTGATAGATCGCTTCCCACCAGAAAGCATCTGCCATCACTTACGCTTCCCACCGCCACATTCCAGGACCAAGTTCCAAGAGATAGCTCATTGTTGAACATCTGAGAGGCGCATGCTTAGTACTCCTCGCGGTTTGTGTAATTCGCTTTGTGACGACAGATGATTCGAACAGTTCCTTTCTATCATGAGAGATGATCGGTCGATCACTCAGCAAACTCACTCACTGTCACTTCTCATTTTTGCTGTCATTCGAGAAGAACAATCTCCGGAAAGTCACATCAACAGAATCTAGAGTGGGGTCTAGGAAGTAAATACCATGGCAACAAAACCTTTACAGCAATGGATATTCTCAGTTCTTCTCACCTCGCGAGGCGCAGAAGGGCGCCAAAGGTGTTGTGAGAGACAGAGGTGGCCGCCAAGGAGATTCTTCCTTAGTATTGGCGCTGGGAGTTCTGACTGTATAGGGGAGCGTTCTTGAGGTATTTGTACCCACAGACTCGTACTCTGGTGGGTAGCCAGTTATGGGCGTAGGATTACGGACCATCTGAGTGACATCGGATGATGACAAGGGGCCGTCCTGCCGTCGAGCATGGTGAGTCGCTGTCAAAAACTCAATCTACCGTCATTTTAACTGTTTCCCACAAACTCAGTGTCTCATCGCGCAATCTCGCAGAACAGAGTCATGATGGATCCCAGTGAATGTCCACAGCTTCGCAGCCCCAAAAAAAATGTTTGCTGGTCAGGAAGAGTCTCGTCTTGTCAAGTTGATGAGGAGCAGCCATTGTACGCAAGAGAGTTCTTCGGTCCGTCGGAGTTTAGAACCTGTAATTTGACAAGGAAGGGTCACTTGAGGTATTTATACCTCGCAGGTTTCGATCATGTGAGGGGGGTTGTCACGGTACTGACATGCCTTAGTGCCTCAGGCACGCACGTGCCCGGCACGTGACCCCCGGCACCCCTTAGCGCCGTAGACCCTTAAAGGGACCTTTATGGTCCCACCCGGCTGGAGAGCTTCCTTTTCCAGCTTACAACGTTAATTTATCTTAATTCTCATTTGCAATCCTTGCCGCGCCGTAATAATTTGTAAGCTTTTTTTATTGGTCGATTTAAAGATTTTGATTTCCAAATGCTTTTAATTTTTGCAAATTTAAATACGATTTTTTATTTTGCAAAAACGGCGCATTGCGTAGTCTCAATTTCAATATTTAATAATTTTATTATTTTTAATTCTACCAGTATTATTTGCGCAAATTTATTTTTGCCAAGCCTTATTTTGCTTTTGCATTTAATTTAGAATTTTGAAATTTTAATTACTATTAATATTATAAATACTATTGCAAATTATATAATAGCTATTATTATTATTTTGCAAAAATCCTATTTTTATTTTGCCCAAGCTATTAAGCAAATCAATAAAATAGCCGTGCCAATTATTAAGCTAATTAATAAATTTGCTAAAAAGCATATTATCATTTGCATTGCAAATAAAATTATAAAATTATATAATTTTGATGTATTTTTATTATATTTAATAATTTTCTATAATATGCCGGCAATAAAATTAATAATAAAAATATTAAATTAATATAATAAAATAATATTACTGCTGTTTTTTAATTCTTTTTTAAATTAAATTAGCAGCGCTAATATTAAATTACAAAATGAAAAATAAATTAGAAAAAACTAATAAATATTTAAAAAGTAAATTGGAAAAAAAGCCAATGCCTAATACTATATATGCCTATTCTTTTGCTTTATGCCCTTGCTGTAATTTTTTTAAAAAAAAATAAAATCCAGTTTTTTAAATATTAAAAAGCATTTTTAAATTGGGTTTTAAAAACCCATTGCATTATAATTATTAATAAAAATATTTTTAATTTCGAATATAAAAAGATTTAATATATTGCCAGACAATTTAAAAAATGCTGCAAAATTTAATATAAAATTAAATTAAATTAAATTATTAATAATTTTATTAATAATGCAAAATAGCCTTGGAAAATTTCAAAAATGCTTTTTGATAATTTTAAAAAACAAATTTAATTAAAATTAAAAAAGCTTAGCAATATCTTTATATTTTAAAGCAAAATAATATAATTTTTGTAGTTTTTTAATTCAATTATAATTATATAGCTAATTAGGCCTAATTTATTTTCAAATTAAAAATAGCTGGATTTTGTATTTGAATTTTAAATATTTTAGCTAATAAAATTAAGCTTTTATATAAGATATTTAGCCTTGCTGCCTATAATAAACAGATTAAATATTAATAAAATATTAATAAAAAAATATATTAAAAAGAAATGTTTGCTTAATATTAAAATTGCTAAATATAATAATTTTAGATTAACTTTAAATAAGCCCTAGCAAGCTATTGCAGCTGTAATTTATGATTATAATTATAATTATAATAATTCTATAAATCTACTTGCATTTTATAAAGCCTTGCGCAATATATTTAAAAATCATTAATAAAAATATTGCAAAATTTATAATTTATGCTTTTACTGCAAGCGTTTCGGCTATATTATCCGGAATTATAGTAAAAAAAAAGCAATTTGATATTAGAAATAATCGGGATAAATTTAAAGGCTATAATAGCGAATTTAAAGGCCATGGTAGCGGATTTAAAAATTGTAATAGCGGAAATTAAAACTATAATTGAAAAAAATATAAAAGTAGTGGCTGTAAAAAATACCAAAACCGTTTTTATATTATAAACTAAAAAAATCACTATTAAAATAAAAATTCTAATTAGATTTTCTTTGCTATTATTTATAATAATTGGAAATTGGAAAATAAAAATTCTCTAATTTAAATTGCAATTAAAAAAACCTATAAAATTCATTATAAATTAATACAGTATTTTTATAGCTTTAATTCTTAAAAGATAATATATTATTAAAATTATAATTTAATGGAAATTGTTAATTAATATTAGTTAATTGTCTATTATTTTCTAAATGTATAAGTTTTTTTATAATTATTTTAATCAATAATAAATATTTTGAAATTGGTTTTATTAATTGTGACTTTGCCAAAAAAATATTATTTATTTTAATTTTAACTTTTTAAGCCAAGGCAACTAGTATTAGCTAATAGTAAATTAGCGCCACCAATTATAAAACTTTGAATTATAAAAATCGCTATTAATAACTATATTAAAAAATAGGCACTTTTTTAATAATTTTTTTATTTTTTATTTTAATAATATTTGGATTTTTATAGCTGGAATATTATAATTTTAATATTAGCTAAATAAATAAAAATTTATTAAAAAATTAAACATTATGCCAAAATATATTTTTTATATAAATATTGGCCAGTATTAATATATTTTTTCCATTTTAAAAATAGCATTTTTATTAAAAATCCCAATATTATTTTACATTAGCTACAAAATAAAGCAATTTCTAAGCAAATATTTTTTGCATTTTTTAAATTAATATTTTTTGTATTAAATAGGCCAATTTTTAAACGGATATTTTTTATATGTTTTAAGCCGGTATTGTTTATATTAAAAAAGCCAATTTTTAAATAAATATTTTCTATATTTTTTAAATTCCAATTAAGCAAATTCTTTTTATTTGGAATTGCAAAAATCGCTTTATTTGCAATATTATAATTTATTGCGATATTAATTGAAAGAATATTCTTTATATTTTAATTTTAAAATTCTATATTATTTATTAGCACTATAAAAAGGCCGCTAAATTAGCAATTTTTTATTAATTTTTTAAATAATAATAAGCTTTTTTACATATTTTAACAATTCGGTATTTTTAATGTACCCTAGCAGCCTGGTATTTCCGGCCTTTTTTATTATTCGTTTATTAAATTTATTCCTTTTTTATGCCTTATTAATTATAAAAAATAATAGTAAAAAACCAGTATGCTTAAAAATAAAAGGTATTTTTTTCAAAATTAATTAAACCTTTATTTTAGGGCGGGATTTTTATATTATAAAAAGAATCTAAATTTAAAGGAATTTAAAAAAAAGCCTAGATAATATATAGCAATTTTTCAAAGCTTTTTTACCCTGCTAAAAAAAATAGCTAATAAAATTCGCATTATTACTAGAAAAATAAAAAAGGCAGTATTTTTATTATCAAATGCATTTATTTATGCTTTCCATCCAATATTGGATATTTATTAATTTATGCTAAATATAAATAATATTGAAATAAATATTTCAATTAATTTTATTATATTTATTTATTTCAAATTATAGTCTTCAAATTCAATAAAATTAAATTTGCCCTAACTCAATGCTTTTCAGCCACTATTAAAATAGCCATTTACAGCGCGATAGAATGATTTTTTTAAGCAATTATAATAGCTAAATTAATTAAAAAAATCAATTTCCAAAAGCCAAAATTAAATCATTTTTAAAATTAATGAAATTTCAATAAAATAAAATTTCTACAGCCTAAAAATCAGCGCTAAAGCGCTGGGCGCTCCCCGCCAGCGCTATTCAAAGCTTCCAATATCCAAGTCTTTTATATAGCCACAATTTTATAAAATTAATTATTTTAAATTGATTTATTATAAAATAAATTAAAAAAATCAATTATTCGAAATGAGAAATCAATTATTTTTAAAAATAGCAGAAATGCAATTGATTCAAAATTTGAGGGGTATAGTAATTCTGAAATTTTCAAACCAATAATTTATTCAATTTTGCCTTAATAACTGCTATTGTGTTTTTGCCAATTTTGAACATTTTTAAAATCTGGTTTAAAATATGAAGAATTTGGTCAATTTCACCTAGACCTTATATATATACTATTATAAAAAAAGTATTATTTAATGATTTTTTTAATTAATAAAAACAACGACTTTTATACCCCCTTTACATTTCTGGCATTTAAAACTCTATATTTCAAAAATTAATATAAATTTACGCTAGTAGTAAACTATATAAATTTTTATTCTTTTTCGAATAAAATAAACAATTTCTTTTTCATTTGTTTTTCAAATTTAAATTATACATAGTATTAAGCAATATAGAATAGGTCGAAATTTAGGGGATAGGGTAGTCCAAAAATTTCGATTGCGGGATACCGGAGGGTTTTGCCGTTAAAAAAAAAAAAAAAAAAAAAAAAAAAAAAAAGTTATTAAAAAAAAAAATTTAAATTAATTATAATAATTTAAAATATTTTATAATAATAAAGCAGCTAAATTAAAAATAAATCCATTAATTCAAATTTCTTTTTGGCTTTAATTTTAAAATTATTTATAAATTAAAATCCCAAGCAATTAAATTAGATATATTAAGCAGGCTTTTAAAAAACCAATTTTAGAATATTAGAAACAAAAAGCTGCAATATTAATTAAAAATATTATTGCCAAAATCAAAATTTTTATTAAAAGCCTTATATAATTTAATTATAAAAAAGATTTACCTTGCTTTAATATTAATTTTAAATTTTAAAATAAATTTGAAAAAATCTATTAAAATATTTATTAAATAAGCTTATAAAATATAAAATATTGCAATATTTGCATTAGCAATTTTAAAAAATAAAAATTTTAAAATTTGGCTAAAAAAACTGCCTTTAATTTTTAAAAAGCATTTTTTTAAAAAAAATCGAATTATATTATAAGGCTTAAAAAAATAAACCGGATATAAATATTATTTAACAGCTTTAGCTAAATATTTTAAAAAACATTAGCCAATATTAGCCAATATTATTAATAGCCAAAAATATTAAAAATTATAGCCAAATATATTAAAAAATATAAATTCTATAATAAAGATTGTTTTTTAAATATTTGCAATTTCTATTAATATTATTTAGGGCTTAATTAAATATATTTATGGATTATATTATTTTTTTGCTTAAATGCAAAAAGTATAGCCAAATATATTAGTATATAATTATAATAATTCGCAGGCTAATTAAAATAAAATATTTTATTTTTATAAAAAGCCTGGGAATTAAAGAATTGGTAAAAGCCTTTTTTTAGAAAAATTTATTGCATTTATAGTATACCTAATAATATTATTTTAAATAATAAAATCTACTTTATTTTTTAATTTTAAAACTATTTATTTAAATAATTTAAAAATAATTTAAAACCATTATTATTATTTTATTTTAAAATAGTATTTTTAAAGCTTTATATTATTTATATAAAATAATTAAATAAATTAACTATTTTTGGTAAAATTTGTCTTATATAATTAAATTATAAAAATTATAAAAATTATACCATCTTTTGCAAATTATAAATATTACCTTTAAATAAATATAAAACCCTTTTAGCCTTATTTTTCAAATATATTAGCTATTTAAAAACAAGGCTTTTATAAAGCAAATATAATAGCAAATTATATAAAAAAGAAATTAATTAAAAGCCCTAGCTTAGCAATGTATTAATAAATATAATAAAAATGCAGATTAATATTATTTAAAAGCTCTAATATTTAAAAAAGGCCAATTGGTATATATTAATATTAAATATATAAAAAGAAAAACCCAAAAAGGCCGGATTTTAGCTAATAAATAAAATTTACTAAAACGAATATAATTTAAAGCTTTTAAAAAGCATAAAAGCTTTTCCATTATTTCTTTTTTTAAAATTAAAGCCAAAATTAAAAAGCCTATTTAATTAAAATAAAATTAATAAGGCAAAAAGCAAAAATATTAAAAGCCGAATATTAAAAAAACAAAAAAAATTAAAAAATAATACAAAAATGTAAATTTAATATCATTTTAAATATTTATAATTAGAATTTAAAATCAATTGGGAATTTATATACCAAATTAAATAAAAAAAACATAAATCAAGCTAGCAATTAAAAGCGAATTTATATAAATATAAAAAAAATATAAAATTAATATTAGCAATATTTAAATAAGCCCGGTCTATTGGGTTTTTTAATTAAATAGGCTCTATAATATAGCAAAAATCTAATATAGCTATTTATATTCATAATATAGCCAAATAATATAATATAGCTAAATAGTATAATATAGCCAAATAGTATAATATAGCTAGCCGTTGCAATTATAATATAAGCCTTAAAAAAAACTATAAAAGGAATTATTAGCATTTAAAGCTATAATAGGAAAAAAATTATATGATTTTTATAAATAGAAATAGAAATATTTTATAATTAAAAAATTACAACTATTTAAAAATAAAAAATATTTTCTAGCGCTATTTAAAACGAATAGCGGTTCAAACCGGGGATTTTATTACAATACTAATTTGCCTTAATGTCTTAGGCATGCACGTGCCCAGCACGTAACCACCGGCACCCCTTAACGCCGTAAACCTTTAAAGGGACCCTTATGGTCCCACCCGGCTGGAGAGCTTTCCTCCCCAGCTCACAACGTCAATCTGCCTTGACCCCCACCTGCGACCCTTGCCGCGCCGTGACAGGGGTGGCGAGCGCATAGTAGCCCATAAGCGTGAGCTAGCAGTTCCAGTAACAAACCGGGGACTACCTCTCTGCAGGCTGACACAAAGGTCAGTCGCTGCCAGAAAGTCCCGCTACCGTCGATTGAGTCAAGTCACTGTTGTATCACGTTTTCACCGTCCCTCCCCACCCAAAATTGGTAAGAAAGTTTGCTTGAAGGGAATATACAACTTATTTCAACAGGACTTCCGGTCTCAGTGTACTGGCAACTGGAGCTTGTGTTCTCCTTGAAGAATTTATACCTCACTGGATGCGAGTCGAAGACGAAAAGCACCCACGTAGTCATCATACGTATCCATAGGGCTCTTCCAGCCATACCTGACGACAGCAGCGAAGCATCCTCGATGCGTTCCTTCATGACTGACCTGTCGGCCACTGTCATCAAGCTGGCCTATCGTCACTTCCCCCATCTGTTGCCGTCGCGCTTCAGAAATTATTTCAAAATCACGAAGAATGAGACTGACATTTCAAGAACCGCGCAGGACCGAACATATACCTAAAGCTCGGTGTGCCCAACACGAGCTTTGAAATTCCTGACTTCACCAAACTCCCAGAAGCGACCATTCGCTATCGAGCAGCTGGATGAAGAATGTTATTGGGGAAGAAACGACGAGGAGGTCCCCAAGGAATATTTATACCCAAAAGCCCAGAGTTGTCAATCTAAGAGCAAGGAGCGCTGAACACGTGACTGATCTGTGCAGGAGTGCCCCGACAGTGTAGAATGTGCAAAGGAGCGAACTCGTCTTCTGATGCTTGAATTGTCAGCTTGGATTGATGGCTCCCACATAGCTTATCTACCATCATTACTCATTCCTACCGTCATTTACCCATTCACCTCCATGACCATTAAAACATCATTCAGGAAAACAGCGAACAGTCTGACCAAAACTCAAATCACAGAACAAATATCCACCTACAGCCCGCTTTCTCAGAAAGCCTCCAACTTCTCTAACTCCAAGAAGCTCACACGGTTGGCAATTCCCTGCTCGAAGCTTGTTGTGAGTGTTGAGGAAACGGCAGCAGGAGAACATGAAGTTGTATTTATACCCCAAGGGCGTTAGTCGAGAGCAAGGACTAGTGATCACGTGAGCTATGGAGTGTCTCAAAGGTTTTCTAGAGGAGGAGCAAACATAAATGCCGAAGAACAAAAGACCTGGCTGTCTTCGGTTCATGACTCCAGCAAGGTCTATCTACCACCATTACACAACTTTGCCGTAATCGCCGCCTCTCACCGTGGCCAGCTTCGAAATACCTCACAGACTATAGAATCTAGCTAGAAACCAGAGAGCTAAAAGTCAACATCTACCGTCCGGAGGTCGAGGAAAGTCGACTTTTTCCACTTTGTGGGATGTGGAAGTTACAGGGGTCACAAAGTGGGTCGCAACCTCATTTTTGGACGTTTGTTGTTTACCTGTCTTCTTCATCTCCAATGCCGAACTCTTTGTAATGCGAACGTCCTTTGGTGGATTTAGTAGGTTTGTTCTTCGTGGACTTCGTGGACTTGGGTTCATATTATTGGTTCCACCAATGACAGTGGGTATGGCTAACATCTCTTCTTCCCCTTCCTTCTCCAGTAGGAGGTCGGGGTCGTGATGTATGCTTTGACCATTCGGTAAGTTTGGAAAGAAAGGAGAAGAAGGAACTCCACGAGATATTTATACCCACAGACACAACATTCCTCGGTCTCGGGCGAGAAATGCTGAGGACGTGACCATTAAAGCAATGCCTTGGCGATACCGAATGACAAAGCAGCAAACATGTCGAAGAATGAAATACGAGTTTTGTTTTTGGTGAATCCAGCTACCGCCATTACCCCTTTGTCCCGTTATCTCCTCCAAACCCTCTCGCTTCAGGAGATGGGGAAAAACTAAAGAGTCACGCTGAAACTAGCAGAACGAAAACCAAGAGTTGTCAACATCTACCATTCGCAGACGAAGCAAATCCTGGGCGTTTTGACTCGATTAGTCTTTCATATACGATCACTGACTCTTGGGGAAAAGCAAAAAAGGGAGAGCTCATGAGATATTTATACCCAAAATCTCAGCGCCTTCACTCCAGGTGGGCTAAAGGCTGAACACGTGACTTTTGGACGAGTGTCTTAGCGATGACTGCAAGGCTGTCAAGTGTTGTTTGCCTAGAGCTACCGCCATTGCCTATTTCTGCCGTCATCTCACTCTTGACATATTGCTTCGAAACTTCCCAACCCAGTCACGTTGAATTTGAGCAGAAAATAAAGACGATAGCAGTTGAAATCTACCGTTCTCAGACGAAGCAGATCTTTAGCGATTTGAGCCCACAGAGGTCACTCCAGTCATTGTTGACACGCGTCAAATACCGTTCTTTGGTCGTGTTATTGACTCTTGGGAAAAAGCAGAAGAGGGAGAACTCCACGAGATATTTATACCCAAAGTCCCAGCGTCTTTACTCCAGGTGGGAGAAAAGCTGACCACGTAACTTTTGGACGAGTGTCTTAGCGATGACTGCAGTCAAGTGTCGTTGATGCTTCCAGCTACCGTTATTACCCGTCTCTGCCACCCCACCCTCGCCTTCTCGCCCCAAAAACCTTCCAAAACGCTGTACTGCATTTAGCCAGAAAGTAACGCAACAGCAGTCAAGATCGACCGAATGCAGAGGAATTAAAGCATAAGCAGTTTTGACTTTGCAAAGCCCCAAAGACTACCAAGTAGACCGAAACCTAGGCATAAGCTGGATTTAGAAAAAAAAATAGGGAAGGGGAACTCCACGAGATATTTATACCCCGCAAGCACAGGATCTGCGGTCTAGAAGCTAGGAACGTTGAGCACGTGATGTTTTAGGAGTTGTCACGGCAGTCTTGAATGGCCGGAAGAGCAGACATGAAGTTGAAAAATGACCCGGCTGCTTTAGACTTTGCTCCTTACAGCTACCATCTCATCACCGCTCCACTGTGATTTCGCCCTTGCCCTCTCGCCTCAAGAACAGCTCAAAAAGTCACGCTACATCTAGCACGACCAAAAGCGATAGCAGTCAATATCAGCCGTTTGCAAACCAAGCGGAGTTTCAACCAAGCTCACAAAGGTCACCAATAGAATGCGAGAACTGGCATCATGAATCTAAAGAAAAAGGAGAGGGGGTATTTATTGAGCTGTAGAGAGGCAGGAAATAGAATAGCATTGGTCTGGCTTTTTAAATTTAATGCTGGGTACAACGCTATATATTCTATACCTTCTAGCCCATATAGATGGCTTTTAAGCCGGTTATATCCAAATAAAATAAAGCTAATAAAGTGCCAAAGTCAGCGCTAAGCGCTTACTCCAATAGTTATTTATATTTTGACTATCCGTTTCTGCCAAAAACCAGGCACTTTGCAATTTTTTTTTTAGGCTTTCCGGGTAAAAAAAAAATTAAATTTAAAAAAATGCCCTAAAAAAAATTTAAATTTTTTTTTTAGCCGAATATTTTTTGCCGTTTGCTATAATATAAAAACTTAAAATTATAAAGCCCCATAAAAGTGCTATATAATTATTAATTAGTTTTTAAAATTTCATAGCCAGCCTAATACGGCTAATAGCAATTAAAGTGCTTAAATAATAAAATTCCAAAAAAAACTATTATAATAAATAATTAATATAAAATAAAATAAAATTCTTTTTATATTCAATATAAATTAATAATTGGAAAAATAAAACATTAATTTATCAAAATCCAAATATATTATTATAAAGTTAAAAATAATATTAAATAATAATAAAAAACCAATTGTATTTAATAAATTTTCCAAAAGGCAAATTGAATAAAAATCAAAAACGATTTTGAAATCTAATAATATTTTTAAATTATCGGCCAATATAAAATTATAAATTATAAAAAAAAATCAAAAAAAATATGTAATTAGAAAAATTAAAAAAGTAAAAAAAACAAGCAGGCAAAAATAAAAATAGTAAAAACACAATATAAATTTTATAATACCATTATATTTTAAATTTTTTATTTTGCCTATTATATTGAATAGTTATTAATATTTTTAAAGCCTAACTAATATATAAAATTGGTATAGCGTTATTTAAAAAGCATTTTACTTATACTATAAATTGGTATTTTAGCCGTAAATATTTAGCCAATTTTAATTTGGCCCAATTAAATAATTTTTCTAATCCAGTAATAGTAAATATTAATATAAAACAGCTAAATAACTAACTTGGATATTTTTAATTTTAAAAAATATAAAATTTAAATATTATTACAATAAAATATTAATTTATTATTAAATTCCATATTCATTTAAATAAAAAATCATTTTCAAGCAATTAGCTTTTTCGCAGCAATAGTCTGAACCAATAGCTTGGCTTTAATACTAAAAATAATTACAATTTTTTATTTGCTTAATTTCCAATTAATTATATTGCTAAAAAACTTTATTATAAATTTCTAAAAGCTTTTTTAATCTGCTTTATTGGCAAAATTAATATTAGCAAATATTGCCAAATCCGTATTTCCTACATTTGGCTAAATATAATGTTTTAATTTAAAGCACAATACATAATAAACAAATTTCATTAAATATTTCAAATAATAAATAGCGGCTTTTTAATAATTTTAAAAACAAAATTGGCATTAAATTTAAATAATTGCAAATAAAATCAAAATACATTTTCTTTAATAGTATTGCTGAATTAGCCAATTTTATTTACCAAATTCAAATAGTTTTTGCGTAAGGTTTTATTAAATTCATTAAAATTAAAAATAAGCATTAAATTAATTAATAGCGGTATTTTAAACAAATATTTATTTAAATCAATATTGTAGTTTTTTACTAATTGAAAAATATAAGCTCTTTGGCTTAGCCAAAGCTTTTTTTAAATTTAATTACAAATAATGCGGTATTTTACAAATTTAAATTTTGTTTCTAAAAAAAAATTTATATTTAAAATATAAATAATTTTTAAAATGATTTATTAAATTCAAGCAATAGAAAGTATATATAATTACTATATTATTAATATAAAAAAATACTATCAGATGTTTTATAATAAAAATACAAAGCTATTTAAAAAACTATTTAAATTTATAAGCAATAAACGTTTTTAAAATAAATATACTATAAAGGCTTTATATAATTTATAAAAAATTTTAAACCGCTTTAATTTTTATAGCCATTAAACTTATAAATATACAGCATGTTGTTAAATTTGGCATTTATATAAGCGTTAATAGCATTTATAAAAAGAAATTCAACTAAGATAAATTATTATAATTGAAAATACCCAAAAATAGCTAAATAAATCTTTTTATTAATTCAATAAAAATTTTCACAAGCTATATATTAAGCTTTAAATTTGAAACATAATTATAAATATTAAATATTAAATTAAATATTTATATTAAAAAAATTAGCTTAATATTTAACAATTTGACTTCCAAGTATATAATTAATTTAAAAATTCTTTTTTTTTCACAAAAGCTATGTATTAGATTTTAGCAGTTTTTAAATAATGCTTTTTATCAGGATAATAAAATATAGCATGCTAATTAAATAATTTTGGCTAAATTTAATTTTCATATAATTAAATAGAAGTCAAAAGCCTATTAAAAAGCTAAAAAAAAGAAAATATTAATACTACCATTAAGCGCTATAAAATTATATTTATATTATGTATAATTTTTAATAATATTGGCTAAATTAAAATATCCAGCAAGTTTTATAGCTTTTAAAGCTTTATTCTTATATTAGAGTTAAATAATAAAATAAATAATTTTCTAATTATTCGCTTAAATACCAGCTGCTAAAAACTTTTTCAATAATTTGCTAAATAAAAAAATAAATTCCGAAATATTAAAAAACAACGGAAAATTCCTTTAAATTGGTTTTGAAATTTTAAACTTTAAATTGCAATTGTTTTCATTGGCATTATAAAAAAATTTAAAATAAATATTATTATTTAAACTAATAATAAATAGCGCAAATAGCCCTTTTTAAAAGTGAAATTTCATTTTATAAATTATTAAATCGGGCAAAAACGGGCTTTGAAAATACAATGCAATTAAAAAATAAAAGCTGACGAGTCTTTTTACTACCCACTGCTTTAATTTAAAAATAAATAGCTGGCTTTAAATTCTTTTGCCAAAATAATTTATATAGCAAAAATAAAAATAAAAATAAAAATTGGCCTTTATTTTTAATTAAAATATTTGGAATTTCAAAAACATTAATAAAATCGTTAATTATAGCAATTGTATTTTTTTAATTAAAATTATTTAAATTATAGAATGTTTTATAATTAAGAATAATATTCTTGGCTTTAATTATTTTGTTTTGTGCAAAAATTTACAATTGAAAAATATTAAATAATTTATATTTAATTAAATACGCTATAGCAGCCCTAAATTGTTTATTTTTTATTTTTGGGATATCATATTTAAAAAAAATAAGCATAGCAGCTATATTATTGCAAATATAATAAATTTGATTTAATTTTAATAGCTAGCTTAATTAGCAATTTCGAATTCTGTAATTAAAAAAATATTTAGTTAAAAAAATAAATAATATCATAAGCCATTTTAGGCTATAGAAATATTAATAGCTTAGAATAAAAATAAAACATTTGCATATATATTATTATAATATAATTGGCCTTTTTTGCACTATTATTTTAATTTTAATTACTGGGTATAAATACCAAATTTCAAATGTTCTTTTTATAAATTATTATTTAAAATTTATTACTATGTTAATAAAATATAATATCGAAAGCCGTTCTACTATTTTATATATAAAATACTATTTGGGTATTAAATTAATGCTTGATTTTTGCTATAATATTTTTAAAAATTCAAAAAATATTCTTTTTGCTAAAATAAGCATAATAAAAATAAAATTTAATAATTAGGCAAATAAAATAAAATAAATATTAATTGCTACTTTTTATAATAAAAAACAAAATTATATTTCAAAACAAAATCTAAAAGGGCTTTAAATTTCTAGCAATCTTTTATTAAAAAATATTGTTTTTATATTTTAAAAAAGGTGCAAGTTTTATATTTAGCAATTTAAAGCCCTTTTTTAAATATTATAGCATTCATAGGTAAAAATTTAAAAAATTAAAGAATGTTATTGCTAGAATAGCTAAATTTATAATGCTATAAAAAAACTAAATTAAAAACAAATAGTTTTATAAAAATTAAAAAATATTAATATTAATATACTAATTTTAAAATAGGCGCTTTAAATACTAAAAAAGTAAAATTTATAATGCAATTTGATTTTTTGGCAATATTTATTAAATACAGTCCAAATTATTTACGCAATTAAAAAAATAGAATTTTAAAGCCTTTAAAGCCTTTATAAATTTAGCCAAATTTAGCATCTTTTTAAAAAAGAAATTTAAGCAAATTTTTAAAAATAAGAAATATTTAATAGCTAGGCATTAATTGGGCATTGGCTATTATATAAGGATTAAAAATCAAATTTTTACCATTCCAAATTTTCGCATTAAATATGAAGAAATTATAGGCAATAATTTGCAATTGGCTATTTCTGCTAGAAATATATTTATCTATATTAATATAATAAGTAATTAAAACAATTCAAAAATTATTGCAAATATGCATAATGCTTTTTTTATTAAAGTAAATTAAATAAACTACAGCCGTTTAAATGTCCGGTTAAAAAAATATATATTGGAAATAAATGGATATAAAGGCATAGAATAAGGGTGTAAAAGACAGTCTTTTCTATATTTTTGCAATTTATAAAGTTTTTTAGGCTTTGCAAATTTATTAAAGATTTTTTTAAAATAACCAAATCCCTTTATAATTTAATTAAAAAAATACCTTAATATTGGAATAATTGTAAGCAATAAATATTTTAAAATCTTTAGCAAGCATTTATAAAAGCACTAATGCTGGTATTTTTTAATTATAATTGAAAGGTTATTTTAAAAATTAATGCTTTAAATTGGGCGTTTAAAAGCGTGCTATCGCAATATGATCATAATGGCCTATTATAATGAATTGTTTATTTTTTATTAAAATATATTTCGGCCAAATGCAATTATAAAATTTATAATAAAACGCTATTAGCTATAATTAAATACTTAAAGAAATAGCGACCAAAGCTTTAAAAAAATGCTAAATTTGAGATTTTAATTAATTATAAAAATTTAAAAATTCTTATTATAATTAAAATTTTAAATTAATAATAAATAAAATAATTTGAATTTTTATTCAGATTTATTTTTTACATTATTTACCGCCCGGGTATTAAGGAAATTAAACCAAATGCAATAAGCCGAAAATAAACGATTAATTAAACGAGAATATTGCTTTCGCAAGCGCTATTTAATATAAACGCTTTAATTAATATAATAAAAAAGAATTTATAGCTAAATCTAGCTTTTATAATAATACCAAATACCAGCAGAAATATTAATAAATTAATTAATAAAGCGTACGCGGTATTAGCAATTGCTTAAAAAGTCCTGGCTTATTTGCAAAATAAAAATTATTATAAATAGCCAAAAAAGCTTTGGAAAATAATATGTTTTCAAATAATGAATTTTAAAATTAAAAAAGGCCGGATTGATTATTGCAATAGAGTTTTTATTTTGCCAAATATAAAAAGCTAAAAATTTAAATTATTTATTATATATATTTTTTAATATTCGCCAGCCATTTAAAAAAAACAAAAATTATAGCCAATATTATCCAATATTATTAATAATTGAATATATTTAGAAAAATAGGTAAATATATAAAGGCTTTTAAGCTTTGCAATTAAATTAAAGCTTTTTATTTAGCATTTTCTGGCTTTTTGTAATTTTTCTAATTCTATTTTATACGTAGTCTATTTCCTTTTTTAATTTGCAAATAAAATTGTCGAAAATACCAATATATTATAATAATTGTTTATTAGCTTATTAAAATAAGGCATTTTATTTTAAACGGTAGGCTTAAGCGCAAATAAATTTGCTAGTGTTTTTATTAATCGGATTTATTATTTCTCTAAAATATTAAATAATATTATATTTAATAAGGAAATCCAATTTATATTTTAATTTTGGATTTATTTATTTAAAAAATTGGAAATTAAATTAAAGCATTTTTTATTTTTTTATTTGGAAATTAATACATAAATTGAAAGACTAAATACTTATTTAAAATAGTATTTCCGCTTTTTGATAATAATATTTGCCCAAGACAATTGAATGAATCGGCTTTTTTTAGCCAAATTTGCTTTAAATACCCAAGTTTTTAAAATAATAAATATAGTATTGTTTTTGCTTTAAATACCCAAGTTTTTAAAATAATAAATATAGTATTGTTTTTTGCAAATTACGTTTATTATTTGTAAATAGGCATTAAGCTTTTAAATTCCTATTTTCCAATTTTTTTATAAATTTAAAAATAGCAGTTTTTTAAAGCAAATATAATTGCTAATTATATAAAATATATTTCAATTTAATTGAAAGCTTTTGTTTAATAAATAGCTAAGCGGTATAAAAATAATATAAATAATAATTGCAGCAAAACTCCGAAATTTAAAATGGGTTGATTAGTATATATTAATATTAAAAATATAAAAACCAATTGCTTTATAAAAAACAACGAAATAGGCTAAATTATAGCTAATTAAAAAAATTTATAGCCAAGCCTGCTATATTATCTTTTTAGCCATTATAAAAATTTATTTAATATTTTATAATAGCTTTTTTTAATCGAAACTAAAAACCAAAAGCCTTTTAAATTAAAAACAAATTAATAAAATAAAAAGCAGGAATATAAGGGAATGGGTATTAAAAATAATGAAAAAAACCAAAGAAATACTGGAAATTTAACGATATTTTAAATATTAAAAAGAAAAAAAAATAGAATTGGCTTGAAATATAAAATTAAATAAATCTATTAGGCTTTAAGCTAGTAGTTTAAAAACAGCTTTAAAAGTATAGAAAAATATATTTAAAAATGGCATTAAAAACATCCCGATAAATTTGAACCTTTAGAGTTTATATAAAAATAGGGCAAAAAAAAATAAGAATATTTTAATAGCGGCTAACCTTTTTAAATTAGAATGACCGGCTATACCAAAACCATTTAAAAAAGGCCAAGGGAAATTATTCAAAGTACCAATAGCTAATGCGCTGCTGGCTTTAATAATGTGAAAAAAGAAATGTTTAAAAACGAAATTTAGCTTTTTACGGGTAGTTTAAAACGAGATTTGCTGAGTTAGAGTATTTGAATTTGAGTAAGCTTTTGCTTTATTCATATTTTCTGGCGCTATTTAAAAATAAATAGCAATTTAAAGGGAAGGTAATATCGCGGTATAAATTCTATAGGCCTATAAGCATGTGCCCCTTTGGTTTCTGCATGCCCTAGGCGCCAAGCCTATAGATATTATAAATAGAAAGCTTCGAGAATACCTTTAATTCTTTGCATAATAACGTTATTATTACCTGATCCCTATTTTGCGCCGTGATAATAAATCTATAAATAATAATATATTTAAAATAAACTAAATGGAAATATTTAAAATTAATAAATTAATAATTAAAAAATAATTTTATATTAAAAATTAGCAAAAATTTAAAAAGTAAAACATGCAGCGCTAATATATAGTATTTGCAAATAATAATAAAAATGCTATTTTTTTTTAATAATAAAGCCAATAAAAGATATTAGGAAATTAGCATGGTTTTTATAGCAATTGATATTAAAATTTATTTAATTACCGCTTTTTGGACTGTTTTTAATTTTATTTTTAATTTTTTTATATATTATGTTTTTATTATTTAATTGGAATTTATAATTGTAATTGCTATATTTTTATAATTAAAAACCGTTTTTGCTTTTTTAGCGTTTTTAATTATTTTTTTTTTATTAATTATAGTATTTATAAAAAAAACGCTTTTTATGCAATTAATATAAATATATTAAAATTTAAAATTTAATACATAAATTACTATAATTTTAATACAATAAAGTGCTATTATAAATATAATTTAAATTTAAGATTTTAATTAAGCCTTTGCTTTTTTATAAATCGCTTTTTGTTTTTTTAAATAGAAAAAGCAAAAACAAAATATTTTTGCCAATTTCTTTTTTTTTAAATATAGCCTTTAGCGTTTTATTTGGATGTGGCCGAATAAAGCTGGCTGTTTTAATTTCTAAAAGCCGCAATGGCGATTATATACCGCTAGCTATATAGGTTTTATTTAAAAAGTTTTTTTAATATTAAAATAGCCAATTTTACTAGCTATATTTTATAATATATTATCACAAGCTAGGTCCGGGATTTTAGCCAAGGCTAGGATATAAACCATTATTAATAGGTGTTAATTGCTATAAGGAGAAAAAGGCTCTCCTGCTATTATAAAAACTAAATTTGGTAAATATATAGCGTATAAACTATTAAAGCTTTTTCGGCTAGCTAGCTAATAAAAACTGGTCCGGAGCCGTCACAATACCCCCTTTTCGCATAAGGCTTGCCTCGAGTTTTAAAAGCAATTAATTTGGTTTTAAGCCAAATCCTAAATATATATATAAATAAAAAAAACAAAAAACCATAAAAATCCAATTAAAATTCTTTTCAACGCTATTTTTAAAAATTGGCCCTTTTTGTATTATAATTAACGGCACGCTTAATATATTATATTATAGCATTTATTATATACTAAATTGAAATATTTAAACTATATTATACTAGGCTTTTAAAATAATATTGCTTAGCAATATAATTAGCCGTTTATTTCCAATAAATTTCTAGCTTTATTATTTAATTCAGCTGCTTTATTTCGGGCTTTTTATTTTATAAGCTTTTTAAAAAAAATAGCAATTATAAAACTCCCTAAATTTTACAAGGGTATATTTAAAATCCGATTATAAATACCATTTAAAATTATAAATTATAAATTAATTCTTAATTAATTGTATATTACAAAATCCTATAATATATATAAAAATGTAAAGTATTATAAATTTCCTATTTTATAGCTTTATTTATAATTGCTGGCAATTTTAAATTTAATTTTTAGCTAAATAATAAATTTATATTTGCTAAATAAAATTTATTTAAATATATAATAAAATAAATATTTATAGCTGAAAAAAGGTTTAATTTAAAGGCATTTTTTTAACAATTTTATAAAGCCCTATTATTTTATTGCTTAATTTACAATTGGATTTTACTAATTTTTAATATTTAATATTTAAATAAATATAATTGTATTTTTTAAAATTAACTAATTACCGGCGCTTATGAATTTAGGTTTTTTGCAGCTATTGCGCTAATTATATAATATTTCTAGCTATTTTTTAGTAATAATAAATTTAGCATTATTTAGCTATAGTATTTTTTTAATTAAAGGCTTGATTGAAATTTGCAAATTTAAAAATATTCCAATTAAAAATTATTTAAGGTTTATAGCCTATTTTTATTTTAATTAAAAATATATTTATTAATTTATAAAAAACAGCGGCGGCAGCAGTATTAATAGAAAAAAAAATATTTAATTGTTTTAAAATTAATTAATTGAAAATATGAGGCGGAAATCAAAAATAATATTGGCAATTTTAATTTAATTATTAATTTATAGCTAATAGGCTAAAACACGATAAATAGCTATATTGAAAGATTTTATAAACTTTTGCTAAAAGGCAAAAACAAATTGGATTTCTTAATTCGAAATAATAATTTTTATAATTTTTAAAATTTTTAAAATTATAAAATAATTTTTTTTACAGCTTTTTAAATATTAATTATTTAATAATATAATATATAAAAAACTTTTTTATTTAATTTGCAAATTGTAATTATAATTATATTATAGCCATTTTTATTTTTAAATATACAATAGAAATTTATTATTATATATTACCAAAAATATTGAAAAATTGAAAATAAATTAAAAAAATTGAAATTTTACTTTTAAAAGTTTTTATTTTTATACAAATTCAATAATTTCTAATATATTAATTTATATTTTATATTTAATTTGGACATTAATAATATTTTTTAAATAATTAACAAATTTTAGTTTTGCTAAAATAAATCATTTAAATAATATTATAAATTTTAGCAATTATTTTAATTTAAAAATTCCCTATAGCAGGTATAATTAATTGGCCATTTTTAAATATAAAGTTATTTTGCATATTTTATTGCGGCGATTTAATACATTCGAGATTTTTTTATTATAGATTTTGCTTTTTTACAATATTTTTCAAAAAAAATATTATTCGCTTTTTAATTGGCAATTAATAGCTTATTAATTAGCTTTATTTAAATTGCTGAAATAAATATTAATAATACTATACTTTTAAATTAAAAATTCTTAAAAGTTTTGGAACTAAATCATTTTATTAGCAAAAGAAATACCATGCGAATATATTAATTTTAAGGCTTTTATATTAATTATATTTTTATTTTTTTATATAAAAAAATCAATTTTATTAATTATACCAAGCTTATATTTAATATAATTTTTATTTTTATTTTTATTATTTAGCTTGCCTAGTTTTTAAAATTTTAATAATTATAAACCATTTTAATAATTTATAGTTATTAATAATTTAATTTTTTTTAAAAAAAACCCAATAAATAAATATATTAATAAACAAATAATTGAATAATGGCTAATATTTTTTTATTATAAATATTATAATTTAATTAATATTTATTTATAATTTTAAAGAAATAACCTATTAAACGCTATTTATTAAAATTCTTTTGAAAATAAATTTTTGTTATTATTTTATTTAAAGCATTTATTTTAAGCCAATTTTTATAATCGAAATTAAAAAAAGCTAAAATAAATGTTAATAGCAAAGCCGCTTTAAAGGCTAAAAAAGAGTTTTAGCAAATATTAATTTATCTTTAAATATAGCTTTTTTTTGGTAAACTAAATTAAAGGCTTAGCTAATTTATTATAATTTTTAAAAAAAAATTAAAAAAAATTGCAAACTTTTTTTAAAAAAAGGATTTTTTTAAAGCATTGCTAATTTTTTATCGCTTAAACTTTATTTAAATTTATTTAAATATTGCTAGAAAAAATAATATAGCCTAAATATTTGGTTTTTATAATATTAAACCTATATTCTTTAATATTTATTTATAAATTAGCTTTAATTAAGCAATTTATAATAGCAATAATATTTTAATAATACTATTCAAAAGTCTTATTAATATAAACTAAAATATTATTAATTAATGCTATATAAATTTTATTTAAAAAACTTAAAAAGATTTAATTAATATACCGCTAAAGAATAGCAAATTTATTAATAAATTTAAAAAACAATATATTATATTAAAATATTTTATAATAAATTTAAAAATTATAAATTACTTACTGGCTTTTTTTAAATAATTACAGTAAAATGCTTATTTAATATTAAGCTTAATAAAATATTTAATTTTGCTAAATTAATTCTTTTTAAATAAAAACAGCGAATATTTATTTTTGCAAAAAATTTTATTAAACTTGCAATAATTTATATAAAAATAAAACCCGCTTTTAAATTTTTTAATAAATAAAATAAAAATTGCAAAAACAATTAAAAATTAATTTAATAAATCCCTTTATTAAGCTTTTTTTAAATAATTTTTTATAATATAAAATTCTTTTATTAATATAAAATATAATAAAAAATAGCTTAATGGAAATTTTGGGCTTTTTAATTTAATTTTTATATTATAAAAACCATATAATAATAAGAATTTAAAAGCTGTTTTAAGAGATTTATAGTATTAAAAATTCAAATAGCGTGGCAATCGCCATTTTAATAATTTTTTTATTAAAAAGCTTTTAAGGCTTTTTAAAAGCAATAATTTTTTTAATAGTATATAAAAAGCATTTTTTTTTCTTTTTTCTTTTTTTTAAATTTTTAAAAAATTGCGCTTTATATTTTTAGCGCTAATTTAATAAATTTCAATATGCGGAAAAAATTTAATTGCCTTTTTATAAAAAATAAATTTTAATTTAATAAATACAAAGCTATTATTAGCTAATTTTTGCTTTATAAATTTAAAGATTTTGCGCATTGCAATATATTATATAGACGCTATTTTAAACGCAAAAATCACTTTTTTAAATATTTTAAAAAAAAGCTCCGCTTTAATTTTTTTATTTACCACCAGATTTAATTCGCCTTTTTAAATTTTTATTCTTTTTATGCTAAAGCGCTTACTTTTGCTATTAAATTTATAAAATTAATAAATTTTGCAATTATAAAAATTTAGCAGCACTTAATGCTATTATTACTATTTAATTTTAAATTTTAAATTTTAAATTCCCAAATTAATAATAAAACATTTTAAATAATAATAAATTTTTTGCCATTTGCATTAAATTTGCGGAATAATATTAATTTATTTAGCTATTAAATAAATATTTTAGGGCCAAAAATAGCTTTAATTGTATTGGTATTTATAAAATTCAATAATTAAGCTTTATTATTAATAAAAGCATTGTATTAATTTAAAAAATTTAAATTTTTAATATATATAATATTAAAAATTCTTTATTACCAATATAATTAGCCAAATTTATTAATATTATATTAATTAAATTAGCAAACTTGCCTAAAAAAATCCCCTAGGCATTGTTTTTTTAAAAAAATTCAAAAGTTAAATGGTAATTAAAATTAAAATTAATTTAATTAATAGATTTTTTTTTAATAGGCTTATTAAATTTAAAATATTTAAAAGCCTAATATTTAATATTATTGCATTTATCGTATTGGCCGTAAATAAACCTTTCTTTTTATTGTTCTTAAATTGCTGGAAGTTTTTATAATTGCCCTAATAATATTTTTTATAAGGCCGTTTTTAATAGTTTTTATAATTAAATCCAAAATTTTAATTTTGCCGGTCGTTTTAGTCTTTTATAAAGCAATTGGAATTATTTATATTATATTAATTATTTTCTTTATTTCTATTATTGCAATTAGTAAAATTAAATTTGCATTTCTTTAAAAAATACATTTTAGTATAAATAGCCAATATATAAATGGCATTATAACATAAAATTTTAGTTTCTTTTAAAATTTTGCAAATATAAAAAATGCTTGCAATTGCGTATATTAAAATAGGAAAAAATCAAATTAAAAAATCTTTATAAATATTAGTATTAAATATACTATTTAATTAAGCATTATAACAAAAATTTGCAAAAAAGATTTTAAATTCCTTATTTTAATATATATAATAAATTAAATAAAAACGGCGAATATTATTACGCTTAATAAAAAGATTAAAATAAACGCAAAGAAAATTATATATTGTTTTTTTGGTTGTAACAGGATTTTTTTTAAAAATATTATAGCAAAGCTAAAAAATATGATTGGCTTTTTTTTTAATTTAAAATATAATATAAATTATAGCAGCAGCAGTAATAGAAAAATAATTGGCGTTAATAATTAATTTGTTTTTTATAGCAATATATTGATTTTTAAATTTAAGCCTAAAATTATTATTAAGCCTATTAAAATTAAAAAGCTTTTTAAAACGGTAAAATTTAATAAAAAAGCGGAGCTAATATAAATTGTTATTTTAAAAGCCAAAAGAACTATTATTATTACTAGAATTATTGCCTAAAAGCTTTTTATTGCTATTATTATTATTTACGGCGATATAATTAGCGGCGATTTTGCAAAGTTTATTGGCATTAATAAAATGCTGGAATTAAACTGCAAAGGGGCCAAAAGCCTTTTTAATTTTATAAACGGCAAAGCAGAAAATATAAAATTTATTATAATTTATTTTAGGCCGCATTTAAAAATTGTTTTTATTAAAGCCATTAAGCATTTTTAATATATTAAATATTTTAGGCTTTTGAAAATGGGTATTTATTTCTAAAAGCTATTAATATAGGGCTTTTAATTTATTTTTAGCTTTGGCTTTAAAAACAGCACTTTATTAAAAGCGATTATTGAAAATTTAAAAATTGCTATTATAATTATTATAAAAAACTAAAAAAATAATCGCTGGGCCTTTATTGCAAAGCTAATAATCTAAATCTATTTAAATTAAGGGATAAATAATAAAAAATAAAAAAATAAATAATAGCAATTAAATTACTACGAGCTAGGTCCGGGATTTTAGCCAAGGCTAAAATATAGACTATTATTAATAAATATTAATTGTTATAAAAAAAAAGCTTTTTTGCTATTGTAAAAACTAAATTTAGTGATTATATAGCGCATGGATTATTAGGGCTCTCTCGGCTGGCTAGCCGACGAGAGCTGGTCCGGGGCCGTCATATATATTAATTCTCTTTTCTTTTGCATATAATAAATTAGATTATATAATATTAATATATAGTAGAAGAATAGCTAATTGTTATATAATTTGGTAAAATTGGCTATTAATTAGAAATTTATTTAATTAGCGTAGCTAGCAATATAGGGCCGCAATTTTATTGAATTATAAGAAATTTTTGCAATACCAGCTTTAAGATTTTTATAGCTTTAAGGCAGAGATTACAATTAGCTATAGCTTTTATTTTTTTTCCGCTTTATATTTAGTTTTAGTCTACTTATATAGCTTTAGCCGGACGGAGCTAGCTATTTTAGTTTTTAAAAGCTGCAATGGCAATTATATGCTGCTAGCTATATGGGCTTTGCTTAAAAAGCCTTTTTGGCATTTAAACAGCCAGTTTCGCTGGCTATGCCCTGCAATATATTGATTTTTGATTATCTTTTCTCGTTTCCTGCATGTGATAAACTAGACCATATATATCTCGCAGACGCAGGATCTCCTATTTGGAAGCGGGAAAGGCCGACCACATGATCTACGAATCGGCGCTATGGTAGTATTGGACGGCTAGAAGAGCAAACAAGCCCTACCACCGTCACCTATATCTACCGTCATCCCACTCTCGCCCTCTCACCCCATAAACCTCCGAGAAGTCGCACTAAATCTACCTCCAGAAAGTAAAGAGATAGCATTCAGAATTGAAAATGTACCTCCTATTCTTCAAGCAGATCTTCAACTTCCAAGATTTCACAAAGCTCACTCAAGACACCATTCAAGGCTTTCGTATGATATCGCATGCTTGGAAGAAAAGAGAGGAGGGAACCCCAGGACATATTTATACCCCACAAGCCCAGTGTCTTTAGTCTAAGAACATCTAAGGAATGCTGACCACGTGATCTACGGATTTGAGCTACGACAGTGTCGAAACAGCCAAAGGAGCAAACAAGCCCTGCCACTGTTATCCATATCTACCGTCATCCCACCCTCACCCTCTCGCCCCTGAAACGTCCAAAGAAAGTCATACTAGATCTCGCCAGAAAGTAAAGCGACAGCAGCCAAGATCTACAGGTGCAAGCCGGGAGTGCTTTTGCGTGTTTGGTTTGGCATTAAGAAGCTCACAGAAGTCACAATGTACATTGGTAAAGATTGTGTTGTGGTGAATGGATTTTGGAAAAGAAACAAGAGGCAGACTACTAAGATATTTATACCCCACAAGCCCAGTGTCTTCAGTCTAAGAACAAGGAAGTGTGGCCACGTGATCTACGCATTGTACTACGAAAGTGTCGAGATGGCCAGAAGAGCAAACAAGCTTTACCGCCATATCTCCGCTCTACTGTCAACTCACTCTCGCACTCTCGCATCAAAAATCCCAAAAATTCACACTAGATCTGTCCAGCCGCAAAGCAATAGCAGCCAGAACCTACCGCCCACACACCACGCAGCCTTGCAGCTTCTCACTTCTAACTTCACAAAGCTCACAGACTGAAAGTCACCAAGTGATGCCATCATCCATCTGGCCTTCGAACGTATGGATTCTTGAGAAGAGAAGAGAACAGGCAGAACCCACGAGATATTTATACCCTACATCCCAAACTCCCAAGCGTATCGCTCCAAAACCGCGCAATACGAAGCTAAAACACGTGACCACCGACACAAAACCCTAGCACCATCGAATGACAAAGCTCAATCCCTTTCCACCACCAATACCTCCATCAACCGTCACCTCACCCCCCTTACCACCGTTCCACACACCTACCGCCATCTCCTCCGACTGTCCACGTATTCACATCTCACGGCTAAAGAACCACCACACAAGTTTCCACAACGAACAACCAAAGTACAGCAGTGAAAACCTGCTAACCAGACATGCCAATAGTTCAGACTTGCAGCGCCCAGCATCCCAGTGCCCGTCGCTGTTTGAGCGTCATACAGATACCTCGGAATTTGGGAGAGTGAAAGTCGAAAGTCAAGGGGAGTCTTGGGCTTTTTATACCTCACATTTCAGAACCTAGAGATTAGTACCTAAGCGCATGACCTCGCAAACGACCCAGCGATATCGCGATCTCTTAGGACTGGTCTCAGCATCTACACGTGAGTCACGTGACTGCCTGTTACCAAAATGCCCGCAAATTGGCGGATCCCCAGATTCACGGCCCATGGCTCATGTCAGCACAGAGTGAAACCTCGCACTCAGCAGACAACACAGCTCGTATAACTTGCGTTTCTATTCTCTATAGCTAGCTAGCAGTCTACCTCGCAAACATACACGTTGTCTCGAAAACCGAGATCTGAAACCACCCATAAACTTTTTATTTTTTGGATATTTCCTTTTTTCCATTTCCCAAACGCCGGCGATCGAATGCAGAAGTCTTGCGTCTTGCCTCCACTTTCGTTCCTACCCTCTCTCGACCCTCGAAGAATGTCTCCGTACCGACCTAGCAGGGCTAACGGCAAGGCACAGCACCCTACGGAGCCATGACACAAGCCAACAGCGCCATGCGGCAATAAAGGCCATAACGCATCTGTTTGTCAAACCATCAGCATACACTCCACTTCTCACTCTCAGGGTAGGAATCATAGCATCACAACTCACCTGCCTAAAATAAGCCGCCCTCTCATCAAAATCCACCTCCTCGCCCACCTCCTGATTCCTTGGCAACGGATGCATAACAACCATATGCCTCTTCGCATCCCTCAGCACCCGATTATCCACCACAAACGCCCCCTTCAGCCTCTCATACTCTTCCAAGTCCGCAAACCTCTCCTTCTGCACTCTCGTACAGTACAGCACATCCGTGCGCGCCACAATCTCCTTCGTGAGCTCCGAACTCTCTACCAGCAACTGTCCAGAATTCTTGAGCAATTGGCGGATCTCTGCAGGCAAGGAGAGAGCGGAGGGAGACACGAGTTGGATCTTCACGTCGTAGTATTGGAGTAGTTTGACGAGCGAGTGCACGGTGCGCCCGTACTTGAGGTCGCCGGTGAAGGTGATGGTGAGGCCGGTGACGGTGCCGAGTTCTTCGCGGATGGTGAAAAGGTCGAGGAAGGCTTGCGTGGGGTGCTCTTTGGTGCCGTTGCCGCCGTTGATGATGGGAACGGGGGAGAACTTGGAGGCGATGTCGGCGGAGTCTTCGCTGGGGTGGCGGAGCACGATGGCGTCGCCGTAGCAGCCCAATGTGCGGATGCTGTCTTGGAGCGACTCGCCCTTCACGGTGGACGAGTGCGACGTGGTGATGGCGACGGTCCGGCCACCGAGGCGCTGCATGGCGGCGTCGAAGGAGGCGGAGGTGCGGGTCGAGGGCTCGAAAAACATCGTGCAGAGGAGACGACCCTTCAAGATGTCGAGAACACCATCGCGTTGGACGCCGTTGCGCATTTCCTGGGCGACGGCGAACAAGTGGTGGAGATCAGAGCGAGAGAATTGGTTGACAGAGATCACGTGTTGGCCCTTAAAGCGAGAGTCGGCGATGAGGGATCGGAGAGCGGAAGGCACCGCGGGTTGTGGGTAAAGGGGAGAGCCGTAGTCTTCCGCACCGGCAGCAATTTGGCGTGGAGTTTGTTGGGTGAAGGCGGCGCTATCCAGCACGTGGCCCCTGGCAAAACGCGTTGCCGGGGCAGGGAGCAGAGACTCGCGTCGGGGCCTACCACTGCTGCTCTCTGGTCTAGCTCCAAGGACTGGTGACATGAGCGTAGTAGGTCTCACCACAGGGGAGAGTGGCGAGAGCAGGTGAGAGGACATGTCCTTGCCCTCTGGGATGCCCTGGGACAGCTCGCCGTCGAGACATGCCGTCCTGTCTTGGAAGTTGACTCTTTGAACGGAGGCACGCATGGTCTTTCCGGCAAAGTGAGACCAGTGTGATCCGCTTTCCATAGTGTAAGGTCTGTCGATGACAATTTCAACCGAGGCACCAACTTGGTCATGGAGCTCGAAGATCTCCTTCGGGTTGTCATGCAGTCTTGACTTGATGTCGTCCACAGTGAGCTTGCCTTCAGAGACTGCAGTGAACAGCAGCGGCAGTGTCTCAGCAATACCCATGGTAGGATCCGCCTCTTGCTTCGCACAGTGCGCCAGCTGGTATGGGGTGCTTCCAATGGAGAAAACGTCGATGACATCCATGTGCTCCCACAATGCTGCTTGGTCATCAGCCGTCGGCAAGAAGGTGCATTCTGGGTAGTCCTTCTGGGACAAGAAGAGCGAGTAGACAGAAACATCGCAGGTGACCTTCAGCCCTTGCTCCTTGGAGAGAGCAATGAGTTGGATGTCTTCCCTGGTGGTGACACTAGTGACGTGGACCTTTCTCTTGTGCAGACTAGCAAGGAACAAGATGGAGGTGAGGTCGGTGGTCTTGGCATCAGTGACGATAGGCTTGTGCGAAGGCCAGTGCTTGAAGTGAGCCTGGACGGCTGCGGACTTGCTGATGTTGTCGGACAGACTGTGATATGTTAGCTGGTGTTTCGCGATTGAGAACAATTCCAGGGATTGGGAATATCCCAAGTTCTTTAGACCCCCCAAAAGTCCTTGTAATATTCAAAGTAACTGGGAATACTCAAAATACTCGGAATACCCAAAGTCATTTGAAATACTCGAAGGAACTCGGAATATCCAAAGCGACTCAAAATACCGCAAGTAATTCGAAATATCCGCAGTAACTTAGAACACCCCCAGTCCCTCACAACACCCCAAGCACTCATAGCGCCCTCCATCCCTCCCAGTCAACGAAAGAAAATAGAACCACTCACTGATTAAACGGAATCCACAAACTCCCCACCTCCCCCGTAACCTGCCCAATCTGCTCCGAATTGCAACTCGTCGCCGCAATCGAGAAATTGTAGTCACAGAAAGCCCCTCTCTTGCTATTCTGCTGCGCCGTCTTGAGCGCCACAGCATCAGTCACACTCCCATCAAGACCAAGCGGCATGACACGGATCATCGTGAAGCCTGCAGCGACTGATGCTTTGGTCACGGCGTGGAAGTCGGCGCTGTCGCGAGTGGCAACGCCGGGGACGAAGGCGGCGATGTTGATGAGACCTGGGAGAATGACTGTGCGGTGCGAAGTTTGAAAGTCGGCGTTGCTGACATCGAGATCGAAGTGGCGAGCAATGGCCTCGACGAGGATTTTGGCGTTCTTGACATTAGTTACTAATGGTGTTTGATAATCTCCAGAACGGTTAGCATCACAGGTAGAGGTGCATACATTGTTTGGGTATACTTACCGACAGCCATTCGACGAGTCTTGTACCCCTTGCTCATGTAATTCGCCGGCCTGCGGTAGCGGTTGCTAGACGGCAAATTAATGTAGAGATCGATCATGTTGTTAGCAAGATGCTGCGTCAACGAGTATTCACTCTTCTGCTCATCCTCATCCTGCAAAATCTCCAAATACTGTACCGGCACGCCATGTTCCTGCAAATAATCCGCCGTCCCCGCAGTAGCAAAAAGCTTGTATCCCAATCTTTGCAGCTTAACAACCGAAGGCAACATCTCCTTCTTATCCTTGTAAGAACCAATGGATAGCAGAATGTTGCGCTTGGGCAGCTTGAAGCCGGTAGAGAGCAGAGCTTTGAGGTAGGCTTCGTATTTGTCGACGCCGAAACAGGCGACTTCGCCGGTGGAGGCCATTTCCACGCCGAGAACGGGGTCGGCGCCGGAGAGGCGGGAGAAACTGAATTGGGGGACTTTGACACCGACGCATTTGGGGGGGAGGCTGGTCGGTGGGTAGGCCATGACTGGGACGTCCATGATGGCTTTGGTTGCCATCTCGATCAGGTCGACGCCCATGACCTTGGAGACGAACGGTGTGGATCGCGAGGCTCGGACGTTACACTCGATGACCTTGATGTCGTTGTCCTTGGCGATGAATTGGATGTTGAAGGGACCGGTGATGTTGAGAGCTTCACCAATCTTGCGTGTAGCATCCTCGATGCGCTGGATAGTAGTGGCCGAAAGATCCTGGGGAGGAAGGATCAGAGTGGCATCTCCAGAGTGCACACCAGCGTTTTCCACATGCTCAGAGATGAAATGACCGATCATCTTTCCGTTCTTGGCGACAGCATCCATCTCAATCTCCTTGGCATTCTCAATGTACTTGGTAATGACGACTGGGTGCTCGCGGGACACCTCAGCAGCTTGTTGCAGGTAGTTTTCCAGATCAGCTTCGGAGTAGACAGTGTTCATTGCCGCACCGGACAAGACGTAAGATGGGCGAACAAGAACTGGGTAGGACACCTTGTCACAGAACACCTTGGCCTCTTCGAAGCTGGTCAGCTCCTTCCAGGTAGGCTGATCGACCTCAATTCTGTCAAGCATACGAGAGAACTTGTAACGGTTCTCAGCTGTGTCAATCATCTCTGGAGAAGTGCCGAGAATGTGGACGTTGGCGCGGTGAAGGGGCAGAGCAATGTTGTTCGGGGTCTGGCCACCCATAGCAATGAGAACTCCCTTAGACTGCTCAGTCTGGTAGATGTCGAGAATCGTCTCAAGGTTGATGTTCTCAAAGTACAAGCGATCCGCCTCATCGTAATCAGTACTGACAGTCTCGGGGTTGTAGTTGACCATGACAGTCTTGTGACCAGCAGCACGAAGGGTTCGGATGGCTCTGACGGAACACCAATCGAACTCCACAGAAGAACCAATTCTGTACACACCAGATCCGAGAACCATGACTCCGTGGTCATTGAAGTCGAGGTCATGCTCAGAACCGTTGTATGTCAGGTAGAGATAGTTGGTGAACGCAGGGAACTCTGCGGCAACAGTATCAATCTGCTTAACAAACGGCGTAATCCCCAGCTCCAGCCTCGTCCTCCTCACAGCAATCTCATTCGAGCTCCAGAACTTTGCCAGCTGCCTGTCGGAGAAACCCAGCTGCTTAGCCTGTTTGAACAAGTTCTTGGTGATGGACTGAGGAGTGTATTCAGTCATCATCTTTCCAAAGTCGCTGAGACCCTTGAGCTTGGTCAAGAACCACTTGTCAATCTTGGTCATTTCCCAGATCTTTTCGACAGAGTAGCCAGCGTGCATGGCATTGGCGATGGCGAAGAGACGCTGGTCGGAAGGAGTTTGGAGCTCGTCGTCAATGGACATCAGGGCTTTGGTGTCATTGAAGCCGAGGTTGTGGAAGTCGATGGATCGGATGGCCTTTTGAATGGCTTCTTCGAAGGTTCGGCCGATGCTCATGACTTCACCGACACTCTTCATGGAGGAGCCGAGCTGGGTGGAGACGCGGGTGAATTTCTTCAAGTCCCATCGAGGCATCTTGACAACCACGTAGTCGAGGGATGGCTCGAAGCAAGCACAGGTGGACTTTGTGACGGAGTTCTTGATCTCGTTCAATGGGATGTTGAGACCCAGCTTGGCTGCAATGAAGGCAAGGGGGTATCCAGTTGCCTTGGAGGCGAGGGCGGAAGACCTGGAAAGACGGGCATTGACTTCGATGATGCAGTATTCCTTCGAGGTTGGGTTCAAAGCGTACTGGATGTTACACTCTCCCACAACGCCAAGATGCCTGATGACATTGACAGCGGTGGTTCTCAGCATGTTGTAATCCTCGTCGGAAAGCGTTTGAGAGGGGGCAACAACGATCGAGTCTCCGGTGTGAATTCCCAGAGGATCAAAGTTCTCCATGTTGCAGACGGTGATACAGTTGTCTCTGCAATCACGGACAACCTCGTACTCAATCTCTTTCCAGCCCTTCATACTGCGCTCGATCAAGACCTGTGGACTAGCAGCGAAAGCCTTGTTGCAAAGCTCCAATAGCTCCTTCTCGTTATCAGCGAATCCACTGCCCAGACCTCCCAGAGCGTAGGCTGCTCGGACGATCACAGGGAAGCCAATGTCCTTGACCACCCGCATTGCCTCTTCGATGTTGCTGGCAGAAGCTGACTTGGCGCATTTCTCTCCAATGGAGTCCATGCTGCGAGCGAAAAGCTCTCGGTCCTCGGTGGTGATGATCGTGTCAATTGGAGTTCCCAGGACTTGGACACCCAACTCCTCGAATTCGTCTTTCAGCGCAATACCAACTCCAAGAGCAGTCTGACCACCGAATGTGCAGTAGATGGCATCGGGTCGCTCGTACTTGATGACCTTTCGGACGAAATCAGGGGTAACAGGCAAGAAGTAAACCTTGTCTGCCAAACCCTTCGAGGTCTGGATGGTGGCAATGTTGGGGTTGATCAAGACCGTGTAGATACCCTCCTCCTTCAAAGCCTTGATGGCTTGACTACCAGAGTAGTCAAACTCTCCTGCCTGTCCAATACTGAGACCACCACTTCCGAGAACCAAGACCTTCTTGACGCTGACTCTGGGGCGAAGTCTGGCATTTTCGACAATGTCTCCGCCTGGGAAGTGGACAGGGGCATTCAAGAGGCTTGACTCCTTGAGAGTGTTCATGATCGTGTCGATGAAGACATTGAAGAGGAACTCGGTGTCTCTTGGGCCAGGGGTGCTCTCCGGGTGGAACTGCACACTGAAGTATGGCTTGCTGACATGTCGAATACCTTCGTTGCTTCCATCGTTGGCATTGATGAAGAGTTCAGTCCAGTCTTGCGGCAAGGTAGTAGCATCGACAGCGAATCCGTGGTTTTGGGAGGTAATATGGCATTGTCCCGTCAACATGTTGGTACAAGGGATGTTGTGTCCACGGTTACCGAATTTCATCTTCAGTGTGGAAGCACCGGCAGCTCTGGCAAGAAGTTGGTGTCCCAAGCAGATACCGAAAATTGGGGTTCGGTTCTCTGCCATGGCGGCTTGAATGTGCTTCACAGTTGCAGACATCATGGCAGGGTCACCAGGACCGTTGGAGATGAAGAGACCATCATAGTCCTTGCCAGCAAGGGCCGGAAAGTCATAGTCCCAGGGGCATACGAGCACTTCTACGCCTCTACGGAGGAGGCAGCGCAATTGATTGTACTTCAAGCCCACGTCCAGGCACAATACACGGACGGGTCTACCAGACGGGTGTTTGAGGGCAACTGACGGGGGTGGCGAGTAGAGTTTGGGCTCCTTGATGGAAACTACATGCCAGTGTCAGCCCAAGTCATGGGCTATTTACGGTGGACTCACCATCGGCTACGAGGTTTCTAGTGTTGGGATTGATCCACTCAATAGTCTCGAAGTGAGATCTCCATTCCGGACCAGAAGTCGCCGCGGAGTTGTCAATGTGGACTCCGTTTCCATTGACTTCTCCGTTGGCGAGCTTCTCCTTCTGCAGCAGCATACGTCCCAGCATGCTTCCCTCATTTCTGATTTTCTTGGTCAAGGACCGAGTGTCCACACCATAAATACCGGGAACGCCCTGTTCCTTCATCCATGTGCCAAGAGAGGATGTCGCAAGGTGGTGCGAGTAGTCCTCACCAGAGTACGAAGCGACGACCAAACCAGCGATGTGGATCTGCGAGGACTCGAAGTGCTCTGGAAGATCTCCCAGAAGGCTGTCGACGGTCTCTCGAGATGGCACACCGTAGTTGCCGACCAAGGGGAAGGTGATGACGAGGATCTGGCCGCGGTAGGAGGGATCAGTTATGGATTCTGGGTATCCCACCATACCAGTCTGAAAGACCAGTTCTCCAGCCGCGCTCTTCTTGGCACCGAAGCTGTAGCCTTGGTAGACAGCGCCATCTTGAAGTTCCAGGCTGACAAGTCTTGCCTCTTCGGTATCGAGCAATTTCGCAGTGACAGGCGGGTTCGGAAGGGCAGCCATGGTGAAGGTTGGGAGCTTTCAGCTTCAACACGAAGTCGTCTGGGCTTTTCGGTTCTCAAAGAACGACGGTGGGTTCGCGAAGTCGAGTATTTCGAAACCGAGGAAGCTGGAGATTTCTCTCGTGGAAGGTGGCGGGGGCAAGATCTATTTGATCATCCGCGATGGCGAAGCCGCTCTCGACCTCAAGGCACTTTCAGAGCGAATTTGGGTAGCAATGTGGGGGAGGATATGGAAATTCTTGCAAAAGTTTGTGAGGAAGTGTAGAAAAGTTCGAATTCTTCGATTCTGCCACCCGGCTAAGCCGCATGGGGCTGAGCCGATTCACCGTCCTTCGAGCACGGGCCGCCTTGCATAAAAAATTCGGGGACTAAATCACGTGCATGGGCTTGGCGCTGACATCACCGCTCACTTTTCTGGGGACACATTGCATAGCTCCAGACGAGCCAGAAACACACTTGAACACAGAACGTCCACGAACACGACGAGTTGTTGAGGCATTTCCAAAATTCCTGCTCGTCGATGCCCTTCTCAAAGTCCATAAATGCCTCACCCACTGACCAGCATGACCAGGCGTTTCAGCAGAGCTCTTTGCAGGGTCGTGGAGCTTGGTACCCTAAGCTCTAGCCGAAGCTACTTGAGTCGGGCTGGAGAAGAAAGCTGAGTCAGGGGCAGCAACCCATCGTCGAGCTGAGGTTTCCACAGAACATCGTGACCACCGACAGCGATTCTACGAATTCGCCCGCTTTGATGCAAACAAAGACGAACCTTGGCCGTCGCTGTTGACGTGCAGGTCGAGGACACGGCGATTGGAGGATTGGCGCTTCTCCCTGCTGCTGCATCCCGATGCACCACCCCCTGTCGCGACCGCAGGCCAGTGGCAGAGGTCGCTTCTTATGCACGATTCCGCCGCAAAATGCTCGTGATGTCGATCTGGGGGAAGGGGGTCCAGAGGGTCGAGATGCGTTCTCGGTTCAGCATAAAGGGGCCAACCGACAACACATTTTTAACCAAATGAACAAACAATCATTCACCCCATCTGAAAAGATTTCAAGTCTCCAAAAATATTTTCAAAGCATTGATGACGAAATCACGACGTTGCAGCGTTGGACCGGCGGCTGTTTGATGCACAGGGGCCAGGTGCTGCGATTGCGATAAGATTAGTGCCAAACTGCGAAATGCCATGTGCGAGCGAGATGTGCAGCCTGGAGTCGACGGCGGACTCGACAAGACACAGCATCCAGCGACAACAGCTTGACCTCGCAGCTCCCAGACCTCTCAATCAAACACGATGCTCTTGCTGCCCGAAAGCTCTGTCGAACTGTAGACATAGTGCTCTTAATCTATCAGCTACTCTCGGACAGTCAAAGCTCATCCGCTGTCTGCGCAGTTGCCTCGTAGAAACACCGCCCGTAGAGCGCCTCGCTTCCTCCATCCTCGAGCTCCCCGAGTCAGGCCTTTCAACCGCAATTCTCTCACGTCGCTCCCCATTTCTGTTTCTTGCTTCATGGGTAGTTATTACGCGCGCATCTGTCCTGCTATTTGGGATTCCCGGTAACAACGTCTGGCATTCTCCCCTGGACTAGGCGCACCACCATCTTGCGCCAAAGCACGAGCCGTCACCGTCAAAACAGTGATTCCTGCCACCGCTCATCACAACAACGACAGACGCGCAAATATCATTGCTGTATTTGCTAGCACTGAGCAGCTCAAGCCTGTGTCGCCCTCTACGTCGTTTGAAGCGCTGTCAGGATGGACGGTCCGGTGGATGAGGACTATTTTGCCGCTGCGCCCGCGCGGTCGAGCCAGGGCAGTGAGGGAGAGAATGACCCATTGCTGCCAATCTTCGATGCTTCTCACCTCGGTACTACTGAAATCTAATACTTCCAAAAATCACATTTGCTAATGACAGTACAGATCGAATACCAGTCTACAACCTCGTCCATGCTCTGCGCGTGCTGATAGTATCTCGCATTGAGACCTCACTCACGTGGGACCAGATCAAGTCTCCCCAGATCTCATCGTTCCTCATCCGCCCAATGGAAGAGACAATCCGAGAATCGCATACTAACAGAGCCACTGCTTTTGCTCTGCTGGCAAACCTCCTGCAGTTTCGCAAGGAAGAGCAGATGAAGCCGGCACTTGCTGGCACCAATCGAACACGTGCTATGGTATGCGAGCTTTTGGCCATGAGAATGCTCAAGCAATTCACTACGCGAGAATTGATCGATGTGTTGTGCTATGAATGGCATCCGCTTCAAGGCATGGCTCAAGCAAACACTTCCAATGGGGCTCAGGGAAAACTTAGTGCTCTCAACTCGCCGAGGCCCACAGCGGCACGCTCTTCGGCGCTTGAAGTGGCGATCAAGGCCAATGCCAAACGCTTTATTGCTCATCCTGTTGTTGTGCAACAATTGGAAGCTATCTGGGCAGGCAACATTGTCTTTCACTCTGCTGCTGACAATCTTCATCGTCGCAACTCCAAGGCTAGCCGCAGTAGTGGCTACGGAACTATGAACTCGACCCGTGATCCGCAGGTGGAATTCATCAGCGCCCAGGGTGAACAACGTGGCGTTACGATCTACGATCCCCGAGAAGCGGGTCCCTTCAAGTTGTCCAGACTTCGGGTCCCACGCTATCGCCATGTCTTCTCCACTCTCTCGTTCGCAGTTCTTCTCGGTCTTTTCCTGGGCGTCCTGATGGAGCATGATGACAACATCACTGGCCTGGAGATATTCTTCTGGTTCTGGAGTTTTGGCTACATGCTGGATGAACTGGTAGGCTTCAACGAGCAAGGCTTCTCTCTCTACATCATGTCCATCTGGAACCTCTTCGACATCGGCATCTTGATCTTCCTATCGGCCTACATCTTTCTTCGAGCATACACGTTCTTCCTCGACGACCCCTTAACGAACCGGCTCTGGAACGAGATTGCCTACGAGATCCTCGCCGCCAACGCCGTCCTACTATTCCCCCGCCTGTTCAGTGCCCTAGATCACTACCGCTACTTCTCCCAGCTACTAATCGCCTTCCGCATCATGGCCCAAGACCTAATTGCCGTCATAATACTAATCGTCATCTCCTGCAGCGGCTTCTTCATCGCCTTCTCCTTCGGCACCTCCGACCACACGCCCAAAGACGTGTCCTACCGCATGCTCCAAATGCTGCTCGGCTTCACCCCCGCCGCCTGGGAAATCATGTGGGACTACAACATCCTCGGTCGCTTCATCCTCGTCATCTTCCTCATCCTCACGCACTACGTCATCGTCACCATCCTCATCACCGTCCTCACCAACTCGTTCATGTCCATCGCCGCCAACGCCCACGAGGAACACCAGTTTCTGTTCGCCGTCAACACGCTTTCAATGGTCAAAAACGATGCGCTGTTTAGCTACGTGGCGCCTTCGAATATCCTGGCTTGGGTGCTTACGCCGCTGCGTTTCATGCTGCCGTTGCATGAGTTTGTGAAGCTGAATCGCTATGTGATTAAAATCACGCATTTCCCGCTCCTCTGGATCATCTACCTCTACGAACGCCTCTTCGTCGCCCGCAACATCTTCGTCCCCGAAGACCTCATCGAGAACAACCATCTCGGCGGCGGTCCCATACGCAATCGCATGATTTCCTTCGCCGAAGGCCTCCTCTCTCCTCCTGTAACAATCCGCTTCCGCGGCGAAGGCAGCACAGTCGGTCATCACCAAGACCGCGCGCTTTCTGAAGTGTTTTCAATAGCGCCGTCAAGTATTAGACCGAAGGTGCTGCAGAGGAGTCAGACGCAGCATAATATTACGCATTGGATGGATCAGCAACCGGAGTTGAATGAGCTGGAAGAGGATGATGCACGCCTTGCTGGGTCTGTGGAGGATGATGATGGGGGTGATGTGCACTCAGAGCCGATGAGTACGATGCTGCCGAGTGCGAGCGTGGCGGGGATGAGGGAGAGGGATGTGCGGAGTGATGGGGAGGAGGAGCGGGATCCGATGGGGGAGAGTAGGGATAGTTTGTTGGTTCGGCATTGGAGTCATGATTCGCGGGGCAGTGGGCCCGGAGTGCAGGGGCTGGGGGCAGGTGAGAGTAGGAGTAGGGACCGGGAGATTAGCGATATGGGCACGGGGAGTGGGACGGTGAGGAGGGCGCCGCAGAATCTGACGGTTGATTTGAGTAGGGAGAGGAAGAGGCGCTATTCGGGTTTGTCGAGGGATAGGGATGGGAGGCGCGTGGGGGCGAGTCAGGATCGGACGAGGGAGGCGAGTACGATGAGGAGTCCGTTGATCAGGGATAGGAGTGGGACGCCGGAGAGTCGGTTTAGGACGCGGAGGAGGAGGGGCAGTACGGGGCCGAAGGTGTGAGGTATGGACGCGCTGACTGCCCACGGTGGTCTCGTGCTACTTCCTGCTCTCGGAGTTTTGTCTGGTTCATCGATCTCTTTCGTTCGCGATCGACCACCGGCTCTTTCTATCAACTCTTCGTACTTGTATTCGTCCTTGTCTTTTACTGGTTCTGCGTTCAGTTCATTGAAAACGCACACGGCAAAGTAGTCTTTCAGGACCCTTGGCTTTCGAGTTTGCACGGCGTCTGCGGTTCCCGATTGTTCGAGCATCGCATCTGTTTGTTTGTTTGGCTTTGCGTGGCGTTTGCACGAGTTCGTTATTTCACTTGGCTGGTTCAAACTGGCTTCCAGGCTAGGCAGCGCTTCTAGGCGCTTTGTGGAAAGGTGGATGGATAGGATGAAGTGGATAAAGTGGATAAAGTGGATAAAGTGGATAAAGTGGATAAAATGGATAAAATTGTAAACTTATGAGAAAGGGTTTGGTAGGTAGAGAGAGACAATGAGTGACTCAAGAGACCTGCGGGAGAGGAGATATGGGTAGAGCGTAGTGTTACAAGCTATTGGATTTCAGGCTTTCAGGCTTTCAGGCTTTCAGCCTCCTTTTCCATCACATGTCTGTCTGTCTACTGGTGTGGATCTTTGATGTGTCGTGATCGTCTTCCGGGCACGTGATTTAGGCTTTCAGCGATGTGAAGATGCTAAACACGGATGGTTAGGTAGGTGGTGAATTTCTCTTGGTGGGAAGGGGTATATAAACCCCAGTCCCTCCTCTGATGGATGAGCAGATTTTCAGACCCTGACAAGCATCACCCTACGGCATCTTTGGCATTGCTTTGTCTCACTCTCCTCGATGGGTACCAAACTGGTATTTTTCGAAAGCGCATGCCACCTACACACATGTCTACAGAGTAGATTCACTTAGTGGAAGAAAAGCTTTCCAAAACTGAGATCGAGACAGCAGATGCTAAATTGAAGGTCGATACTAGCAGTGACAGCAGGGGATTTCAGCGACAGTAGTGGCCTTTTGGTTGGGCGGCACTTCTGCTTTTGCTCATGGATGTTTCGGAATTTTTATAGCTATGAGAGGTCCACGACTTGCAAGTCCTTGCTTTGGATGGAGTATTTTTTCAAATGAAACCTGCGCGAGGTGTACTAGAGTAGTACCACAGCAATGCCGTTACTTCCATAATCGTGGGAAGTCTTGGATAGTGAGACGGGCTTGGAGAAGGAAAGAACTGGTGCATCTCATGTGTGGCCTTTTATAGCTAGAGGATCGAGGGGGAGTGTATGTGATTAGGTGCTTGCTTGCTTGGGACGTACCCAAACACCAAGCTCTAGGCTGGGATAGATTTGGGTCAATGGCAGCAGGGAAGTTGAATGACAGTGGCTGCCCTTATAAATCACTTTTGCATCTCAAAACTGCTTCCCCGACTTTTTACAGCAATGAGAGGTGCATAACTTGCCAGTCTTTGGCTTGGGATATCTGCTTCTGAGCTTGAAACCTACCTCGCTCTTGCGACTTGTACTGCCAACATGGCTATTCCTTCGCAGAGTAGAAAGAGTTAGGAATAGAGGTGGCTTTCTGAAGAAGAAAAGATGGGGGATTGCTGCCCTATTTATAGGCGAAGAGGTATTGGTAGGGAGGGTGCACGTGACTTATTTGGTTGGAACAGAGCTGTACACCGAATGGTAGAGTGGTTATATGGGTATGGATAATTGTTGAAATGACAGTAGGGGAGTTAAATGGTGGCAGCTGTCACCACCCGCCACTTCAGCATCTCGCAACTGTTTTCCTGACTCTAAAGGCTATAGCTACGAAATGCGCATAATTTAACAAGTCCTCGGTTTGAATTTGGGGTGTTCTCTTCCAAGCTTGAAATTTACTGGGTGTGATATGTGCTGCCTCCACAACAATGCCATTGGATCCGTAGATTCGATCAGTCAGTTGTACGGGTTTAAAGAAGAAGGGAAGGAGGGGATTTGTGGCCTTTTTATAGCCAAGGGTTTGAGGGGGAGTGTGTGTGATTGGTTACTTGGGGCGTACCCAAACACCAAGCTCTAGGCTGGGATAGATTTAGGCCAATAACAGTAGGGTGGCTCAATGACAGCAGGGAAGTTGAATGACAGCAGGTACCACCAAACGCTATTTGTGCATTTCGAAACTACTTTTAGGAATTCCTGAATTCACGGGAGACTAAGGTTTAGAATCTGAGGATACCTTTCCAAGTTGCTCAGATCTGACTTGTGTGATATGGAATACCAATGATTGCGATCCCATTCAAGTTGCGAATGTCTATTCCTTCTCTTGGAAGAGAAAAAGAACAAGGGGATATCTGTCCTTTTATAGCCGAAGAGATACTGGTAGGAGGGTGTGACCATCTGGTATGGATTGAGACGTCGCAAAGGGGTAGATACCTAATGGCTGCATGTGGACGGATGATTGTTGAAACGATAATAGGGAAATTCACCGACAGCAGGTAGCTGTCACCAAACGCCACTTTAGCATCTCACAACTACTTTTCGGAATTTCTGCAACCACTGGGTTCCCAGAAAACGTGGATGCGTCTCTGTGTTGCTCAGATCTGACTCATATAGGATCGAGTACTAATTACTGCAGTCTCATTGAGATTCCGAATGTCTACTACTGCTCTTGGAAGAGAAAAGAACAAGGGGATCTCTGTCCCTTTTATAGCCGAAGAGGTACTGGTAGGAGGGTGCAGGTGACCATTTGGTATCAATGGAATGAGACGTTGCAAAGGGGTAGGTAGATAGTGGCTCCATATGCACGAATAATTGTTGAAACGACAATAGGGAAGTTTAGCGACAGCAGGTAGCACCAAAGGCCATTTTATAGCCCAAGAAGCAAGTTTGCTGGCACGTGATGGCTCGCTTGCGCGGGATAGAGCTAGACACCAAGCTAGGGGTAGGTGGTAGACACTTGCTGCAACAGGGAAGTTGAATGGCAGCAGCTGTTCTAGGCGTCACTTCTGCTATTAATTGAGTGTTATCCACAACTTCTATACCACTATATTTTCAAAAGAACTCGTTTTGAAGTCTAAGGATTCGACTGCAAATTTCTCAAAACTCAATTCGCGCAACATATCCCGAGCAAGCACAACGTTGTGGGGAGTGGGAACAAAGACGCGAGCGACAATTCTCTGAAGAAAAAGAGCAGGGGATCTGTGCCCTTTTTGTATCCCAAGAGGTACTGGTAGGGAGGGTGCACGTGATCGGTTTTTTGGTACCAATTTACATGTAGAGACGAAATGGCAGATGGTAGCTGTAGTGACAGCAGGGAAGGTGCATGACAGCAGCTGCCTTTAGGCGTCGCTTCTGCTTTTGCTCGGGGTATTATTTACCATGTTCACCCAAGGCCTGGATTCACAGTTTGGGTATTTACTTCCAAGTTTTTTAGATCTGGGCCACGCGACAGCCCCAATCGACCGCACCGATGGACTGGGAACATAAGGCCACATTCAATGAGACCATCTCTCTTGAGGAGGAAACAACCAGTGAATCGCTGCCCTTTTTATACCCTAGTCACTTCCTACCCATCACATGATCCACTTGCCCGCCAGAAATCTCATTACCACCTCAGGCTCACCTTGCAGCTCCCTATCTACTCGTAAAGAAAAAGATATATAAACCCGTGTTTAACCTTTGATGCAATAGCAAGCGCCTTGAGAGGGCCGAAGAATAGCCATGTGTAATACGCGGCTTTTTGGAACTCGCTTTGGGAGGAGGTATTCGAAACTCCAAGCACAAATTTGCTGGTGGCTGACTAGGCAGCCTAGGCTTATTGAAGAGAGGGCTTGGTGAAATTGTTGCTGGGGTTGAGATAGACAAATATTGAATCGGGGTGAAAGTTCAAAGGACGCCGGTGATGGTAGGGGGGGTTAGTGACAGTAGCTACTACTAGCCGGCTCATTTGTAAATCACGGCTGCTTCAGTCACCAGGTCCCCATAAGCCTTGGATATCGGATTCTGCGTGTTCTTTCCCAGTTGCTCAAATCTGTGTCGCGCGATATATCCCAAGGAGCCTACAACGTTATGGAGACTGGAGACGTGTCGTGATGTTCGGTACTTTGGCTCTCTGAGGAAAGAAGAAACCAGGCGCTTACTACCCTTTTTATAGCCTCGTGGTGGGGAATAGCTGCACGTGATCACGCACTTGTGACTTGGAACAGATCTACATGTAGAGACCAAATGGCAGATGGCGGTTACGATGACATTGACAGCAGGGAAGTTTACGGACAGTAGCTGCCGCCAAATATCCGCTACTCGATCTATATCTCACAACTCTTACAGCAACCGCATTCCTGGAACGTAGTGGGCTTAAACGTGTGAGTATTCACTTTCAATTTTCTCAGATCCCAATTTGCGCGACATGTCCCAAGTACCCACAATATGATGGTGACTGGGGCATGTCGCTCAAATACGTCAACTACTGGCTCTGGGGAAATAAAAAAAGTGGTTGACGAGCACCCTTTTCATAGCTCCATGGTCGGAAAAAGGCTGCACGTGACTGGCTACTTGACGCCAGACTAGGGGTAGATGATTGTTGCAACGACAGCAGGGCATTTCACCGAGAGCTGCTGCCAACCAAATCTTCATTTGCATCGCACGACTGCTTGGCGTCAGTCACCTAAGTCTTGAACGCGGATTCTGAGTATTTTTTCCTTAGAATCAAAAATGCATTAAGCGCGACGTGTCTGCTCAACCACAGCATTTTTTGATGTTTCGATTTTTGTAATTTTGGGAGCAGAGAAGAACCAGTAAACAAGCACCCTTTTTATACCCCATGAGGCACTAAATGGTAAGTAGACTGCACGTGAGGATTGACCAGCCGGCCACTTGGTCGTCGATACAGACTTAGACACCAATTGGCAGATGATGGCTGCAATGACAGCAGGGAAATGAACTGACACCAGCTGCTACCAACCCTAATTCTGCCTCTCACAACAGCTTCAGTCAGCAAAAATCTATAAGTCTTGAACTTGAGATTCAAAGTATTCTTCTTTAAGTCTTTGAGGTGCAATGAGCGCGAGGTGTGTGCGCACCATCTACAGCAATACCGGATCTTGCTACTCCCTTGGATTCTTTTCCCTGAAGAAGAAAAGAACTAGTGGGATCGCTGTCCTTTTTATACCCAAAGAGGGGCTAGCAAATAGACTGCACGTAAGAATTGACCAGCCGGCCACTTGGTTGTCAATACAAACTTAGACATCAGATGACAGATGGGGGTTGCAATGACGGCAGAGAAATTGAATGCCACCAGCTGGTGTTTGAATAATAGCAGCTGCTACCAAACGTCACTTTTGTAACCTACAACTTCTTGGACCTAGTAACCAAAAGATCCATTAGCCTTGGATATCAGATTCTTGGGTATCCTTCTCTGAGTCTTTGAGATGATATAAGCGCGATATGTCTGCTACTATGCACGGCAAAGCCATGAGACTGTGGCGAATGGCTGTTAGTTTTTAAGGATGGACAAGAAGTTAACAATCATCCTTTTTATACCCCAGGAGACACTGGAAAGTAAGGCACATGTGATCGGTGGCTTGGTGCGGATTTACATATAGAGACCAAATGGCAGATGATGGGAATGATAGCAGGGAAGTTGGATGATACCTGAGAAGACTAATGACAGCAGCTACCACCAATCCCCATTAGGCTATTCTGCATCTCACAAGCTTTGCTTTGGTCGCCAAAGATCCATAAGCCTTGAGTTTGAAGTCTGGGTATTCTTTTCCAAGACTTTGAGATGAGACGAGCGCGACGTATGTACTACCCTAGCTGCCACGGCAAAGCCATCATTTGGTCTTGAAGTTGGTGAATTTTCTGGAGAAGAAAAACAAACCAGTGTATCGCTGCCTTTCTTATAGCCCAGGAGCAAGCAGGCTGCACGTGACCACTTGATATGGATTCTAGACGCCGAATGGGGGTAGATGTTGGGTGGGGATGACAGCAGGGAAGTACAACAACAGCGGCTACTACTGAATGTCACTACATATTATGTATCTCACAAGTGATTTTGGTCATCAATGACTCCTAAGCATTGGATATCAGTTTCTGGATATCCTTCTCCAAATCTTCGAGATAAAATAAGCGCGACGTGTGTGCTACGATCTACGACAAAGCCGTTGACAATTGAAATCCGTCTCGAAATTTCCAATTTCTGGAAAAGAAAAGAACCAGTCAATCGCTATCCTTTATATATTTCAAGAGGCACTGACAGGCGACTAGAATGCACGCGACCACTTACTTGAGACAGATTTAAACACCAAATGGTAGATGATGGCTGCAATGACAGCAGGGAAGTTGAACGACAGCAGCTGCTGCCAGACATCACTTTTGTAAGCCACAATTTCTGCTTTAGTCACCAAAAATCCATAAGCCTTGAATATCTGGTTTAAATATTATTCTCCAGTTCCATGCATCCAAGATCTAACTTGCGCGACGTGTGTGCTACCATCCTCGAACGATGACTGATTCATATTGCTCTCTGAAGAAGAATAAAATGGATAGTGGATCTCTCCCCTTTTTATAAACCACGAGGCACTGACTGACAAGTATACTGCACGTAATCAGCCACTCGATTATCGGTCGTCACAAACTCGGACGCCAAACTAAGGGGTGATAGACACTTGTAGTGACAGCAGGGCGGTTCGCCGACAGCAGCTGCCAGCAAATATGACTTCTGCTTTCGGAACTCCTGCCCTACAGTCAGTCAGTCATCAAGGCTAACATGTGTCTGGTTCCGAGCACGATCGAAAGTCTCATTTCTATAGCGCGTACTGCAAACCACAGCAATGCCATTGTAAATGGGCTCAGCTGCTTTATTCTTGCAAAACCAAACGACCATTGGATCTCTTGCCTTTTATACTGGGCGAGGCACTGGCAAGTAGGCTACACGTGGTCAGATATTCGGCTGTCGATGCAGCCTTAGACACCAGGTGAGGTGTGATAGATAGTCGTAGCAACAGCACGAAAGTTAAATGACGGCAGCTGCCCCCAAACGGCCACTCATGTTTTCTCGGAACTTCCAGTTTTACAGCAACTAGTGTACCCATGACTGACAAGCTTTTGATTCTGGGTATTCTCTCAGGTGTGATTGATGTGACGTGTACTGTATACTACCTGCCAGCCACGACAATGCCATGCGCAGGGATGCGCGCATACTATTGTCCTTGAAAAGTGAGAGAAGCAGTCAATTCTTCTTCTTTTATACCCACAGAATTGGTATAGACTGCACGTGACACACTTACCTTCTCCCGATCCCTTCGCTAGTTCAGAAGTACCTAGTATCTAGCACCCGCCCCCCAAATACTAGTGGGAAAGGATATATAAACCCCAGCTTGTGCGTCAATGGAAAACAAGCGCTTAACTCAGTTTATCTCATACTATTTATTGCTCTGTGTTCTGGAACTCGATTTGAGACTACTTACTAATAGCTTGAATCACAAGCCTACGACTACGATTGGCTGAAACCGAAAGCGGACTTGCCAGAAACCAAAATCGAGATACCACACACCCGGTTCGAGTTTGATACAAGCAGTGACAGCAGAGAAGTTCAGTGAGAGCAGCCACTACCATATACCACTTGGTATATCGCAGCTGCTTTCTGAAACCTCTACAACCACCGCTGTCCGCAAAAGCCTTAGTTTTAGCGTTAATGTTCATTCCCAAACCTCTCAAGTCTGATATGGATACCCCACCACAGCAATGCCATGTTGGAAAGAGTAGTTTAATCTTGCTCTTGGAAAACAAAAGAACCAGTTGATCTCCGCCCCTTTTATAGCCAGAGGGTGAGAAGGAGCTGCACGTGATAGCAAGATACTTGGGACAGATGTAGATGCTGAATCAGGGCATCCTAGTGTCTGAGCAAAATATTCGTAGGAAGAGGTATATAACGCCCTGCTTGTCCTTCGACGAAAAAGAAGCAATTCTGCGCAGTCAGTTTCACCCACCTCCACTGCACCATGTTCTGGAAGTTAATCCAAAAATACTTAAATATTTCAAGTGCAAGCCTACAACTAGGCTACGAGTTTAGAAGGAATCTTGCGAGAACTTGAGATCGAGACACTAGACACCTAGACGGGGGTAGACACTCGTAGCGACAGTGGAGAAGTTCGGTGAGAGCAGCTGCTGTTTGGAACTTCTTCATGAGTCCAGCCACCAGGCGCCCAGAACTCATGAATCTTTGATCAATAGAACTCTGCTCGGGGTTCCTGAGATCTAATTCGTATGACGTGTACTGCAAACCACAAGCACAACAATGCCATGAAAGTTCTTTGCAACTGTTGTTGATCTTGAAGAAGGAGAGAACCAATCTTCCCATCCTTTTTATACCGTGTGAGTTTGTTCGCCTGCACGTGACTACTTACTTGTTCCTGGTCTTATCGCTGAATCAGGTTTACCTCATCGCCACCTAGGAACTTCTGGGAAAAGGTATATAAAGTCCGGCTCGAACTTCGATGCATAGAAAGAGCTTGTTCGTATTCGATATCTCTTCCAGGGATTCCTTGCTTCCATCTCCGTTTCCCAGTCTTCTTCGCGGTCGACCTGAAAATTTTCTATTTCAAATCATGAGCCTACACTGCGCACACCACTAGTTTCTGAAACATAAAAACTGTGAACCAAAAGCTAACCGTTCAGTCGCGGGTAGATACTCACTGCGACAGCAGGAAAATTTAGTGACAGCAAGGAAGTTTAACAACAACAGCCCGCCCACTCCCCTCCGGCTGTTTTCCAGCCCGTCTTCAGCCACGAGAGGCACACGGCTCACTACTGGAGATCACCCTCTGTCCAGACATGTCATCATTCTTCATCTCTACTGAAGAAGAAGACAGCCAGTCGATCCCTGCACTTTTTAGCGCCACAATATGGGAATTAGGACTACACGTGATTGTTAATCTGGTGCTGCTCTTAGCGCTGAAATTGGGGGTAGCTACTAGTAGCTACCTGCAACAGCAGCGGGAGGTTTCGACACAGAAATAATTCCATTCACTGTCATTCAACTTCGCTGTTCTCGCCGCCGCCACACCGGATGCAGGAAACGGTTCGAATCTTTTTTGGAGAATGATAGGACTGTTTCCCTGTCAATCTAACAACATTGGGTAATATTAATCTACTGAGTACATGCAGAACGAGGGTCAGGTCGGAACTGCTGATCGATCAGATAAAATTCTCGTCTATCGAAGGTCTGAAGAGAAAAGGTAACGGGGTGGGTCGGGCCGAGATTTATATACTTGACAGAAAAGTGGACGTCACGTGATCCGGTGATCCTAAGCGCTATACCAGGGGTATGTACATCGTTGTTGCTCCTCGCCATCACCACTGACCTTACCCACCGCCACTCGCTGTTACCGTCGCCGCATCCCATGATCATCCGTTATCCACGGACATTTTTTTTAAAAGCAACCAAAGTCCCAAGTATCGCTGCAGCCAGAACTTCCATTTTTCAAGGCCAATATGGTGACTTCTTGTAGTCTTGAACCTCTGCGACTCTGGAATAGATTGAAGACAAAATCGCGATTGCTAATTCGACGGTCTAATAACGTCTTCAAAGGTCAGAAGAAAAAGTATAGGAAAGAGGGTCGGGCCTACGACTGAATCAACGGCAGATACTCTTATCGACAGCAAAGAGATCCGTCGGCAGCAGAGAAGTTCATCGACAGAAAAGATCAACTACATTGCTTGAGAATGCTTATGCTGAGATTTCCTTGAAAGCTATGACCAGTGAAAAGTACCCTTTACCCTGCAACGTTGTGGAATCCTAATAACTGACTGTCAACCACAGAACTCGGCCGGATTATGCAGCGATGACTGTTTCCTCAACGTGCGGCACGTTCATTGTGAAGGATACTTGGAAGAGAAAAAGAGAAGATTTTGATGGCAGCCTTTTTATACACAGTTTCTTGGAAGCCAGCTGGGCGGCCTAGACCCACTAGCTGCGATAGCACTCACGTGATTCTATCTCCCCCTGGAGGCTCTATATAAACCAACATCCACGCAAGGCTTGTTCAAACCCCAGCTCCATCATGCATGGGCCAAACGAGAAGCTCGAGCACTTCAGAAATTCGGAGTGAAAAAGCAGGCACGGTGCCATGAGGCCTGGCTTCGAGGAGCTCGGCGCAGAAAGCCTAAACTCGAAACTGGCAACCATTTCGGTTTCTACGAGGACTTCGAAGCGTAAGCGCTGAATTCACTTACATGATGAACACAGACGACACCAAAAGAGGCACCTGATAGCAATCCCGCAAAACGCCACTCGCTTTAGACCACCAGAGCATTTCCGGGAGTCTCTCTAGCGAAGAAGATTTCGAAGCAAGTCCGACAGGATCTTCCTAGCTATTCGAAGCCAATCTGAGCTTTTATACGGTCAAGGTCTCGGAACTTGGCACACAAAAGTGGCCGTTGTTCTTGTGGAAGCTTTGAACGCATTTGGAGAAAGAATCGGCACAAGAAATTCTAGACTCTTTATAGTTACTGGAAAGGAGACTGCACGTGTCTGAGTAGCCATATTGCCGCGGATTATCTGAACCAGGTTTTCTTCCATATTCACGTGTAGTAGTCACGTGATTCTGAGGCGTGTTCCTGCTTACCGCCAAGAAGCCCAGCAGTCTCTAGCTGCTGAGTATTCTGTAGAGGTATATAACTCAGCTTGCTACAAGCTTGTAGGACTCAGAATTGGAAACCCGCTGAGTGGCTTTTCTACGACCGTCCACATTTTCCTGCTGTCATCCCGACTACGGTCAAAGGCTCTAAAGGCAACCAGAAAAGGTAAAGCATCAAAGAGCCAGCACTTTTGAATATGCTGTTATTGTTTGTGCCTCTTCCTGCGGAGAAACAGAAGCGGCAGGTCGCACCAACGACAAATGCAAAGGACAGCAAAGGAAGTTTTCGACACCAATGGCTGGTAAATCCACATACCCCGAGACTTTGAAATTAATTGAAGAGTCTATCTATCTTCAACCAGGCTCCTTGCGTAGAGCTCTTTGTTTTCTAACCTCAGTCATACTGTGACATTTGTCACAGACACTCACAGCTTCAAACGACAGGAAGAGTGGACTTTGACAGCAGTCACCCTTGGCAATAAAACCTTCAGTCTCCTAGGGCAGAACCTTACCAGTTCTGATGCATAGCAAACGAAGGGAGCCATGCAACTTACCTCAAAGTATACACAGAACCTCAGCTTCGCTGCTTTGGAGATGTCTACTATTTCATAGCTCACAACATGGGACGGTATCATGACGGTTAATGTTTGTAAAGAAGCAAAAGCCAGGAGAAATTTCCATCGCTTTTATAGCCACATCTTTTGTTAGGGGGATCGATTCCACCCAAAGCTTATCGAAATTGACGAGTTCAGATCTCAGGATGTAGTTGATAGAAGGCATGCAACCGAGCCGAAGCTTCGACAGCAGGCAAGGGAATTGACAGCAAAGATGGAACGCGGCAATAGCATGGACAAAAAGCTGCCGAGGCAAAGACCAGAGTTTCCAGAAACAGCCATAGCTCTAGATTCTCAAATACTGCTTGCTCCCTTTTGCACACAAAATCGCATTGAGCTCGCAACATCGGACGTGTCCTTGAGACTTGGTGGGTATGAAGAGACTGGGATAGAGAGGACTTACTGCAGCTTTTATACCTTTGTTGGCAATCTCCTGATCGTATGCGTGACCAGTTCCTAGCGTTTTAGAAAGTTGCCTGATGTTGAGGACAGAGACGACAGGAGAGGCATGACTTTGGCGACAGCCAAGATGGACGACAGCAGCAGCGAGCTTCGGGGAAGCCACAGGCGAAGCTGCTAAACCAAACACCAGAACTCAGGTTTCGTTCAATACCTACAGCAAGACCTTCAACTGCGCAGCGACCATTCGCTGCACGCACACAACACCATGTCTGACTCACAACATCGTTTGTACACATGTCTTATATTGGGTTATTGGGTGTGAAGAATCAAACAGACTAGGAACTTCGTAGCTTTTATAGCTTCCAAAGTCCACCAAATGGCTCACAAGTTCCAGTCCCAACGCTACATCAGACTCGGATTTTAACATCAATGACGCCTTCCTGCCCCTACCTACTATCCTACACCTCCAGCTCCCAAATATCTATATAAACCATTCGCAACCCCCAAGCTTTCGATTCTAGAGTCGAGAAGACCGAAAGTTCTTGTGGGATGGAAGTTCTGAGCCGTTCAAAACGTGAAGGCACCAGGTTTTCAGCCAACGGTGAGCCAAGATAATTTTGCCGACCGCTTCATTTCTCTCGGAATTGCGATATTTGCGGTCTTGCGAACCAAGTGTCCAAGAAATATGGCAACAACAGCAGATTGACCCCTTAGTAACCGCTGACAGAAGTGAGCAGTAGCCTTGGGCATCTAAGGGTGCGAAGAGCAGCAAACCAACGACTCACGCTGGGTGTAAGGCGCAATGGCACGGTTCCAGGTCCTGGGTTCTGGTGGCTGTCGTATTGAAAGCCATCAAAATTGCACAGACCGATAAACTCTGTGTGAGAAGAAGAAAAGACAGGGAAGTCCAGCAGCTTTTATGCCTCTCAAACTTCACCCACAGCGTGTGACCTTCGTCACAGGTCAGCTGCCGCTCCACCTTCATCCCTACTCAGTCTCACCCACGACAGTCTCCCCGATCCCGCTTCCAACTCTCCAAAACATCCATATAAGCCAGCATCAGTCCCCGAACTTCTCGAACTCCAGAATCTAAAATGTTGTGTCGGATTCTGAGACTGGAAGCTCGGGGAACGACTCAGTCTATGAAGAAGCTTGACTCCAGCCAGCCAGGACAAACCGCCCTCCGTAGCGTTGTTTCTGCAAACCAAGCCGCCGAGAAATCATGTCACAAACAACAGCCAAACCACAGCTTCGACAGCAATCAATACGTCCGCACAGTAGAATTTTGTTCCTGGAAAGTTCGAAGAGCAGTTGGCCAACGCCAGGATGTTACGCAGCCAGTGCAAAGTGCAGGTCACTTCTTTGGTTCGACATGCATAGGCAGACTTCTGTGTTTGAAGACCATCAAGAACATCAGACAGCGGACAGAAACATTCTTCGCGCGAAGAAGCAAAGACGAAGGAAAGGCATGCAGCTTTTATACCTGCAGCTCTCTCTCTAGAGCACGTGACTCGACCCATAGCTCTTACTCATCATCCGCTCGCTATTGATGCTCACATGTCTAAGACCCTGGCACGAAGGCTACGTCCAAATGTGTATATAAAGCAGTACTGTTCCCATAATTTTGAAGTCCAGAGTCAATACAGTGGAAGAGCTTGGCCATGACCACTACCAGGGAGTGTGTGATCGGAATCCGAAAAACAGCCCAAACCGCAAACATTTCATGGCCATGCTTTAAGCCGGTCACGTTGAGTTAACTCAGGTTTTAGCTTAAGGTCTTTGGTAGACCGTGAGACAGGAAACTCTCGTTCCGTGTGAGAAGAATAATTCGGCAGTAGCATGGAGGTTTCAACAGCATTTTAGTGTGTAAACAGCAGCAGTTATGTTCCACGGGAGTCAAAAGATCAACTGGCTAGCACTAGACAGTCTCGCAGCCGGTTCATTGTGCAAGAGTTCTCTTTCATTCAACATCCATGGGCAAACCTTCATCTTTAGAGATCTCCAAAGACATCTTGCCGACTTCCATAGCTCATTGCCTTCCAAAATCGCTGAGCTTGAAGAAGCAAAGACGAAGGGAACCCTTGCAGTTTTTATAGCTCTAGCTCTCTCCTCGAACACGTGATTTGATCCACAGCTCATGGTTCGCGATCCTTGCTCACAGTTCTTGGATTCGAGCCTTGAGGCGGCAGATGTCTATACAAAGCAGCCCTGTTCCACGACCTTTTGGGTCCAAAGTTTGTTACCAAACGCTACGGATCCTACCTAGGCTATCATTCGCCTAGAGCAAGGCCCCAAGAGATCGTTGAAAAGCCATGCTTCAGTCGGTCAAGCTGAGTTATCGACTCCTACGTTTCGTTCCCTCCAGAGAAATTTGGTATTACGCGCGACAACGAAATGAGATCCAGTGCGAGAGGATGTACGGCAGCAGAGTGGAAATTTCGACAGCAGCATAGAACTTTCGACAGCAGTCGAGAAAACAAGCAGCACTATTAAACGTTGACATTCACTCAGGTCAGCAAACTTCCCCGCTATGTAGTACATAAAGACCTGGAACAACCTGCTGGTGTCCGCCATGAAAGCCTGTCCTTTGATCAAAACCGATAGACAGAAAATTCATTCCTGAAGATCTCTGTTGGTTCCTGTACGGGGAACAGTTGGGTCACGTGCACGTGGGTATTCCGGTATGCTGTTGATTATGACTAAGGAAGGAAGGGTGGCTGGCGCTGGAGCGTGGGAATGAGGGCATTCCCAGGCTTGGCGCTAACGCCCCTTAGCCCCTGGCGCTTGCCATGGCGCACCGACCACCGAGTGATCCGTGCCCTAGGTAAGTGCCTAAGGCTGACATGCCAGGGAACTGACATTGAATCTCTCCTTCTCATTGATGTTCTGCGCAGAATATCCCATCGCAAACGAGGATCTGAGCATGAGAAAGAGAAATCAAAGACACACCAACACTTTTATAGCTCACAGATCTGTAATCTGCCCGCGCCACAGCTGGTAAGTAATTTAGTCATTCAGCCCTGCTCGCGTGTCTCAATTTCCAGCCTTAATATCCAGCCCCAGAAATGTCTATATAAAGAAGCACTTTTGCCAAACTCTCAAACCTCAAGAGAGCTATGAAGTATGGAGGATTAATATGGGTACCTTGTCCAACAGTCCAACCCAGCTGGGCTATCAGCTTGAGCCAGCTAGGACGAAGTCTTCGCTTTGGCTATCCTATTTCCCTCAAAAATTCCGAGAGCAGGTATCATAGTCCGACAAAACAGCAGTCTACCCATTGACGACAGCCAAAGTAAATCGACAGCAGCCGCGGGCTGTGAGCAAATCGCCTATCCGCTCGCTGTTCAGAGGAACAAAAATTCTTGTCAGGTATAACACATTTCGCATACGATGTGCTTGAAAGTCAAAATTGAAGATATGACACCCACGGTGATAATGTTTCTCCACGAGAGCGGCGGCGTATGAAAGACACTCACCCACCACTCGACAACTACCTCTTCGAAGGTATTCCGCTAAAGACAGCCTACATCCGAGTATCGAACGACGAGCAGCCGCTTCAATAACAGCACCCCATATACCTCTCGCAACACCGAAATACCGATCATCCGTCATCGCATCCCACGTGCATACAGCTGAAATCCAATCAGACCTGCAGCATCTGCTCTCAGCCTTCCCGCAATCAATCCGCAATCCGCCTACATAATCATTCCTCAGCTTCCGGCCTTTCGCCGAATCCGAATGCAATATGCAAACAATAAGCACTTCAGCCTTCACTTGCAGCGTATTAATTTACCTTTGACGAATTTGATACAATTCTCGACGCTCATGCTGCCCCCATACTTATCCCTGCAAGAAGGGTGACTAATCTCCAATGATTTGGGTGTAGGTGGATGTACGTGAAAACAACCTGTCAGCCAGTTATTGTGCGCTGCACAAAACTGTTTAGCCGCTTAACGGCTAGAGCTTGGGCCTTGGCGTTACTACCCCTGCTTTGTTCACAGTCGAGTAGCTGCAGCCCTATTCTCTATCCAAGGAGCTCCACTCCCTTTTCCCATTCCATGACCATATTAGACTACCGTCTTGCCTCCTTGCAGTGATATCACTCTGTGAACCTAGACCGACAAAAACAGAAAAGTGAGTGATAGTTGATGATAACACCATGTACAAGTATTTGAAAAAACGTGAAAAAACGTGAGAAGATGAGGGATGATGGACCAAGGCGCGAAACGCGTGAGACCACCACTATTACAGCCACATCAGCGTGGTGTAGAACGGCGGGAATACCGCTTTCATCTTGTAAAGTAGTCCTTTTAGATCTTATTGGAGCTACACTCTTTGGGCTAGTATTTGCTTCCTAGGTGGTTCCCTTCTCTTAGTTAGCGCCTGGCTATATCAATAGCCAGAAGCTTACAACTACAACATGAGTACATGTATCGATTTCCATATCTGTGCTCCAACATCGGCGTGCTTGACAATGAAGCTTGTATTCCAAGCTACCTTAGACGGTGGTACATTAGATGTGAATACTCCGATCTCTCTGGGAAACTGCCTTGGATCCGCCATACACCCAATGCCGCGCAAACATGAAATTTTGGGTGCTCAACGCCCTTAGCCCTCACTTAGACACACGGCTGCAGCTAGGGCTTCACCCTAGCGCTAGCCTTGCTTCCTCATGGCTGCCTTATGCAGCTACACCTGCCACAGGATAGACTTCATCGCTCTCTCACACGCCGTCCCCGCTGCCTGTGATTGACACGAAGGAGGTTCATCCTTTTCCATGACCTCCCCCGATCCCCTGGATTTTCCGTACTTTCAAAGTCTCATTCATGCGTGGCTGGGTCTAGCAGCCTTTCCAACACTGCATACTTTGAGCACCTTTTCCATCGGGACCGGCTGTGTTGTAACAATTCTCAAAGTAGTTGTTCCCAGTCTCCAAAATAAGGTCTTTGCATTCCAGATCGGAGTAAACCTTGCAATTGGTTTTGTAAAAGATGCTGCCAACCGTGCTAATCGAAAACCAAGGTGTTTCCTATTGCTTATATCAGCTACACAATACTTTCTAATGCCTTGCGAGAAGAATACGTACGGGCCATGTGATACAATTGGACTCCTTGGGACACCAGGGCTCGAACCACCATAGCCTCTCATGATCATCGTCGGGGATCTTGTTGCAATGTGCTGTCTTAAACTGCTTAACACATGCCTGGCCGCCGGCGACCCAGCAACCGTCAAAATCGGGCTGTTCACCCCATCCGTGTCCAGTCAAACCAGAATCAGGGTGAATTTGAGCTTGAGCGACACTGGAAATCAGTGGGGCCACAATAAATAGAAAGCCTAGACAATGCATTGTTTCGAGTAGGTGGTGCTGGTTCGATGAGATGCGGTTGCGACGGGAAGTACAAGGAACTGTCGAAGCGATACGTAGGTAGACTTCTTGATTGATTGACGTGATGATCGAAGCCCACTACTTATAGCTACGAGGGTTCTGAAATAGCCCCGGTGCTCGAACAGAAACAATTTGTGTGAAATGTGTTTGGCTGGGACAAGAGCAAAGTCTGCCCACTAATTTTCCTGGGTTACCGGGCCCGCTTAACCACGAATTCGCAAGTTTGGCACAAAACACTTCTCCGTCTCCATGGCAGCTCACCCCACCAACGCAGGGAAAACAATGGCGAAAATGTTGTGTATGAACACAGACTTTTATTCAATCCAATACCATAAAAACATGACAAAGGTTGGCGTCCATAAGGGTCGAGGAAGTCATACCAGAGGCGGTTAACGTGTTTTGCTTCAAGAACCGAAAGAAACTTACTAGGATATCATCTGTTTTTCCGGCTTCAAGAATTCGTTTTCTCGTTCACGGGTAACACTAGGTACGTGTCCAACTCTCCAAATCGTATTGAAAACCCCGCGCTTCCAATGAATCCTACCGGAGCAAGGATAAGGAGAGATTCCACAGCTTTTCCAGCTGTAGATACTTGGAACCTTGCTTTCTGAGCAATCTCAATCAATCCCAGCCGCATTTATGGATCGTGCATGTTCTGGTCACATACAACAGTAGAACACAACCTTCGACAGCAGAGGGTGGGGGACTCGAGGAAGGGACATGGCGTCGGCCATAGTATAGGAGTCTCGTGAACGGATTTAGCATGTGCTGGGATGATACGAAGCCTATGATGATTTCTGTCAAGTTTGAAGGCCAGGGCTGCTCGAGTTTCGAAAACTCCTTTCTCTTTGCACTAGCACGCCACACCAGGTCTAACTCCGAGTTGAGAAGCACATAACGTATACAGCTTCTAGCCGGACCACCAAGAAGCCTGTCACAATTTCATTCAAATCCGATACCCAAACCTGTAGTTTTGTCCCATGTAATTCTTGTCTTTTCGCACTTATAAAATCGCACCAAGTCTAGCTCCAAACTTGTGCAGCTTTGTACAATTCCTTCGATTTTACAAAAGCGAAGACTGAGAGAAGTCGGTCGTTCTTATAGCTGTGGGATTTTGCATGGATCTTGCTCTTCAAGCGGGGCCAACCCTGTGAATCGAGTGAAATCGGGCTCATAAACGACAAGAGAACCCAAGCATCGACAGCAGGACAGTAATCCAGTCGCTCGAGAAGTACATACCACCCCTAGCTGCTAGGCAAACACAAAGCGTACCATGATTTCCTTCAAGTTTATTGCCAGGCCTATGGCTTTTCAATGCTCGTCATTTCCTCTCGTACGCGGCACTATGTCTATCTCCCAATATCTCAGACAGCAGTAGCCATTTAAGTCGCGACTCGCGGGCGGTGGAGGAAAATAAGTGAAATGCCAGAAATGGCAAAAAGAAGAAGAAAAACAACCGCAAAAAAATGCAAAAGGAATCGAACCCAGTTCCTCCCGTTAGGGGAATCAGGGAATCAAGAGAAGTCATTGGTTTCTTAGCTTTACAGGAAATCCATACGTCCAAAGACTCTCCAATCAGACCATGACAGTCATTCGATTCGAAAGTCAGTTTCAGAAATGGATTTATATGCCAGCTCCAGCCAGGTCATTTCCGATCAAGCCGTACCTTGCCTGACCTTAAAGTCAGATACCACAACAACGGTCTCTCAGATTCTTCTTCTGACTGCAGAAGCAAATACCGGGACAACTCAATATTTTATACCTTGGGGTATTTCAGAATTTGTCCTCTAAGCGATCCCAACAAGACCAATCCTACGGCCTGATGGTGAATTGAGGGTAGACGACAATAGGAACCGATCATCGACAGCAGGCCATAAAATCGGAGAACGCACGTACTAGACCCAGTAGCATAGCGGTTTGCAGAAATCACATATCGTTTATAGCTACTAGCAGAACCACAAAGCCTAGCATACATTCTTTCCGATTGACAGGCAAACTTCTAGCTCTGAAATATCGGCTCTTCCAGGTGATGTAAGTGGCAAACTTGGATATGGTTGCAATGAAACAGCAGGGAGCATCCAGTGTTTTTATACCTCGAGGTGCTTGAGACTTTGCGCTCTGAGCGATGCCGACCATTTACAGCCCTGAACAGTGATGGGGAATTGAGAGCAGATGACAGCAGAACGCATGCATCGGCAGCACCGACAGCCACTCAAGAAAGAAATTTCAGCGGCGGTAGCACAATGATTTCAAAGCACCATTTTGCATAGCTTTTGGGGTGACTGAAGCCCCTTCTTTGCTTTTCGCTTCTAGGTAGATGGCCAGATCTCTGAATTGGAAAACACGAGACCCGTCCCACTGTCCTATAGTGCCATGTTTAGCTAGAAACAGTATGCCTTTGGAAAGAGTCGTCTAATCGTGAAGAGGCAAAGACTAGGAGAAGGTGCCTGCTTTTATAGCTTTGACTATTGATAATCTGGGTCTTGCTTTCCAAGCAATCCCAACTATATTTATTAACTTTGCCATATCTCTTTGACAAACGACAGCAGCTCGCAAGCATCGACATCACCCATAGCCACTCAAAGAGCACACCACAGCAATAACAAACATTCCACATTTCCGCTTCCGAGCCACCATTTTACAGACGCGTTCAAGTTAGCAAAGCCTCAATCGTAATCTTACTCTGGGTTTGCTAGCCAGACCGCTGGTTTTTGGAGACATCTCTCTCCCAATTCACACGGGGCAACGCGTCTAGCTTCCAATATCGGGCACTGGTATATCCTCTTTCACTGTAAAGAGGCACAGACTGGGAGGAATGGCGTGCTTTTATAGCTCTGGAGAGAGAGGTCCTAAGGCTTGCTTTCCAAGCAGCCCAACTACACACATCAACTCCTCGAAATCTCCTTAGCCCTTGGCACACGACAACAGCTCCCAAGCATCGGCAGCAGACATTCCATATTTCCACTTCCAAAACACCATCCTACAACCCCATTCGAATTAACAAAGCCTCCTTCCTAGGTATCTTTTCACTTTTGCTTCAAGCCTGCCTGCCAAACCTTTAATCTTTAGAAACAGCTTCCTTCCATTCATGCATGGCATCACGTCCAGCTCCCGACATTTGGTCCTGAGAACATTCATCTAATCGTAAAGAGGCAAAATCTACAAGGGGGAGCCTATTTTTATAGCTCAGTGCCAAGAATACCAGTCATGCTTTCCAAGCAATCCCAATTGCAGCCACCCATTTCGCAATATCTCCTTAACACACGACAGCAGCTCCTAAGCATCCGCAGCACCCCGAACCACACAAGCAACACATTTCAGCGGCGGCAGACAATAATATTCCACATTTCCACATCCAAGCCACCATCCTACAAACCCATCCAAATGGACAAAGCCTTCTTTCAACCTCTCGCTTTAAGCTTATTAGCCAAACCACAAATTTTTAAAGACATATCTCTCCTCATTCACACGTGGCACCGCGTCTAGCTCCCAATATTGGGTACCGCTGACTCCATGTCGTGCTTGCAAAAGCAAATACTAGGAGAAAGTGGCTGTATTTATAGCAGTGACCAAGGATCTATGCCATTCTGTCTACGTAATCCCAATGACGCCAACCGCACCAATTTCGCAAAATGCCCTCAACAGTCGACAGCAGCCCTAAGCCTCGACAGCACTCAGCACCACTCGAAAAATCCCACACGAGAGACAGTAGCTTACTCTCTATAGAAAAACCATAGCTGCAAGGACAACAAAGCCCTTCCATGCTACAATTCCCTTCGAGTTTGAATGCCGACCGGGACCTTTGCTTTGGAAGTCTCTTCCTACTAGGCCGCTCATGGACGACACCGCATCTAGCTCCAGACATTGTGGATAACTAGTGTCACGGCGCGGGGCAGGGGTCGAGGTAGACTGACGTTGTGAGCTGGAGAGGGAAGCTCTCCAGCAGGGTGGGACCATAAGGGTCCCTCTAAGGGTCTACGGCGCTAGGGGCACGTGCCGAGCACGTGAGTGCCTGAGGCATGGGTGCCTAAGGCTGTACCGTGACAACTGGATGCATATCGTGCTTGCAGAAGCAAAGAGTAGGAAGAGCTGGCTGTATTTATAGCTGCGGGCAAAGAACCTGGGTCTTGCTGTCTAAGCAGGATCAAGTGATTTGTACTGAAGGAATGAGAATGAGATTGAATGATAGCGTGATAGCAGCTCCCAAGCTTCGATCATCGGAGATTGGGGGCCGGTGGTAGAAGTACAATAGTGACGGTAGCATATGGATTGCCAAAATATATATAGATATATATATGAAACAGCCTCGAGAGGTAATAGAGCTTTCCTGCTAGGTTTTGCAGCCAGGTTGCTGGTTGGTAACCAGGGCGTTAGTTTGGGAAACATCTTTCTTCACACTCCCCTGAAGCACCACGACTAGTTACCAACATATGAATGGCAGACAGGTCGTCAACTTCCTAAATGTGAAGAAGCAAGAACTAGGAAGAGTTGGCTGTATTTATAGCTAAAGGGGGAGAGGATCTGGGTCTTGCTGTAAGCGTAACCTAGCATGCCCATTGTACTATATTAGACGATTGAGATGAATGATAGATGACAGCAGCTCCCACCCCTCCAGCCACCTCTCCCGCCTTCCAGCTTCTTAAATTGTCCTCTCTGCTTCGAGCCTGCTTCGAGCCTGCTTCCGAGCCTGCTCACGCCACCGCATGTCTTGCGTGTCTCACTACTCACATCGTCCGTCTTCTCTTCTCCAGCTCCTCACGATTGCAGCTTTTATACATTTTATAGCATGTAAAGCTCCGCGAATCTAAATCTCGCACTTCTAAGCGTGACCAGAGTGAAACGAAAAATAGAGCGACAGCAGCTCGCAAGCCTCGACAGGCTACAGCAGTCGCCCGCTTGGGCATGATATGAAACCAGCTGCGGAAATTATGAATATCGTGAATACCGATGAGGGCATTGGAGAGCTTGCCTTGGCTTCCATGGTTGAGCTTGTTGGTTCTGGCAGCCTGGCATCCAACCAAGCCTTGAGCTTCAGAAGGCACTGCACTTGAGTTTGAATAGAAGACAGGAAGCACTCGACGCCTTTTTATATAGCTTTCGGGGGATTCAGGATGCTAGGTTTTGATTATACTAAGCCGTACCTAGCTAACTCTACGACTCTTCCAAATTAACTCCCCAACATCCTCCGACTGCTACTTTGCAAGTCAGGTGAAACGTCCGACGCAAGACGGGCCGAGAGAGAGGACGACGAATGCAGAATTTTTAATACAGAAGCCACAGCGCTCAACTCCACCAAAACCACTCTCAACAAACCCCCGGAATACTGCACTGGCGCCAGTCTCCAAGCGCACAATAAGACCCGAACATGCCGGAATGCATCGCCACAGAACGCCTCGACCATCCATGCAAACAATGCAGAGATCCCGCTTTGTCCAACCGAACACCATACACACACACAGCCCATTCAACAAAGGGAAATCCAACACCCATCAATCTTCCTCAAGCACTCCCATGCTCCCACCCCCACCCCCCTTCGGCAAGCCCCTCGTCGGACTCCCCGCCCTACTCCTCCTGCCAGCACCCAGCAACACCGGCCCCCCAAAACCCCCACTCATCCTCTCTCTACTCTCCGTCCTAACCACCAACCCCGTCCTATCCATCGCCATAGCTTTGCCAACCGGGCCTTGCGCCATCCCACTCAACCGCGGACTCATCAATCCCGCCCCAACCCCAGCATTACTCTCAAAAAACGCACCACCACCCAACCGCGGCGTCCCCACCAAGCTCGCCGGCCTCCCCACCCTCTCACTCCCCTCACTCCCCTCCTCTTCACTACTAACCTCCCCCAACTCAAACTCATTCACAGCATCGCCATCCTCCAACACCCTCTCATAACTCCCACTTCCACGTCCTCTCCCAAAAAACTTCCCCGCGCCCCAGAAACCAGGTGCTCCAACCGTACTAGGTTTCCTCAAACCCCTCGGACTACCCGGTCGTTTCGAGCGACGGAACGTGTTGATGACTTTGTTGTATAGGCGTATGCGTTGTTCGCGTTTGCGGAAGAAGTAGATTAGGAACATGGCGAGTAGGAAAATGAGCGCGTAGGAGCCGTTGGATTTGTGCGATTTGGCGGTGTCGAATAATTTATCTTCCCAATCGTCGTCATCGTTGTCGTGATGATCGTCGTCATCGTGCTCGTTCTCAAATACTTCATAGCTACTCCCAGCGTATTGGAAATCAGGTGGTATGGATCCGCCGTCGATATTGCTGCCAAAGCCCACGGGGAGATCTGAGGATTGCGCCGAGAGGGCGGAAGGTTCGACCTGCCCGGCGGCGTAGAGCACCATTTTGCCCAACGTCCACGAGACTTCCACGTCGTCGATTTTGTCAACTGCTTGGAAGGGGTCCAGGAAGCCTTTTTCTTTCGCATGTTGCAGCACCGCTTTCGTGCCATTATACCCCGAATCTGACGGCGTCTTCTCCAGGCCCACCCTCGGAATTCCAATTCCCTCATGCAGTACATTGATAAGCCACGAAGCCTTAAAACACACTTCCTCAACAGTCTGAATATCCACCTTCTCACCCCATTTATGTGCTTCGACGCCCGCTTCAATAGCATCCCAGTCCTGTGAACAAAACTCAGACACGCGCTTTTGATACGTGTTGAAATCGTAGGATTTGGAGTTGTAAGACTGTTCGAAGATGCCGTGGGTCGTGTGCCAGTATTCAGACACGCCGACAAAGTGGTTGACGTCAAAGTCGATGGCGGGGACGTGTTGGCCGTTGAGCAGACAGGGCTGGTCGAGACAGGGAGCGTCTTTGTCGAGGAGGGGGTAGGTCTGGCGGAGACATTCGTTGAAGTTGCCGGTGCCGAAGAGGAAGGGGTGTGCTGGGGATGCCTTATCTTCGGCGGTTATAGGTTCCCCTAGAGCGGTCACTTCGAGGCCGGCGGGGAGGCAGGGATCGGGGAGTTGGTCGCGGACGCCGCCGGTGGCTTCGATGAGGGCTTCGATGTATCGTTTTCGTGCTTGGTTGACGCCGAAGCCTAGCCATGTGGCTACGAAGACTTTGTATTCGGTCGAGTTGCCGTCGAGGGTTCGCATGCGTAGTAGTTTTAGGTCGTTGGCGTGTCGTTCGGCTTCGGTGGCGTTTGGCGCAAACGCAATCTGTGCTGATGCTCCTCCCATGTCCAGAAATCCATAGGTATGATGCCCCTTTCCATGCGCATGGTCATCGGGCGAGTCGAAGCCTCCCAGGAGGTAGTTTGCTGCTATCCAACCATAAAGTCCCTCCGTCTCGCCTGGAATAACCTGGATATGTAAATCGCAATCCGGCAATGAGAAATCGGTGTGCTCCCTCGCATAGCTGCAGATCTCAGCCAGCAAAGCCTTCTGCTGCAACGGCGGCAGCAACCGCATCCCAGCCGTAGCCATCAAAAAGATCGGCGTATCCTCCACCTGATGTTCCGGCACATATTTCAGCGCATGGTCAAGCAATTCCTGCAGATGGTGCTCGCCCACAGCCGACGGGTCATCGCCAAACGTCGACACGCCAGGATGAATCTTCTTCGTCCATTTCTTCTTGGTCTCGAGCTTGGGCAGACTGTGTAATTCGGAGGCGCTGGCTTCATGGCGGGCTTTCGCGCTGTCGAGCCAGCGGTAGATGTGGACTCGAGTTCCTGACGAACCCGCGTCCAGGATCACACCATATCGCCCTGTTGCGACAGGTCAGCATGGGGGCGGCAGGCGGGAAATGAAGAGGCCACGTACATTTACCCATCAAGGGCGCCTTTGTATATTTCGTAAATGATGAGCGTTTGCTTCGTCGCTCTTCCTCCTCTCGCGACTAGATTCCAACAATGACAGACTGTAGCAATCGGCGTGTTCCGTTCGTAGGGGCTCAAGATCGGACGGCTGTTGTTCTCTCTGACAGAGGCATTCGCAATCGCAGGGCTGTCAAAGTATCAGAGTCGCGGCTTTGACGTCACACGTTTCAGGGCCTAACGAACGACGTGTGGAGGTGGATCTAGGAGCCAAGGAAAGGTAGCGATCGTGGGGAGGATTGCGGAGGAGACGGTGGTGACGAGGTTCGAGGTGGTTGTCGAATTAAGCGGAGTTTGTCGGGTTGAAAGGAGGAACATCCAACGAAGGCCGCGCAATCGATTATGGTGCTTTTTTGGCCTAGTCCGGAATAGGCCCAAGTCGCACATCCCCGACTTCCCGCCACGACCAAGTCCCACGCGGTGCCAAATATGGTCGCTCACACTAACAACCTCTGCTCGAATTTTAATGCCTTATAAAAGGTTACGTGCCCTACAGATTTCGACACTGCGCTTATCGCGAACAACGGTTTTCCCAGAATGCCGTCAGGAACCGACACCACTACGCCATCTCAAGAACTCGCCAAGTGAAGATGCCCCTCCTTTCCCCTCGAACTCCAACGACAATCAAGTTTGACACAAACTTTACGTCTTCACCGTCCGGTGAACGCACGGCTCGAGTGGTCATGTTTCGTCGCATCTCGTGTTTGACACAACCTGTCGAGAACGCTTGTTTACACCATCCAGCCAATTGGACACCCAGGACGTATCTAAAAAGATTAAACCGTAGTACTCGGGCTAACGCAGTGACTTGGGTTCGAGAACACAAATTGACTTCGACAACTCTGAGATAAGGATAGTCTTAGGATGAGAGCTATCGACGGAGTCGCTGCTGTGTGTTTCTGAATGGCGACACGACAAATAGCTGCTATGCTATGCTGCCTCAAGTTGAGTGAGAGTAGAAAACGGAGTCGCCGGCTCCAGAGGGACATCTTGCCAGTTGATGATATTACCTCCTCTGAACGTCTTCGGGACTGACCCTCCGCAAACTGCAAGTCTATACTGCACTTTGATTGATCATCGCCGGCTTCCCCTTGGTCATCGATGCACATGTCGATCACAGACGAAGGAAACTTGAAACAGACGGTTCGCTGCCTCGGTTGGGCAATGAGTCTGTGAAACAAAGTGCCCTGAGACTTTGGCTTGAGAATTAGATTGTCCCTGGCATCTCCGAGGTGTGTTCATCGAGTAACACCCCTAAGACAAACCAGCCGTCAGAAGTCTCAAGTTACGTCCTTCGACACCAAGAGGCGAAGGGAGGAGGCACGTCGCACGAGAGCCGTTTTGAGGCTCATTGCTCACTGCCCTGAGAGAAAGACACAGAGTGACAAATAAGCTTTGATTTTGAGTATCTGTATTCTAAAATCTTCGCAACGTCTCCGTCTAGACATTCACCTCTCATTAAGCATTAAGAATTCTCCGCAACGATCCACGCAACCGAAGTATCCGTATAGACATCCCCATACGAATAATGGACGTTCACATCATCGCCTGATGCGCAGAACGGATCTCCCTCGTCGCAGTACGACTGGATGATGGACGCATAGGGGTCGCAGGCCGTGACATTTTGGCGTGGGAATATCTACCATCGTGTCAGCTTTGCTCCTTCTGAGGCCCTTTTCCATCCTTCTAGGATTTTGGAAAGTTGGATGAATGACTTGACTTACTCCACCCATATTAGCAGTCCCGACATCATACGTCTGGCCGAGCACGTAACTTGGGTCTCCCCAGTTGATCACCGCACTCACTGTTTCGTAAGTCAGCACCCAGGGTCCGATCACGGCACGTGACATTGTCAAATGTTGGACGATTCTTCCACGCTGGGGAACAGCCCACAAGACCATTTCGCCATCGGACGGCTTCAACTTCAATCAACACAACTTACGTGTGGTCGTGTACTCGCTGCTAATAGGCGTAGCACTCCCCTTATCCGCCCCCAGAGCCGTACTCCCACAAAGCGTATCCATCACCGCCTGAGCTCCCTGACTATACCCCATGAGTACGATACTCGTATCCGGACACTCTTGTGAATACTCCTGCATCCTGAGCGTAGTATTGGACACACCAATCGCCTCGCTCTCCGCATAAGCAAGCAGCGTAGCAGGATAGACGATATATTCTGAGTCTGAACCTGGGATCTCGGAGAGAACGCCTTCGACCACGGAGTCGAGGTCGCCGTAGCCGGTTTCCGTGGAGCCGTGGACCACTATCATGTGAACGCCCGTGGCACAGGTGGACGCTGCTGTTGAGGTCGCGGCAGGCAGAGGGTTCGCGAGAACTCGAATGGCTGTGGATGCCAGAAGGCCTGCGCTCAGGATAGCGGAGAGCATTGTGAAGGAGAGGGAGGAGGAGGGCCTCTCGAGAATAGAATGAGAAAGAATGGCTGGTGCCCGAAGGATACCAAAAAGAGATATGTAGATCGCAAAGTATGGGAGCTTATATACCTACAGTGAGCCAGGATTTTAATTATTCCATATCGCCGATTACAAGGGTAAATGGTGCTGTGGGCCTTGGGCCATTTACCATATTAAGGTAAAATTGGTATTGAAGTGGAAATTTCTCAATAATTACGCAAGCAAAAAAAAACAAAGGAAATTCGAAAAAACGGAATAAAAAGGTAAAATCCCAATGCTTGCAAAATCGCAGAGTTTAAATTTTAAAAACAGGCCTTTTTCGTGGTTTTTATTAAGCAAAAGCAATATTGCCAAGCTAGTCCCACAATCATTTCCACTCCTGCACGTGGCTGACATGGAATAATTAAAATCCTGGCTCACTGTACCTACTTCTTGCTTACCCACCCAGGGTCATTCGGATCTGTTAACGGCATCCACACCTCGTGTGAATATACAGAAAGATTCCAGCACCATATCGCGGCGGAATTTTGACAAATATTGATAGAGGGGGATGGGCTAGTCGGTAGTTGACTGGTGGAATATGCGAAAGTAATGAAGATCTGCCACTTGACATTCCACAATCAGCCACATTCCGAATCCCGCTGCACGAACTCCATGTGCGGGACATGGACAACTAAATCCACGCGAGTTGCTGACCCACGCGAGCCACGTTCATAGGAAATTTCGGCCTCGTGGTCGTGGGAAACAAGCTTTGTGACAGACGAAGGGCGGAAGAGTGAGAATCTGAGGAGAAAAGGGCGCCAATGCCGTGTAAGCAATCGAGTCGGGCAACTCGAAAACACGAATTGGAGTGCGATTGGTGGGATATGCGGAAAAGCTATCACGACAACACCACCACTCCATCACTGTATAGTATTGGGGGTTTCGCAGCGAAACGTGGAGAGCGAGGTTTGAAGCTGCCTCTTCCGGCAACGAGGCAATGCAGAGATGACTGCCGGCCGGAAAACGTCGCCGAGGATCCGTAAGGTCGGAGATCTCGGGGTTTGGATGAGAACCGACTGTTGGCTCGCGGGCTGCTGTGCTATTGAGTCCGGAGTGCGGTCTCCAAGTTCAGAACATGATACCGGGATCCAAGGTCTGATGGTGATGGATGGAGGTTGAAGAAGCTGGAGTGCTGAAGGAGAGTCCCCAAAGAGAGTTCGCTTGAGGACAGCCCGCACGGGCCGGATGGCGGCACCTTTTCCTTGGCAGAGATCGCCAGATTGACAGCGCGCGACACACGACACCATCACTCAACATCACCATTTCTTGTTATGTGTCGGAGCAGATTCTGATTCGCAAGACCATGCGCTTCTATGCAGACTGGCACTCACTGACTGAAGACCATACTGAAGACAAGTATTTATTTTCCTAGAAGCTTTTCCATTTTCAGCTCTTCACCGTTCGACTTCGGTCATCTCCATGGCCTGTCCGTCAATATCAGAATCGCAAAGTGGTATCATTACCCCAATACTGGCACAAAACATCGGCCAAATCCTCCAAGCCTCGGTCCTTCTTATTAACAAGCAGTACTCACCAAAAACTCCCACCATCATCCCCTCTTCCTCCATTCCTGCTGTTCCACTGACCAGGCAGTTCACCCCTCCCACTCCACCCCGCCAACTCCGCCCTCTCCCTCTCCCCATCCACCTCATACAACCTAAAATGCGCCTGCAATCCCCTCGCCTGCGCCTCCGTTTCCGGCTTATCACTCCAATGCCCACTCCAGCCTCCTTGCACCATTTGTCCAGTTTTCAGAGCGGGCAGACTGCCTTCTTTTAGGCCTGCGCTCTTGGCTTTCCAGGTCTTGGAACCTAAAATGCCGGAAACGGGGAGGAGGAGGGTGAGGCCGGAGGGTGAGGATGAGGGGGAAGGGGCAGGTGTGGGCGTGGTGGTGGAGAAGAGAGTTGTGAGGTGGATGTGAGGGAGGCGGATGCTGTTGTGGAGCTTAATGAGTTAATTGATGATGTTGCGGCTGAAGAAGAGGAGGAAGAGGCTGCTGCTGCAGAAGCTGGGTTGACATTGGTGAGTTTGAGGATTCGGGAGCGAGAAGGTGTGGCAAAAGCTGGTATTGAGATTGTCTACTTACAGTCTTACTAGATGACAATTACGTCGCTGAAGTTGATGTGGCAGTCGAAGGAGCAGAGACAGTCGCCGATACATCCACAGCATCATTCGTAAGATTCAAATAATTCGACGTCGCCCCATCCGTCAGGGCATAATCGTCATTGATAGAGAGAAAAAACACATCAGGAAGCGCCGAAGCAAAGCTATTCGCCGAAACCTTCTAGTTTAGATGATTCACCACCGGATCATCATCGGTTTTGGCTCCAAAGCAGATAAAGTAAGTACACATCTTCGTTTCTTCGGTGCTGAAATATGAAAGCGCGGGGCAAGAACTTTTCTTACTATAGATTGGCGTGGGATCGGGAGTGGCTCCGTCACTCTCGACTAGCCAGAGATAGATCGAATAGTTGGTTTCGGCGGTGCTCCAGGTGAGGTTTTCGCAGGTGTTGATCACGTATATGGGGTCGCCGCTGGTGCTTCCGTCTGCGAGGGTGCCGGCTGGGGGTGGGTTGGTCCAGAGACTTCTTTGGGATCAGGCGAAGACGTAGGGGAGAATGACTAAGAGAAGGAGGAAGATTGGATGCCGCATTTGAAGACAAAGAAGGAAATAGTTCTGGTGGCGGCTGCAAAACCCAACCTACTCTTCAAAGTCTCCGTTTTCTGTCAGAAAAAAAGTATATATCTCAACGCTCGTCGGAGCATAGAGCTAAGAGATCTTGATAAACGATCTTGAAAGTTGAAAGTCAGGCTTCAAGACCTCTCTTCCGGGTCCCAATCTGGTATCATTGTTCTGTATCTGAGACACTGACAATCAAATAATCACATCATTCTAATCTAGAAGTAGGTATATTATAAAGCTTACACCTGTCACCGGCTCAAATTAGCCTCAATCCAGACCCAAGACCTCCAAACACCACCTAAGGTACCAACCAACAAGACCTCATCTACCACACCACACCAACCCCCCACCATCCCCACACCCCTACCCCGCAAGTTCCGCAGCCTCCCTTCCCGCAGGAGCCTCCAAGTATCCAAAATGCGCCTGCAGCCCCTCAGCCTGAGCCGGCAGCTCCGAGTCCGGTCTATTCATCCTCTCGTATCTTGACCCCATACCACCATTCGCAGCCATTTCGCTAGGCTCCACTTTAAAATAGTCCATTTGCTCCCCCTTGCCGTGATAGCTTGAAACTCTTGATGCCTTGCGAGCTTTCCAGTATTTGAAACCTGAGAAGCCTAAGAAGCCGGTGATGGCGAGAAATAGCGGGATGCCGATGCTGAGGCCGACTGCTAGGCCGATTGTTGGGGTGGGTGTGGAGGGCGAGGAGGAGGATGGGGATGAGGTGGCTGGTGGGCTTGCTGTGGTGGATGTCGAAGTGGGAGTTGTGGTAGTGGAAGTTGTGGTAGCGGATGAGGAGGCTGAGGATAGGGATAATGAGACGGGCGCGGCGTTGGTTGTCATGTTGAAATAATGTGTTGTTGTGCCATTACTCAGCCAAGTTACATTGTTGATGCAAAGAAGGAACACGGGATAAGGAGAGAGATCGAAGCCATTGGGAGAGACCTCCCAGTTGAATGTTCCGAGCTCGGGGTCGTCTTTGGTCTTAGCTAAAGGTGAATGAGCACATCTTCGGTTGAACTTCGTTATGGGTTTCGACTGAGGGGTTTTCAGTGAAATCCTTACTGTAGACTGCCGTTGGATCAACCACGTCTCCATTGGGTCCGACATGCCATAACCAGATCGAGTATGCGGGTAAGACGGTGCTCCAATTTAGTCTCTCGAATGTGTTGATATAGAGTGTCGCGTCTGCGGTAAAGTCATTCGGATCGCTCTCAGACGGAGGCGGATTTATCCATAAACTGGATTTTATGTTAACCTGCTCGTCACGTGCGAAGGAGAGATAGAACAGAACACCATTTTGGCGGGAACAGCCTTGAATTAAAGCTTTTGAGAGCTTTTCCTCGTGCCTCAAGCCTTCTTTTTTCTTTTTTGGTAGCGAGAAGAGTAAAAAAAGCTTTTTTAAGCTTGAATTAGCCGAGCTATATAAAAAGCTAGCTAATTATATATAAGGGAGGCGGGCGGGTAATTTTTTAAGCCATCTAATAGCTTTAAATTAATAAAAATAAAAAAAAGAGAAAAAAAGGAATTAAGCTTTTTTGACCTTAGTTTTCTTTATTTGCGACCTTTTTATAAGCTTTTTTGCATTGGGCTAATGCCCTTTAGGCTATACATTATTAAGTAATTTATTTTATATAAAACCCTTATATTTATATTAATTTGCTTATTATATGCAAAAAAAAACAGAATAAAATATTGTTTTGGCGGGAATAGCTTTAAATTAAAGCTTTTAAAAGCTTTTTTTTATGTCTAAAGCCTTTTGTTTTCCTTTTTTAATAGCGAGAAAAATAAAAAAAGCTTTTTTAAACTTAAATTGGCCAGGCGAAATACATTTGCAAAAAAATTAAATAGCTAAGCGAAAGCGCGTAGAATTGCGTTAAATAATAATTGCTAGAATTAGTATTAGAATTGGAGCTAGAAATAATAATTAATAATATAAAAATTTGCTTTTGAAGCGGTAATAATTTACAAATATAAAAAATACTTATAATTATGTTTGCTAATAATAAAATACTATACTATATTGCAAAATTAATACTAGGAATAAACTTTACAAAAAGGCATTTATTAAAAATATATTTAATACAATAGCTAAAACAGCGGTAGCTTTAAAATATTGCAAAACACCAGCGGCTTAGCCTTTTAATATTTTTGTTCAAAATGCCTTAATTAATAATATACTAAATTGCTTTTCGGCGAAAACTATATTTTTGGATTTTTAAAATTAGGATATTTGCTTAGCAAAAACAATTATAAAATTGCATAATAAAGCATTTACGCAAAAACGCAATACCGGTAAATAAGAAAAATAGGGCCTTTAAAAATTAAGGATTTAGCTAAAAAAGGGGTTTTAATACTATAATAAAATATATAGCATTGGCCGTTTTTGCTAATATAATTTCCATTTTTTAATAATTGTAATTCGTTTTGCTAAAGCAAAAATAAAATATAGTATAATTGCGGTTTTTATTAAAAATTATATTCCAGCGTTCAAACTTGGTTTTAAACAATAAAAAATAATTTCTAAGGTTTTTTTATTATAAATAATTTTGTCCAGCTTCCAAAAACCATTTTATACAATTTTTGTGAAATCTCAACGTGGGTAGAAATCCGTTTATTTTTAAAGCATTAAAAAGGGAAAGGGATTTTACGATTATAGGAAATGGTATTATATGCATGTCTTTTATTTACTCACGTAATAAATAGGTCCCGTAAATGGCCCGTGATTCCCGTACCGCTAGGAGCTTATTTTAACATTTTTTTAAGCCTTATAGCGGTTTGTAAATATAACCAATATTTTCTCTATTTTAACGCTCCTCTAAAGCTATATTGGGATATTTTTTTCTTTTTTTAAAATTCTTTATTTAAAACGGTTTTCCATATTTAATATATTTTTAAACTTTTTAAATTAAACCCTTAAAAATAGCTTAATAAATCCGTCCGCAATTATATTATATATATATATATATATAAGTAATTCGCTGCTTGCTTTTATTTTCCAATTTACGCACAAATTAATAGGCTATATTAATATATTAAATTTTTTATAAAATTGGAAATTTTTAATTAAAGCAATAGCTTTTTAATTATTATTTTTTATATTAATATAATATAAATTTTTACCAATTAGCTTGCTATAGCCTATATTTTTAAATATTTATTTAAATTATTAGCCTTATTTAATATTGGCAATTATATTAATATATTTGGCTTTGCAAATTAATATAGCTATATATTTTTTATTTTCTATTTAATTATAATATTATTTTTTTAAATAATTTTGCAATAGATTTACTAATGCTTCGGCGGTTAAAAAATAATTTATAAAATGCATTATTAAATATTTTAAATTAATTTCTAATAATATCCAATTTGTTTAATTCGTAATTAATTTTGGAATTTATAATTAATTTAAAATAATAAAGCAATTATATTAAATTAGTATTATAGCGTTTTCAAAAATTAAATATAAATTATACTAGCTTGCTAGCTGCAAAACAAATATCCAATTGTATAAATATTATAGCAAATATAAGCTTGTTAAATTTTTGCTAATAGCAATTTATTTTATTTTATTTTTTATTATTTTTGGCTAATATTATTATATTGGTATTATTTATTATAAATACCAAATATAATTACTTTTTGTTAATTAAAAAGCCAAATTCCTTGCAAAAGTTATTAATATACTATTTTTAATTAATTCAAATAAATTTGGAGCTTTTATTCCAAATTACTTTTATACGAAGAATTTGTTTAAAAATTTTAAAAATTTTGATAATAAACCGGTTTATTAATTAAAAATAAAATTAGTGGAATTTAATAATTATTTTAATAGCGGCAAGAATATTATTAATATAAATAAATATAAATATACTAATAATTTTGTAAATAAATAAATATAAATTGCTAAAGCTTTGCTTAAATCCTAATTTAATTATTTTAGATTTAAGCAGCACATTCCAATTCCGGGCAATTTATTTTAATTTGTAAAAATCTTTATTTAATTAAAAAATATTCCCCGATTAAATTATAATGCTTTTAAGCAAAGCTAAATAAAATAGCTTATAAAAAATGGATTTTATAAAAGCGTTGCTAATATTACAATAATGGTATTTAAAGTCCTTTTATATTATAATAGCTAAAAAAATATAAAAAATATTTATTTAGACTATAAAAAAAAAAAAAAAAATTTTATTTAGACTAGAAAAAAAAATAAAAAAAAATCTATTTTAAATTTACTTAAACCCCCTAGCTATAAAATAAGCTTTAAATTTATTAATCCCGCTACTGGGATTGATTTTAATAATAAATATCCATTTTATAAAATTTAAATTAAAGGCGATATTTATAGCAATTTTAATCGAGGTATTATTAGTGAAAACCCCTTTTAGTTTATATTTAATAGCCTTCTGCCATTAAGTTTTATATAAAAGGTTAAAAATAGCTTTTTTATAATTCCTGAAAATAAAAATAATATAAATTTATTTTTTACTAGCCAGAATAGCTTTAAATTTATACAAATTATTATCCTTTGTATTTACAATTATAATTGCAATAAAATTTTTAAAAAAACAATCCCGCTTATAAATCCTAGCTTTAATAATATTGCGCTTTAAATACCGGCAATTATTAAAATAAATTCCTGGCGGTGCGAGGGTGTGAGGGTCACGGGCCACTCACGAGACCCATTTATTACGTGAGTAAGCGAGAGCCACGCACACACACACTATTTTTTATAATCGTAGAATTCCATTCCCTTTTTAATATTTTAAAAATAAAAGGATTTTTATCTATATTAAAACTTTATAAAGTATAACCTTTGGTGTAATATTTTGCATTTAATAATTTTTTTCCAAAAATTTAAAAATTAATAATAGCGTTATATAGAATTTTTTACCAGCTAGTAATAAATACTAGGCCTATCAATGTTTTTTTAATACATTTAGCAATAAATGCTAAAATTTAGCTTAGTAATAAATACAAGCCTAATTTAGCAATAAATGTAAGCTTAATGTATAGCGCTATAATTGCGCTATTTTGATTATTAGTTTTTATTTTTTAAACTTTTTTTTTCCTTTCCAAATTAATTTGCAAGTCTTTTTTCTTATTGCCGTTAATCTTTTAGCCAATATTTAATTAATCATTTAAATTTTAACTAGCTATTAAATAAACCAAAATTTAAATATATTATAAAAAATATTACTTTTAATTTAAATACGCTATGCTAATTTCTAGCTATAAAAATTAATATAATTAATATCAATTCCGGCTGCAATCAAAGCCTTAGGCATTCACCTAGGGCACGGACCATACGGTGGCCCGTGCACCGGTAAAAGCCAGAAGTTAGGAGGCTAGCGCCAAAGCTAGGAATGCCTTTATTCATATATATTTGCGCTAGCTATTTTTTTCTAATTATAATTAATAATATATTGAAAACCCTATATATACGTAATTTACTTATATTTAAATAATTATAATATTAATTAATGCTTTTTTTATAAAGGCATAGATTAACCAAAATTATCTTCAAAAAAGATTATTGCGATTTAAAAGAAATCCCAATTGCGCTAAAAAAGCAAAAAGCTTTAAAGCTTTATTACCAATTTTATTATAATTTTAAAAAATAATTGGCAATTTTAAAAAACGACTATGCTAATAATAGCAAGGTAGACTGCATTTATTACGGCTATTTTAAATTAAAAGTTTTAAAAAGCGGCTTTTTAAATTATATATTGCAAGCTTTAGCATCCTTAAAATAATATTATACCCTTTGCAATACGCAGCTTTTTTAAATGTATAGCGCTTTTTTCAACGCGCTATTTCAAATTTAACTTATTTAAATTTATATTTTATAAATTTTATTTAAAAACCAATTATATAGCTAATATAGCTTATTAGCATTGGCGTAGAATTTTAAAATAATATATTCTTTTTTAACCATTGTTTTTTAAATTGCCTATTTTGTATAATTTGCAAATACTATTATACCTTTACCAAGCCTGCTTTTAAAGGCAAAATACCCTTAATATTATTTTTAAAAATGCTTTTTAAATAAAGCCTTTAATAAAAGCCTTATTATATAATTTTTCTTTATTCCAAATGGATTTTAAAGCTATATTAATAATGCCCATTCAAATAATTTTAAAATTAAAAACCCGTTTATTTATATTACAAATAACGTTAATGCTTATATTTTATATTAATATAAATATTTAATACTGAAATAATAAATTAAAAAGAGAATTATAAATAAATTACCAAAAGAAATTTAATAAATAAATAAAAAACCAATTTAAACTGGCAAATAAAATTATTTAAAATGCAATGGTATTTATATTAAAAGGGGAAAAATATATAAAATAGCTAAAAAGCTGGCAGCTATAGCTATAAAGAATCCATAATATCAATGGACCAAGAAAAATCTATAGGATATAAGGGCTAAATTTAATTATTATTTTAAAATTTTGAAATAAATAAGCTATAAAATAAAATAAAAAGAAAACGCTATAAATAGCAATTAGCCAAATAATCCTTTAAATAGCCTTTTTGTAATTTCAAATAGTAGCCAAAATAATAATGGTTAAAAAACAAAGGTGGCCAATTCTTTTAATGCAATGCGTTTTTTAAAAATTATTTTTAGTTAAAGGTATACTATAAAAATAAATAAAGCGCTTAAATCTTTTTATAAATAATAAAATTTGTAAGCAAACGCTTTTAAAAAGTAAACTTTGTAAATTTAGTAAGCTATTTTTCAAATAGCTAATAATATTAAAAAAGCTATTAAAGAAATTATTTAAAAAACTGTAAAAAAGCCAAATGCGAATAAAAAAAAGCTTAAAAAAGCTAAATTTACTGCATTTTTATTTTTTTCTCCAAAGCAAAGAAAATTGCCGATATATCCAAAATACCCTTTATAGCTTTTATATTATTTTTATACTAAATATTAAAATCCCTAGCAATAGCTTATTTATTGAAATTAAAAATTAAATTAAAAATCAAATTAAAAATCAAATTAAAAATCAAATTAAAAATCAGGTTATTTATTTTCTTTGCCTCTATTTAAAAGAAATTTACTATATTAAATTATATCATTTTCTTAATACCAGCCTTAATTAAATGAGTTAAATTCCTTTCCCAAAACGGCTAAAATACTATATGTTTAAATATGGGCTCAGCTATTATCAAAACCTTTTTGAAATATTTTTTAATTTAATTAAAAAACTTATATAAAAGTTAAGAAAATATTCCGTATTTTGGCCCATAAACCGATTAATTTAATTAATTTGGCACGGATCAATTCGGCCTGAATGCCAGTTATAACCAAAATTAAAAAAAAGACTTAAATTAAAAAAAGATTAAAACCAAGATTTTAAAGAATATATTTTAAAGCCTTAAGCTCTAAATTTATAAGCAAATAAAAAAGAATATATAGGAAAAGCGTATCAAAATAGAAATCGCTATAATAAAAAAATATTTAATGTCTTAAATATAAAAATACCAAGGTTTATAAATATATATAAAAAAGCTGGTATTCCAAAATTTAATTATTCAAAAGCTTTTTTTTATATATTAAAAAGCAAGGCTATTAAATATTATAATTGGGTATTTGCAAAAATATATATATATATATATTCGTTAATAATTTAAAACTAAAGCCCTTTGTTTTAAATATTGGAATTTATAATATAATACCCGATTATTTATTATAATTTAGCAAAATTTCATAAAAACCAAAATTAAATATTTGAAAATAGTACTTAAAAAATTTAAAAATATTTAGCCAATTTTAGGTATAGAATATTAAAATAATAAATTTATTAAAAACCAGCTATCTGAAAAAATAGCTGGAATTTTTAAATTTAAATATATTTATGCATTGCATATCCAAAATATAAAAAACTTTTTGCCTAAATTAAAATTAATGCAATAGTTAATTAATTCCATACCTATATTTATGATTACCAAATTCAATTTTACAATAATAGGAATTTTCGGGGCCCTAAATATAAAAATAAAAATAGTGGTAGATTTAAAAATGAATTTAAAAATAAAAATAATAGTGGATTTAAAAATAAATATTTTGGTAAATCCAAAAATGAATATTTTGGTAAATTTAAAAATAAATACTTTAATGGTAAATACTCCAATAATAATGCAGGCTATAAGCGAATTCTTTTAGAAAATTATAAAAATAGAAAATTTAAAAATGGATTAAAAAATATAATATTTATGAAAATATTGAATATTGGTTTATTAATTATAAATTTTAAAAAAAGCAACATTGAAATAAATTTAAAGCATTTATATTTAAATATAGAAAAAGGGCAATTAGGAAAATATATTATATATTTTGTTTTTTAAAACTAAAAAAATAAATAATAATGCAAATTATAAAAAGAAACCCAATAATGCTCTTTTTAATAAAAGAAAATATCTAATTATTTAGCTTATACAGGATATATATAGCAATCCTTCCATAATGTTTTTCAAGCGCTTTTCGGACTCCTAGCAAAAAGATTCTAATAATGAAAAATTCTATAACGCAATATAATTTTATATTTTTAATTATAATTTTATAAAATATTACTTTATTTAAAAAACCCCTTTAAAATAGCTTTTAAAAAACCATGGCTTTTATTTATTTAAAACTAAAATATATATAATAAAAACATTTGAACCAGTTAATAAAAAATAAATTATAGATATTTTAAATAAATAAACCACAATTTATATATTTATTTATTTAAACCCATTTAAGTCAAAATAAAAATAAAAATCTATTTTCATTAAAAATAAAATTATGATAAAAGGCAAATATATATTGGGTATTTTTTAAAGCATTTTTTTAAATAATAAAGCTGCAGGCTTTTGTATAATCGATTAGGCTTAATTTAAAGCTTTTTAGAATATTATATTTGGATTTAAAATCGATAAGATTGCAAAAGAGCTTATTTAATATTATTTAAAAATGATGAGCCATTAAAAACTCTAGATATTGTAAATATTCCTATTCAATTTAAAATAATTCTTTTTTATATTATTAAAAGTAATACCCTATTCCTGCTATACTTAACAAATATGAATAAATTGAAAATCAAATTTAATAATTTAAATAATATTATAATTTAAAGGAAATTTAAAATAGCAATTAAAACAAAATAGGGCCATTTGTGGTTTCTTTTTCTTTTTTAGCATTAGAAATATACCATTTTAATTTACCTAATTAAAATTGATTTTAAATCTTTTTAAAATAAATGGAAATATATAAATATACCAAAACTGGCAGCTATTTTAATAAAGGCTAGTAAAAAATTTAATTTTTTTTTAAAAAAAATTGCAAAATTCTATTTTAAATATTAATTTTCTAAAAACAAGCCAGGCAAATTTAGAATTAATTTAAAGCAGAATTTCAATTTTAATATTAAAATTTTAATTTATTTATTTATTTTAAACGATAAATTGATTATTTATATTATGAATATAGCTATTAAATATTAAGCAGCTAAATTCCTTACTTAAAAAACCGCCAAATGCATTTAGAAAACTATTTATATTATATAAATTAATATTTATTTAGGCCTTTTAAATAAAACTATTTATAATGCTGATAAAGAATTTTAAAAAACATTTAAGCAGAAAATTAATATTCTAAAAATTTAAATCAAATTAATTTCCGTTAAAGCCTATTATATAATTGGCAAAAATAAACGGTATTATATTATTCTTTGCTATGCTTTTAATATTATAAAAGCGAATATATTAAAATTTATTAGGAAGGTAATTTTGCAAATGGCAATTAAAGCTATTAATAATATAGCAGGATCGGACGGACTGGTATTTTGTTTTTACATAAAAAGCGTTTTTAAGGCTTATATTATTATTTTCTTTCCCATTAATATTAAAAAAATTTAAAGTTATTTAAAACGCTGTTAAAAAAATTAAAAGAATCTATGCCAAAACAAATATAAAAAAAGCGTTTAAAATACATACTAAATTTAATATTTTAAATATTAAGCGATTTTCTCCAAAATTTAATATTCTAATATAGAAAAAGAATAGCAAATGGTATAGCCTTTATAAGGTTATAAATACTAAAAGTAAAATAATAGTATTAAATATATTATATAAAGCTGCTAAATTTAAATTAATTTTAATATATTTATGTAGGCTGGAAAATAACTCTAAATAGAAGGAAAAAGCTTTTATTAATAATAAATAGCCAAAAAACTATAATTCTGATTTTTCACTTTTGGAAAAAAAAAGAGTTTAAATATAAATATAGCCTTTGTGGCTCAATGGTAACTTTCGTTACTGCTGTCCGGACAGGCTTGTATAACATCAATTGTATAGGTTATGGGTTCGACTCCTATAAAAGGCCTTTGACTTTTATTTGCCGGCGAATTTCTAAAGTAATTACCAGGTATATAGAATATATTAAATTTATTTTAGTATTTTTAAATTAAAATAGAGGATTCAGGCTTTTTATATTTAAATTTTTATAAAAAGCTTAATTTATGTATTAGCTATATATAATAAAACCTTTTTAAAAGAAAATTAAATAGCTATTAAAAAATTATTAAAGACTTAATTGAGCTTTTATTAATTTAAAAGCCGTATTTTAAAAAAGCTTTTTTTTAGCTATTATTATTAGTTAGTATTTTTAAAAGAGTTTCCGGATTTAGACAAGTATTAATTATATATATTATTAAATATTATAAAATAAAGATTAAAAAAAACCAAAAAAGAAAAATTTGATTAATAAATTAATTTAAATATAATAATATAATTTTTAAAATATATACTATTACTAATTAAAATCGCTAATATAATAACCAAAAAGCTATTTAATTTATTTAATACTAGAATAACTATTTAAATATTCTATTTTTTAAATTTAATACCAGCGACGTTTTAGCTATTTTATAATATATCTCTAATTTTATAATTTACCATTATTAACCAATTACTACCAATCTTATTATAAATAAATAACATTAAGCCAAAACCAAAATAGCGCTAAAAACGGAATTAAAAGAACTTGGTATTAAAGCTTGGATAATACAGGCCTCCCATTCCTTTTGTACAAGCGGGCATAGTAAAAAAGGTGGAATAATAAACTAGGAGAATAAATCCTAATCCTAGCTAGAAAAAAAAGGATAAAGAAAAAAATAGACTAAAAGGTTAGGATAGAGGTAAAATATAACACAAAGGTTGAAAAATAAAAAAATGGAATATATCTACCAATTTTAGACTATAATAAAAAATAATTAAGAAACACTAATACGACTTAATATTAAGAAACCCATAAACCCGCCTACCAGAATATATATTAAGTTGGCTATAGGTTTCCCTTATATTTTGCCAAACCCCCGCCGGGAAAGCTCTAAGGTCCTTATTCCCTGGCTTTTAAAAAGGTCTAGTATAAGTAACGGTTTTTTCCTGTAATAATAGAAAGAATACATACTATAGACGCCAATTATATATCCCAGCTAGATGGATAAATCGGATAATAAACTGAAAATATATATATATATATATATAAATATAAATTTGCAAAGTTAAATAGGCCAATTTTTAATATCCTATAAATATCCAATATTCCAAAAAATTCCGCATTTATTAAAAAGCTAAAAAAACGTTTAAATATTTATTTGCTCCCAAATTTAATATTATTCAAAAAAAGGCAAGGCAAATTTTCTATAAAGAAATCTATAAATAATAAATTAAATGCTATTAGATTCCTGGCTATAATTAAAAAAGCAAAATATTTTTACCTGATTAAAAAGCCTTTTCCAAATATATAAATTATTTTAGAAAAGTTTTAATATCATTTTTATTATAATATACTAAATAATGCCAAAATCCATATAAGTTTTATATTATCTAAGGAGAAATTAAATTACCATTTTAAAAGAGCTATTTAAAATATCTAATTAAGCAAAATTTAAAAATTTACTCGAAAAAAATGTTTTTAAATTCTAAATTTTTAATTTGAAAATCCATAAAGGCGGAATTTTTAACAATTGTATAATAAAAGAAATAAAGAATAAGGAAATCCTGACTTTTTATGAAAACTTCAAATTAATAATTTAAGGCTATAATAATATTGGCAAAAGGATTGTTTTAATTTAATCCCTAATTATCCAATAAATCAGCAAATAAATTATTATTGCCCTAGCATTTTTAGTATTTTTATAGTTTAACAATTCCAATCTAATTTTTAAAAATATTACCTAGGCATATTTATACGCCCAAAACCAGCTATTTTGCAATTTTTTTAAGCAAATAAAAGGCAAATATCCTTTTAATATTATTATGGTTATATTTAAGCTATTATATAAAATTGCGAAATCCAGTTTTTATGAATATATTATTTATTTAAAGTACCATATTAAAAAATTAAAATTAAAGCTTTTAATATTTAATATATATTTGCTTTGCCCCAATAATAAAAATCCAAAACTTTTTGTGTTAATTGGTTTTTAAATTAATAATACCCTAGCCTTGGCCTATAAAGCATAATTTAATAAAAATAAAAAAAAGGCTAAAAAAGGCTTAATTTAAAGCAAAGCCTAAATTCAAGCTTTTAAATACCAATTCAATTATTTTTAACGAATGCATTATTAGCAAATTTGAATTGTTATAATTTAAAAGGGCCAAAAATTTAAAATTAAGCTAATAAATTCGGACTCTCTAAATGCAAAAGCCTAATACGTTTAAAAAAAAGCAATAAATAATTATATATTTTTTATTATTTAATTAAAAAATGCCTTTAACCTTTTAATTATAGTATAGCATTAAGATTTTATAAAAAGAAATTTTAAGGCCTTAAATAAAACGCTATAATAATATATAAATAATATTAAAAAAAACTCCTATTTTTAAATATTAAAATAATAAAGGTATTTATTTTTATAAACGGCTTATTTGCAAATAATGAAAATTCAAATAGCTAGCTGGGCTATATTATAATATTAGCAAATAAAAAAAATGATAGCCAATATAGCTTATTTATTATAAAACGCAATTTTTTATATTAAAGCTCTATTAAAAACAAGCGAATTATAAAGAGCGTTCTAGCCTTCAAAGTTTTAGCTATAATTTAAAAAACGGATATAAAAATAGCTATTTTAAATATTCCAAATATAATAGCTAAAACGCTGGGCATTTTTTATATTCCAATTATTATTTATACAAATTCTTTTTTATTTTATAAATATTTTATTAAGCTAAGAACAATTATGAAAAAGCGTTTTATAGTAAATATTTTCTACCTTTATTAAAACTATTAAAAAAAAGGAATTTCAGGAAATAAAATAGATTTATAGAGATAATAATCCAGCTAACGCTATAATAAAATTAGCATTTAATAAAGCTTTGAAACCCTTTATTTTAAAAAGCCGAATTACAGTTAAAATTAAAAAATAAATAGACCGAGAAAAGAAAAACATTGGTTTAAATATAAACGGCTATTTAAGGCTTTTTAAATTTCTAATTTGCAACCAATATTTTTGCTTTTTTTTAAAAAAAAACAAAAATTCGGCTGCAATTAAAGCCTTAGGCATTTATCTAAGGCATAAACTATATAATGGCCTATATACCGGTAGAAGCCAAAAGCTAGGAGGCTAGCGCTAAGGCTAAAAATGCCCTTATTTCTACGCGTTTGCGCCAGCTACCTTTCTTTTTTAATTATAATTCATAGTATATTAAAAACCCTATATACACGTGATTCATTTATACCTAAATGATTCTAACAATTAGTTCCAGCTAATAAAAATATATTTAATAGGCCAAAGCTTATAATATATTAAAAAAATTATATACCAATATATTTATAAAAGAAATATTAACCAAGTTTTTAATATTTATATTAATAATAATATTACCGGTATAAAGATTGTTTATTTTAAATAAAACTAAATATATATATATATATATATATTACCAATAATTAAAAAGCTTTTTATATTATATATATTTATTTTAATTTCATAAATAAAAAACAATTGCTGGTTTTTAAAACTTTGCTGCAAAATAAATCAAATTAGGCCGCAAATATATTATTATTTTTAATATAATAATTAACAATTATTTGCGGAAAGTTAATAGCTTTAAATAAAAGCCTAGTATAATTATCAAAAGAACGTGGACCAAATTCCTTATTTTTTATTGCAAAAAGTTTTAATTAAATTTTAATTATGCAGCTATTTATATTGAAAATATATTTTTCTGCAATTTGTTTTTTATTTTTGCTTTTTAAATACAGTATTATAATAAATATATTAAATAATTCTTTTTTTAATGCTTAAAAAAGCTTTTTTATTTTTGAAAAAAGACTTTTTTACATTCACTAAAAAAATTGCCTATATTGCCGGTAATAAACTAAGGCAGCTGCTATATTAGCGCTAGCAAGCTAGCGAAAATAATGGGGTATAATTCAAAGACCGCAAGGGGCCTTTTGCATATTTTTTTTGCAATAAAAAAGCCTATGGTATTTGCAAATGCCTATTTTTCACGGCCGTTTAAAAAATTATTTAAAATATTTTAAAATTTAAAATTGTTAAATTTGCTTTTATTAATTCTTTAAAAAAGAAAGCAAATATTGTAAATAGTGTAAATAATAAGCAATTTTTATTTTAAAATAAAAAGGAAAAAACAATATAGCCTATATTATTTAAAAGCTTACTATTATTAGCAGCATTTTTAAATTTAATTGAATTGCCGATTTTAAACCTATATTATATAGATTCTTTTTTTCTTTTTGAATATATATAATCCTGCTTTTAGAAAATAAGAAAAATAAAATATATTATATTATATTTAAATTAAATTAATACAATTATAATAAAACTAAATAAAAAATAATATAAGCTTATAAATATGCTTTATATTTTTGGCTTTAATAGAATTCTTTTTTAAGCAGGAAAATTTATTAATAGAGGTTTTTTGGTTTATCTAATTTTTCTTTATATATTTTAAAAACCGTTATTTAAAAGAACTTCCGTTTTAGGCCTTAATATAAGGAAGGCTATATATTATTAATTTTATAATTATTTTTAAAAAATTAGCAAAAGCTTTCCAATTGCAAAATAATATTTAAATAGCGCTATTAGCTGCCAAGGAGATTCCTGCTATAAATATATTAAAAAATCTGATTTAATTTAGCTTGTTAAATATACCGGCTACTATAGCGGGAAATATAATCCCAATTATAGCGCAATATAAGCCAATTTTTAATATATTATAAAAACCTTAATATGATATAAAGCTTTTAATATAATATAATATCACGGTTAATATTAGAATTATTTTTAAAACTAGTTTTAAAAAAATACCAAATTAAAATTAAAATTAAAATAATTCAAAAAGCCGATTGCAAAAAAGCTTAATAGCAAGCTATATAAAATAAATACGCTTTATATTATTAAAAGTATATTTATTTCGGCCTAGCAAAAATTAATTGTATTTATACCGTTATTAGCTTTAAAAAACTTAGAATTCCATTTTTATTTTTTATTTAAAAAAATAATCAATTATAAATTAAAGTCGCTAAAGCTAATTTATATTAATATTGCTAGTTTTTTTTTATTCGATTTGCATAGTAATAAATAGCTTTTTAACATTATTAATAATTATATATGCGAATTTTGGCCTTTTGCAATAAGAAGTTGCATAAATATATATAGTATTTTTTTTAAAAAAATTAATTTTAAAATTGATAAAAAACAAAAACAAATCCAATATAATAATATTGGGAAATTTTTTAAATTGTTTTTTGGACTTTTGCGAATAATATTAAATTTTGAATTATTATTTGTTATTTATTTTAGCAAAATAAAATAATTAAGAAAATTATTTAAATTGCTAAAGCCTATATTTAATCCATATTAAATAATATTGGCTTTTTAATTAAATTTTAATTAAAAGCCGCTATAGATAAAGCGTATGTTTAAAATAAAATTAAAACCGGACTAGAAATTAATAATCGCATTATTAGCTTTAAAAAGGCATAAATTAAAAAGTTTTTTAAAACTAATATTTATATTTGGAATTGTAAAATTCAGGCCTATATTAATTGCAAATTTTTTTCTAAATATAATAGAAAAAATAAATTATTTTTATAACTTAATAAATGTATTTTTATTGGTTATAATTTTAAAATTTTAAAATAATATAAATTTTATTATCCGGACCTTAATAAAGTAATATATAAAATAATAATAAAATGGATAAAGTAATTAAAAATGGTATATTTAATTTAAAGCTTTATAATAATCCCTATAGCCTTTAAGAAATTCCTAATAAATTGCTTAATAAATATTATATTGGTAGATTTATTTTTGCCGAGCAAAAGACTAAAAAACCGGTTTCCAAGCAAATTTATTTTGAATTTAAACCAAAAATTAAAATTGCGCTTAATATAATAATTTCTGCCTCAAATCCCTTGGACTTTTATAACAAATAAAATAATACTATTCTGTATTTTAAATTTCATAATTCAGGCAATTATACCAATCCACTACCCAATTTTATAAAAATTATAATGCCAATTAAATCTCCGACAAGTGAGAATATTAATATAACTAATTTTTTTAAAATTAATATAAATAATCCTATAAAATTAAATAGCAGTTATATTGCTATAAGTGGTTTTTGGCATAGAGCCGGTTTTTAAAATTGATGGTTGCAAATATTCAAAATATAATATTATTAAAGCCAAAATCAGCAAGCGGGACCGTTTTTTTAAAACGATTATTACAGCTATAGCAATTAATAAAACAAATAATGATTTATATAAATTTAAAATTGCCCTAGTTATTATAAAAATAATTTATAATATTTTTATTTTAGAAAATTATAAAAAATTCATTTTCAATTCCTTATATCAAAATCAATAGCAGAAAGCTATTATACAAAGATTAAAAGAAATTTTTGCTAATAATATTTGAATTAAAATTGCTATAAATATTGCTTTTAATTTAATTTTTACAAAATAAATATTTACTATTAAAATTAACCCCAATAGTGGAATTAATAAATTTAAGGCTTGCTTTATAATTAAGGTTTTTAATCAGATTTAAAATAAGATTTTTTTAATATATTTTTTTCTATAATTTAAATGGATATTTTTTTGCATTTTTTTTAGCTATTATAATATAAAAGGACCTTAAATACCGTTATTTTAATATTAGAAATGCTTTTATAAAATCCGTTTTTTATAAGCTTTTTTATTTAGCTTTATTAAAAAATATTATAATTTAACCAGAAAATATTTTTCAATTAAATAAAAAAAATTATAAATTAAAATAAATTGCTTGGAATTAAAATTCGATGCTTAAATGTAAAATAATTAAGCTTGGATTTAAATAAAGCTTTAGCAATTTCTATTTATTTATTTATAAACTTATTGGTATATTTATTTTAATTTACGTTAATAATATTATTATTACCGCTAAAATAATTGCCAAATTTAACCAGTTTTATTTTTAATTAATAAAACGGTTTATTATTAAAAGTCTAAAGGAAATTAAAAAAATTCTTGATATAAAAGTAATTTAGAATAGGAGCTTTAAATTTATTTAAATTAATTAAAAGCAATATATTGATAATTTTTGCAAGGAATTTAATTTTCCAATTAATAAAAAACATTTATATTTAATATTTATAATACATAATACCAATATAATAATATTAGCTAAAAACAAAACGGGCCAAATTAAATTTTTATTAGCGAAAATTTAGCAAGCTTATATTTGCTTTATAATTAGCAAGCTAATATAATTTATATTTAATTTTTGCAAGCGCTATAATACTAATTTAATATAATTGCTTTATTATTTTAAATTAATTGCGGGCTATAGAATTAAATAAAAATTAAGCAAATTTAATATTATTAAAATTTGATTTAACATATTTAATAATGTATTTTATAACTTATTTTTCGACTATTAAAACATTAGGGAATTTATTGCAATATTGCTTAAAAAAGCAATATTATAATCAAATAAATAAATAAAAATTATATTAATCTGCAAAGCCAAATATATTGCTATAGCTGCTAATGCTAAATAAGGCTAATAATTGAAATAAATATTTAAGAGTATAAACTATAATAAATCAATTAATAAAAATTTATATTATATTAATATAAAGGGTAATAATTAAAAAGCTATTATTTTCATTAAAAATTTCCAATTTTATAAAAATTTAAATATATTAATATAGCCTATTAATTTATATATAAATTAAAGAATAAAGAAAAGCAATGAATTATTTATATATATATAAAACATATAATTGCAAATGGATTTATTAAGCTATTTTTAAAAGTTTAATTTAAAGAATTTAAAAATATATTAAAAATCAATAATTGTCCTAAATAAAAAAACGCTGGAAAAGAAAGAAAATATTTTAATACAGTTTTGGAGAAGCATTGGAATAAAAAAGGAATTGTATAAATGGACCGCTATAAGGCTTAGGGGAAATATTAAAGTAAGTTTTTAGCGGTGCAAGAGTATCAAGGTTATGGGCCATTTACAAAACCCATTTATTATATAAGTAAGCAAAAACCATGCATATATATATTATTTCCTATAATCGTAAAATCCCTTTCCCTCCTTAGTGCTTTAAAAATAAAAGGATCTCTACCTACGTTAAGATTTCACAGCAACCACCAATTTTAAAAACTAGCTCTATATTAAATAAGGGAATTATAGCAATATAGGCGCTATTTATTTTTATAGAATTATTAATAATATTAAAAAAATTAATTATATTAATATTTTTGCTTATTAAAGCGTTTGCCGGCGTTATAATTTCCATTGGATTAAATAAACAAATTGCATAATTGTTTGAACTATTAAATTTAAAATGCAAAATAGCGTTATTTTATTTTTTATAAAAATTCAGGAAATTAAAAATAAAAACTATTATATTAACTATAAGCCTAACCGTTAATTCGAACTCGAAATAAATTTTTTTAAAAACCGGCTTCCTAGCTTTTTGCTTAGCCAAAATAGGTCGGCTAATATAATATCTATTAAATAATTTATTTTAAATTCCCTAGAAATTTAAAAATTATTGCAAAATTTTAAATTAAAAATACTATTTTTAATTATTTTATTATATTTTATTATTATTCTATATATTATTTTGCCAAAATTTAAATAATAAAATTCATATTATTATATGATTCTAAAATTATAGCCAATAAAAATATATTTATAAAATCGCGAAAATACTTAGTTTTTATTTTTAAAAAGCTTGCTAATTTATGTCTTTTTAAAATTAATAATTCGGCTATTAATTTTAAATCCGGTTTTAATCCTATTTTAAATATATATTTTAGCTATAGCGGCCTTGAATTAAAATTCAATTAAAAGGCCAATATTATTTAATATAAATTAAATATAAGCTTTAGCAATTTAAATAATTTTTTCTATTATTTTATTTTGCCAAAATAAATAAAAAATAATAATTTCAAATTTAATACTATTTGCAAAAGTTTAAAATATAATTCTTTTAATTAGCTTTTTAATATTATTATATTAAGTTTTTTTTTAGTTTTTTGCCAATTTTAAATTTAATTTTTCTTTTATAAAAAAAGATACTATATATATTTATATAATTCTTTGTTGCAAAGGGCCAAAATTTATATATATAATTATTAATAATTTTAAAAACCTATTTATTACTATATAAATCGGGTAAAGAAAACCAGTAATATTGATATAAATTAGCTTTAGCGGTTTTAATTTATAATTAATTAGTTTTTTAAATATTTATTTTTATATTTTGCTAATATTCCAAGTTTTATAAATAAAAAATAAAAATGGAATTTTAATTTTAATTTAAAAATTGGTAATAATATAAATGCAATTAAGTTTTATTAGGCTAAAATAGATATATTTTTAATAATATAAAGCGTATTTATTTTATATAATTTGCTATTAAGCTTTTTTGCAATCCGCTTTTTAAATTGCTTTAGCTTTAATTTAAACTTGGCATTTTTCAAAAAGCTTTAAATCGGTTTTTAAAAAAGGCTTTAAAATAGATTTTAATATTAGCTATAATATTATATTATAATAAAACTTTTATAATATATTAAAAATTGGCCTATTTTATAATATAGCTAGTATTATATTTAATATACTATATTGCGCTATAATTGGCATTGCATTTTCCGCTATAATGGCCGGTATATTTAAAAAGCTAAATTAAATTGGATTTTCTAATAGATTTGCAAAAGGAATTTCCTTAACGGCTAATAGCGCTATTTAGGTATTATTTTAAAGCTAAAAAGCTTTTACTAGTTTTTAAGAAATAATTATAAAATTAATAATATATAGCCCTTTTTAAATTAATGCCTAAAAAATAAATTCCTTTAAATAACGGCTTTTAAAATATATGTATATAAAAAAAAGCTAAAAACTCCCTATTAGTAAATTTTTCTGTCCAAAAATAAATTTATACCAAAGCTAAAAATATGAAATATATTTTTAAATTTATATTATTTTTTATTTATTTTTATCATAATTATATTAATGTAATTTAAATATAATATATTCCCTTTAATTTTTATTATGCTTTAAAAGCAGGACTATATATATTTGAAAAGCAAAATATATATATATATATAATATAGCTTTAAAATTGGCAATTTAATTAAATTTAAAATACTGCTAATAGCGGTAAAATTTTAAATAATATAAGCTATATATTTTTTTAACAAAAATTGCTTATTATTTATATTAATATTTGCAATATTTGCTTTTTTTAAAAAGAAATTGGCAAAAATAAATTTAACGATTTTTAATTTTAAAATATTTTAAATAATTTTTTAAGCGGCTGTAAAAAATAGGCATTTATAAATATGATAAAAAACATTATTATAAAGAAAATATATAAAAACCCTTTTACAGTTTTTAAATTATATGCCAATATTATTATTATTGCCGGCCTAGCGCTAGTATAATAATTGCTTTAATTTATTATTAATAATATAAGCAGCTTTTTTAATAAATGCGAAAAAGTTTTTTTTTCTAAAAATAAAAAAGCTTTTTTTAAATATAAAAAAAATGCTTAATATATTTATTACAATACTATATTCGGAAAGCAAAAATAAAAAAAGGCTGCAAAAAAACATATTTTTAATATAAATAGCTGCATAATTGGAATTTAATTAAAAATTCTTGCGGTAAAAAATAAAAAATTTAGTCCAGGCTTTTTTAATAATTATATCAGGCTTTTATTTAAAACTATTAATTTTCTGCAAATAATTGTTAATTATTACGCTAAAAATAATGGTATATTTATAATTTAATTCAATTCACTTTATAGCAAAGCTTTAAAAATGAGTATTCTTTTTATTATTTATAAAATTAAGATAAATACATATAATATAAAAGGCTTTTTAATTATTGGCAATATATTTTTTTTAATCTTTTTTTAAAATAAAAAATCTTTATAATAATAATATTATTGCTAATATTAATATTGAAAATTTAATTAATAATTTCCTTATAAATATATTAGTATAATCTTTTTTAATACATTATAAGCCTTAGCTTATTAAATATATCTTTATTAGCTGGAATTAATTATATTAATTTTTACAGCTAAAAATTGGCGCAATTCGCTTTAAATTAAAAATAATATTTTTTATGATATATTTAAATTTTAATTTATTTAATAGCTAGTTAAAATTTGAATAATTAATTAAATATTGGCTAAAATATTAATGGCAATAAAAGAAAATTTGCAAATTAATTTAAAAAGGAAAAAAGGTTTTTAAAAAATAAAAAATAAAAATAAAAATAATGCAATTATAGCGCTATATATTAAACTTGCATTTATTATTAAGCTAGGCTTGTATTTATTGCTAAATTAAATTTTAGTATTTATGGCTAAATTTTATTAAAACGTTTTTGGTAAGCTTCGTATTTATTACTAGCCGGTAAAACATTCCGTATAATACTATTATTAATTTTTAAGTTTTTAAAAGGGAATTATTAAATACAAATTATTGCATTAAAAATTATAATTTATAAAATCTTAATATAAATAAATAAAAATTTATTTTTAGAGCATTAAAAAGGAAAAAGAATTTTATAATTATAGGAAATGGTATTATATACATGGCTCTCGCTTATCCACGTGACGAGTGGGTCCCGTGAATGGCCCGTGACCCCCGTACCGCCAGGAGCTCATTTCAATAATTTTAGCAATAATATTAAAATTTAAGTTAGCTTTAATTATAAATAATAAAATCCGGATAAATAATAATAATATTAATTTTATAATTATTTGCAATTATTATAATATAATTGAAATAGCTTTTTTTGCTAGCTAATTGCTTTTTAGATGCTTAATGCTATTTAAAATCCTTTTAAAATATAGGTATTTAAAAAGAATAAATAAAAATATTATATTAGTATAATATATACGAATAGCAAAAACCGCTAATATTATTAAAGCTATAAAAAACTTTCCTTGGCCCGAGGCAAAAAAAGATTAAATTTAATGGCAAATTTATTTAATTAAAATTCGTTTTAATATAAATTAAATATTATAATTATATAAAATGCAAAAGTCCTAATATAATTTTTAATAGAAATAATAGCCGCTACGGATATTAAATACTAAGCCGTTTTAAAAAAAAATTAAACTGCTAAAAAAAGCCTAACAGCTTTGGCTTAAAATTTTGGGAATATAAAAACCCCAAAAAAAATTATTAAAAGCACTAATTAGCTATTTTTAACCAATTTAAATAAAAAAGCGCATTTACCAAATTATTTTAACCTCCTGGCAAATAAAGCGATTTTAAAATAATATTATTTCACACGGCTTAAATATTGGGTGCAGGAGTATTCCTTTATTTGGGAATATTATAGGTTTTTTGTATTTTAGCTTAGCGGTGATGGGCTGCATTATATTGCTGTGTAATAAAGAATTTCCAAACTACGATTAGTAGGCCGGGGGTTTAAACGCTGAAAAACTCAATAAAGGGTTTTTGCGCAAAAGCAAGCATTTGAATTAAAGAGAATAATAAGCCAAAAGAGCCAAAATTAAAGGGCTTGAACCCCCCAAGCCGACCTAGCTGACAGCCATTTCATAGTCCGATTTTATAGAGCGTGGCTGGGGGTCCAGTATTTAGTTATAATAATTATTCCAAATGGCATAGGAACGGCGTATTAGGAATAGCTTCTCTATTAAAGCCAATAAAAGCACGGAAAAGGGGATAATTATTATACGGCTTAAATATTGGATGCAGAAGTATTTCCTTATTCGGGAATACTATGGGTTTTTTGTACTTTAGCTTAGCGGTAACGTGCTGTACTACGTTGCCGTGTAATATATTATAACACGCTATGAAAAAAAGCAATTTGCGAAATAATTTATTTTGGCCCGGATTTTATAAAGTAAATTAGGTAATGCCAATAGCTATAATAATGCTATTAATATAAATAATTAAATGCTTTATTTACTATATTAAAGCCTATTTATAAAAAGCAATTAGGATTATATAAATTTAAAAAAATTAATATTAAAATCCAATAGCAATACATTGGCTAATTTAAGCAATTTAAATAAAACAATAATACAAATTTAAGATTTTTCAAATTGGCTTATATATAAACGCTAATTGCAATATTGCCTAAAACAAGCATTAATATAAAATATACCTAGGCCAATATTTAAAGCATTCGTAAATAAATAAAATTATTAGCGGCAATTAATTTCAATAAAGCGAATATTATTTTATATTAAAAAAAGATGTTTTTATTAAATTCAAGTTTTTTTAATTTTGGCAAAAATGCAATAAAACTTTAAGGAATATAAAGCTTAAAAATTAATAATAAAAATTTATAATTATTTATAAAAAACAAATTTTAACTGTATTATTAAAATATAGAAAATTAATAATCCCATTAGGAATTAAATATTATAAAAAGCAATATCGTAATAATTGGCGAATTTAATAATTAATTTTTGCATTTGCGCTATTTTTTTAAAGGAATAAATATTATTATGATAATTATATTTATTAAAAAACCAAGGACTTTTATAACTTGCTTTTTAACTAATTTTTTTATATTTTATAGGATTTTAAAAATAAAGTATACTAAATTGTAGCCGTTTTTTTCTATAGATATTATATATAATAAATACAAGAAAAAAATGAAAATATTATTATTAAAATAATAATATAAAAATGGGCTTGAAAACTATACTTTTATTATTTATGTTAGCGCTTTATTAAAAGATTTGAAAAAAATTGGGAATATAATTAATTTTAAAAAAAGGAAATATTTAACAAAGATTTGGCTTTCCTAAATTAGACCAAGAAGCTATTAATGGACCGGCGTTATAAATATAATGCGAAAAGCGTTTTTTTTAAACAAATTATGCCATAAAAATCGACTTTCTAAATCGCCTAAATAATATTTTTACGCAAAATATAAAAAATAATTAAATATCTTTTAAAAATATAGTAATTAATTAAACGTTGGAGAAAGTATAATAAATAATAAATAATACGCCAATTTTTTGCAGCCTTAAAGGCTTTTTAAAATTAGGCCTAATAATAAAATAATAAAAAATTGGCTAGATTTGGGAGCGATTGGGCAAATGCAATTAAGCTAAATATTTTTTTTATTTTTTTTATTAATTTTAAAAGAATAAATTTAATATATTAATAAGTTTTTAAATATTATTTCCTGTAATAGCTTTAAATAATTAAACAAAGCATTATAGGTAAAAATATTTTAAATAATAAATAATAGAAAAATAAAATAATAATATAAAAAAGCTTCCTATATTTAAAAAAAGACGAAATTGAAAAATTAATTAAATATAGTATGATAGCATTAAATAATAGAAATTTAAAAATGATATTGGATTGCGGCGGATTTAAAATATAGCTATATACTTTTATAAAAATATAAAAGGCTTTTGCTGCTAAAAGGCCCCCGATTGTATTTTATTATTTGGAATTTAAGTTTTTTAAATATCCTTTTGCAAGATATCTTTTAAAATAATAAAAATAAATATAAAACCAATAGCAGGAATTTAAATTGCAAATGCGCTAATTAAATCAAAAATATTTATCAATTAAAAAACAAACGCCTTAATTGGCTTGCTAATTATTTCCTTTATTAGGGCGCTAATTTATAAAGCTGCCGCATAAATAATTATAATAATAATTATACAATTTATTTATTGTAATTTTCCAAATATAGAAATTATAAAAACTATTAATTAATATTTTTTATAAATATTTAAAACTAAATAAAATATAGCATATTCCCAGTTATAAATAAAGGCCAAGCAAATAATATTTATTATAAATTTAAATAAAGCAATAATAAAAGCTTTGTTAAAGATTTTACCAATATAAATATTTTAAAAAATAAAAAAATAAATCAAAAAAAAACTATTTAGATTTTTTTATTTTTGCCAAATTTAAAACCCTTGCTTTGGTTTTTAAATTATTTAATTCTTTTATTTTCAAAATAAACGTTATATTAATATTGAATTTAACAGCGCAATTATAAAAACGGGCAAAATAAAATAGTAAAAAGCTGCTATTGGCAATTTAAAAAACATATTTACCTAAAGCAATATACTAAATATAAAAAAAAAGGCTAAAGGGCAAAAGAAAATTATTTATTATTTTTTTCAAATTGGAAAAACTATATAAGGCAATTAATAAATCCGGCAAAATCGAATTGCTTGGAAAAGCCTTAAAAAATATTAGCAAATATCTAAGCAAAATTTATAGCGGTAAAACGGCATTGGCAAAATAATAGCGTAAGCTTATTATTTTTAATTTTTTTAACGTCGTTATTTTGGGCATTGGCAGCTTTATTGGCATTAGCTGCAATAGCGTTATTTTAATTATTATTAAGAGTTTTGCTTTGTTTATTTTTAAAATAAATTTAATTGGCGTTAGCGAAGAATCCATTTCGGGCTTTATTACGGGCTTTATCGCAAGCTTTATTACAAGCTTTATTGCGTCCTTTAATGGATTTTAAAGCTCGAGTTTTTTTTGCAATTAAATCTTTCCATAGGATAGCCTTGCCTTTCCTTTTAAAAACCCTTTCTTAGGTAGCAAAGCCGCGAACTGGCGTAAAATTATAAATTTAAATTATATTGGCTTGGCAAAGGTATTAAAGTGGGTTATTTAATAATTTGAAAAGAGTTTTTAATAAATTAATAACTTTTTAAGCCATCTAATAGCTTTAAATTAATAAAAATGAGAAAAGAGAGAAAAAAAGGGGAATTAAGCTTTTTTAACCTTAATTTCCTTCATTTGCAACCCTCCTGCAAGCTCCCTTGCGTCGGGCCAATGCCCTCCGGGCCACGCGCTATCAGGTGACTCGTCCTATATAAAACCCCTACATGACTGTCCGAGGATACTTGGGTTGAAAAAGTGAGCACAAGGAGAATGATGCTATAATGCCATATGGGAGAAAAAAAAGTCACTAGGTGGGGTGTGTACAGGTCTGGTAAAAGTAGGCAAGTAGTAAGCGGCGAAGCTATATGATGCTGAAATTCAAAGCTTGATTCTGACTCTGGGAAGGAGACAGAAAGTAGGAGACGAGAAAAAGAAGAATGGTTCTGGGAGCGAGACTTGGCGAGGTTTTCCAGGCCCCCATATCTAATAATAACGAAGGCTGAACTCAGTGCGCCTGTGCCATCGTCTGGGTACGTTACACGTTAACGGGATTTCGAAAAACGCTTGCTGAAGCGGACTTTCAAAAGCCGGCTACCGTTTCAGCCCCCATTGACAGCGCAATAAGTATTCTGTGGATGCCCACCTATAACCGGACAAAGCCTGTCGTTTGTTTCCATGGTTTCCTCATAGGTCGAATTTGCAGGTCTGATTCAGGTATGTGTGTATTATCGACGAATATGACGGTCCAACTTAACGATGAGACGGCCGCAGAAATCAGATATATCGGATTCTGGTATGTGAAGAATGGCATACTGGAAGGCCACCCCAATCAAACGCGGATCATGAGGGCTTCCAGAGAGGGCCTGTTTCTTTGGCATATGCGATCTCCCGAGAGGAAGGGCGAAAACTAATAATAATATACGGCCTGGCAATGAAAGCACTCGAAGATTCACTGGATCTTGTTTTGTCGCACTGGTGTGAGGGAACGGATGTTCACGCAGGCGACGAGGAAGTACCTAGTGCCACAGTCATATCGTCAATTTTCGTCAATTTTCGAAATATTGATAGCGAGATTGAAGGGATAACAACAAACTCGCAGAGTCGGGGAAGACGCATGCGCCGAAAATTAGGTGGAGTACAAGGATGGATCTAGAGAGGTTGCTGGAAGAAAAAACGGATGAGTAGAACCTGGCGTGGAGCTCAGCTGCAGCTCACCTATTCTCCCCTAAATTTGCCTAGGGAGTCATGGTCGATGCTAACACAGAATGGTAGAGAAACTGGATTCTCTCACCTAAGAATAATCTTCCAGTCCATCGCGGGATCTATGTCAGAAGCCCAAGATGTCAAGTACTCTATAAGATGCGGCAGTATCAGCAACTCGAACTTGCGAATTCCCGAGGACTTAGCTCTGATCTTCGAGACTACGCTAGGATGATCCAAGACCGCAGCATCTGGTACCTCAGTATGAAATCTCACTTACAGCCAGGCAAGCTGTTATCAAGAGCGAAACACACGCACGCAGGTCTTCACTTCCAGTTTCCACCTGCATAAGAAGAGCTCGCTGAAGCTAGAAGCATTTTTATTTCTGGCGTCGAACTTTGGTAGGCGTGGTGCCCGAAGTTCTTTCAAGAACTTTTGACGCTCGTTACCCACCTCAATTGATTCAAATCAAAGCAAGTTTCCTCCGTGTGGCCATATTGGTAGCGGCTGAAAGACCAGAGCCCGCTTTTGGAAAGGAATGCGCCGTCCCTCGAACCCGATTTTCGCCTTGACCTCCCGAATCCTCCCCGCTCGAAGCAATGCAGTGCACGTCCGAACGCCGTGACTTGACTCCAAGAACGAACCTAGCCCGAGAAACGAGGCTGGGGAAAGACGGAGAAAACAAAGCATGAGTAAAGAGTACCTGATGATTTTCGATGAAGAGTCCACACTATCAGCACGGAACAGTGAGGGCTTGAGAGCCCGAGCATGTCTTGTGTGAGCGGTGTCCGCGAGTTCGAAAGAGAGAGGAAAATTGAAGTAGGCGTGAAGGCGAGGTGACGGAGATTGAAGAATGCTGTGGTTTGCTGGAGGTGTCTTTGACGTTTCTCAATATCTGAGTGAAACCCCCGAGCTGGTAAACGGGAAGACGGCCAAGCAGGTCTCGATGAATTCGCCACGATGGGGAGGATATGGAGATGTCCATAACAACGTGGAGTAGCATTCGCAGTGTTCCGAAGCCGTAGACACGAGTCGCAATGACTTTCCTGCGCTCGGTTCAGACTTGAGAAATGCTTGTGCTGTGGGAAACGCCAGGATGACGGATGATGGAACGTTCAAGCGCCATCCCGTTCAGCGTCTTGCAGCTTCTGCAGTTTGTCTTCCACCTCATTCCGCTTTCTCCTGTTCTCCGCGAGTCTCTTTTCAGCTTCTTCCTCCTCAGCCAGCCTTTCCTGTTCCCGTAAGAGACTTGCCAGCTCGTCCTTGTGCTTGGCGGCCTGGGAAACCTTGGAGGTTTCTTGTGTTCCAGCCGGGGAGGGCGTTTGGCCACTACCTGGTCCTCCCCCGGTGTTTCCAGAGGCTGATGGGCCATCCTTCCCATCCGTAAGATCAATCACTAGGACCTCTGCTCCAGAAGATTAGTATAATCGTTACAAAGACACAGGAGCTTGAGAACGCACCCTCATTTTTCTCAACTATGACCTTTCCTCTCTTGAGAGGAACATCCTCAAAGCCAGCCAGCTCATCCCTCCTCTTCTTCGAAGTTGCTGCCGATATTTTTGATATAGCAGACACTGCTGGCCAGTCCTGCCCAAAGAGACTCGAATCTCCAGGCATAGTAAATCTCTCTTTGCCAGGGACCATCAAGCGATAAAGCCTCAGCGTCTCATCATCGTTGTTGCTCTTTCCCTTGTTCGTGTTCAAGTCCTTCACCCGCTCCATCTCTCTCTTGAAAGTCTGAAGACTGTTGAATCTGCCTTGCCTCTCTGTGGGTAACATGCGATCCCAGGGAAGCCATTCGCATGGGTCATCGGCAGTGAGGTGCTGATAGTCGAAGCTGCGGGCGAGAGCTTGTCCAGCTATATCATTGCGTTCGAGTTGAACGATGCTTTGATGATAAGACTAAGCTCACATTAGTATGACTAGAGTTGCGGAGTGGTATTGCAGACTTACTTGCAGTTGACAGAGCTTGTTTGCGCTCTCTGTCGTCCAGTGAGTCCCATGCATAGTATTCCAAAGGAACAGCGCATTTGGCGACAAGATTCTTGAGCTCGATGAAGTCTAGAGCATGTGTTAGCCATAAGGGTTTTGAAGATACAAAAAGAGCAGCATACCGCGAGATCGGTACTTGAAGTTAAAGTGGAGTTTGTTAGACTCATCGTATGAGGCCCAAGTGGCTTGAACGCCACCACCAAGCCCAGAGAATACCGAGAGTGCAGAGATACCCGACTCGTGCAAGCTCTTCTCGTCTACAGAACTAGGTATCTTTCCAGACTTGTTGGTAGGGGGCGGGGGCGTAATGGAACGCAGCTTTCGCGCTAGAAGAAACTTGACTTCGATTTGAGTACTGACAGTCGGATCAAGTCCCGATCTATCGAACTGACCTCGGCGAAGTTCTGGGTCTAGAAGTTGTGAGTTGTGAAGCCATTGGGCCGTGGGAAGACTTACTGCTAGTAACTTTCGAGAAACGAAACTTGAGATCCGTGTCACCTGTGTACCACTTTTGTCCCACCAAAACGTTATCACTTCTGTTGTGAAACAGCAAATCGCTTGATAACTCCTTAGCTGATGTCGGCTTCTTGAATATAGAAGTGGCTTCTTCGGCATGAGAGCCGATGTTCAAACGAGCGCGAGCCTCATCGTATTCTCCCCATTTGAACCCTTTGAGCAACTTTATGCTGATGCAGAACTGCTCACCGCCAGTGCAGGCGATGTAGCGAGTCCTTGTGTCAGGGATCCTGTCTCGGTCGTCGATACCGCCATGTTCTTCGAAGTACTCTGGGGTAGATTTGATTGGATACCTCTGCACCCTTACTTCCACCTGGCCATATCCAGTAGCTCGAGAATGGCCATGCTGAAGATGCAACCGTGATGTTGCGTTGGCTGGAATCCGATGTCGAGCGAGACTAGTTGCGATGCTGTAGAGTCACAGAGTGTTCGTCGTAGAGACTGGTCGGATGAACTCGCCGTATCGAGTTGTAGTGGAGCGGACTTGTGAACTTAGTTGAAAGATTCACGCGTCGTCTGCACGTGCCACGCGTCGACCCCAGAATTGAGTTCAATCGTTAGTCTTATCGGCAGTGGGTCTTATCGGGAGTGAGGCTGAAGCCGAGACTTCGCGGCGACTCCTCCGCGAAGTGAGGTAGCTTTCGCGGTCTTCGAGAAGAGTGTATCCAAAATGGAGATTGTGAGGAACGGATTGTGTATTGCTGCCAACATTCAGACAGAGGGTCGAGGAGTGAGAGTCTGGGGGAAAAGGAAGAGATCTAAATGTAGGAAGAGCAAATAAAGAGTTGATGAGGCCAAGGGAATGAAGAATCAGGCAGTCCAAATATTTCGAGATGCCGCTGGCAGATTCCTCGAGACCTCCATAGACAGATTTTTCAGAGCTTCTAAGGAACTTTGACCTCAAGAAGCAGAATCTTTGGCACCGGGCTCAACGATGAAGAAGAAGCTAAATGAAAAGGCCTGAATCTATGAGTATGGTGGGTGAAGCTCATCGAGAAAGATCGGGAGCAAGCCTGGACTGACGTTGCAGCATATAGGAGCTTCACCATAGCACCATTCCATGTTCTTGCATCGTGAAGACCGATCAGACTTGCAACCTTGGAACATCGGCGGCCAGACTGGAAGAAAATGCAAGGAAAAGCACCCGCTGAAGAACATATGTTCATCAGATCCCAGGTGGTGACTTGCTACCTAGTAAGTGGAGACGAGGGGAATATCGATGAGCGACTGGAGCTTTCGCAGACCGTCACGACCCTGGTGACGATGTCAGCAAGAGCATCAACTAACGTCATGGCGAGAATCAGAGCTTGGCGAACCCGTTTCTAGCCTCCCACCCCTCCCACCATCAGCAACCTTATCATCGACACCGTCACAAGACCCTATAAATCAAGTGTTCGTAGTCCGCGATCGCTTCCTGACTGATCCATTCAAACATGCTATGACTTCTTGGGCTTCCCACCCATCTTACTCTTCTTGCTTTGCCTCAACGCCCTCTTAGTTTCCCACTTCTCCCACCCCGACTGGCACAAATCCTCCTCGACAACCAGATCTCTCATCCGAAACGCCCTCGCAATCCAAGTATCTAGCCCCCACTCCAACCACCCCGTCTTCCTCAGCACCGTCGTAGCCACAAACCACACCACCGCACTCACCGCCCCCGCCGCACACCCCACCACCACCTGTTTATCGGTATGATAATTCAAATACAGCCTACTCCAAGCCACCAACACCGCATTCCCCACCACCACCCCTGACAATCCCACCCTAACCACCAAACTCAGCGGCGTATGTCCCTTCCCCGGATTCTTCGGCGGCGTATGTCTAAACAGCAAAAACAGCGTCAAAGCGACCGAGAAAAAGGCCACGAATTGCGAATGGGAGGAAGGCATGCCGTAGCCTTTGCCGTACATCTGTTTCGGACGTTCTTCTTTGATGAGCCGCTTGAGAGCGAAGTTTAGACCTTCGCAGGCCATTTGGCCGGCGAACATGAGGAGGATTTCGATTTCGCGGGTTGACCAGATTAGGGTTGCGTAGACGACGCAGAGACCTTGGGGGACAAGGGCGAGCCAGGCGCAGAAATATGAGACAGGGTCGGTGGGGTCCTGCGGTTTGTGTCAGTCGGCGTGGAGTACAGTAGCTGAAAGGGAGAATAGACGCTCACATAATGGACGTGAGTCAAGGAAAGAGATGCCAGTGGAGCGGTGTCAGACATGTTGGCTCAAGTTGAACTGCTCTCTGCATGCTCCTCCTAGGTTCTTGATCCCACGTATTTATATTGCTCGGTTTGGGAGGTCCCAGAGAACACAGCGTACGTGTTAAATAGCGCGAGTATGTCCTTCAAGATTGGATCTTGGACCAAACAATCGTGACAGAAAGTAGCATCGGCTCGACGATGTTGTCGCGGGTTGTCGGTTATCGACCGCGTTGTACAGAAACCATCAATGTTCACATGTTGATTCCCACGTTCCGCGCTAGCCCCATCGAGCTTAGTGTCCCTGCGCCCGCCGCCTTATCCGCCCGAAGCAGAATCGGCGTGGCGGCTTAAAGCGGATATCAAAAACCTCTCAATCGATGACAACGTCAGGTTGATTCGCCCGCAAGAGTCGCCCGCAAGAGTCGCCCGCAAGAGTCGCCCGCAAGAGTCGCCGGCTGTCGCTCTCGGACGAAAATACCTACCTTTACCTTATTCTCGAATATTCCGAACTATTTGTTCTCTACTTCCGCCACTCTCGCCCTCATGAGAACTCTACCTCAATCCACTGTCTCCCTGGCTCTATCGCCCCGCCGGTGACCAGAAGCCCCACGATGGAGGACGAGCGCGAAGTCGAATTATCTGCCATCTCTGCCATCTTTCCCGAGATTCTCCTGGATGAGAATAACCCCTTTTTCGCGACTCTCGATCTGCCAGTCAACCCAGCAAAACCGCTTCCCGTCTCCTTCCCAGCAGCCGCCGATGGAAACCTCGCGACAGACCCTTCTGCCCTGAGCAATGGAACAGCAGTTCCTCCACCTTCAAATGCCGTCTCCGAGACCGAAACCAGTGAGCTGGCTTATTTGCCACCTCTCCATCTGAAGATCACTCTTCCCGACGGCTATCCCTCCAGCCAACCTCCCATCATCGACCTCACCACGTCCCCAGCATGGCTCTCAGGCGAAATCCTAGACCAGCTGCGCGCAGATGGAACGCGATTATGGGAGGAGTTTGGACATGATCAAGTAGTCTTTGCCTACATCGATCATCTACAACAAGCTGCGGAGAATGCTTTTGGCGTTTTAGATGAGGCCAAAACGCTGGAGGTGCCGGAGGATTACAAAATCAGCCTGCTGGACTATGATATCAACGCTAAGCGGGCTGCTTTTGAGAAGGAGACTTTTGACTGTGGAATCTGCTTGGGTGAGAATCATTCAACAGCTAGGATTCGTTTCCGTCAACTTTGCTAACATATCCACACAGATCCCAAGAAAGGCTTAGCATGCCACCGAATGCTTGACTGCGGTCACGTATTCTGCGTCCAGTGCCTGCAAGACTTCTACAACAACGCAATCGAAGAAGGTGACCTGACATCCGTCCGATGCCTAACACCCAATTGCGACAAGGAGCGCTCGGAAGAATCACAAAAGAAGCACAAAAAGGCCAAAATGAAGATCAGCCCCTCCGAGCTCCTCCAAATCCCGCTCTCACAAGACATGGTAAAACGCTACGTAATGCTGAAGCACAAAATGGACCTCGAAGCCGACAAAGACACCGTCTACTGCCCCCGCAGATGGTGCCAAGGAGCCGCCCGCTCCAAAAAGCACCGCAAACCCGAAGGTCTCGAAATCGTCGAAGCCAGCGACTCTGAAGAGTCCGAAAAGGAAGAAGAAGTCGTCCAGACAGGCGAAAAGCAAGCCAAGAAGAAGAAAAACTACGTCTCCGGCGACGATCTCCTGTGTATCTGCGAAGACTGCGCCTACGCCTTCTGTTCCCGCTGCTTACAAGGCTGGCACGGTTCCCTACAAGCCTGCACCCCACCTCGCAGCAACGAAGAACTTACCGAAGAAGAAAAAGCGTCGATGGAATACATCAAATTGCACACTTCGCTGTGTCCTACCTGTGCAGCGCCGAGCCAGAAAACGCATGGTTGCAATCATATGATTTGCAGCAGGTGTAATACGCATTTCTGCTACCTGTGCTCTAGTTGGCTGGAGCCGGGGAATCCGTACAAGCATTTCAATACTGTTGAGACGAAGTGCTATATGCGGCTTTGGGAGCTGGAGGGAGGGGATGGTGATTATGTGGGGTATGCGTATGCGGGTGGGAATAATATGGGACATTTGGCGCCGGGAGAAAGGCCGGATGAATATCATGCGTTTGATGATGATGTTGAGGATGACGAGGATGATGAGCCGATAGAGATACTACGCGAAGTAGATCCAGCCGCCAGGGCCCCACACGGGGTCATCGACCCAGCAGCTGCTCCTCCAGCTGCTCCCGTACCGCCCGTTCAACGCATCGCCCCCCTAGTCTTGCAAATTTTTGACAATGGCAGACCGGCGGCACCGCCGGCAATCGTTCCTCCTCCAGAATTCGGAGTTCAACGCGGCCGTGGAGGTCGCGGTGGGGTTCGTGGTGGTCGCGGAAATGCCCGAGGCGGAGGAGGCGTGCGTGGAGGAGGCGTGCGCGGTCGCGGGGCTCCTCATCCCTTCCGTGATCCCCGCGTTCAAGTAAGAATTGTGGGGCGTGGAAACATAAACATGGTTGGTTTTCGTGGAAACGCGGCAGCTTTCCCAGCTATGGGGCGTGCTCGTGAAGCCCCGGCACGTCCGGTGAGAGGCAATGCGAATGGACGAGGGATGGGTGGAAGGGGAGGATTTGCAAGAGGAAGACATGCACGCGGAGGAGCAGCGGGGGATGCTGACATTCCCGGCGGCGGAGGAGGGAACGGCGGCGGTGGAGGACAAATGCAAGTACTTGAAGAAGACGAGGAGCAGAGAGCGTGGATTCAAAATTTTGTGCAGATGGCGCTGAATGATGAAGAGGATTTGGTGGAGTGGGATAGCGATGATGAGGAGGATGGGCGGGGTGCTTGGGAGATCCCGGTTAGGTGACGAGCCAGCGGGAGATCTGCGGTGGGGATGTAACCTTGGGGTTATGCGGGGATGTGGAGAAAGAAGCGTGGATGATGTGAAGATCATATCAGACCCCTTGATGGGAATGCATAGCTCTTGACGGAAGCCGTAGCGATGAGTTCAGATGGAATTATACTCCGTGGGTGAGCATTCCGCTCAGTATGTGACTCGCCCGCTGGGATAAACATGAGAGGAAACGTGGGAGCGGAAACCTGGGGGTTGACTATCCGCTCATCGTGCACGACTGTGACCCTAAACATTCCATCCCTTCAGTTCTCATAAAATGGGTTAGACTAGGCGAAACCAGTGTCTGCCCCTGACCAGCTTTCCGCCCCCATTCCAATCCCATGAACCCCTATAGTTCTGCCCGTAGCTTCCTTAAAGCTTTAGCCACAACCCAACCTAAATCTACCAGCAAATCGGCGATGAATAGCATCCGCCATCATGATTCATCCCCCAAAGCCCTCGCACAGACGACGCGCGTCTATTCCCAATTCCCTTCATCCATTCAGTTAGTAAGGTATCGACGCCAGCCCATAAATCCGCGCAAGATCTTCGACGGGTAGAGCATTAGAGAGTTAAGGTAGGTAGGTTGCAAGGCTTCAAAAACCTTTTTTTGCGTGTAGACCTCGGGGAGTAGCTCCTTCCAAAGCCCAAAGGCGTATCTATGGAATCCCTGGGTCTCAAGCAACTAACAAACCTATATAGGAAACTCGAGGCCCGTGACGAGTAGATTCTTGAAATTGCAGATTGTTGCGGCACTGGTTTGCCAATGCCGGTCGGGAATGGATGGATGGAAAACTGGAATCGGCTGGAGAAGAGATGCTGGGAACTGGGGATGCCTGGGAGGCAGATGAAAAACTACCTAGGTAGTTAAATGTAGAATCGTGACTGGCCAGTGGCTGGGAAAGAGCCGGTAAGGCGGAGGTGCTAGAGCGCGGCCGCGAAGGGGCTAGGGTTGTCATTTCTGGAGCTGGAAGGCTGGAAGTGATGATGGACACTGTGGTGCTTTTCGTGGCGTTTAATCGTTTTGCTGGGCTTCCTAAGTACTACGCGATTTGATATATCTATTTCTGCTCTTAGTCTTCACTTTGTCTCATTCTGGCGCTCTACGAGCCTCTCCTCCGCCTTGGGTCACGAAATGTGACAAAGTCTGTGTTTCCTTCTGCTGTACCTAAAGTATTTCAACAACCATTCAACCAAAATTTTTATAATACTTGTATACCTGAGCATGTCGCCATTTCTCTGCTTCTATCGCGATGTTTCGAGAGACGAGAGAGAATAGACATTGCAGTTTCAGCGGAAGGCTCAAGCAAAGTCTGAGCCCGACCAACCATAGAGCTCATGGTCGGAATGACATCTGATGAGGATTTAGTACTCGTACCTGAGCATGAATAACGTCTATTCCCAATGTCCATGGCCAATTTGCGCGAATTTTCAAACTGAAGCGTATGTCAGCGCAAGAAAAGCTTTGTCGAAGACGTCAGAACACTCGGACGCAGAACATATCCATCTGATGGGGATACTTTTCCACCTGCGCATCGGCAGGTGAAAACGGCATCTGTGAAGTTTTCATGCCCATACTGTACCATCTTACGCCTTGGGCTTGTGACACTTTGCCATCGACGCTCCCTCACTGCAAAGATCTCATACCTCAACATTCCAAAAAGATTCAATGTTCCCTATGTTTTCCGTCTCCTTCCCTCCAGCTTCCAGGGGCTGGCTCGCAAAGGAAGCCCCTGATATCCTTTACCTGCTGTAAGCCTGTACCTTAATCTCGGCACATAAGCTGGAAAACATTCAAGAAGTCGAGGCCTCAGCTTAGACGCTGAAAGTGAAAACTACCTAGTTTCCCCACAGAACGGTTAGAAAGTTTATGACGAGCGCAGAGGGCGCAGAGAGCGTAAAGAGGCTACAGGTATTTCCTGGCTTACGTGGAGATCCAGATACCTGGGTAAGTGCAGGCCGGGCAACTCTTGCGAATGTGGGTGGACCTCAATGGTAGATGATCTAGCGGCTATATATATATGTGACTGGCCCTTGTAGAACGATCCTGTACAGGATCTGACGCCTATTGCTGTATTTAGTACACATACTACTAAAATTGCTAGTATCAACTAGCAGCTCGCGGCCAGCGGCTAGCGGCTGCGTCGCAACGCCGTTCCTTAATTCTTTTTAAAAGCCAAAGCTTCTCACCCCGACGTATGAAAACACACCTATCATACATGTATGTGTTAATACCAGCAGCTCTCACAAAGCTCAAGCTTTCGCTTGGCTTTCGGTACATCCACACTCACTGGCCTCACCGTCGTATTTGCGGGATATAAACAGCGCACCTGTGAGAGTCAAAAGAGCTGTGACTTTTCGGGGCATGTCCTGACAGGCGTTCGTGTGTCTCGGCTTCAGAAGCTACAGTGGGGGGAAAAAAGTCTGCATACCCCTCCCCCGGGATGACAAGCGATTTCTCTACCAAAAATGGCCGCGTTCTAAATATAAATAATAGGGCTCTAAGCCCTAGTCCCGTTTTATTTTATACAATAATTTTAATATAGCAATTCGACGCCAGCGCCGGGAAGCCCCTATTAGAAAAACACCTATTTAAATTCAAAAACCCTTTAAAAAAGTTAAAAATTGGGGTCCCCATTCTATTATACGCATAGAAATTCTTTAGTATGCAAAGCGCCTTGGTTTTATAATACAGCACGGGTATTAGGCAGCAATAAACGCTAATAATTGATATATAAAATAAAAATATTGAATTTTAGGGGGGGTATGCAGACTTTTTTCTCGTTACTGTAGTACTGTAATTTGCCTGTCGAGGGAAGTAAACTCGGCGCGAGTATTAGAACCCAACGCCTGTTAACGACAATTCCTGTGCTTGACGCTCGCTCGGAAACATTACAATTGCTCCGATGCCGGTTTTCTCAGTATACTCTTTCAGACAATCGCTCGGCGTGCTTTGCGTGCTTTGCGCGCTTTCTTTCAGCTTTTCAACGTCTTAGCCCCAAGGCATCTCGAGGCAATTTCATTTCCGTGTCTCCTCCGCTCGCCCCCGCTAGCCCTCACCCGTCCCTACCTAGCACTGTAACCCATCATCGTACGTAGCATATTGACTTCAAAGAGTTCCCGAATGTCTAACGAACTACCTACAAGGCCCCCAGAATGCGGTGAGATTAAACCGAGGCACGAAGTATAAGCTTCCATGCCGGGAATTTGGAAAAAAAAACGATAGTGAACGCCGATTGTGAAAGGCTGGAAGCAAAACTGCCGGCACCGAGCTGTTGATGAAGTTGATGAATGCCGTGTCGAGAGGATAGATAGGACGAATCTTGGGGGCAGTAGTGCCGCGTGCGTGCGTGCTTCGGTAGCACTGTAACCCGTCGTCGGCAGTCTCTGAGGAACGACAACCTACGCACGTACAGAAGACTCGTCTCATACCTTACATGGAGGCTTCGAAAACTGTCAGCTTGTCAAAGCCATGCGTTCGTGGTTTCGATCTTTTCGAGAAATTCATCCAAACATAGTATTCCATTTGATGATGATGATGACCAAAACATTACTTCTACAGCTGCAAGCAATGACCCAGATCCTTTTCCCCATTCTCCAAACTACCATGAAAAAAACCCAGAACCTGCTCCTATGCAGTCTTTCCCGCGCTTCCATGCCGTACCCATTCCAATACAGCAACCAGCTCCATACCCTCCAGACATACCCCCGTCGCGGTTATTAATGATCGCTGGCTCATAAGTACCGGGCAATCTTTTGACAATTCCGTCCAATGTGTCCTCCAAGTTGCCATGCCCAACGTATCCAGACAAATCCCAGTATCCAAACATTCGAATTCCTGTCACAATGATGACTTTCCAAAAACAAAAACAACCATGGTGTAATACAATGAACGAAAGCAATTTTGTTGTGTAGACGTGTATGATAAGACAAGACAGAATAGAAAAAAGACTTTTGACAAGGTGTGGTGCGCCAATGCAAGTCGAAGAGAATCGAGGAAGGCATGATGCTTTTCGTTTGATGGAGGCTGGTTCTCCAATGATGCGCTGATGCAGAAACTTTTCGTTGTTCCGTGATAGATGTTCGTGTACGCGTTCGATCTCTAATTCTCATCCTCATCTCATATCTTAAGCAGCACTGCTCCAAGCATGATGCACCGGCTGCGGTTCCATCCTCGCATATCCCTCTTGCGAGTACGCATACCCAATCGGGCTCTGCGGCGCCTGTCCATTTCCCTCCATATGAGGATGATGCTCCGCATGTACGTTGTTGCTCCATCCTGACAATGCCATCGTGGTAGGAGGGGAAAAGTATTCCCTAGACGTCGGCTCAGCGCTAGAAAATGACGGCACATAGTTGTGGTTCTGTTCGTCATATGAGTGGTAGTCACTGGATGGCATTGGAGGAAGATGAGCGGGCGGAGGACCAGTGTGACGGGGTGATTTGGATGGGCGAGGGTTGGAGTCCATGTAGCGAAGCGGAGCGGGTGACATGTGGGGAACGGGGGCGTAGGCGTATTGGGGGCGGATGACACCTTCGGACGAGGAGGGGATGGGGAGCATGGAGAGCGAAGAAGGGTTTGGAACATCGGCACTGCTGGTGCTGCTAGGGGACGAGAACGAGGGCAAGGTTGGTTGGGCGGATGGGTACGTCATGGCTGTGGAGTAGGATGCTGTGGTTGGAGTCTGGTTCCCCGGTTGCTGAGTAGGATTCCAGGCTGAGAAACTTCCATGTCGTAAGCTCACAGGAGAGCTTGAATCATAGCCACGAGGAGGCGATCGAGCCAAGTCTACACTGCCCTGCTTCGGTCTTCCATCTGAATGTATAACGGAGCCGCCAGGACCTGGTGGTGGAATCGAGAGGGCCGTTGGGGACTGCAGACTTTGCATAGCTGACCCTCGGGAAGCAGACGATGAACCAAGCAAAGGAATCTCTTTCCTGGTCTGAAAGTTTCGAGGACTTCGACCACGCACAACGATTGGAGCAGTCGAGACTTCGCAGATGCTGGTTTTGGTACCATTCGCTAGGGTAGCGGTAATGTTCAGGCGTAACACGAAGTGCTGTTGAAGCTCCTTCCTACGACCGTTGTTGGCGGTGGCAATGCGGAATTGTAGACGCTTCCAGGCAATTGGATACAGCGTCGCTTCGCTGTTTGGGTTGTTGGGGTCCTCGACGAATGGTAGCGAAATCGGTAGAGGCTCCTTCTCTTCTCCGGTCTCGATTTCGGGAGAGTTTGGCGGAGGGGTCTTCCAGGGAATGACAATAAGACGGACGTTGTTTCCATCAACAGATTCAACTGCCAAGACAGAAACTGCATTGTCTACTATCTGAACCTTCTCTCCGCGCTCCGTGACAACAAACAGTGGCCCACGAGGTATCGTGACAGAGCCAGATATTTGAAACAAGTTTCGACGGTAGCAGGTCAGTTCAGGCGAAATGATCGTAGAATCTCCCGAGGTTGTCGATATCTCGGAGAGAAAGAACATGCCATGAATCTGTGCCGACAAATCCAACATTTGAATTCTTCCGTGCTGGTCAGTGATGGTGTGTCTGTCTTGCATCCGAGCAAAAGAAAGTAGACGGTGGTCCTGGTGTATAGATGGTTTTCCCACGCCGTCCATATCTGGTCCACCTTCTCGCATATCTTGAGGAGCCTCTATGAAGGAATTGCCACTGGCATCCTGGTAAGATCTTTTCAGTGATGAGTAGCTGTTTGGCGAGCTCAGTAATGGTGTTGGATGGCTCAGTCTGTGATCGGATTCCTCGGGCATTCTCCAACCACGATGCATACCATTTTCTGGTGGCGGCGGATAGCTACTTCTGTGTGCTCCATTGTAAGGACTGGACAAATGTGATGGCGGAAGCCCGTGTTCGAAACCGTTCGACAGCCTTGGTGGTGGGGGAAGGTGGTTTCGGTAGCTGTGCCAGCCGGCCTCGTTCTGATCCTCTGGCTTTATACCGGCAGCCATAGTGTAAGTGAGTGTCGAACAAGACATGGACTCGCGTTCTCAATAGTGTAATGTGTTGCACTGTAGTGTTGGTGAAGAGAGAAAGATGGGAGGTTGAAGGTGAAGTCAACCTGTCATTGCCGAGTGGAAGTACAGAGCTGCGTGAGTCGCCAATATCGGAGGCAGCAATGACTTATTGAAGAAGTACCAATAATAAGAGATCACCATGAAATGGGGGCTGGGATATTGGAGAGGGGTGGGTACCACAGCTGCAAGCATATATGCTGGGGTAGCGAGCTAGATATGTACCTGTATTCGTGAACGTCGCGCTTGGGAGCTTCAAAAGTCCATGCTCAAATGAAGTACGGCGGAGGAGACGGGGCCTGTTGCGTCGAGACTGGGTCTATATCGGCATCAGACAACTAGAATGGCTGGTGTAAAGTTCAATGTTATATCAGTGCTCAGTGCTCTGTGCTCGACGCTATTTTCTAGACCCCAAATTCTTCCGAGATGGTCAAGTCGACTAGGGCCAACGGTCAGCATCGTTGATTTGATCTCTCGATAGAACTTAAGCTGCCAGGAGCTCCACATCCACGGTGCTTTAAAAGCCGCAGCTGGGGGAGTGGGCAGGGGTGGCATAGATGGTAAGATCTGCGCCGGATGGCTTTGGGACTGGCGTCAAGGTTTCCTACCAAAGTCAAAATGGGAGCATTGGCCATCAAATCTTCTTGAGATGCCGGTCTCTGCAGCTGCTCACAAGGCTGCTCTTCCATGTCACTAGGGCGTCATCAGTGTTGCTCGCATCGCTCTCATACGAACCTTATCCCTCGCACGATCCCTAATAACCTGGGAACCGTTTACTCAGACGCCGTTCGTGGCCTTACTTCGAACTTCTGTCCATAACCAGATTGGGCTATCGTCTGAAATAACATGAGACATGCGGGGACAGTTTGCTCTGCAGAAAGAAAAAGATAGCTGGGGTAGGGTGGTGAGCCGGGGGGTTACGTAGAAGGCTGCTGAGTCCTGAGCTCCCCGAGTTCCTGAGCATCCCGGGATGGCAGCACCCTGGCAGAACCCAGTCTGAGCTGCAGCATGTGGAAGTCCAGAAGGGCTACTACTTTTTTAACCGTGGATCGCGTGTATTGACGGCGGCTGATCCGTGAAGACGGTAAGTGGGTAAAGAGTGGGTAGAGGACAAGGGAATTGATATTGCGGATCTGCGGAGTGACGAGGAGAACAACATAATGTCGATTTCTTTGCCATTTCGGCACTCTCGCTCGCGGGCACTCGCTCTTCGCGTTCTGGCGGAGAGTTTCGAGTCGCTGATCTTGGCAGGCCAGAATAGATCCTGGATGCTGGCGATGAGTAACCTGTTGGTATGTGGCGCAACGGGAGCAGCGCGATAGGCCGCCGTTGAGAGGGCTACTAAACTCAATCAACATTGAGCTCCCCCTGCCGGCTTCGACGGGCGAACGGTGGAGTCCCAAGGCGCTGCCCCATGTCTTGCCTGTTGCTCTGCCGCCCGGGGCAGCGATGTGCAGACGGTGGGCCAGACCCAGAGCGGCGAGATGAGCAGCCAGTAGGGGCCAGAAGAGCTTCCAGGGGATTGACAGGCGCTGCAATACATATGGGCCCTGCACGGCGCATATGTGCAGAAAGATGGGTGGATTCGCAGCGACGGCGTGACCATCTCGGGAGCTCCAGGCAATAAGCAACTAGGAGCGGCCAGAAGCGTGCAAGAACGACAGCCTCAGGGCCCGAAAGGGACGCCCAAAGCAAAGACAAGCTCCTCTCTTTCGCCTCGAGTGGAAATCGAGTGCATGAAAGCGGCATGGTGCGGATTGCGGCCGCCACCGCGTGCTAAGCGTGGAGATGAGCGGACAGCAACGGTTGCCGTACGTGATACAATGGAGAAACCAAGCAAAACGTGCCCGGCCTCGTGACGAGCGGACTAGACTGTCGATTCGGGCTTGTCAGCCGTGAGGGAAGAGTAGTCTCAGCTTCGCCCGGTCACGTTGAGGCTCTTCCAGCCAGGACTCAGCTGTGAGTCCCGATCGAGCCTGGATATGTTGGGTGGCCGACTGCATGCTGCACACCATCGCCGTCTCGCTGGCCTCGAGGACCAGTCCGAATACTGGGAACGGACCGGGCCAGCTCTCGCCGAGGAGCGGGATCGACCTTCGCGTGGGAGTTTGGAGCTCATGTCGTCGCGGCCTTTGGCGGAGGAGGGAAGATGCCTGGAGACCAAGCAATTATAAAAGCTCATTTCGCCGGGCATGGCGCAAATTCAAAAGCATCGACAGACTCACCTAATTCCAGTCAGGACAGATAGTGCCCGTGTCGGCGCGTGGGGGAGTGTTGGTTGGGGGCAGGTTTAGGCGCTGGTGTGGGCGTTAGTCAACGATGGCCAGGCGCAGCTACGGCGGCCGAGAGCGCGTTCGTAATTCCAAAAACCAAATATTGGCAGACCCACGCTGTCCATGTCCACATACGTCCTGCACGGTGAACGTGTTCCTGTACGACCGCCCATCACCTACAAATTGGAATCTGTATTCCAATTCACGGCCTGCCATGATCCATCCGCCATGCACGAGATGTTCTGTGCCACCCACCGCTCACGAGTAATGGGCCAGATGCACGTCTGGTCACAGTCTCACGAAAAGACCGTTGGCCCCATCACAGGAAACTTGCAACTACAAGCGGAAAGGGACCATGCGGCTCGAATTGCGAATAAACGGCCAAAAGCGTCAATTCAATTTCTCTGCGAATGGCCGTTATTGCTTTGGACGCGGACCATACAGATTCTTATTCTGCTGGTGGCGCTCTTCACCGATGTCGCCCTTCACCCTGCAATTACAACAAGCTGCTGTCCAGAACGGCTTCCGCCCACCTTTTGAACCTTTCTGCTGCTCTTGTCTCCATTTGTCGCTCCCTCGGCCAGAAGCTGCAGCTACGGCCAATCTCAGGCCGGTGGCGGATGTGTCAAGGCTGGCGGCAGGCCATCAACGTGTCAACGGTCAATCATCGTCGACGAGCTGCAGTCCACCTCTTCATTAATCAGGCCATCCCCGACATCCAAGATGATCACCGCCGATCCGCCCACTTGGCCTGGACCGGACCTCTTCCCGCCTCTCCGGTGGGACTTTTCTATTTCAATATCCTGCTGCGAAAGCGACATGGAAAAGCTCTGCCGTGTCCGGCTTGGCCAGGAACTTACCAACTCATGGCGAGGCTGTTGATCCCCAACCCCTCAAGTCCTGAAAACATCTTGGGCTACCATCTATGAATACATCAAGACGATGAGGCTACAAGCCTACATTCTCGCACTTGCTGCGTCACTCACCAGCCTGACGCCGCTACCGGACGGCATATTATTAGCATCTTTAGTCCTCTACTCACGTACTCACTAACTATTATGCTCACCATGTAGCTATTCTACTCTAGGCCAAAAGCAAATTCTCCGCAGTTCTCCTGTGGCCATGTGCTCAGAGTTGGACTCGGATCAGGCTCGGGGCGAACAGCGTGACATTCACCAGCCCTACGAGATCGGTATTTCGCTCCGGTCGCAGTATCGTGCATGCTCACCGTCATGTCATTGTCATCACATCTCCCTGACGCCTGCCAACAATGCCGATTGTCGCCATCCGAGCCTCAAGATCATCGCATATGAATGCTCAAGAGGCAAAGAACCAAAGACCAGGCTCATTCTCCAGGAACATCGGCTTTTTGTGATAGCCCTCAATGTCGCAGTACGGCATCCTACCCTCCATGGAGCTCGAGCGTGGTAGTATTCTCTGCATTTAAGCTCTCAAGGCTCCAAATTCCCCTCGTTCCCGACGGCATGCTACCTTCAAGATTCCAAGTACCGGTTTCTGGCAATCGGACAGGAGAATGTAAGTTAACAGCGATACCCATGCCGTTATTGCTTGAATTAGCGTCCCCAAATCTCCCCTGCTCGAAACGGCGTCGACGGCCACACCACTTCGCCAAGTTCTTCAAGTCTGTGTTTCAGATCTCCTCTCCTCTTTCTTCAGCTAAGGGAGCCGGCTCCAATCACGATGCTTTCTACTCCTTACAAGCCGATACGCTTGAATCTCAGCAGAGTTCGAGCCATATACTTCATCCGACCAATCAAGACTCGACTCTACCGGCCCTCCATCGCTTCCCATCCTCTGTCAACTGATGATAGAATCGCACGCAAGTTCACCAAGGCTCGGCAGCTCCAAACCTCCGTATCTTTGGCTTTTATTCACCCGAATATCCGATCCAAAGATAATCACAAGGTTGCAATCAGGCCGTGCTTGCTTATTCTCCAGTTCGTTAATCCACGTCCACTAATCGCCGAATGAAATGATGTGCAGCTGTTGGCTTGGAGCCTTGGCTTCCTCCCCCACACACCCCTGGGGACCCACCCCCATCCATGCACACCCTCACGACCACTCCCGAGGCCGGGGCTCCACCCAAGAAATATGCGATGGGCTGGGAGCTGTGTCTCTCAGTCTCGCCACATATGTTTTGACCAACTGCTCAAGTGCACTCGCTAACGAGAACAACTAACAAAATCATGGAATCTCAAATACTCGATTTCCTAATCGGCTACGCGACTGGTCGATGCTCGCCACAGCTACCAGCATGAAACTCGGCCATCCCTGGCGATCGACCCTTCACAGCGGTTTGACTTTCGCGAGACAGAAGACAGCTCACTGCTCATCCAAAAAGACAGGTCCAGATTCCAGCACCTCGGGGCTGGGCTGCAGCAAGCACAAAACTACCCAAGAAGGCACTCTCCAAAAATTACCAAAACAAGAGGCCAGCCGGACGGTAGGACACGGCTCTGCAGACAATTCTGCGTGTCTCGAGTGTTGCATACAAGGCTGAGCACACCATTCGATCCTCTTCGAGGATACGCAATCATGAACGCCGTTCCCGGAGTCGTTGCTGCCGGTAGGTCTCTGAGCCCAAAACCAGTCGCCTCGGCCTCAAGAATCTTAGTACGAGCAACTCTTGCATATGGCTGGGTATGGCTGCACCCACCACCATCACCAGGATTCATGACAAAAGCCCTGATCCCTCCACGCCTTATGTTCCCGCTTCCCGAAACAGCGTCACCCGTGCCGTGTCTGTGGTGCAAAAGGCATGCCAATCCCATCCCACCACTTTGCTCAATACCAGACTACCCCTCGTCGTTAGTTGGTCTAATCTGGCTAAATCAGTGTGATAGCGAACGTGGTGAATCACTGTTGCACAAGTTGCTTCACGCTTCGCCCCCTGATCCCTCATCACACGTGTTATCTTGTCTCACGTTTTTCCAAATACTCAAGTACATGGTGTTATCACCAACCATCACATCACTTACTTTTGCCGTTTCGTGCGTTGCACAACAGCGAGCTGACAGATTCTCTCACGTACATTTCAATTAGTCCTCATCTTGTAGGGCCCTAGTCTCTGCGTGGGGGCAGCACGAGCATTCTCGTCCCCTCGAGAATTGCATCAAATCCATCAAATAGTAAATTAACAAGCGTGCAAGTGCAGGCTGACGTGCCGATTTCTTCCATATTGCTTCGGGCCGTTGGCGAAAGCTGAAAATCATGATTATGTGGATTGATTGCGAGAGGCTGGAAGCAGAAAGACGCGATGCTGCAGGTTTGATTGCATTTCAGCTGTATGCACGTTGTGGATACTTTGTGGGATTTTGAAATGGGGCGCGATGGGTCGATGACGGACTTTCGGTATTTTGGCAGCTGCGGGTGGGTATATTGGGCGTGCTGTTATTGAAACGGCTCTTTTTGGAGGCTCGGAGGCAGCAGGCTGGAGGTTTTTAGGGAAAATACCTTGGTGAGATGTCTCCTCCCATATGGTGTTCAGTTGGGCAATTTTGCTCTTCGACCTTCGTGGAGAAGTAAGTCGATAAGTCTGACGTTTTTCGCTTCTTGCTGTCGAACGCTCTGCCTGCTGTCGTTCTCTGGATTTTAATCCCGTTACTAGTAGTGCACAAAGAGAGAAAGGCGGAGAGGCAGAAAAAGCTATAAAAGCTGCCAGACCTCCCTCTTCTGTCTTTTTTTTATGCCAGACTGGAAGCGAGAACGGACCTTGATGGTAGAGACTCGACGTCGTCTTGCGACTGCGTTCTAGCTAGAAGAGACACAATTACTTGTTTCCAAAGTGTGCAAACTTGAAATGTGCAAATCTAGTGGAGGACTGGGATGAAAATGAAATGTGATTTAGAGTAGTCGATGTCTGCGCCTCTCATCCATTCGGTATGCTGTTATCGGAGCTCCTTTGCTACCGTCCTTTTATGTCCTCATAGATCATCACATGCAACAAGAGAGAAGAGAATACCCATTTCCAACGTCTATTCCGTAATGCCAGGCACAGCCAACGGCTTTAAAGCTTGCCAGCTAGCCAGCCAGCCAGCCAGCCGGGAGAAAGCTTCGCTTTTTAGCTTTTAAAGGCATTTAAAGCTTTGCTGGCTTTTTTGGAATTGGTGGGCTAAAGCTGGGGGGCTTTAAAGCTAATTGGTTATAATGCTATATAATGATTTATATATAAAGAAAGCGGGCGAAAAAATTAAAAATAGCTGGCGATTAATTTACAAAAAGTATTAATAAAAAAAAGCAATATTTTAAAAACTTTATTTATACGGCTTTTGGCTAGCTAGCTAAAAGCCTTTTGCGCTTTACGCTATATAATTAATTAATAGCTAATTTTTTAATATAAAATCAATTATTTATATTTTTATAAATTATTATATGCAATAAAAAGAAATTCAATATTTATTCTATAATACCAGGCATAGCCAATAGCTTTAAAGCTTGCTAGCTAGCCAATTAGCTAATTAGCCGGGAAAAAGCTTTGCTTTTTAGCTTTTAAAAGCATTTAAAGCTTTGCTGGCTTTTTTAAAATTGGCGGGCTAAAGCTGGCGGGCTTTAAAGCTAATTAGCTAGGCGTAAAACAGGCTATGCGTAAAAAAATAATTATTAAAAAAGGAAATTAAAAATAATATATTTGCCTATAAAAAGCATTGGCTAAAATTAAATTTAATAACCAAGCTATTAAAATAATAGCTTTTAAATATATTTAAAAACCATTGGCCAAGCTTTTAAATATTCAATTTTAATATATTATTATTTATAATATATTAGGCAATATTTTTATAAAAGCTATATTTAATATATTTAATAATATTAAAGCAATTAATTGCCCGTAAACGCTTTTAAAATTTAATAAAATAAATAATATAAATAAAAAAACCAATAATATAATAAAAAAGCAAGGCTCCTAATAATTAGGGATTTAGCGCAAAAACAGCTTATAAAGGTTTTATAAAGCAAATATAATTAATTATAATAATTATAATAATATTTATAACGATATAATTAATATTAAATTTGCTATTAAAAAGCATAAAAATAATATAATTGCCTTTTTTAAAAAAAAGCAATATATTATTATTAAATTTTTATTTAATTAAAAAATAAGCGGTTTTTAAATTGCTTATAGCTATATATAAATTTAGCAATGCAAAAAATAATAATAAACGCGATTTTAAACGCTATATTAAAATTTAAATTAATTAGCTGCTTTTCTATAAAAAAAGCAATTGCAAAAAATAGGGCTTGAATAATAATATTTAAAAATTGGAATTTAAAAAAATACGGTGTCTTGTATTTTATAAAATTATTTTAAAATTATTAGCAATTTATTATAGCTAGTTTAATTTAAAAAAAATTAAAAGCATTTTGCAAGATTAGGCGAATTATATAAATATAATATAAAATAACTAATACAGTTTAAATAAAATCGGATTTAAGCTTTTTTTTATAGGAATTAATATTATTATTGTAAAAGGCAATTTATTTAATAATGCGATTTGCAATTGCAAAATGAATAGATTTTTTTTAGCATTGAAATGCTTTTAAAAACTAATTAAAAGTTTATAAAAGCTATTATTACGGGGCAAAATAAAGGTTAGGTAATAATAACGTTATTATATAAGGAATTAAAAGTGTTTTTAAAGCTTAATGGATTTATTTAATTTTGTATTTTAAGCTATTTGTTTTTAATAGTTAAAATATTATCGAATTTTTAGCGTTTTTTTGATTTCTCGGTCTTATTATTTCTTTCTAACACTGGTTCTTTAATATTCCTGCTTTTTATTTTATTAATTTATTTTTGATTTAAAAAGCCTTTAATTTTCAATTTCAATTGCAGCAAATTATTATAAAATACCGGATAGATTTTTATAATAGCTGGAAAAATAATCCTGAAAATTTAATTATAAATATTTTTAATTGGCTATAATCGAATTTATTTATTGGTTTTGATATTTTTGATATTTATATATATTAATTAATCTATTTTAAATTTTAAAGCCTTGCTGCGGTTGTTATTAATATTATTTTTATATTATTCAGCTGCTTATTAAGCGAGAATTTTTAATTGGGTTAAAATACACTTTATATAATCTATTTGCTTTAAAAAATTATTATTTTTGGATTTGTAAAAAAATTGAAAAATAAGGATTAAAGAATTTAACGCCTATTTATAAATAATAGCTATAATTTGCAAAAAACGGTATTATATTTATTGTTTTTAAAATTTGGTTATTTAAAGGGAATTCGGCCAGCGGGAGCTAGTTTATTTAATTATTCTAGGCAAATACTATAAAAAAGTGTAAATATTGCTTTGAATGCGCATTTAACTTTTTCATTTAATTATTTAATTTTGGGATGGAAAAATAAAAAGTATTTTAATTTAATTTTTAGTTTTTTAAATAAATAAATCTAAAATTAAAAAACAAATTGGATTTTGTTTATTAAATATAATATTATTTAATATATTATAAAGGCAATAGATTTAATTAATAAAAGCGCTGATTAATTTATTTATATTTAAATTTATTATTGGAATGAAATATTTTATTTTAATAAACTGGCAAATAATTATTATAATATATTAATATTTTTATTTATTTTATTTATAAATTAAAAAAGGGGTAATATAATTTATTAAAATATTTAATTATATACGGAATGGAATTAGCCGGGATTGCAAAAAACCAAAGGATATTAAATAAAAGGCTTTAATTTGGTTAAAAAGCTTATAAGCCTTTATATATTTATTTATATTTTTGGATATATTTGGCCATTAATAATATTATATAATATTGGCTATAATTTTAATTTTTTTTAAATAATTAGTAAAAGCTAAAAAGTATATGCAATAAATGATTTGGATTTTTAGCTTTTTTATATTCGGTAAAACAAAAGTTTTATTATAATAGTAAATTCGGCCTTTTTTAATTTTAAAATTTATTATTTGGAAATATATTATTTTTTAAAGCTTTTTTGGCTATTTATAATAATTTTTATTTTGCAAACAAGCTAGGGCTTTTTAAATAATTGCAAATATTATATATATTTTATTAATTAATTTATTAATGTTTTTACTAGTGTTTAATATGGTTATAAAAATTAAATTTAATTATATTAAATTTAGCTATAGATTTGTTTTTATTATATTAGCTAGTATATTTGTATTAAATAGCGTTTGCAAAAATAGTGTTTTTGCTTAATTAATTAACTTTTTATTTAATATATTAGCCGTTCGATTTTTTTATTTCCGGTTTAATATATTTGGCTTAATTATTTCAATGCCTAAGCAATAAATAATGCAAAAATTGAATTCGAATAAAAATTTAAATTATTTTATCTATTATTAATTTAGGATTTTAATTGTGGTAAAGATTTGCAAATTTTTATAATTAATTAGAATTTTAAATTTAATATTTTCTTAAAGCTTTAATTGCTATTTCTCCAAATATTTAATTATGACTAATAGCTTTTTATTATAAATTTTGTTATTATATTTGGCTAAAATATATTTTAATAAAAGATAAGCAATTGGTTATAATAGGCTATTATTATTATATTGCAATAATATGCCTTCGAATGCTTAATTTAAAGTATTGGTTTTTAAAATAATTTTTTAATTATAGTTAAAAAATGCCAATATTAATGTTTTTATAAATGCTTATTAAAGGTTTTGAAATATTTACTACTTAAAATTATTTTAATACTAGGTTGTTGTTTTTTATTAAATTATAAAAGGGTTTAATTATTTTAAAAACGTTTTTAATAAATTTACAATAGAAATTTGTAAAATTTAATTTTTTTATAAATTGTGAAAATACAAGGAAGGCTGCTATTTAAATTTTAAATTTATTTTTTTAAATTTGTTTTAAAGCTGTTTAAAATTATATATAAATTTAAACTTTTAGTTTTAATTATTTGAAACTTATATTTCCGGATATTAATTTGCAAATCTGTATTTTTTAGCTAATAAACATTTTTTTAAATATGCTTTTAATGCTTTTTAATATTATCTAAATAAATAAAAATATTATTAAAATAGGCTATGCATGTTTTATTTAAAACATTAAATAATATATTATTAAAAAAATATTAAAAAAATGCAAAATTATTATATGAATTAAAAAGTATAATCAAAAAGTTAAATAATTTAAAGCGGATAATAAATATTATTTTCTATTTATTGTTTTCTGCTATTTAAAAATAATTAAAATCTATTATTATATTTAATTTAATATAGATTTTGGCTTCGTATATAATATTAAAGGTTTTGCGAATTAATAGAAGCGAATAGCAATTTTTAATAATAATGCTATTTAAATTTTAATAATTTTAATATATTTTTATTTTGCTATTAGATTTAATTGCTAATATAAATGGTATAATATATTTAGTTTTTAATTTATAAATAAAGTTTTTAGCTAAATGCTTATTTAGCTATTTGCGGATATAAAATAGTTTTTTTAATAAAAAGGGATATTCTTTTAATATAGCGGTTTTTTGCTAAATATTAGCTTAATTTTATAATTTTATAAATGTTTTAATAGCAATTTATTTACTTTTTATAGCAAAAAGCGTTTTTATAAATTATATAGCCGAATTAATAATATAATTTTAATTTTGGCTGCTATTAATTCTGATCTGCTTTTTATAAATTTGGCTATATATTAAAAAATGGGTGCAATAGCAGCCACCGTAAAATAGCCAATATATATAGCTAAACCCGAAAAAAACTAGCGTCCGCATAATAAAAATATTTTTATTTTGGAATGCCAATTATTTTAGTTTTTTTAAGCATAATATAATGTTTTTTATACCTTTATTTTATATTTTTATATTTATTTATTTTTAATAAATTATAAGCCCAAAATTATATAAGCTTTTAAATAATTAATTAATATTGTTTTAATTGATTTTTTAATATTATTTTAACGAAAATTTTATATTTTAGCAATTTGTTTTGATACTATAATTTATTGCAACATACTTAAAATCAATATAAAGGTTTTTTTATATTTATTCTTTTATTAATGCTATTATAGTATTTTATAAAATTAACTAAAACCAGTAAAAGGAGTTTTTTATAATTTACCTGGCCAGTTTAAAGGCTATTTTATTATTTGTTTTTAAAAGCTAAATAAAAGCTTTTATAATAATACCCCCCCTTTTTTTTAGCCAATTGCTTTTATTTTTACATTTATTAATATATTCAATAATAAGAAAATCGAAAAAGCGTTTTTAACGCTATTAAAAACCAATTATAAAATCTGGTCTCGCAATATAAAAATTTGCCTTAATAAAAAAAACATATAATTTACCATTAAAAAAACCATTTTTAAATACGCTAATATTGCTTTTGGTTTTACAATTATTAATAAAAATAGCATATTTTTTATTAGATTTAGTATTTTAAAAATCGATTTAAAATATATATTTTTTTCTATATTAGTTAAAAATTAAATTAATAAGCTTAATAGCAAATTTAAAAAAATATTTATTAGCTAAGGGAAAAAGGCTATTTTAAATATTAAAAATGCAAAGAAATATAAAAAGGCCAAGGCTAAGGCTATTAATTTTCTATTTAAAGGCTTTTTTAATAATAATAAATTCTTTTTTAATAAATATAATATTGCTAAAAGCTTATAAAATTATTTAAAAATAAAATAAAATTTAATATTATTTTTAATTTAATATATATTATTAAAATCCAGATTTTTATTTGGGGTAAAAATACTATTATTCGCTTTATTTGAAATAAGTTTTATAAGCTTTAATATAAGCTAATATTTATTAATAAATCTTACACTAATATTTATAGCAGAAAAATCTTGTTTTTTTATTTTAGCTAAGCCTTTTTTAATAATTATTTTTTTATAATTAATATTTTTATATTAGTTAATGCTATGATAAAAAAAATTAAAATGCTTAAACAAAATGCATATTAGTTATTAATGGTAAAAATTATGCTTTTGCTGCTAAAACCGGAAAGCGGTTTTAGTAAAATAAAGTTAGTAAGCTTGATATTTATAATTTTTATAATAATGTTTATTTTACTTATAATTATTCCAAAAAAAAAGGCTATATTGATTTTCTTTTTTATTAATTAATACCTAATTTGCGATTTTGAATTGTTTTTCAAAATAAAGCTTTATAATTATTGTTTTGTTTTTTAATTTTTTTTTAAAGTATTACTATTGCTTTTTTTGGCCGTTATTTCTTTTTTAAATAAGCTTATTATAATAATATTAAAAAAAAGGCTTGCTTTACCAACAAGCTTGAAAAGAAAATCCAGCGATTACGCGACCGAAATTAATAATAATATAAATAATAATGCTGCCAAAATTCCGTTTGATTTTTTTTTTAAAAAAGGTTATTTATATTAGCTATAAATTGATTGGTAAGGCTATATTTTTTATTTGGGCTTTAAATACCGGCGCATTATATATATATATATATATATATTAAGAATCATTAAGAAAATAATATTATTATATATTGTAAAAATTGGTAAAAAAGTATTATAAGCTATTTATTAAAATATTATCATAATTAAATATTTAAATAAATTATTATTATTTTAAAAGAATACGTTTTTAATTTTAAAATTTTGAATTAATTTAGTTTTAAATTAAAAATAATATATAATTGGCTTATTAAATTATATTAATAAAAAACAATTCTAAAAAAAATGACCAAATTATTAACGTTATTATAAATTATAAATTATAAATTATATTTAATATAAGCCAAAAATATAAAAGCTATGCTTTTATTGCTAAAGCAAATATTATTACAATTAATATTTCTTTTATATTTTTCCCCTTTTTTTAAAGCTTTCAAATTTTACGCCTTTTAAGCTAAAATGTTTTAATTTACAATATAAAAAAATTTGCTATTTTAATAATGCTATAATTGGCAATATTTATAAGATTACTATATTGGTAAAGCCTATTAAAATTCTTTTTTTAGCTACTTATAAAGCTTATTAAATATATGCTTTTATTAACTTTAAAAACCTTTTTTTAAAAAACTTAAATCTATATAAAATTATCAAATTTATATTTATTTAATTTAATATTACTAAACCTTTTTCCCGTTTGTTTTATAAAAATTAATATTTTTTATATATTATTAATAATCTCATATAAAACATTTAGGCTATTTTATTGGCTATTAAAAATAATGCTATTTAAGCTTTTTAAAAATGGATTTTTATAAATTAAAAACCAGTTTAAAAAAATTAAAGCAATTTATAATAATAATGCTTTTGATTTTTTTAAGGCAATTAAGCAATAAATTTATATTAAGAAAATTAAAACGCAATTTATTATAGTAATTTTATTTTGTTAAAATAGTTTTGCAAAATAAAAAATTTAGTAATTAAAAGCTAATATTTAAACTTTATTTAAGAAGGTTAAATTGCTATTGGAATTTTAAAATAAAGCTGCTAAATATAATATTTATATGCGCAATTGCGCTTTTACTAATTTAATTATTAAAAATTATTTTATTAATTTTAAAAAAGCGTGAAAGGGTGTTTTGTTTCTTATTAATAATATTAAAATATTTGGATTTTTATATGTTTTTTATTTTAATTTAAAAATTATTTTTAAAAATTAATTATATTATAAAATTATTAATATTAGCCACTTTCATATTTTTATAAAATAATTTAATATTATTATTTAATAATTTAAAATTTACTTTTTGGAATTAAAATATATATATTATATAAATGAAATGAAAGTTTGGAAATTTAAATTAGAATTAAAGCTTAAATTAAAAATTAAAAATATTTTAGATAACCAATATATAATAATTAAATAGGAATAGCGGAATTTTATAAGCAAAAAAGAAAGGCTTTAATATTAAGAAATTAAATATTAATATTGCAAAAGAATTAAAGGCTACCAATAATAAACTCAGGTTTTTGCTATAATATATATATTAAATAGTTTAATATAATATAATATATTAAAATTGCTATAATACAATATATTAAGAAAATTATAATTTAACATATTTGGTATAATAGAAAATTTGCTAATTTTTAGCGTATTAAAAACGTTTTAATATAATATATTAAAAACGCTATAATATAATTTATTAAATAGGCTAATTTCCGATGCATTAAAAATGTTATAAAATAATATATTAATTACAGCTAAAAGTATACCAATATCTACGCCGACTTTTATAATAATAAATATATTTCCGACGTTGCTTTTATTTTTTATTAATTTTGCAAATTATTTTAATATTTTAAATTAATTAAAATTTAATAGAAAATTAAAAACGCCATTTCTTTTTAAAAAAAAGCAATTTATTTAAAAGCTTTTTTTAATTTTATATATTAAAATTCCCGCTTCTATATTAATAATTGATTATATTAAAATCAATAATAATAATGCTATTCCGGATTTTCCTGGTATTTTTACTTTTTTTATTTTCTTTTTTACAAATAATACTTTGGTTTCCAAAATTAAATTATATTTTATAAAAAATAGTATTAAAAAAGAAATATACGCTGTAATGCCAAGCTTTGCAAAATTGTTTAAGCTATAATTGTATATATTAATTATAATATTAATAATATTACAAAGATTATAAATTTAATCATAAAAAAATGCTTTTCAATAATAAAAATTCGCAAAATTAAAACTTTTTAATTTTATAAAAAAGCAGTTAATTTTAATTTTTTTATTATAAATAATAAAAGCTTGCTATAATTAAAAAGCTAGAATTTTTAATGCAAAATAAAATATAAAAATATATTAAAAAGCTAAAAAAAGCAAATTTGGTTTTTATTAAATAGATATATATTACTAAAATTAAAATTATTAAAATTATTAAATGGTTTAAAGCTTGGCTGGTAATTTAAAGCTTTAATTAAATATTTAAAAAGGATTATACCAATATTTTTATTGTAATTATTTATATAAATGTTTTTTGTTTTTTTATTTTTTTTCAAACGCTTATCATTTTATTAAATTATATTTTCCAAATTTTTAAAAGCTTATACAATTTAAAATAGGCAATTAGAAATTGGAATTTTCTTATAAAGAAAATCAAAAAAATGTTTTATCTAAAGCCTTATAAACTTTTGCATTTATAAATATCCGAAATATATTATTATATTTTTGTTATATATTAATAATATTATTATAGCTATTTATAATAAAAAATAGCTTGTTTAATTCTGTTTTTAGCTTTTGTTTTAATTCAATATTAAAAAAAATTAACTCCTTTTTTAATATAAAAGTAAAAAAAAACCGGAAAGCTAAAACTTTTTATTTTAATTAGGAATAATATTTTTGCTAAATATTAAAAAAAGAAGTATAGCCAAATCCCAATTTTTAATCAAGCGTATTTTTATAAATAATTATAAAGCTTTTAAGTGTTTTGCTTTTAATAATAAATATATAAATATTAAAAAATATTAGTAAATTATTAAAAGCTTTATATTTATTATAATTTTTATTTATTTAAATATTGCTTTTGCAATTGAAAAGCTAGTTTAATATATAAGCGATTTATTATATAAGGCTATAAAAGGAGTATTAAAAATGGGTGCAATGGCAGCTATTGTAAAATAGCTATTATATATAGTTAAACCCGAAAAACATTAATGTCCGCATAATAAAAATATTTTCACTTTGGAATACCAATTATTCTAATCTTTTTAAATATAATACAAAGTTTTTTACACCTTTATTCTATGCCCTTATATCCATTTATCTCCAATACTATATTATTGTTTAATATTTTATTAAATATAAATAGTTATTTATTATAATAATAAAAAGGTTTTAAAATTTATTTGCAAATATTATTTAAAGTTTGATAATATTTGCGCGGCTTATTAAAAGTTTTTAAAATTGGTTATTTAATAGCAATAGAAATATAAAGGAAATTTTGCGGGATTTTTTAGCTTTTTGATTTTTAAAAATATAGTTAAATTTATTTTAAATAATATATATTATTTGGATATTTACTTGCCAAATAAATAAAAATTAAATTAAATTAAAGTTAATTTAATATTATTTATATTTGAAGGGGCTATTTAAAATTTTATTATTGCGATAAAAAGGGGAATAAAAATATTAAATAATAATAATGGTCTTTTGCTTATTTTATATATAGTAATATAAAATTTAAAAACAAATTTTGCAATTAATAAATAATTTGGTTTGCTATTGGAAATTATTTGAATATAGATTGATTTTTAATAGTTAATTATGTTTATAATATAATAATTTATATTTAAAAAGAATTATATTAATATATAAATTTAGCGCATTTTTAAAAAGAATTAAAAAATGCTTAAATAATGATTGCAAAATTGGTATACTTTTTGTATTTAAAATAAATAGGGGTTTATAATTGAAAGGCGTAATAAAAATTGGCGTTTGTTTAATAGTAAAAATAAATTAGAATTTAAAATTTAAAATTATAATAAAAATTGGCGCTTTTTTAATAATAGAAATAAATTGGAATTTAAAATTAAATGGTAAATAAAAAAAACAAATTGGTATTGGCTTAGGCCAAATATTATAAAAATACTTTTTTCCAATATAATTCTTAATGCGCTATTAGAAAATACTATTATATTAGCTAATATTTAAATTATAATTATATAGCTATAATCAGCTAATAATAATTAAAATATTTAGTAACAATTTGATGATATAAAATATTTATTTTTTAAAATAATTGCTCATAAATATTAATGCAATTATTATATAATTTCTTTTAATTGAAATTTTTTATTTATATAATATAATAATTAAAAATAGCGAAATTATTGAATAGAAAATTGGTATCATAAGATAAAATTTATATTAATGAAATTAATACCGGTATAGCTATTATTAATTAGATTATTTATCAAAAAAATTAATTGCGCGGAAAATAAAAAAAGTAAATAGGCAATAACTTGCTATTAAAAAAGCGAAGTTTTAATTTAAAGCTGTTATATATATTTTGCTATTAAAATAATTATTTAAAATTGCCGATTTTTAATAAGCTTATTTAAAGAAAAAAGAAAAAAATTGGTTTAATTGCTTTTAATTATAATTTAAATTAAAAGTTAATTATTTCCCTGCTGCTAAAGCTATTAAATAATTTTAATATATAGGCCAAATGCTGAAACGGCTATTTTTTGGGAAAAAATATAATATTTAATAATTATTTAATAATTATTTTAAAATAAAATAATTATATTATAATAATTTTAAGTATTTATAAAATAGCTGCTTATATTATTTTTAATTGCAAATATCCTATTGCTATAAAAATATTGAATTTAATTATTATTGCCAAAATCGCTATTTTAATTGCTTTGGAAATTGCTATAAAATATCGGCTTTTGCTATTAGTTTTAATAAATTGCTGCTGTAATTGCTAATAAAAAATGGTATTACGTAATAAGGCTGGGGATTTAAATTTAATAAAATAAATTTAGATAATATAATTATATGTTTTGCAATAATAATATAAATTGCTTTTATAATAATAATCTTTAATTTGGTTTTTTAATATATTACAAAATATATTGCAAATAAAATAAAATAAAATATTAAAATTTATAAAATTTATAAAACTTTTGCTATTTTTATAATTATTTAAAAATTGCTGCTATTAAAATAGCTGGCGTAATTAATTATTAATATTATTGCTATTATTAAATTTCAAAGCATTATATTTTAAAACGCGATTTTTTTTAAAATGTATTTTTTATTATATATATGTTTGAAAATAATAATGTATAGCTTTTGCCAATTATTGAAATTTGCTTTATTTAAAATTTTAAATTATTAATAAATCCTATTTGCCAAAATATTGGTTATGTTTCTTTAAAAAAAGTAATTTTCTCCTTTTTAATTAAATTAGCCTAATAAAATTTATTTTGAAATTTAATAAAACAAAATATAATTAATTATTCTTTATTTGTATTTTTTTTAGCTTCTGCTTAGTTTTGTTTATAAAATTTAGAGTAATATAATTAATATAAAAAGCTTTTAATATTTTATTTGCATTGCCTTATTTTTATTTTTTTAAATTATTAGGACTTTGGGTAAAATTTATTAAATGCTAAATATATTTAAATAAAGCATTATAAATATTGCTATTAATTTTTAAAATGCGTATAATTTCCTTTTTTTAAATAAGTTTTTTAATATTTGGCCGCTTTTATATTATTGCCGGTAAATATTAACGGATTAATTGCAATTTATTTAACAGCTTTAATATAGGGCATTTAAGCAATAAAATGCTAAATAACGGCTTTTTAATTATTTAAGTTGCGTTATAAATTTATAATATAATTCAGTTATTAAATAATAATAATAATAATTATATATTAAAAAATTACAATTTTAAAAATAATTTAATTTTGCTAAATAGAGGTTTATTAAAATTTATTAATTAATTTAAAGCAATTGCGCTGGATTAAATAATAATAAATGGTTTTAGCTATTGCAAGAAAATTAATTTATAAAAAGCTAATTATATCTTTAATTTAAATAATTAATTTGTTTATAAAAGGGCCGCCGCGCTTATTATTTATATATTTTTAAATTGAATTCAAAGTATTTTAATCAGGGAAATCCGGGATAATAGTAAAGCTATTGCTGCTTATATTAATTAGAATTTCAAAATTACTTATATTAATATTATTATTTATAAATTTGCTAATTTGGGGTTTTGGATATATTGGATTTAAAATTTTAATAGTTTTTTAAAATGCCGTCTTTTAGTGAAAATTTTAATTGGATTATTAAAAGCGGTTTTTGGGCAAGGGATTTGGGGAAAATCGAAAAAAAAAAGATTTTAGGAATAATTGTTTTTTTTTAAATATAATGCAATTAATTATAAATATAATAAATTGTTATAGCGCAAGATAAGGGTTAGGTAATAACGATATTATTATGCAAGAAATTAAAGGTGTTTTTAAAGTTTTTTATTTATAGTATTTATAGGCTTGGCGACTAGGGCATGCAGGGGTTAAAAGGCACGTGCTTATAAGCCTATAGGGTTTATACCGTGATAGCTATAAAAACCCGCAATTAAATTATAAAAAACTACCCGGCGCATCTAAAATCATAAAGGAATTATAATTGCCTATTTTGGCGGTAGTATATTAAAATTAGGATTAAATCTTATTACAAATATTAATTAATAATTTTATTAGCTAGGTTATATAATAGCGCATTAGCGGAATTATTTAAATATTTTTTAAAAAAAGGCTTTAGTAAAATATTTAATTTTGCGGCTAAAAGCAATAGTTTTTGCAAAACCAAATATTATAAATTATTGCGCAAAACATATTTGGAAAAGTCCTATTAAATTATAAAGCTATTGATATAAATTATTAATTTATAGGCTAATATCACGAGCTAGGTCCAGCATATTAGCCAAGGCTAGGATATAAATTATTATTAATAAATATTTACTATTATAAGGAAAAAAAGGCTCTCCGACTATTACAAAAACTAATTTTGCTAATTATATAGCATATAAACCATTAAAGCTTTTTCAGCTAGCTAGCCGTAAAAAGCGCTTTGGTCCGGGGCTATTATAATACCTTTCCCCCGTATAAGGCTTGCCTTAAGCTTTAAAAGCGGTTAATTCAATTTTAGCTAATATATTAAATATATATATAAAGCAAAATTAAAAGAAATTATAAAAAAATAGCTATTATATTTAAAATCGCCGTTTTTAGCATATTAAAAATTGGCCTTTTTTGCGCTATAGCAGCTGGTATATTTTGCGTTATAATAATAATTGTGAAAATTAATATAATTAATATGCTATATTAAGGCGCTAAATATATATTATATTATAGCTTTTAAAATATACTATATTAAAGCTCCAAAATGATATTGCTTAGAAATATAATGAGCTATTTATTTTTAATAAATTTTTAGCTTTATTATTTAATTTAGCTGCCTTATCCCAGGCTTTTTATTCTGCAAGCTTTTTAAAAAGAATTGATTTATTAAAATAGCTATTATAAAATTTCCTGAGCTTTGCAAGAATATATTTAAAATCCAATTATAGATATTATTTAAAATTAGAATTATAAATTGGTTTTTAATTAATTTTATATTATAAAATTCTATAATGCATATAAAAATTTAAAATACTATAGATTTTTTATTTTATAGTTTTATTTATTACTGCCGGCAATTTTAAATCCGGTTTTTGGCTAGGAAATAAATTTATATTTACTAGGCAAAGCTTGCTTAAATATATAATAAAGTGAATATTTATAGCTGAAAAAATATTAATTTAAAAGCATTTTTTTAAAAAGATTTATAAGGCTTTGCTATTTTATTATTTAATTTATAATTGGATATTACCAGCTTTTAAGTTTTAATATTTAAATAAATACAATTCTTTTTTTTAAAGTTAATTAATTGCCGGCGCTTAGTACTTTGGACCTTTTATAGCTATTGCATTAATTATATAGCATTTCTAGCTATTTTTTAATAATGGTAAATTTGGCGTTATTTGGCTATTGCAGTTTTTTTATTAAAGGCTTAACCGGGATTTATAAATTTGGAAATATTTTAATTAGAAATTATTTAAAGCTTATAGCTTATTTTTATTTTAATTGAAAATATATTTATTAATTTGTAAAAAAAAGCGGCTGCAATAGCATTATTAAAAACAAAAGCTTTATCCAATTATTTTAAAATTAATTAATTAAAAATATAAGGCGAGAATTTGAAATAGCACTGGCGAATTTAATTTGGCTATTAATTTATAGCCAATAAATTAAAAGAAAACCAAATAGCTATACCGGAAATTTTTATAAATCTTTACCAAAAAGAAAAAATAAATTAAATTTCTTAATTTAAAATAATAGTCTTTAGCGTTTTATAAATTTTATAAATTATAAAATGCTTTTTTTTGCGGCATTTTAGGCATTAATTATTTAATAGCATAATATATAAAACATTTTTTTATTTAATTAGCAAATTATAATTATAATTATATTATAATTATCTTTATTTTTAAATATATAATAGAAATCCATTATTATATACTACCAAAAACATTAAACAATTAAAAATAAAATTAAAAGATTTAAAGCTTTATTTTTTAAAATTTTTGCCCTGGCGCAAGCTTTGCAATTTCTAATATATCGATTTATATTCTGTATTTAATTAGGCTATTAATAATACTTTTTAAACAGCTAATAAATTTTGTATTTGCTAAAATAAATAATTTAAATAGTATTCTGAACTTTAGCAATTATTTTTACTCGAAAACTTTTAATAGCAGGTATCATTAGCTATTTAGTTTTAAATATTAAATTATTTCGCATATTTTATTATATTTGTTTAATAAATTCGGGGCTTTTAATTATGGATTTTCTTTTTTTTACGATAGTTTTAAAAAAACTTATTATTTGTTTTTTAATTAATAGCCAATAGCTTATTAATTAGCTTTATTTAAGCTGCTAGAATAAATCCTAATAATAGTATATTTTTAAGCTAAAGTTTTTTAATAATTTTTGGGCTAAAGCATTCTATTGGCAAAAAAATATTATATTAATATATTAATTTTAAAACTTTTATATTAGCTATATGTTAGTCCTTTTATATAAAAGAGTCCGCTTTATTAATTATACTAGGCTTATATTTAATACGGAAATTATATTTTAAAACCATTTTTTATTATTTAATTTGTTTGGCATTTAAAGCTTTATATTATAATGGTTAAAAATAAATTAGCAAATAATAGTGCATTATATATATTCCTTAGCTATAAAAAATAGCCGCTGTTTTTTTTTAAATAAAAATAGCAGCGTTTAAATATTATATATCAAAAGCCTTGCTTAGCTTTTTTAATAAGCAATGCTTGCTTTTTGCGTATTTTTAGCGCACGTACTTTATAGGGTGCCCGCAAGGCGCCCCCCTCGGCCCCGTGTGACATTTTAATGCTTATAAATTATTTTAATAATTTATAATTGCTAATAATTTGGATTTCTTTTAAATATCCTAATAAATAAATACGCTAATAAATAAACGATTAAATAATAGCTAGTATTCTTTTATTATAAATACCGTAATTTAACTAATGCTTATTTATAAATTTAAAAAAATATGCTATTAAATACCAATTATTAAAGTGTTTTTAAAAATAAATCCCGGCTATTATTTCATTTAAAGCATTTATTTTAAATCGATTTTTATAATCGGAATTAAAAATAGCTAAAATAAATACTAATAGCAAAGCCGCTTTAAAGGCTAAAAAGGCATCCTGGCAAGCATTGGTTTATTTGTAAATATAGCTTTTTTTGATAAATTAAATTCAAAGCTTGGCCAGCTTATTATAATTCTTAATAAAAATCCAATAAACATTACAAAATCCTAAAAGAAATTCGACTTTTTTAATTTTGCCCTTTTTAAAGCATTGCTAATTTTCTACCGCTTAAGTCCTTTTTGGATTTATTTAAATATTGGTTAAAAAATAATATAGCCTAAATATTTGGTTTTTATAATATTAAACCTATATTTTTTAATATTTATTTATAAATTAGCTTTAATTGAGCAATTTATAATAGCAACAATATTTTAATAATACTATTTAAAAGTTTTATTAATATAAACTAAAATATTATCAATAAAGGCTATGCAAATTTTATTTAAAAAAAAATAAAAAATTGTTATTAATATATTGCTAAAAAATAGTGGATTTATTAATAAATTTAAAAAATAAAATATTATACCAAAATATTTTATAGCAAATTTAAAATATTATAAATTGCTTGCTGGCTGTTTTTAAATAAATATAATAAAATGCTTATTTAATATTAAGCTTGGTAAAATATTTGGCTTTATTAAGCCGAGATAGAATTTCTTTAAATTAAGGCAGCGGATATTTATTTTTGCGGGTAATTTTATTAAGCCTGCAATAATTTATATAAAAATAAAAACCGTTTTCGGGCTTTTTAATAAATAAAATAAAAGCTGCAAAAAAAAAGGAAATTGATTTAATAAACCCCTTGGCTAAAAAAAATTCTTTTAATAATATATAATTGCTTTATTAATATAAAATATAATGGAAAATTGCTTAGCTAAAATTTTGGGCTTTTTAGCTTAAGTTTTATATTATAGAAAATATATAATAATAGGATATTAAAAGCCTTGCTTAAAAGATTTATAGCGTTAAAAGTTTAAATAATATAATAGCCGCTATTTTAATAAGTTTTTATTAAAAGGCTTTTAAGGCTTTTTAAAGGCGATAATCTTTTTAATAATATATAAAAAATACATCTATGCTTTACCAGCTTTTTTCTTTTTTTTAGAAATTTCAAAAAATTGCGCTTTATACTTTTAGCGCTAATTTAATAAATTTTAATGCCCGAAAGGGTTTTAATTTTTTTAAAAACAGATAAATTTAGGCTTAATAAATATAAGGCTACTTTTAGCCAGCTTTTATTTTATAAATTAAAAAGTTTTGCGTATTGCAATATATTATATAAGCACCGCTTTGGGCGCAAATTTGTTTTTTGTTAAATATTTTAAAAAAGTCTTTATTTTAATTTCCTTATTTATTACCGGGTCCGGTTTATTTTCTTGGATTTTTATTTTTTTTGCGTTAGGGCGCTTATTTTTGCTATTAAATTTTCAAGGCTAATAAATTTCATAATTATAAAAATCTAATAGTATTTAATATTACTGCTGCTATTTAAATCCGAACCTTAGATTTTGATTTTTTAAAATTGGTAATAAAAAAAAAGGAGTTTTGGAAAAGATTTACTATTAATAATAAAATTTAAAATAAATATAAATAATAATAAATTTTTTATAATTTTTATTAAATATGCAAAATAATATTAATTTATCCAGCTGCTAAATAAATATTTTAAAGCTAGAAATAGCTTTAGCTATATTGGTATTTATAAAATATAATAATTAAATTTTATTATTAATAAAAGCGTTATATTAATTTTTAAATTTTTAAATTTTTAATATATATAATATTAAAAATTCTTTATTGCCAATATAATTAACCAAATTTACCAATATTATATTACTTAAATTAGCAAGCTTATTTAAAAAAAAGATTTTTCTTAGGTATTATTTTTTCCCGGGAATTTAAAGGTTAAATGGTAATTAAAATTAGGGTTAATTTAATTAATATAGTCTTTTTTTTAATAGGCTTATTGGGTTTAAAATAATTAAAAGCCTAATGCTTAATGCTATTATATTTGTAGTATTGGCTATAAATAGGCTTTTATTATTATTATTATTAAATTGCTGGAAATTTTTATAATTGCCTTAACGGCCTTTTTCATAAAGCCGTCCTTAATATTTTTTGCAATTAAATTCAGAATTTTAATTTTGCTGGCTTTTCCGGCCTTTTATAAAACAATTAATTGTTTTTATTTCTACTATTATAGCTATTAAAATTGGATTCGCATTTTTTAAAAAAAGAAGCTTTCATATAAATAACCAGTATATAAATAGCGTTATAATGTAAAATTCTGGCTTTTTTAAAAAAAAATTCAAATATAAAAAATATTTGCAATTGTATATATTAAAGTAAAAACAAAAAGCATTAGGAGATTTTTATAAATATGAATATTGGGTATATTATTTAATTAAGCATTATAGTAAAGATTTATAAAAAAAAACTTATTTTAATATATATAATAAATTAAATAAAAATAGCGGGCATTATTATATTTAATAGAAAAAATAAACTAGATGCGGAAAAATTTATATATTAACTTTTTAATTATGAAAGGATTTTTTTTAAAAGTATTATAGCAAAGCTAAAACATATAATTGGTTTTCTTTAATTTAAAATATAATATAAATTATAGCAATAATAGCGGTAAAACAATAATTAATATTAATACTTAGCTTATGTTTTATAATAATATATTAAGCTTTAAATTTGGGCTTAAAATTATTATTAAGATTGTTAAAACTAAAAAGCTTTTTAAAGCGGTAAAGCTTAATAAAAATACAAAATTAGTATAAATTATTATTTTAAATGCTAGAAAGACTATTATTATTATTAGGGTTATTATTTAAAAATTTTCAATTGCTATTGCTATTATTTTTAGCGGCGGTATAATTGGCGGCGGCTTTATAAGCTTTATTGGTATTAATAAAATATTAAAATTAAATTGCAAAAAAGCTAAAGGCCTTTTTGATTTTATAAACGGCAAAGCGAAAAACGCGGAATTTATTATAATTTATTTTAGGCCGCATTTAAAAATTGTTTTTATTAAAAGTATTAGGTATTTTTAATATATTAAATATCTTGGGTTTTCGGAAATTAATATTTAATTTTAAAAGCTATTAGTATAGGGCTTTTAATTTGTTTTTAGCTTTGGCTTTAAAAATAATATTTTATTAAAAGCAATTATTGGAAATTTAAAAACTGCTTTTATAATTATTATAAAAAATTAAAGAAATAACTGCTAGGCCATTATTGCAAAGCTAATAATTTAAGCTTATTTGAGAAATTAAAAAACAAATAATAAAAAATAGTAAATGGATTAATAATAGCAATAAAATTATTATAACGGCAAAATGCTAAAAATAACCCTATTATTATAATTTTGTAGCTAAAATAACCCCAAAATTAAAGATTGCGGGCAAATTATAAGGAATTGAGTTTTTAAATTGTTGTTTTTTAATTAAATCATATTATATTGCAATTTTATTATGAAAAATTAAAAAAATCATATTTTTTTACTAGCTTAATTTATTATTAATTTCTTAAATTTCTGGGTTATTTCCTAACCCCGAACGTGCGAAACACCAAAAATCGTTGTTTTCAATAATTAAAAAAGGTATTAAAAATAGATCTTTTATAAATGTGTTTCAATAAAATTCCTGTAAAATTGAGTAAACTTTTATAATATAAAGAAATAGTCAAATAATATTAAATTTTGGCAGAGTTATAGCATTGAATTATTAAAAATCAGAATTTAATTATCTTTAAAAGTGGTAGAATTTTGAGAAAATTAAATTTACGCAGCCAGAAACCGCTATATTTATTTAGCGCTTTCTAAATAGCGCAAATTTAATTTGTTAAAATTCCACCATTTTTAAAAATAGTTGAATTCTGATTTTTAATAATTAATTTTTTTAATTGATTTCATTATTATAATTGCTTAAATAAATAATTTTATTGCGTGGTGAATTATTATTTTAATAGTTGCTAAGTAGTGCTGGCAGCGCTTTTATTTTCCAGCGCTCTTTTGCGCTCTTTAAAACTATAATTTAAATCAATTATATTTTTATTTATTTTAAAAATAATTAAATTCTGATTTTTAATAATTGACTTTTTTAATTAATTTAGCTATTATAATTGCTTAAATAATTAATTATATCGCAAAATAAATTGCTATTTAATGGCAAATTAAATGGTGCTAAGAAGCGCTGGAGAGCGTTAAGCCAAGGCAAATATAATTTTATTGGATTTTAAAACCATAATTTGAATTAATTATATTTTCACCACTTTTGAAAATAACTAATTTCTGATTTTTAATAATTGATTTTCTTAATTAATTTAGCTATTATAATCGCTTAATTAATTAACTTTACCGCTTTATAAATTATTATTTAATTAAAACCTTTGGGAGACTTGGTTGGCTTTTATATCCACCACGCAATAAAATTAATTATTTAATAATTGTTTATTATAGAATTAATTAAGAAAGTTAATTACTAGAAGTTAAAATTCAATCATTTTTAAAAGTGGTGGCACTATAATTGATTTAAATTATAATTAAATTATGGTTTTAAAGGTTAAAATTTAAATAACAGCTTTTTTGTAATTAATTTCCTTGCTTTAAAAGCGATTATAAAAGTTCCAAAAAATATAATTTAAAAGGCCCCGCCATTTTGTAGTTAATATTTAAAAGCAGAATTTAATTGGCTTTAAAATTCATTGCGCTATTAAGCTATTATATAAATTATTTTTCGGGGTTAGGCTTCAATCCCGAAAATCAAGGTTTTAATTTTGTTATTTTTTATAAATATCGGTTTTTACAATTTCTTTTTTTAGATTTTATTATAAAAATGCCTAATTAAGCATTAAAAAAAGCATTTAAAAAGCATTTATATATAGCTTATTTTAAATACCGGAAATAAGTCCTTAATTTCGGGGTTATTTTAGCTATAAAATCATGATAATAAGGTTATTTTAGCATTTTGCTATTATTATAAATTGGGTTTGGAATTTTAGCCAAGGCTAAAATATAAACTATTATTAATAAATATTTATTACTATAAGGAGAAAAAGGCTTTTCGACTATTATAAAAACTAAATTTGGTGGTTATATAGCGCACGGACCACTAGGGCTGTTTTGGCTGGCTAGCCGTGGAGAGCGCTTTAGTCCGGGGCCGTCATAGCTAATTATATTAATTTTTATTAATTAAATATTTTAAAAATAGTTTGAATTTAAAAAATATTAATATTTAATAAAATACTAATTAATTAGGACAGTTTTGGCAAACACTTAGCAAAGGCTTGGTATTATAAAGAAATACTAGCGTAAATATATTAATTGCAATATGCAAAAAGCAATTAATAATATAAAAACCATTTAAATTCATAGCTAAAGCATTTATAAATAAATAAATTCAGAATCTGGCTTTATTATTAAAAAAGCAAATGCTATTATAATTAAAAAAAATTGCATTATTATATTAAATTATTTTGTATAAGTTTTAGCAATTTGCAGCGAAAAAAGGCTTTAATATTGGCTAAAAAAGCCGTAATAAAGCTTTATAGGCAATAGTAATAAAAATAGCCTAATTGGATAGCTCGGGCAATAACATTTAAATTTGTAGCTAGCTTTTATATTTTAAAAAGGAAAATGCTTGTCACAGCGCGAGGTAAAGGTCAGGTAATAAAGACGTTATTATGCGAGAAATTAAAAGTGTTTTTAAAGCTTTTTATTTATAATATTTGTAAGCTTGGCGCCTAGGGTATATAAGGGTTAAGGGGCACATATTTATAGGCTTGTAAGGTTTATATTATAATACTATTCTTTTTTTAAATCGCTATTTATTTTCAAATAATGCTAAATTTATCCCAAAATTCCAGCTAAAAAGAATAAACCAATAAACTATTTAAATTTAAATACTTTAATTTAGAAAATTTTATTTTAAATCACCTATAGGAAATTAAGTCTTTTCAAATATCCCCTTTTTCAAATTGCTAACGCCAGTAATATATTAGCCGCTGGTTTTTTAAATAATTTCCCCCGGCTTTTTTTAAATAATAAAGGCGCTTTAGAAGCCGATTATTTTAATTATTTTAGCTTGGGTTCGGCTATTATTAAAATGTTTTTATTTTTTTAGCCTATTTTTATACAAAACTTAAAAATTCAAATTTATTTGGATTTTTTTAATACCATTTCTAAACGTATTCTTTTATATTTTTAAAGCTATTTTTAAATTACCAATTTAAAGCTTAATAAATTTATTTAATTTTATACTCCAAGCCAATTCCGTCTCTTTTTTTTAATATTAAAAATATCGTTAAATTCCCAGCATTTTTTTAATTCCTAGATTTTATTATACCTTTTTAATATTCGTTTTCTAATATTTCTATTCTTTATTTTATTAATTTCTTTTTAGCTTAAAAAGCCTTTAATTTTTAATCTTAACCATAGCAAATTATTATAAAATACCGGATAAATTTTTATAATAGCTAAAAAACTAACTCGGTAAATCCGGCTATAAATTTCTTTAATAAGCTATAATTTAGCCTATTTATCATTTTCTTTTTTTATAAAACAATTGCTTTTTATATTTTTGGTATTAATATATACCAATTAATTTTATTTAAATTTCGAAGCTTCGCTATAATTATTATTGGCATTACTTTTATACCATTTTATTATTTATTAAATAAAATTTTTTAGCTAAATTAAAATACGCTTTATATAATAGGCAATTATATTCGCTTTAAAGAATTATTATTTTTGGATTTATAAAAAATTCGGAAAATAAGGGTTAAAAAATTTAATGCTTATTTATAAATAATAACTATAATTTGCAAAAAACGGTATTATATTTATTTTTTTTAAAATTTGGTTATTTAAAACAAACTCGGCTAGCAAAAGCCAATTTATTTAATTGTTTTAAATAAATATCATAAAAAAGCGGAAATACTATTCCAAATAGGCGTTTAATTTTTTAATTTAATTATTAATTTTAAAATAAAAAAAAAGAAAATGCTTTAGTTTAATTTCTAATTTTTAAATAAATAAATCCAAAATTAAAATACAAATCAAATTCCATTATTAAATATAATATTATTTAATATTCTATAAAAATAATAAATCCAATTAATAAAAACGTTAGTAAATTTATGTATATTTAGGCCTATTATTAAAATAAAATGCTTTATCTTAATAAATTGGCAAATAATTATTATAATATATTAGTATTTCCAATTATTTATTTGCAAATCGAAAAAACAAATCATTCAAAAATATCGAATTATACGCGAAATAAAGTTGGCAAAAATTGCAAAAAGCTAAAAGGTGCTAAGCGGAAGGCTTTAATTTGGTTGCAAAATTTACAAGCTTTTATATATTCACTTATTTTTCTAAATATGTTTGGCTATTAATAATATTAGGTAATATTGGCTATGATTTTAACTTTTTCTAAATAGCTAATAAATATTGAAAAATATATATAATAAATAATTTGTATTTTTAATTTTTTTATATTTGGCAAAATAAAAACTTTATTATAATAATAAATCCGGCCTTTTTTAATTTTAAAATCCATTATTTAAAAATGCATTATTTTTCGAAGCTTTTTTAGCCATTTATAACAATTTTTATTTTATAAGCAGGTTAGTGCTTTTTAAATAATTGCAAATACTGTATACGCTTTATTAATTAATTTATTAGTATTTTTATTAATATTTAATATTGTTATAAAAATTAAATTTAGCTATAAATTCTTTTTTATTATATTAGTTAATATATCCGCATTAAATAACGCTTGCAAAAATATTATTTTTGCTTAATTAACCGATTTTTTATTTAATATACCAGTTAATTAATTTTTCCATTTTCGGCTTAATGCATTTAGCTTAATTGCTTTAATACCCAGGCAATAAATAATGCAAAGATTAAATCCGGATAAAAATTTAAATTATTTTATCTGCTATTAATTTAAAATTTAAATTATAGTAAAAATTTGCAAAGTTTTATAACTAATTAAAATTGTAAATTTAGTATTTTTTTAGAGCTTTGGTCGCTATTTCTCTAAGCATTTCATTATAGCTAATAGCTTTTTATTATAAATTTTATAATTGTATTTGGCTAAAATATATTTTAATTAAAAATAAGCAATTAATTATAGCAGGCTATTATTATTATATTATAATAATATATTTATAAATCTGTATTTTTTAGCAAGTAAATGATGTTTTAAACGTGTTTTTAATATTTTTTAATATTATTTCAATAAGTAAGAATATTATTAAAATAAGCTATATATATTTTATTAAAAAAAAAGAATATTAATAAAATATTAAAAAAACGCAAATCTATTATATAAATTAAAAAATATAATAAATAATTTAAATAATTTAAAGCAAATAATAAATGCTATTTTTTATTTATTTTCTTTTGCTATTTAAAAACAATTAAACGCTGCTATTATATCCAGTTTAATATAAATTTTAGCTTGGTATATAATATTAAAAACTTTACAAATTAATAAAAGCGGATAATAATTTTTAATAATAACGCTATTTAAATTCTAATAATTTTAATATATTTTTACTCCGCTATTAGGTTTAATAACCAATATAAGCAATATAGTATATTTAGCTTTTAATTTATAAATAAAGCTTTTAGCTAAATGCTTATTTAATTATTTATAAATATAAGCTAGCTTTTTTTAAAAAAAAATATATCATTCTTTTACCAAATATTAGCTTAATTTTATAATTTTATAAATGTTTTAATAGCAATTTATTTATTTTCTATACCAAAAAGCCTTTTTATAAATTATATAGCTAAATTAATAGAATAATTTTAATTTTAATTACTATTAATTCTGGCTTGCCTTTTATAAATTTGGCTATGTTATTTTTTAATACTTTATTAAATATAAATAATTATTTGCTATAATAAAAACAAAATTCTAAAACTCGTTTGCAAATATTATTTAAAATTTAATACGATTCGCGCGGCCTATTAGAATTTCTCAAAATTAATTATTTAATAGTGGTAAAAATATAAAAAGAAAATTATAAACTTTTCTAATTTTTTAATTTTTAAAAATACAATTAAGCTTATCCCAAATAATATATATTATTTAAATATCTAATTACCAATCAAATATAAAAGAAATCGAAGCTAAGCTTAATTCAATATTGTTTATATTTATAAAAAGGGGTTTAAATTTTATTATTGCAATAAAAAAGGGAATAAAAGCACTAAATAATAATAATAATTTTTTATTTATTTTATATATAGCAATACAAAATTTAAAAAAAATCTATAATTAATAAACAATTTAATTTACTATTAAAAATTATTTAAATACAATTTGTTTTTAATAGTTAATTGCCTTTATAATATAATAATTTATATTTAAAATAAATATTATATTAATATATAAATTCGGCGTATTTTTAAAATAGGTTAAAAAATATTTAAGTAGCGGCTATAAAATTAGTGCATTATTTATATTAAAACTAAATAAGGATTCATAATAAAAAAATATAATAAAAATTAGCTTTTTTTAATAATAGGAGTAAACCGGAATTTAAAATTAACGTTTTTCTAATAATAAAAATAAATTAAAATTTAAAATCGGACGGCAGGCGAGGAAAAACAACTAATATTAGTCTAGGCTAATTATTATAAAAGTAATATTTTCCGGTATAATTTTTAATATACTATTAAAAAATGCTATTATGCTAATTAATATCTGAATTATAATTATATAATTATAATTAGCCAATAATAATTAAAATATTTAGCAAAAGCTTAATAATATAAAATGCCTATTTTTTATAATAATTCTTTGCAAATATTAATATAATTATTATATAAATTATTTTTGGCTAAAATTTCCTATTTATATAATATAAAAATTAAAAATAGCAAAATTATTAAATAGAAAGTTAATATTACAAAATAAAATTTGCATTAATAAAATCAATATTAATATAGCTATTATTAATTAAACCATTTATAAGGAAATCTAATTATATAAAAAAAAAAGCAATAATTTATTATTAAAAAAGCAAAATTTTATTTTAAAGCTATTATATATCTTTTGCTGTTAAAACGGCTATTTAAAATTACCAATTTTTAATAAAGCTATTTTAAAAAAAAATATTAGTATAATTGCCTTCAATTATAATTTAAGCTAAAGGCTAATTATTTCCCTATTATTAAAGCTGCTAGATAATCTCGTCATATAAATTAAATACTAAAACGGCTATTTTTTAAAAAGAAATATAATATTTAATAGGCATTTAATAACCATTTTAAAATAGGGTAATCATATTATAATAATTTTAAATATTTATAAAATAGCTGCTTATATTATTATTAATTGCAAATACCTTATTACTATAAAGGTATTGGATTTAATTATTATATTAAAATCGCCACTTTAATTACTTTAAAAATTATTATAAAAAAATCCGTTTTTATTATCGCCTTTAATAAACTGCTATTAAAATTGCTAATAAAAAGTAAAGCTGTGCAATATGGCTAAAAATTTAAATTTAATAAAATAAATTTAAGCAATATAATAATTTTTTTGCAATAATAATATAAATTAATTTTATAATAATAATTTTTAATTTAATTTTATAATATATTATAAAATATATTGCAAATAAAAGCGGATAAAATATTAAAATTTATAAAATCTCCGCTATTTCTATAATTATTTAAAAATTATAATTATTAAAATAATTAATATAATTAGCCATTAATATTACCGCTATTATTATATTTTAAAATATTATATTATAAAGCGCAATTTTTAAAATTTCAATTTTTTTAAATATACTCCTTATTAGGCATATATTTAAAAATAATGGTATATAATTTCTGCTAGCTATTAAAATTTACTTTATTTAAAATTTTAAATCATTAATAAGCTTTATTTATTGAAATATTAATTATTCTTTTCTAAAAAAAAACCTTTTTAATTAAGCCAGCTTAATAAATTTTATTTTAAAACTCGGCAAAAAAAAAGCATATAATTAATTATTTTCTATTTTCAAATTTTTTAGCTCCTGCTTAGTTTTTTTTATAAAGTCCAAAATAATATAATTAATATAAAAAGCCTTCAGTATTTTATTTGTATTAGCGTATTTTCATTTTACATAAAAAAAGCAATTGGCAATTTAAAAAAGCTATTTATATAAAATATTGGGAGAATAAAAAACCAATTTAAAAAATTTTAGCAAAAAAAAGCGCTTATTATTTTTATTATTTTTATTTTTAAAAAAAGCTTTGCTGCAATTATTGCTAATTTAAAAGCCTGCAGTATTTATACCAATATTGGTTTTTACGGCCTTTACGGCGATTTTGGCTGCGCGAATTTAAATGGCATTAAAAGCTATAATAGTTTTATAGGCTATTTTAGCAAAGCGCTAGTATTAATTAGCCTTTCAATAGGCTAGGCAAATTTGGATTTATTTAAAATTAAAATTATTTAAATTCTTAATTAGGGATTTATAATTAGTATTATTGGTATTATTGCCGCGTATATTATTTTTTGCAATATTTCTATAGGTATTCTTACAGCCTTTATAATTTTTACCATTGCCGCAAGGCATTAAAAAGCTGCGAAAAAAGGGCGTTTAAAAAGGCTATTTAAAACGGCCGCTGGCGTTAGCATTGGCCCGAAATCTAGTGCCAATTGCTATTGCAAAAAAAGAAATTAATTAAAATATAAAAATTATAATTATTGCTTAAAAAATTAAAAATAGCTGGCGGTTGGTTTGCAAAAAATATTACTAGAGAGACAAGATGGCAATTCTTCAAAAACTCTATTTGTGCGGCTCTTAGCTGGCTAGCCGAGAGCCCCGTGCGCTCCGCGCCACGTGACCGACCGACAGCTGATCCCTTGATATAAAACCAACCATTTTAGATTTTGGGTTTCATAGTATAAGATAGGTAGGTAGTGAATCAAAGCAAGCAAGCAAACCAAAGCTATAAAAGCTGCAAGAGCTTCTCGCATCCTTTTCCTTCTCTACGCTTAGGAAAAGCTTGGCGAGAAGACTCATGGTGCAAGAGAGACTGGTATTGCGAGGCTATGGGAAGAAACACTTGCATATCTTCGGGAAACTGTAGTCAGGCTATTGGATTTGAGACTTGAAAGTCTCCGAGCAGCGAGTGGGTAGGTAGTCTCCCCGCAGCCCACTCCTGCTGCCTATTCAATATGGTGTTGTCGGAGCGCCTTTTCTGCTGTTGTTTGTGGATTAAGTGGATTTTTGGAGTTTCTGGGATGAGGTGGTGAATGAAGTGAATGAAAAATTAAGCAAGTGGAAGTCAAGGCTATAAAAGGTGGAAGAGCTTCGTGCATATCTTTCTTTCTCTATGCTTAGAAAGGAGCGGGTGGAAAGCTATGGTGCACGCGGGAGTGGTGTTGCGAGGCTATGGAAAGGAATACTTGCCTATGACTGTGAGTTTGTAGTCAGGCTATTAGATTTGAGTCATGAATGGCTCTGAGCAACAAGTGGATAAAAGATTTCCCCAAAGTCCACATCTGCTGTCAATTCGATCCGAATGCTGTCGGGACTCCCGTCTACCGCCGTCTCTAAACCCAGATTCGTCGATGCATCGAAAGGGGAAGCCAGAAAAGCTATAAAAGCTGCCAGAGCTTCCTCTCTTTCTTTACCCCTTCATAAACAGAATAAGCAGAGAACACCATTCGATCCTTGAACATCAGTGGAGAGGCATACTTGCGAGTTTTCGCGAAGTTGGGATTTGGGTATCATGCTTGCTTGGAGGATAAGGTGATGCGGGATACAAGAAAAAGGGAATTTCATGTCTGAGGTCTTTTAGCATTCGCTGGTAGGAAGGTTGACACGATACCCGCTTTTGTCGTTGATTGCAGATTCTGCTGTTGGGACTTTTGCACTGCCGTTGTTTTTGAACCTGGATTCATTGATACGCTAAAGTCTAAGTCAGCAAGCCAGAGAAGCTATAAAAGTTGCCAATGCTCCCCTCTTTCGTTCTTTTCTCATAGTCGAAAATAAGCTTGGCGACCCCACATTGGTGGGAAGGGATACTTGCATGTTTCTGCGATTATCCGGCCTTGAAGGATAAGTAACACGGGGTACCTAGAATAAAATTCGGATTTTTCTTTGGCGACTGGGGTCGAGCTGCGAAAAAGTCTGCTTGCATATGGACTTGCTGTTTCTTGAGGATTCTGCTGTCGGGAGTTCTGCCTGCCGTTGTCTTTGAACCTGGATTCGGTGGTGTGCTAAAGCTCAAGTCAGCAAGCCAGAGAAGCTATAAAAGCTACAAGAGCTCCCTCCTATCTTTCCTTCTTTACAGTCAAGAAGCCTGAAAGTCCCTCTCGACTTTTTTGAGTATTGGTAAGAAGGCATATTTGCATGTTTTGTGAAGCTGGACGTTTCGGTACTAATTATCTAGGCCTAAACTGTAATGTTGGATAGGATAGACTTCAGATGTCGTGGCATCGAGCTAGTAGATGCAATTTTTGAGACAGGCATCTGTTGTCGCTTCAAGACCCTACTGTTCGACACTCTGCCTACTGTCTCTTGTACCCGAATCTATCGATGACTGGATGTACCAAACGAGAAAGGCAGAAAAGGTATAAAATCCACCAATGCTCCCCTCACTCGTTTCTTCTCTACAGCCACTTCACATCAACGACTACCAAACTTCACCGAGAATTAGTAGAAAGCCATACTTGCATGTTCTGCGAAGCTTCAAGCTAGAGGTTTGGGTATGACGTAGGCTTGAAGTTCAGCATGGGATAGGATGAACTCTGCGTCTTTGAGAAAAGAGCTGCTAATAAGTCTAACCGACGTACGCATTTGCTGTCGCTTGAAGACCCTACCGTCAGACCTTCTTTTCTACTTTCGTTTCTGGGTCTGGACTGGCAAATGAGCAAAGGGCAACCTGGTAAAGCTATAAAAGCTGCAAGAGCCACTCTTTGAATTTTCTTTCTCATATCCAAGTTGCACAGAATCAAGGAGTATGGTGCAAACTAGACACAGTGCTGCGTTGTGAGGCATGATTGTACATTCATGTGAGGTTGAAAAATCTGGCTTCAGACTTGAAAGAAAATGGAATGGAATAGACTGTCTGTTTTCCGCGCCGAGATCTTCCTGGTTCCCCGCAGCCCGCACCTATCGTCGATTCAGCCATAGTAGGCTGTCGTGAAACCCATCTAGCGTCGTCTCTCAGTGTCTCTGACTGGAGTCCACCAATGTGCACAGCGAGCACGCCAGAAAAGGTATAAAAGCTTCCAGACTTTCCCTCTGCCTTTATTCTTTACAGTCACTACAAGCCCAAGGATGGTGCGATGGTACAAGCTAGAGCTAGTGTTCAGTGTCAGTAGAAAGAAACTCTTGCATGTCCGTGCGAAGCTGGAAAATTTTGTATTAAGGATAGCAAGAATGAAAGTATAGGCTAGAGGCCATCCAATGTTTAAACAGTCGGTGTCTGAGTGATGTTTCTAAAGCCTGCATCTGCCTCCCACTTGATACCCTGCCGTCGATCCTCCACTCTGCTGTCATTTTAGGGCCACTAGCCAATGGGGGGGCGAAAAGGCAGGCCAGGAAAGCTATAAAAGCTGCAAGAGCTCCTCTCTGACTTTCCTTTCTCATATTAATATCTATATCCCTGAGCTTGACATGGTGTCGCGTACATGTAGGGAGGAATACTTCTTTCCGTGAAGCTGAAGTTCATCCCATCTGACTCCAAGGAAAAGTCAGCCAGCGTAAGATGTATGTTCTTTACGCAGCCACATCTTTTGTGGGTCTCACTGAAGCTTGAGTCTACCGCTGTTCACATGCTCTGCTGTCGGGGCTTCTACTCCAGCTCCACTGTTGTTTTGGGCCCAGCATCTAGGTATCAATAATAATGCGCTAAACGAGATAGACCGTAACGCTCCAAAAGCTGCTATAAATACTCTCTTTCTTCGCTTCTTCAAAACCAGAAATTGTCTTGAACCCTCAGAATTGTGTTACCAAGACGTAGTACTGCATATCTATGTCGAGGAATACTTGCACGCTTTTGCAAAGCTGGGGATTTGGTAATTACGCTTGCATAGGAGTATGAGCAGGGTGCTGAACGTTCTTTGAGCGACTCCTCCGGAGCCCGCATCTACCGTTCATGGAACACCCTGCCGTCGGATCTTCTGTTCGACTGTCATGTCATTTTAGGGCTTCCTCTCAATAGACTAGCAAAGTATATGCCAGCAAAGCTATAAAAGTCGCAGCAATCCTTTCTGTCTTCCCTTCTCTACAGTCAATAAGAAGAAGTCGAACCGAACAGGTAAATTGTGAGAGCTAGCCGTGGTGAGTAGTGCTATGGCTAGAAGTGCTTTTTCAAGAAGCTGCAGAATGAGTATTAGAATGGGATGAGGAGGTTGGCGCCATGATCGCTAAGTAGCGAGCAAAGAACTGGCATCGCCGAAGCCAGCATCTGCTGTCTATTCAAGATTCTGCTGTCAGTGATCCCTGTTCTGCAGTCGGAGCTGAGATTGGATCCAGCAAACAAGAAACGGTAGTGCTATAAAAGCTGCCAGAGCCCCATCGTTCTGCCTTTCTTTCTTCACATTTACGTGGATTCGAGATAGCCAAGATGTGGAAGCTTTAGCGCGAGTCAAAACGGAGGTTCTACCGTGCACATTAGATCCAACCAAAGTTAAGTGCACTTTCCCTTATTCTAGCCACCATGCGCCCTTCGCCAGACCTACATCGTCTTTGTCTCTACCTTTGCTGTCGCCATGGTTAGAGTCTACTGTTGTTTGCTAGGCTGGAACTTGTCTCTAGATCTACAACTCTCGAGAAATGTTTTGGGAAAGAGGGAATGGCCAAATCCAATATTTCTTTCTGAAAGGCAGATAATAATTACAAGAGTCTAGCTATTCCGCAGTCTGGAGTGTTTCTCGAAATCCCCATATTCGCAAATTTCACAGTCGAAAATTCTAAGCTCCGAAATGTTGAGCAACTGTGTCGTTTAATATAGCTAGATGCTTGCTGCTGGAGCTCGAGTCCTGTGACCAAAAGTCACGGGGTCTAGACCACGACACTACGACTTCGCCACCAGAGTTCCAGATAGCTGGCCCTCTCGAGCTACAAAATCTGCCACAATTCCTGCCTTCCTTTCCTCTTTTACACTCGAAGGGTGGAAGCAGCGATCACAATGAAGTAACTGATCACGAGCTAGAAGTGAGGCTGTACGTCATGGCAAGCAATACTTGTCTGGGTAGAGGTAGAGCTTTTTATTGAACTTGAACAAAAGCGTGAGATGGATGCCTAGACTCTATAGTTATGCTCATAAAATAGCGAGGCATGAAACTGGTGCCCCTGAAGCCAGCATCTGCTGTCGATCCAAGGTCCTACCGTCGGAGCTGGGCTTAAAGGAGAATCCAGCAAACAAGAAAGTCAATCAAGCTATAAAAGCTACCAGACCTCCTTCTTATTCTGCATCTTTCGCTCACTACTTTCAACGACCGGAAGAAGGACGAGCACAAGTGTGTGACATCCAGTATTGCGTATCAAGGGAGAGCAATATGGCCAAAGCTGGACGTTTTACCACATACACCACGCCCAACAAAGGTTTCAGTGGGTTGTGTTAACCATCACCTGTTCTTCCCGAAGCCAACACCTGGTGTGTTTCCTCCTGGCTATCATCGATAGTGAAATTCTGCTGTCGATCACCACGCACAAACAAGTCCCACATCCATGCTTCTTCCGTTTCTCTCAGGCAGATCGAGTAGTTCATTCCGGGACGGTAGAGAACCGCCCCATCCTCCGATCCGGCCTGTTCCCCTCAGCTTCCCACAAGCTTCGCAGCAGTCGTATCTCTCACTTTCCGAATCCTCAGATTTGCGAAGCCATATCTAGTTTGTACAAACCAACTCTGACGGCCGAAAAGCTCAAGCTGTTACTTAAAACCCGGCAAGTCGAAGAAAATGAAAACCCGGTACGACCCAGCAAGCGCAGCACGACACCCAATCACCCGACCTATCCAGCTACGCCCGGTAGGAAATAGAAAGACCAACAAAGCGCAAAAACCTCCAACAAAGAAGCAAAAGAGTGGGGGGATCGAACCCCCGGAGCTATGCTTGCGGTAGGTGACTCGGGCGGTGAGGGCTCTAGAGGATATTACACATATAGTACGCTTGCACCCCTACCGCTCGACCAAAGCTCCATGTTTGAATTGATGGTATGTTTCTGCCCGAACCTCACTATATCCCATTCCTTTTAGGTTCTCCAAGTCTCCTCTCCTCTAACCCTCGCGCTTTGCGCTTTGTCCTTCGCTCCTGCAATCCCTGATTGTTTGAACAGTCTAACAAGTTGTTTCATGTAATCTGGTTGAAAATATAAAGTGCGGCTTAGCTGGCACAGCACGACAACCAAGCACCCAAACCATCCAGCTACGCCCGGTATAACATAAAAGCCTTAAGAAAGCGCAAAAATACTCCAACAAAGAAGCAAAAGAGTGGGGAGCCGAACCCCCGGAGCTATGCTTAGTCTTACGGTAGGAGACTCGGGCGGCATTTGCTTTTACGGATATTACATTACATACGGCTTCCGCTTGCACCCCTACCGCTCGACTAAAGCTCCACATGCATGTTTGATTTGATGCTATTCCTTCCACAAATCGTCTCCGTATTCGATTTTCTTTTCGTAGGTCATGATTCTCGAAGCCACTCGCCCTCGCTTCAGCGTCCCTGACTGTCCAAACACTCAGATAAGTCAGTCACGGCTTCACCGGGGTTCGAACCCACGCGCTGTCGAAAGTTGTAGCCGACTTGGTTTGCTCGCGTACGCAGCGCAGCCCGCTACCATTCGGCTAAAGGGGCATTCAGTATGTTTTAAACAAAAGAATACAGCCAAAGTCTATCATATCAGGTTCAGGACGTGACGAAATCACCCAATGTGCGCTGAAACCAGACATGAAGTGTCCTCTACCTGTAGAAGTGACAAAACAGGAACACCCAACAAAAGTCAGAGATTCCACACCAGCACCACAAGGCAGGAACAACCCCTGAGTCAAACTTTTCCCATTCCATTGTCTCAAGGAAGTCTACCTCCCTCCAAGTCTAAAATACATCCCCCGATTCCCTTCCATCCATGCCACACAATCTATATTACAACCCCCTCCACCTTTTGTTTCTCTACAACTCATCATGTCCATCCTCCACAGGCTCCTCTAGCTCCTCTACAGGCTCCGGCGCAGGCACCTCTGGCATCTCCACAGGTTCCGGCGCAGGCACCTCGACAGGCTCCTCCGCGGCGGGCACCTCCACACCACCACTCAAATCCGGCATCTCCATAATCTTAACCACCAGACTCGTCCAGCCCGTAAAATGCTGTGTTCGCTGTCCCGCACCCGTCTCCGGATTGTACTGTTCCCACGCAAAGCCGGTCTCCTTCCAACTTTCAAACACGGTGTCGACGAGGTTCTTTCTCAAGCGAGTGTAGAGATCTTTGGCCTTGGCTTGGTAGGGGCCTTGGGTTTGTGCGTAGCGCTGGAAGCTCAAGTCAGTCACCAAAGTCCGACTATCCATACACTTGCCCCCGAAATGTTTTATGTGGAGCGGAGGTCAACGTGAAAGAGAGAAGAGGAGGTAAGGGACGTACCAGTAGCTGCTCCACAGCCATATAATTCATATTCATCCACACCGGCCCCCTCCAATAATTCTCCCCCGTCCCATAATACTCATCCTTCCGACTCAAACTCCTCAGCCCATGCGGACTAAACAGCTCCTCCTCATCCCCAATCAGCTCCAGCACATGCCCCAATTTCTCACTATGCGCCTCCAGCAACCCCGTCAAGAACGGGAAGATGCTAATATACCCCTTATGACAAACCAACACATGTTCCTCGTAATCATCAATCGTCGCATCGCAATACGTCTTCTCCTTCTCGCTCCAATGCAGCTTCTCTAAATTCTTCGATATCGCCTCTTCGGCAGTCTTGAACACCTTCTCGTCCTCGGGTATGTTGAGCACGGATGAGATTTTGAGCAGGGATTTGGTCATCATGCCCATCCAGGACATCAAGTCGACGTGCAACTCACCAGGATGCGGAGGCTGGGGACGCGGATAGTCGTCGAGGCCAGAGGTGAGAATGTGCTGCACGGTGCGACCGCGCCATCTGTACGCCTCTTTCGTCGAAAACGCATCGCGATCATAGCTCTTCAAATCGCCAGCTTGCGTTTTGTGGAACCAGTCGTATTGGCGCTTGAGCAGAGGGTAGATGTTTTGCAAGTACTGCATCGCCACTTCTTCATTCTCAATATGGCGGCTCTGGATACCAGAAGTTTGGGACTGGCTTTCTTTGGCAGCAGACAGCTTGTCGATAAACTTGTTGAGGATGAAGTAGAGCGTAGGCGGGTTCGCATAGTGCGGATACTGCACCTGAAACTCCGGCGGCACTTTGCTGCGTGCTTCATCGCCGAGGATTTGCTCACGCCCGATCCAGCCATCTTCATCCATGAGGTTGAACCAACTCTTCACAATCTCCAGAGTCAAGTCCATGTCCCAGTCAGCGATTGGAATGAGATGGAATCCCTCGTCCCAGAGGAAACCACGCGGGAAGAACGGGCGCGAAGGGATGCTGGTGTAGAGTTCCGAAGGTCGCTGGAGCTGTTCGCGATGTTGAGCACGAACGGCTTCGGTTTCTTCCCAGAAACCTTCGTTTTCCTCTTCGTATTCAGGCGCGTTGGAACGGTCGACGACAGAGTCACCGTAGAAATATCCGATGCCGCCGATGAGGTTGGAAAACATGCTCTTGCCAAACTCCAGATACTTGGGTTCGTCGTAGGGAGCACTTGGAGTGAAAACTTCGGTGAAGCGCTCAGAAAACGCTTCAGTCACCCGCTTGATCTCCTTCCTCAAGTCGTCGCTCGTGACTTCTTTCGGTGCTGATCCACTGGAAAACAAGATTTCAAATTCAAACTCGCCTTCAAACACTTTCTGGACCATGTGCATGTTCCCAATACCAGCATCATTGGTCAAGGTGTACATCTGCCATGGTGGCGGAGCAGCATCCTGGCCAAATCGCTCAACGTAGGCGTCAATCACCGTTTTCAGATGGTTGAACAGAATCCCCTTCGGCTGCCACAGAAACTCCTCCGGCATCTGGAACGAATGCACAATGCTCCTCGCCAGCGGCTTTTCCAAATAAGCCGGATTGGTCGCATGGAAAGGGTGTTCACCCTCACCCTCCGTCACAACCAACTTCCAATCGCCAAGTCCATCCGAAGTACCCTGAAGAGTCACATCTCCCTCAAGACCCAGTGGGTCACGGTCATTCGCAACTTCCAGACTACCCAGACCTTCCAGCGATGCATAGGAGATAATAGTCGTCTTCAGATCCGGCGGCGCATCGTCTCTCGGAACGCCCTTAATCCTCGCACCCCAACTCCCACCATGCTTCCCGCCCGGAAATTTCACAAACTCGGTCGTGATATCGATCTTATTCCCCGCATCGTGGATAACCTGGCGTCCTCCATTCCGCACATCATATTCCTCCCATCCATAGCCGGCCATGCCCGCATGTTGTTCGCAAGTATGTCTGAAAGCTGCAATTGCAACCCAAAAGAGTCAGCAAATATTCCCCATATTACTCAACTCCTCCCTCCAAGACGTCCACAAGCTCCTTCAACCAAAGAATCGCCCATCCATCCAGCCATCCGTCCTTAGAAAACGATATCTGGAATCCAGAAAACTCACAATGCTGCACCTCCACAAAATTATCCACCTTCGCCCACATCAACCCCACACTCAAACTCTTCGGAATCCGCGGCCTAACCCCAAAGTACAAATTCGGCTTATAAGGTCCCCATAGCAGACTCTGGTTGCTCTCTCGTCCGATTTCGTTGATTAGCGTATTGGCGTCCTCTGCTTGCTCGGCGTCAGCGTTTACGCTGGTCGTTGCGAATACGAACAATAGGCAGAGTAATAACTGTGCCGTCGGCAACCGCAGGCCAGGTAAGAAGGCCATCTTGCCGGGTTTTGTTGGAGTTGGCAAGCAGTTTCCGGAGCTCCAATTGACTGAGGGGGGGGGAGCTCTGGACAGCTGTTAGATAGCGGAGTGGTCGAGCCACGTTTATCAATTGGTAGAGCTGCTGCAGCCTCGTCGACAAGGCTGAACTACCCCTAAACTCAAACTACAATTCTGACTTCCTCCTCCGCCTTCCTCTTCGAATGCCAATTGACTTTCAAATGAGCTCTGAAGTCAAGAGGATGCATCAATTTCTCTTCTTTCTTCAATCCTCGTATACAATATATTTATTTACTCGCATCAAAACCACCAAACCAAAAACGTGACAACGTGTACACAATCATACAAATTCGCAATACACCACCAGCATCACAGTCTACCAACCATCCCATTCCAAAAATTCCCTATCTTACAATCCCCCTCCCCTCCCCCATGCATACTCACTACTCCTTCCCAGCCTTCTCACCCATCACATCGATATACCCCCTTCCCTTCTTCGCCTTCTTCCCCGCCGTCCTCCTCCCCGCCCCCGGCGGCCCCAACAAATCATCAATATTACTCGCATTACTCATGCTCGTCCCCGGCCTACTAGGTGGCGCCGTACCCGAAAGTGAAGGCGAGGCCGAAAACTGCGTCAAAGGTGTCGCCGCAGGAGTGGCCAAAGGCGACCCCTTCGCCGGTCCCGCCAAACTGGCACTTGACACATTCCGCCCGATGGGCGGCGGGGGCATACCCGCTCCACTAAGACCCAATCCATGTCCAGGACCATCACTACCCGGTGTGCCAGAGCCAGCCGCAGTCCCGGGCCTACTAGACGATGCAGAAGGCGGCGGCGTACCCTTCTGCGACAGCGGAGGGGTACCCTTCAGGCTTGGCGGCGGACCCATACCAGACGGTACTCTCGGCGGCCCGCTCGCTTTCGGCGGCGGCGGTGTGGCACCCCCAGACGTGGTAGCAGCATCTTTGCCAGCTTTCTTGTTGACCCAGCGTTTCAGATCGGGGTCGTAGACGAAACTGCTTTCTTCGCCGAGCTTGGCGCGGATGGGTTTGTTGGGGGCGGGCTCGCTGGGGGAGGATTCTTTCTTGCCGCCGAACCAGCCGGTTAGGCCCCAGCCGGATTTTTTGGGAGCGGCGGGTTTGTCTTTTTGGGCTGGGGGTAAGTGTCAGTAGATGTAGATGAAGGGGGGATGGGGATTGGGAATTGGGAGATGATGGGGATGGTGGGGATGGGAGGGACTTACCATCAGCCTCAGCAGCTCGCCGGAAAGCCTCGTCAGCTTCTCGGTCCTTCTCCGCCTTGGTCTTTTCCCGCGGTTTGGAGGCAGTACCAAAGTCGTCATCGTCGTCGTCCATAAAGCTTTTCTTTTTGGGCTTGGGCGAGTCTGGAGACTCTGGTTCATCAAAGCTTGCTCCGCCCTCATAAGAAGGAGGCTCGTAACCGCTAGTCGAAGACGGTTCGTAGCCACTACTAGCTGGCGGCTCGTATCCGCTGCTTGCAGGAGGTTCGTACCCCGAAGTCGCAGGCGGCTCATAGCCAGTCGAGAATGGTCCCACATCAGCAGACACATCTGGTCCCCCGTACAAGCCTTCTCCCGAACTCGACTTCACAGTCGAATCCGAAATATTCGAATGCCTCGATTCATAGCCGAAAGTAGACGAAGGCTGATAATGCATAGGACTCAAGAGCTGTGCAGGTCCCTGAGATGAAGAAGAGCCCGGCTTCGACTGCTCTTGAGGGGTGAAGCCACCATTTGCACCTGGGTACTCAGATTGGCCCATGTATGGGCTATTCTGCATACTGCTGGCTGGTTGAGAAGCCGGGTAATCGAACGATCGTCTTTCGGACTCATAACTGCCTCGGCGAGCATCGGGAGCATAGCGTGAGCTGGATGAACCAGGTTTTTGGGCAGGGTAGGTTGCCACATTCTGAGGTTCGTAAGAGGCTGAGGGCGTGTAAGCTGAGTTGCCCGGAGCGTAACGAGATGCTGCGCGGGTAGGGGCGGGCATTGTGGCATATCCGTTCTGGGGAGGGGTGACGGCGGAGATGTTTCCATAGATGTCTGCTTGTGATGTTCTGCGACTGATCATAGGTGTCTCGCCGGCAATCCTGGAGAATGGTCCCACATCCAGTCCGCTGTCTCCTCCCACGGATGGGTCGGCGTCATTCTCATCTCCAGCAACAAATTTGTTGAACTTGGCCCACACAGATCCAGTCACTTTGTCCACAGTTGGCTTGGTTATCCACGAAGATGACCCATCCTTGGGGGACTGCTTGAGCCGCTTACTAAGGTCATCTAAAGCAGCGACCAAGAGAGCATGATGGTAGGGGGATCGCCGTGTCTGTGAGGTGACAGTGGACATGAGAGCTTCGCAGTATTGCAGAGCTTTCTCACGAGAGCCGTATTCTGCGAGAATGGTGGCATGCTGAAGCTTGTAGGCTGAAAGATGCGGTACGGCCGAGGCGTTCTGAGATGTCGAGGACAGAGAAAGACCAAATTCGTACACTTCGCTCAGCAGGATAGGCTCCACCTCCTTAGCAAGCGCAAGCGGCTCCCGAACATGATCAGAGCCGAGAAGGACAATATTTGTCGCAGGATCATCAACACCGCTAAATACTGCCACATTCCGGGCGAACATGAAACAGATATGTGCAGCTTCAGCCCGTCCATAGCCAGCCAGCAGCTTGCCCAAAGCATTGATGGCAGTGTTATCGCCATTGCTTCGATTACTCAGGATCAGGCCTAGTGTCTCTCGCCACCTGTCAAGGCCTTCCAGTGCGCTCTTCGCCGGTCCAACATTATTTGTAGTGCTGACCATCTGGAAGCCTGCCCGTACCGATGGTGGAACAAGTTCATCCACACTCTCTTCGAAGTTCCCAGCAAAAATGTCATAAAGAGCAGCCAAAGGCTCAGTGTTCTCGCCAACAGTCTTGACTTCTTTCTGCACGAATTCCTGCGCAACTTGTTTGTAAAGCGCAGGAGAGACAGTGTTAGCAATCAACAACGCGTGGCCCCACAGGCGACTGTTGACCGCCCCCCAAACTGCTTGTACCCGGTCGCCTTTGAGCAAACTTTTCCTGATGTCATCAACCGCAACTGGATCTACTGGATCGGATACAGTCCTCGACGTGGCAGATTGAGAAATACCAGACAGCTCCGCGCCCGTTGCATACGACGGAGCACCAGTAGCCGTATCGTCGTCAACATGTGGCAAAAGTATTTTCCTGACAGCGCTCTCGACGGCAGTGCTGCCCTCAAGCGTGCCGTCATGCTCCACAAAAGCTCGAAGAACTTCCCACAGCAGTATCCTCTCTTCTCTCCGCTTATCTTCGATAGAAAGAGTAGCCAGCGAGTTCAGATAAGGACCATATTGATCCCGAGATTGCTGGATGCCATTAGACAACCAAGCCAACACATCCTTCTTCTTGGCTTTGCCCTTCAGTGGGCCTGGGAAAGCAAGAACGCGATCCTCCAGAGGAAACCTGTCTTTGATATTACCGATTTTGACCTCACCAGGGTTTCGGACTATCGTAGGCTGGGTTGGGTTCGCGGCAGTATATCGAGGTGCGTCTTGCGGGAACGAGGTAACTATGCTCCCACCGGACCCCCAACTAAAGACAGGGAAACCTTTCCATCTTTCCAAAGGATCATGCTCCCGGCCATCTGTCGGAGCGACATAATTCACCGGCTGTGAAAAGCCTTGTGAGCGAGTCTGCTCCGCAAACGAAGCATATGGGCCAGCCCCGCCTATGGGCGAAGGCGAGACTTGGGCCGTAGATGGACGCTGGTATGGGTCTATACGATTGACGTTCTGTCTCATTGATGCGTTCGGCGACTGTGTCATAGCTCGGCGCGGGGGCTCAAAATTTCTCTCGGGAGAAACGTTGTTAGATGCCGGTCGCGGTGCATAGCTGGAACTTGAGCTCTTCGATGGAGAATATCTCGAGGAAAAGCTTCTACCCGGAGGTGGAGTGGAACGTGCGGCCTGCGAACTTTCACGAGTCAGGTCAATCGCATTGGAACCTGGCTGCCTGGCTGGTTCCTCCTCTTCCACTTCACGCGTCGTAGGCAAAGACGAGTAACTGGCGTGTCTACCACTCGAAACCCCAGTGTTAGCGTGGCCTGGTGCTTGAGCTGGGGGCGGCGCTGTTTCAAAATGAGCTAGGGGACTGGAAGTTCGAGGGAAATGAGCAAACGCCGGAGAAGAATTTTGACTAGTCAAAGGAGGCCTTGAATATGCCATTGGTTCAGTTCGGCGTGTCGCTGGTGCTGGTGGGGCAGGAGAATAGCGGTTTTGGTTCGCCGGTAGTGGCGGCGGCGGCATACTTCCCCCTTGTATTGGAGCATAAGGGCTTGCACGAGGAGGTGCAACTAGCGCTGGACTCCCGGTTGTATCTGGCTGTGTTGTATAGTTGCTGGGCTGGGCTTTTGGAGGGAAGGCCTGGCTGGGTGGAGGTGCCATAGGAGAGGCCAAAGGAGTGGCCATAGGAGGGGCAAGGGGTGGACCCTGAGCACCAGGGAATTGTTGATTTGGTTGAGGGCTGTAACGTCCCGTTGGTTTGACCTTAGGCTTGATGAGAAGTTCCTCAAAAAAGCTGGGCTTGGATTTCAGCGTTGGACCTTCACTGGATGTAGGCCTTGAATTTGCTGGCGGAGGGGCCAGGGATGATTGACTAGGAACTGGAGGAGTTTTGGAAGGGGGTGGAGGAGGCCCCTGATGGAACATGCTCGCACTTCTTGGTGGTGGTGGTACTGAAGCTGCTGAAGTACCATATGATGCTGACACTTGTTGAACATTCGCTCTCGGCCGCACTCTGTTCTTGACAACATCCATAGGGAGGTCATATGGAGAGGCATAGCCACCTTTCGCTTTATCAACAAAGCTTTGTGCTTTTTGTGGTGGTTTTGGCCTCTGTTGCTGGGAGGCACTAGAATACATCGGAGGAGTCGCCAGATCCCCAAGCATTCCGGCAGTAGTCGTTTGAAAATTGAGGGGACTTGGCTGTCGGCCTAGCCCACTCTCATCTGTCGGAAATGGTTCAGGGGCATACAAGTTCCTTGGTTTTGTTTGCGGTTGCGGGGTTGCGCTCTCCGGTGTGTATCTATTGGAAATGGTAGAGGCGTTTCCAGCTGCTCCGCCGGTCAACCTGTCGAAGCCAACAACTTGTCCGTTGCCACCTCGAATTGGTGCGGCAGCAATGGCAGCCGGTTCGTCGTCATCATCTTCTAGGAACCCTTCGTCATCACTACCAAAGACGGCCGAGAGATCTATACCAGCAGCGGGTTCTGGATCGGCAGTGTCGGATAACAGGTCATCAGTATCGTCCAATAAATCGTCCTCTGCGAGTGCCGCTTTCCACTTTTCTGCCAGGTCCACATCATTCAGTTCGTTATCTGCAGATGCGACTTGATTCTCTTCACCCAGCTGGGTTTCAGGATCACCAAAAACCTGTGAAAGAACGGTGCTTCTGGACGCAGCTATACCGCCACCTGTCGACAAGTCAAAAGAGCTTCGAGAACCCCGAACAGCATCTTCTTCCTCCTCTTCAGGAATAGGGCTATGTACTTGCTCATGCGGTTGATACTGCATCGAGTCCATAACTTGTGCGGTCGACTTTCTCTCCAAATGACCAGGGCCCGGCGGGTCATTTGCGGCATCTCCCCCGCTGGGAGGCCAGTTGAAAAATGACTCCTCGTCATGTTCTTCATCAAAAAGGGGCTTTTCGCCATCCTCCACCGATTCCTCAGCGCTGACTAGAGGAAGGCCCTCTTCGTACCGGGCCTCAAAATCCGGCTCTTCGGTCAAATCTCCGCCAATTGTTCTTGTGAATTCTTGCTCATCCGCCGTATTTCCTGAATGCTGGAACGGGTCCGTTTCATCCTCGGCGTTGTTGTTCTGACCAAAGAAATCGTCATCTTCTGCGTTGTCATCTGCGAAAAGATCCCTTTCCTCAGGCTGGCTTTCGTTGAACAGTCCTTCAGCTTGGCTCTGGGCTAAAGGGCTCGATATGGGTGGCTCAGCAGGATGTTGCGCTGGCGGAACGACTGGAAACGAGTTCGTACGGTCCGACTTTGCCATGAACTTGAAAGGGTCTATGTCCGTCCTGGAGAATCTCCGTTCAGGCTCGAAATCATCCTCTCCGTCCGAAAGAATTCTCTCGGTCGCCGTCTGTGCGAAAGATATCCCGTTCACTGAGCCCACGGAATTCATTGGCACATGGGAAGAGAGCTTCGTCTTCTCTGGTAATTCTTCCGCGTGGGATTCCTCGGCCTCGTGCACTGCAGCTTCTGGGTCTTGCGCCGGGTGGGATTCGGGTATTTCGTCAACGTCGTCGCCTTTGGGGTCTTCCGTAGAGGTCATGGGCGTTTCGCGCAAGTTTTCCAGACCTTCTGCGGCCTTGTCGTCCTCGTTGGCAAGCGTTTCTGTTCGTCCGTGGTCAAGATCCTGAGCCTCCTTTTCCGCGTCCTCAATGCCAGTCGTGACATCGTTCGTATCTTCAACTTTTTCAGCTGTTATTTCGTTCATATCGTGCGCGGCCTCAGTGGTGTCGGGACTCGTCTGCGAAGTTTGATGGTTGGCAGAATTCGCGACGCTCGAGTCCGGCATGAAGGCGGGATGCCACGACGCATTGGAATGGTCGTCGGACATGGCTGGGATGGAAAGTTTGGATTATTAAAGGTTTAGGAAAGAAGTCAAGGTATCACTGGTAGCTGTAGCCATGTCAGCATCAACTGTGGTTTGAGTATGTCGCATGGGCCCAGCCGTTGTGGTGGAGATGAGATCGGAAAGCAGTATCTTCAAGCGCGAGGCAGTGACCGTACCTATAGGACAATCGGCGCAAAATGATTCAGCAAAATAGACGATTGGAATTGTTGTCTAGAATACATGCTCCCAGCACTTGGTGGCAGCTGAGAAAGTGTTGAACACCAATTTTGCAAGCTCAAAGGAGGTGCAGTAGAGCAGTCAGCGGGAAAGTCAGCGCGCAGCTTCGAGGATCTGTCATCATTGCAGCAGCTCCCGCTAGTGTGCTGCACGATGAGCGATGCAGGTCGTGCATCGATCTATTTGATTTTAAAAACTCGACATGGACTCGTTCACAGATATTATTGGCTTAGATACCACTGAGTAACTCTACTAGCCGGGACTAAATTTGAAGAATAAAAATTAATCCGTGACAGAAGGCAAGGTGGCCGCATTCTGTGTTGACGAGGCTGATCATGTGATCGTCTCAAGTGGCAGCCTTACCCGGCCGACAGCTCTCCCATGGTAGACGTCCTCAACTGCGACGAATGATGTTTTAGACCGGCCAAGCTATCCGCACCACGCCAACTGCAAAAGGAGGCTGGCCTAGACGACGCCCAAGCTGCAAGGGCAAGCCCGTCCAGTTTGCTACACCACTTCCCCTCTACCGTCACCCGCCGAAATTGGCTAAGCCACAGCCCTGCGAATTGAAGATACCCTGCGTGAGAATGAGGCATGTCGCCCTCGACATCTGCCAACCGCCCGGATGAGCGCAGAGATGGCTCCGACTCCGAAGATCTCGCCCTCGACCTCGACGAACTAGACCCCCGGACAGACCATTCTGCGCTACCGTCCCCGAACCCTTCCAAACCGCGGCGATCAAAAGACGACCGGCGTGCAGAGCAGGAACGCAGCGGTCGCATACCCTTGAGGAAGCTCCGTATGGGGGGTCTGCGGAATAACAGGAATAGGCGCGGCTACGGGGAGCTCGGGAGCAATCGAAGTGCTGGGGATGAGGATCTGCGCGGGCTGCTAGATGAGGATACTGGTGCGGATGGAGCGGGTTCAGGGGGGAGTAATGATGCAGAAGACGATCGGCCGCTTCTAGGGCACAAGGGCGATACATCACGGCCGAGCCTCAGTGTGCGCCGAAACATCTCTGCCCTTGGCTCCCAGCTTGGTTTGCCGGGCTTCATAACAGGAGAGTCTGCGCCAAAACTCCCGGATGATGATGCGGAAACAGAGGAACATGACCCAGCTTCCTCGAGAACAATACAAGTCGGCGCCGCTCAGGCGACACGATTCCCTCCCAATGCCGTCTCCAATGCGAAATATACGCCATGGAGCTTCCTACCACGAACCTTGTACAATGAATTCTCTTTCTTCTTCAACATGTACTTTCTTCTAGTAGCCCTATCGCAGATCATTCCGGCTCTGCGAATCGGCTATCTTTCGACCTACATTGCTCCTCTAGTTTTCGTATTGGCGATAACGTTAGGGAAAGAAGCTATGGATGATATTGGGAGACGGAGAAGAGATGCAGAAGCAAATTCAGAACCTTATACTGTTCTGCGGTTTGACGACCCTGGATTTGGGTCTCAAGCCCCTTACGATGCCAAAAGAAAGTCCGTGTCCAACAAAAAGTCGAAGAAGGGCAAACGGGACCGCTTGCGTGATATCCAGGAAGAGGAGGAGAATACGGAAGGTAGCGGACTGTCGGGGCCATCCAGCCACGTCACGGAGATCACGAAAAGATCTCGTGATCTCAGAGTCGGCGATGTTTTGCGACTTGGGAAAGACCAGCGTATCCCGGCGGATGTTGTCATATTGAAAAGCTATGTCAATGAACCGGTCGATCCATCTAGTCCGAAAGCTTCCGAGGAACGTCCCAAGGACACCCAAAATCTGCTCGATGTCTCAGATGCCGAGCCACAAGCTTCGGCATCGGACTCCCCAGACGCCCAAGCTGCGGATAACGATGCTGAAGATGTGGGCGAAACGTTCATCAGGACTGACCAGTTGGACGGAGAGACGGATTGGAAGTTACGAATGGGGTCTCCCATGACACAATCTCTGCCAACATCAGAATTCACACGTCTCCGCGTCATTGCTGGCAAACCAGACAAAAGGGTCAACGAGTTCTTGGGAACGGTTGAGCTTCTCCCCAAAAGGAGCAGCGTCTACGACGCCGTCGGTGGTGAAGACAATACTTCTGAAGATGTTCAAACCGCACCTTTGGGCATTGACAACACTGCCTGGGCCAACACTGTGCTTGCTTCTAGTGCGATCACTATTGCAGTCATCGTGTACACTGGGCCGCAAACTCGTGCTGCACTATCTACTTCTGCCTCTCGATCAAAGACTGGTCTCTTGGAATGGGAGATCAATTCCCTGGTCAAGATTCTCTGCGCTCTCACCTTGGCTCTCTCCATTATTCTCGTTGCTGCTGATGGCTTTGGCAATGAATGGTATATCAGAATCTTCAGATTCTTGGTTCTGTTCTCGACAATCGTACCCATCAGTTTGCGAGTCAATCTGGATATGGGGAAAAGTGTGTATTCATGGTTTATCCAACGCGACCGTGGCATGCCAGGCGCTGTGGTGAGGACCAGCACAATTCCCGAAGAGCTTGGGAGAATCGAGTATCTGCTCAGTGACAAGACAGGTACTCTGACACAGAACGAGATGGAAATGAAGAAGATCCACGTTGGAACCGTTTCATATGCAAACGAGGCTATGGATGAAGTCGCAGGCTACGTCAAGCAGGGCTTTTCTATTCCAGCAGGAGAAGGCGGCTCCCAAGTCCTCATGACTCCGTCATCAAACTACTCCTCATCAGCAACAACCTCGGCCACTCGTACTCGAAGAGAGATCGGATCTCGAGTCCGCGATGTGGTTCTGGCCTTGGCTTTGTGCCACAATGTCACGCCAACAGCCGAGGAAGAGAATGGACAGATCATAACATCATACCAAGCTTCCTCGCCCGACGAAATTGCGATCGTGCGTTGGACCGAAGCCGTCGGCCTGAAGTTGGCTCACCGAGATCGCAAAAGCATGACCCTACTATCCGTTGACAGCGACCGAGTCGTCGTCAAGGTCAAGATCTTAGACGTCTTCCCCTTCACCTCAGACGGCAAGCGCATGGGTATCATCATCCAGTTCACGGACGGCACCGAATCCACATCCGCCCCTATTTCCGAACACAGCGAAATCTGGTTCTACCAAAAAGGTGCCGACACAGTAATGACCTCCATCGTAGCAGCCAACGACTGGCTCGACGAAGAGACCGCCAACATGGCCCGCGAAGGTCTCCGCACCCTCGTCGTCGGCCGAAAACGCCTTTCCTCCCAACAATACCACGAATTCTCTGCCCGCTACCGCGAAGCCTCCCTAGCCATACAAAATCGCGATGCAGGCATGACACGCATCGTCTCACAGTTCCTAGAGCGCGACCTCGAGCTCCTCGGCGTCACCGGTGTCGAAGACAAGCTACAAAAAGACGTCAAGCCCTCCCTCGAACTCCTCCGCAACGCCGGCATCAAAATCTGGATGCTCACAGGCGACAAAGTCGAAACCGCCCGCTGCGTCGCCGTCTCTGCCAAACTTGTTGCTCGCGGCCAATACGTCCACACTGTCGCCAAGCTCAAGCGCAAAGACATGGCACAAGACAATCTAGATTTCCTGCGCAGCAAAACTGACGCTTGTCTTTTGATCGACGGCGAAAGCTTATCCTTGCTTCTTACCCATTTCCGCGAAGAGTTTATCAGTCTGGCGGTGAAGCTGCCAACAGTCGTAGCATGTCGCTGCTCACCCACCCAAAAAGCCGATGTTGCAAAATTGATCCGCGAATACACCAAGAAGCGCGTCTGCTGCATTGGTGACGGCGGCAACGACGTGTCTATGATCCAAGCCGCCGACGTGGGTGTTGGCATCGTCGGCAAAGAGGGTCGTCAAGCCTCCCTCGCCGCTGATTTTAGCATCGAGCAATTTGCACATCTCACCAAGCTCTTGGTGTGGCATGGACGGAATAGCTACAAGCGGAGTGCCAAGCTGGCGCAGTTTGTTATACATCGTGGAATCATCATTGCAGTTTGTCAGACGATGTATTCCATCGCCTTGCAGTTTGAGCCCGAAGGCTTGTACAAGAACTGGCTTCTCGTAGGCTACGCAACCGTCTACACCATGGCTCCCGTCTTCTCGCTCGTTCTCGACACCGACGTCCCGCCCACCCTCACCAACCTCTATCCTGAGCTCTACAAAGAACTCACCTCTGGACGAAGTCTCAGCTATCGCACATTTTTCGTATGGGTGTTTGTGTCGATCTACCAAGGTGGGATTATCCAGGGCTTGAGTCAGTTGCTGACGGATGTGGATAGCCCGAGGATGGTGGCGGTGAGCTTCACGGCGCTGATTGTGAATGAGCTGTGTATGGCGGCGATGGAGATTACGACGTGGCATTGGGGGATGGTGGTTAGTATTGCGGGGACGCTGGTGGTTTATTTTGCGAGCGTGCCGTTTTTGGGGGAGTATTTTGATTTGGGGTTTATGGCTACGCTGTGAGTTTCTCTGCCCTTCCCCGATCCCTTGGCCTTATGAGCTTGTATGGGTGTTCTTGGTTGTTGTTGTTCTTGTTGTGTACTGACTGGTTGGGGAATATAGGGGCTTCTGGTGGCGCTTGGGGGCTATTCTGGCTATTTCGCTGATTCCGCCGTATGTGGTTAAGTTGGTGAGGAGGGCGGTTAGGCCGCCGAGTTATCGGAAAGTGCAGGGGATATGAAGGAGGGAGGAGCGTGGAAAACGAGAATATTTCATCTCGTTCTGGGGGTTTTCGTTGCCTTCGCGGTGCACTGTCGCTGTTGGGGATGACTGAAAGGGTGTGTAGCATAGCGGATGGCGTTAGTGTAGCTCTATATCTCTCATTCAATTTGTATAAATTTCGGGTATGGACCGAACTTTCATGGTTGTGCTGAGTGTGGAAAAGTCTGGGTTGTGATGAGATGATGACGAAGTGAAACGCCGAAATCGCCTCGGACTTCAGTTTTTCCGACTCCTGGTCAACCTTTTACGATAGAACACTTTACGAAGTTACGCCTTTGTTGCACCCGCATGGGTGGTTTCTTCGAGTTCGGGGGTAGCAGGGGAAAGGGGCGCGGACAGAGGGCAGAATGCAGAAAGCAAGGAAGCGAGGGATGGGTGAGACGAGAGGCGAGAGGCTCTTGGGGACAGAATTTTGCAAAGCATGATATTAGACAAGTTTAAGCAAGTTTTTTACTATCAATATAGTTTGGAATTATCAGACACATGGTCTGGCGGTAGAGGCAACGCTGAGTTGGTTTACTTGCGGTCCCGAAAAGGAGGAGACACCCTTTGTGTTCGAATCAATCTACTGTTGGAATGCATGGTGGCTGTGGGTTCGATTCCCGGTTCCATATTTTTGTTTTTGTTTTTCTTAAAAGTTCTTTTTGATTTTGGCAAGCTGCGGCGGCTGACGCTGTTATTTTTGAACTATCAATCTAGGCCGTGGATTACTGAAAGTGTTGGTTAGCATCAACACTTTGGGACTTTTGATTGCGAGCGATTAGATGGCTGGGCTGAATGCTGGCGGGTTTTTGAAAGGTGTAGAATTAGGACTGTAAGTGTTCGGATAATTGGGAGACTGTTAGTTTGAGGACTCTTGACAGATTGACAGGATTTGAAAATCACGACAGACAGGTGCAACACACGGCAGCAGTCATGGGTTTTGCGACAGTAGGTGGGAATACCAGTCAGCAGAATTTGGTATAGTTGGTCATGGGGTTACTGGAGTGCTAGCAAACTGGCAGCATAAAGAAATGACATGAATAGCTGACTCAACTAGATCTTCAATGTTCGTGGGCAAACTGCAAACTTCATTTCGTGGAGATCCTCCTTCCTGTTTGCTATTTTCTCAGTCTCAGCATTGCGGGCGACAGGAAAGCAAAACTAAGAATGAGGAAGCAAATACTGGGGATACCTGGGGCTTTTATAGCTCGAGGGCCGGATTTCTGGACTTCCCGGTTGGCTAAGTGATACTGTCATGGAGCAGAACACGTGACTTTTGCTCACATGAGTCGGGCTTCAGGGGTACCTCAATGCACTCCCAGCAACCTCTATAAAAAGCAACACCATTCCCAGACTTTCGAACGGCAGAGCTCACGATTTCCACCAGAAGTATTGAGGAAGCGCCGAGGAACGACCCAGATCGAAGTACAGAGCGGTTCTTGTTCTCCGTCATCCAGAGAAAGTCACTGGATGGGGACATTCTGTTTGTGTTCCAGCAATTCCGATTCTCAAAGGACGTAGAATTGAGCATGAAGTTCAGCCTAACAAACGACAGCAGAGTCAAACTATCGACGAGAGCCGAAGTGGAGAGACGGCAAATTCGGGATTGGGGAGGGGGTCGTGGAAAAGGGAGTGGAACGGCAGGGTGGGAAGAGCAAGGATGAGGATGAGTGGCATGGAAGAACGGGAAGAAGAAGACATGGAGGGTGAGGGGCTAACTTGGATGTTAAACTGTCTGCGAACTATGAGGGGGGTTGGCATCCGGTAGGTTTGCGTTGGAGCAAGACACTTTCAGATCTCCGTCGGTATGGGTGGCTTTGTCTCGAGCATTTGACACCAGGTCTTTGTAGAATACAACGGACTGGTCCTAGGTGACCATTTGGTTGAAGGGAAGTTGAGTAAAAGCTTAGTTATAAAGGATCGTGATCGTCATGCTGCGGAAAGCCGTACTGAGAATGAAGGGTAGCACAAGACCGGTAGGTTTCTCTGTGTCCGGTATATCTGCCTGACACCGATAGCTTTGCATAACATTGGGAACTTTACCTGCGTGGGGTAGGGAGCTTTGACTGTGTGCGGCGGCTTTGCGTAGCACTGGCACCTTTGCCTCTAACTGACTTGGTTTGCTAGGGTATCACAATGCATTGGCATTACCCTTAACTAATTGCAGCACAAAGAGCGACTAGTTCTTTCTCAGCGAGTAGATAGATATAAGGTCCACGTCCGTGGGAAAGAGATTGAGCCCCAGTTCCAAATTCTCTAATCTGAGCAAATGGCCCATGGGCAAGAATACCCTAGCTGTTCCCTACTGAAATTACTTACGGAAGTTGACAGTCTGTAGTCCTTACCACGTGAGTATCATCTCGATCTGGTCGATCACGGCTCATGGAGCTACCGGCTGTGTCTGCAGCTACCGTACCCAGGCAAAGCTCCCGCTCCCATATGCCGTTTCGTTACGCAGGGCCTAGGTTCAAATTCCGGTCAAGCTGTGACAAACTTCACGGGTACAATTATCCACACACATCGCAGTTACTTTTGCCTGGTTGACGTTGAGAGCTGAAAACGCGGCTACATGTCCAATATTCCCAAAGAGATAGCTGCTAACAAAAACTTACTTTAGTATCTGGAGCTGTAACTTCAGAAGCAAGCTTGCAAAGCTTGGTGCTTCAACAAATACGAAAAGATGAATACGCTTGTGGGAATAGCCTCACATTTCAGTCATACATGCAATTGGAAGGTGGAAACTTGGGTGGAAAACGAGTTTGATTCGGAAAGGCAACGCAAAAGCAACGCAAAGGCAACGCATTTCGATCAGCTGCTGCAATGCAACATAAGTGCCTTGGCGCGGTATCACTCCCATGTACTCTCCCACCCCCCGGCTGCCTGGAGCGCTCCTACGCTGCTCATACCCAGGTCTTACGCCCCCCTTACCCCCTACATCTCGTCTTCGTTGTTGTCCTCGTCCTCCTGGTCCTCCATCTCCTGGTCTTCCATGTCCTGGAGATCCTGCATCACCTGGAGGTCCTGCATCTCCTCGTCGTCGTCCCTCTCACGGCGTGCAGCGCGCGAGGCAGCCGTCGAAGGACCTGCGTCTCCACCGGGAGTCTGGGCTTCGGTAGCGCTGGGGGCGGCGGCAGCAGTCGAGCTTCCGGCAGCTTTGCCTTTGCCTTTGGCAGCTTTGGCTTTGGTAGCCTTGGTACCTTTGGCTTTGCCAGCAGCTTCGTCGGCGTCGGCAGCGGCATACTTCTCGATTCTGTCGGGGCGACGTCTGTCTTCAAACCAGTGGTAGACCTGGTGATAATCGAGGGAACGGGAGAATTCGGCGGTCTGAAGCACGATCCTTTGAATCTCTTCCCTGGTCGGCTTGACTTTGGGGTCGCGGTTCTCGGTGCGCTTATCCTTGTGAAAGCGCTCCAGGAGGTTCTTGATTTCGGCTGGGTATCTACCCTTGGCGGGGGTCGTGGTGGACTGTGGATCAGAAGTGTTAGCAAGAGCTACAAGATCAAGTGACAGGGGCTTCAGTGTCGGTGCTAGAGACGATGCTGGTACGATGGGATCTTTACATACCGTTGCCTTGTTCTTGCCCTTGCCTTTCTTGGCTGCCCGAGTCTTCACGTCGTCGTCGTCGGCCTTGGCCTTGCCCTTACCCTTGCCCTTCTTGCTTGCCAGAGTCTTCGTTTCGTCATCGGCTTTCTTCTTGCCCTTGCCCTTCTTGGCTGGCGAGGTCTTGACCTTGTCGTCGACGTCTTCCATGACTTCGTCCTCGGTCTCCGGCTGTAGAGAGAGTCGTTAGCAGAAGCAATAACAGAAGCAGGAAATACTAAGATTGGGTGACGGAAGCGGGGCAGGAGAGAGAGGAGATATTGCTAAGAAATTCGCTTCACATACCATTGAGGCTTTGGCTTTGCCCTTGCCCTTCTTGGCTGCCGGGGATCCGTCGTCGTTGTCGTTCTCGGCGTCGTTCTCGGTCTCTGAGTGCTTTCTCTTCTCACCACCAGAGACGCCATCGCTCTTCGTCTCGGGATCGTTGGCGGGGACGGCGTTGTTGCTAGAGACGGGGTTGGCAGAGAGCTCGGGGTCCAGCAATGGGTTATGGTCGACGGGAAGAGGAGGTCGATTGCGGAAGCATTCTTCGGAGTCGTAGTGAGTGTCCATGATGGCGAACATCACCTTCTGGCGACAGTAGCAGCATGGCCTGTACGTGGAGTCCATGTTGGCTGCAATGTTGAAATCTGCTATGATTTCTGAGAAAAAGAGCCCGCAGAATTCGCAAGGAGACTCGAAGGTTGGTAGTCGCGCCATGGTGTCGTCGGTCGAACTGTCAGCGGGGTTGCCACGACGATCTCGCTGACGTCCGGTGTTGCCCATTGACGATATTGTTGATGGATAAAGAAAGCCGGCCGCAGAGGATCGAGGGTGGGAAGTTTTGTGAGGCGAGGAAGCTAAAGTCGACGCGGGAAGGCTCTGAGCGAGAGGCGGGTTTTCTAAGCGGAAACAATATTATGTTTTTGAGAGTCAATTATTTTCTTGAAATTCGGAAACATTACTTGTCTTAGAAGCAGAGCTCTTACTTGAAACAAACTATTCGAAGTAAAGCCCTAGGGCGGGAGTGACCAGCCTTCGGGGACTGCAGGTAGGTCAGAATCACTGGTATTGAATACCTACAACAAGGTCCACTAGGAGGTCGTCGTCACTGGGAGCTGAAGCTATTCCTAGCTCCCGCATCACTGCCGCTGGCAGGACCACATGATGTCCCATACTTCAGGGGCTCAGGGGCGCCTTTCTTCAACACAAAGACTGATAACTATGAGGAGAGAGAGAGCTTCGAGCGCGGGACTACACTGGCACTCGAAGGTATCTTACAAAGCTAGTCTGTTAGATACAATTGAAGCAAGCGGAGACGGTCGTGATGTTTCGTGCGGCTAGCAAGCACTTGGATTGTGGCTTTGTACTTTGATCAGCACTACACAACTCAGACGGTTTACACTCAGTATACAGTGCCATGACAAAAGTCTGGATACGGCCTAAGGGCTAAGATCAAGAATTGTTGATGTTCCCAGCCACTTGGAAATTGGAATATTCCCAATCACTTGGAAAACTCCACATCATTTGGAAAACTCCGAGGTATTCAGAAATATTCCCAGTCACTTCGGATATTCAGAAATACCTAAAATATGTCTGGTCGTTTGGGTAATATGTCCAAGAATTGGGGACATCCCCAAGCATCTGTGGACTATAGACTGCTCCCAGACCTTTTTCGCCCCACTGTAATTGGAGATGAGACGTGAACTGTGAACCTGATATTGCTGAATCGGTGAAATCGCTCCGGGTGCTACTGTCACATGGCGAAGGAAGGTTCTTGCTCACGATGTTTATTTCGTAAGCCATATGTTGCTTAGTATTGCTGTCAAGTTTCTTGTTCCGAATCATCACAAACAGAGGGTCCATATCATGTGAAACTCAGATATGAAGTAGGAACGTGACGCGGACACGTGAAGCAGAAACGTGAAGCTGGAAGCCTTCATCTCCACTCTTCAATGTTTTTCACTTTTCCACAACCCACGTCACCTCATATAGCCCAAGCAATCAAGCAGGAATCAGTGATCTGAACCGTCAGAATGGAACTTGTTGATCAATCTTCATTGGGGTTCTCCTAAGGCAGAGAGGAAGCAGAAGAATCACCGGAACAGCAAAGTCATGCTCCGCGGTTGGCCCTGAGCAACATCAACGAGTCCATGGTATCAGAAGACCCTTTGAGACAAATGCTGCCTGGAGTTCTTTGCGCGTCTGCTCCTATCCGGGAACACCACACGTAGCAGAAGCATCAGCAGCCATAGCCGTCGTCGCCATGTTCGTGGTCCTCCTGCTCTTGTTCCTTCCCCTTCTTCTACTCGTCATCGCCCAAGTTCAGCACCTCCTCTCCTTGTCCTTGCTCCTCTTGCTGCTCTCCTTCTCCTTGTTCCTCCTGTTATTCTCCTTCTCCATGACCCTCTCCAGCAGCGGTGGGAGCGTTTGAATCGGCCTTCAACATACTGTCAACGGCAGCCTCAAGTCGAGCCTGGCGCGCAGCCCTGCGGCGCCTCTTGATCCATCTCTCGATTTCGGCTTCATTCATAGGACGAGGGCAATTTCTTGTCTTCCTGGCGAGCCTGGTGCGTATCTTCAGATCGTTCGGGGGGTATTCGGTGTTGACTGTGTTGGCAACCCACCAGGCCTCGAGGATGGCAACTGCCTCGGGGTCGTATCTGATACCGTTTCCAGAGACCTAGATAAGAGCATCAGTCGGGCGTCGGGAGCTTGAGGTGGGAAATGGGATATAGATCAGGTGAAAAAGAAGTCAGGGGCAGAGCGGAACCTGAAGTTGAAGGGAGCGGAAGTGAGTATCATTACGTACGGGTTTGTCATTGGGTACGACAGTCTCCTTCGATACCCCTTCACTCTTGACCGTCTTCGTGGCATCATCCTCCTCGTCCTTGTTGGTGCTCTCGGAAAGCTTCTCGTTCTTGTCAGCGGCAGCCATCTCGTACTTGCGCCAGATAGCTCTCAGCTCAGAGCTTGTAGGGTTAGGCAACGGAGTTCGAATGTGTCGGGAACATCCCGACTCGATATGGTCGGAGATGTTGGCGACAAGAACAATCTTGCTGCAAAGCAGGCAGTTGGTCGACATGATTGCTGTCCGAAAGCCTTTGTTGGAAAAAACTGACTTCTTTGGGGACCGCCTGGGTTTGAACAAGCAACCGGCAATGCTTGATTGTCTTGTTGCGCAGCGGACGCCAGAGGAGGCAGAAACTTTGGGCACAGAAGAAAGAAACGGGAAAAGGCACGACCGAATGGTTTGCCAAGCGTGGTGACACGAGCTGATGAAAATTATATATGGTCTAGTCGTTATATGCAGGGGAAGGAGAAGGTGATTAAACATTAGTGTATTGCGGGGCACAGCCAGCAAAGCTGGCTGTTTTTAGCGCTAAGAAAGCAATTTAAGGATAGCTTATGTCGCTGGCGGCATATGACCGCTGTTACGGACAGCGGCTTTTGGGCTGAAACAGCTAGCTTGATCGGCTGAGGCTATGTAACTAGATTAAAATTAGAATTATATAGGGCGGGAGGAAGGAAAATTCAAGAGCTATAGCTGACCGCGATTTCTGCTTTAGCTTTGAAGGTTTTAGAGCTGGGGATGCAGAGATTTTTGTGGTTTGGTGTGGTTGCGGCTTTATACCGCTAGCTAAGTGGATTTCAGAAGCCCTCCCAAACCATGTGACGCTAGTCAGCTGCCCTTCCTACTATATATCAATATCATACAACCGCCGTGAGACCTTTTGGGCAAGTAGCTGGTAGATAATAACGTGTTTGAATGGATTCACCGCCTGATGTTCACAAAAGATGTATCCGCCGGTTTCCAGAAACTGGAATCAATGATCCCAAAATCTTTGAGTACACCATTGTATTAGACTTCGAAAATTGCTGCATTCTTTTCTAGCTAAGTCCTCTCTTTTAAGGGAAGAGATGCCAGTAACCAGCAACGCAATGAATGCCAGATACCCCTAGGTAGGCTAGCCATCTCCAGAAGCCCCCAGAAGAGTAGAAGATACACTCCCCCTACTGGTAGGCCCCCCTATCCTCTTATACGGTATCTTCTTCTTCGCCCTTCTCTCCCCGTTTCTCTTCGCCCTCCTCTGCCACAGTGGGACCGATCATGCTACTGTTCACCGTGGGTGCAGCAGCAGCAGCAGCAGCACCAGCAGCAGCACCAGCAGCACCAGCAGCACCGGCGCGAGCGTTGGTGCGGTTGGGTCGACGTCTGTTTTCGAACCATACCCTCACCTGTTTCTCGCTCATGGCTGGGGCGCAGTTCTTTGTAGCGCCCGTAATGGCTGTCACTTCATCTTTGGTAAGGAACAGCTTGGAGCCGTTCGCTTTTCGAATGAGGTACTCGGCTTCGAGGATCGCGACGGCGGCGGGGTCGTGGTAGTGTCTGGATCTCGAGGCTGGGGCAGCGGATATCAAGGTGGGGGCAGTGGATGTCGAGTTCGGGGCAGTGGATGTCGAGTTCGGAGCAGTGGTGTTTTTGACTGCGCTTCGCTACACAGGTGGTGAGTAGTTAGCTGGAGGGAGCTGGGGAACAGGAGAAGGATCTAGTGGTAGGGAGTCGGGAAAGAAGAGAAATGAGAAGTTAGGGGCGGGACTTCAGCGAACTGAAGGGGAGAGAAGGATATCGCGTGGTTCAGGACTTACCTTTGTAGTAGCATGGTCTTCTGGTTCATAAAGAAACACAGCCGTGGCACCATACTCCCTGGAACCGGAATGATAACTGATACTACCGTCAGAGTTTGTATTGAGGATCCAGTATCTGCAGCCGGATTCGACATGGCCCTCGATGAATCCCCTAGCCACGGGTTGCCCACAAAGGTCACACATGGTCCAATGAGGGCGTGGCATAGTTGACGTAAATGACGGAAGCTGAGATCGAAATGGACGCTACGGGGTTGTGTAGAGGAGAGCATTGAATCAAAGATTCGCGCCGTCATTTATTCTGGCGGATATTCCTGATCGTTACTGTCACAGTCTGAAGTTGGGCACTTGGCCCTGCCCCGCGCCATCTTACAGCTCCTCGCAGTGCTGGAGAGCTTCACTCTCTACTAGCTTACAGCGTTATTCTACACTGATCACTGCCTTGAAGTACTGCGCCGTGACAATTGCGGTCATCCTGGCTGTCCCCAGTTCCTGTGATGCTGGCCATGACTCCTGGTTCACTATGTAGAATAACGATCTGGCCACATGATGGAATAGCAAGGCAGTACATGATGTATCACGGTCTTAGGGCGTAGCCTCGTGCAGTTCATAATCACATTTGCCTTTTTCAAGATATATGCATGTTGGCTGAGAATCATCAGTCCATTTCTATCTGCAGATCCCGGGAAAACCACTCGTCGTTCGTTTCCAGTCATGGTTGAGTGTCAGGTTCAAACGGACCTGCCGACGGCACCCATGCTGAAATGCGAAACCCCTGGTCTGATGACTCGGTTCATCACGACAAGTGAGGTACAGACCAGATCGAATGCATCCTACCAATCCACCGCCTTGTCCTACCATCAATTCCCAGCGTACCATTTGCCGCGCTAGACTCAGAAGCGTCTGCTGTTTCAATCAAGTACCAGAAGAAGAAGATGTAGCACCAGAGTGCCGAAAGAATGATGCAGGGAGGTAAGCTCTCCTCCACAATGTTCTGATCAGTGTCTACCATCAGCTGGGTCAGAACACCTCTTATTCCTCGTCTCCGTCCTCCTCGCTCTTGCCATCCTGCTCGGGTTCTTCCAGCTCCTTCTCCTTGTCCTTACGAGACCTGGCTTGTCTACCAGCAACGGTTGACGGGCCGGGGTCTCCACCGCTGGTCTGGGTCTGTCCAGCCTGGCTGCCATTTGTGGCGTTGATCGCCGAGGCCCTTGCGGTAAGACGGTTGAATCGGGCGGTAGTAGCAGCAACATCACCGGTCGGAAAGGCGTTTGCGATGACGTCGGAGAAGTATGCAAGGAAGTTCAAGTCTTCTTCGCTCAGACCATCCTGCTCGACTTCTTCCTGCGCCTTCTCCTTGCCCTTTCGAGACCTCTTCTTCCTGGTAGCAACGGTTGACGGGCCGGGATCTCCGCCGCTCGTCTGGCTGGGTTGATCCTCATTGCCATCGGTAGCGGTCATGGTCAAGGCAATTCTGGCAGTGAGCCTGTTGAAGAGGCCGGTAACGGCAGTGACATCGACGGTGGGAAACGCTTGTGCAATAACGTCGCGGTATCTTGCAACGAACTCGCTTTCCTCCTGCTCCTGAGTGCCATGGGTGGTGTTCGTGGCCGAGGCTGTTGAACCTGGCGGTAATACTTGCGACATCCACGGTTGAGAAGGCTGCGGCGATGATCTCGGAATACTTTGCAAGGAAGTTCAGCTCTTCTTCGGCCATGCCATCCTCGTCGACCTTCTTCTTGCCCTTTGACTTGCTGGCTGCAGCAGTTGCAGGACCGGGATCTCCACCACTAGTGGCGAGGGCGGCGTAGCGAGCTGCATCGATTCTCTCGTAGATTGCAACGTACTTCGGGCGGCGGCGGTCTTCGAACCAGATGGAAAGTTTCTTCGCGGTCGGAGGGCGATCATAGCCGGAGAAGGACTGCACGAATTCCTCCCTCTTCTCACGGGGGGCCTTGATCAAGGGACCTTTGCCGGCATCGCATTGCTTCTGGTGCCAGGCTTCGAGAAAGTCCTTGACTCCTTTCTCGTATGCCTTGCTTCCGGCTCCCTAGAGTCCATCAGTTGAATTCAAACAAGAGTCCCGGGTCCCAGGAAATGGCAATAGAAAAAAGGAAAACAACGATTCGGTGATAAACAATGGAGAAAGAGAATGGTTGCATACCTTCGCAGCCTTTGCCTTCTTCTCTTTGCCAACTTTGGCTTGCTTTCTGGCAGGCACCTTGGGCTCACTCTCCTCATGATCATCGTTGCCGCGATCCTCCTCGCTCTCGGCGCGCTTTCTCTTCATGGCTGATGCGGGGGTGGAGGTAGCGCCGGGGTTGAAGCTGGCGACGGGGTTGAAAGTAGGAGACGGTTGCAGCTGAGGGTCAATCTGCTGCATGGAATGGTGAGGCGCCGCTGCAGCTTCACCGACGTCGTGTGGGTGATGCGGGCAGTTGTGGGAGCCCGGCTGTAGGGGGTCCACTTCCTGCAAGCAGTACAGGCACATCGGAGTAATACCGTCCATGTTGGAGTTGATGCTGGAACAGTTGTGCTCCGAAGACGATACATTGTTGCTTGAGATGCAAGAAAAGAATGAAAAGGTGGAGAAGAAGGACGGGCGGATAGATTAGTCTCACTTGAACTGGGGAGATGTCCGGCTGTGTTGACAAATACCGGGAGTGAGGGGTTGTTGTTCATGGCTTCAAGAGGTATTCGAAACTTCCATTGTCATCATCTTTCACCACCTCACCACGGTTTCTACAAGAATGGGACTGGACATCGATCGTCTTTGTTTCTGGCTCGAAAGCGTCCAAGGCTTTCACTGAAAGCTATTCGAATACTTCACGCAGGGTTCCCAAAGATGTTTAGCTGCAGATAACTAATCATCCTTTCTTTGGGTTTCCATTTCCCTTTGTACTTCTAGGTGTCATCTTGCAAAGCCCGCTTTTGTCCCTGATATCTGTAACTCTCGACAAATACAAATGATATCAATCTGTAAGCCTCGCAAATACAGATTCTCAGTATCAGGGGCCCGAAAATATACCGATGGTGGAACTTATATTATGAAACTACGAAAATCTAAGCAAAAAGCATTAAGCACGAGAAGGGTGGCACATACTTTTCTCCTCTCGAGAAACCAATAATGGCATTTGAGACGCTTGAAAAGCCTTGCCCTGAGTCATTTTATGATACCTACGCCTCTGACATAACTTCTCCAAACATTTATTCGTCACCACCACCATCATCATCATGGCTATCATCGTCGTCGTCGTCGTAGTCGTTGTTCTTCTCCACCTCCTTTCTGGCCCCTCGCCTCGCGGCTAGCCACGCTGGATAGACCAGCTTCCCCACATGGGGCCCGCTGGTACTGGCTACCACCGGTGTTGCTTGGATTGACGTTGCCGAGGGTGGTTGTGGCAGCACGTGGAAGTACCAAACAGCAGCTTCCCGGCCTAGGTCAATGTTAGTCGAGTTAGAAGGACTGATAAGCAGAGGAGTGCAGCCCTGGTTTTTGCAATCATGTTGGTGCTGCTCGAAATGCTCAGCGCCCACGCGATGGTTGCAGATTGGACAGTTGACAAGAGATGACATTCTTGAATGGTCAAGAAGCGTGCGCTTGTACACCGTCCGGCTTTGTATATAACTTTGTACGGCTTCGTTTTTATGCACCGTCTGAGCGATATTGTAGTTTGTGAATCTCGTACGGTTTTGTATTTTTATATCATCCGATCGTCGTTATTTGAATGTTGTAGTTTGCGTATCCCGTACCATTTTGTATATACACCATCCGGTTTCGTAGTTATACATTATCCGGCTTACTACACCGGGAATCGAACCCACACCCTTAGCTGACTTTGTTTGCTAAGGAGCCATCTGGCAAACTGCCATACCTTTCGAGCCAAAGACCCAAAAGGCAACCAGTACTTTCTCAGCGGGAAAGTACTGTCAGGTCTACTATATCAGGTCCAGGGCCGCGACACCGTCTGAATCTGATTACGAATTTGAAAGTGTGTAGGTTTGTTGAGCGGCCTGGAGAAAGATGGCATGCTGGGACGTTGACCTACTCCCTGGCCCCATTCCGCTCCTAGCCCCATGACACTGCGATTTTTCAACCCCGGTAGCCGGCCGGTAGGTCTTCCTCGATTTGCTGACCTCAATCGAGTAGAAACCGATGATGTGGTGTTGGCCGAAGCCCGCCACCCGACGAGCGATTTGGACCCCGACCCCGAAGCTCTGCAGCTCTAAAAGTCCCTTTTCAGGGCTCCTACACTCGAATCTCCTTCTCTACGAATGCGCCAGCCTACAAATCCCTACTCAGGGCACAAGACCTGACTTCCGTGGCCCGACCATGGTCTGCCAACCGGCAACGCTTGCCCACTTGATCCGACTTCTACAAGCCTACCCCAATCCAAGCCAGAAGCCCTTGTTCAAGGCACCCGTAAGTCCCTATTCAGGGCCTGAATACCTACACCTATGGCTTGCTAGCCAGTCTACATAATCTGCCAGTTCTAGTGTGTTCTGAGAGCAGCCTGGAGCCCGTCAAGTAGGGCCCAGGGCACCAATTCAAGTCCCAAAAGGGCACCGATCCGTACATGATTTGCTTTCGTTTGAAGTCCCCGTTGGGCACCTACTTCTGCAGCTTTTGCTTGCTTTCCATTTCATCGAAGGACCTGAATCTACGGCTATTTAGTCACCCATTCCTACATTTGGATGAGTGCTTTTTGAAGTCCCTAATTGGGCTAGAACTACTGCTATTTGACCACGCGATTCTTCCATGATTTGCTTGCTTTTAAAGTTCCCGAAGGGTACCGAAGGTAAGCAAGACTTCAAGCATAGAAGATAACAAGGCCGTTTGAGACCCTTGAACAGCCTTGTGTTAAGTCATTGCATGACTGCCGGTCTAGTGTCACAGAGTGATATCATTGGAAGGGGTCAAACTTGTGGTTCATAATGGTCATGGACTGGGAAGTAGAAAGCTCCCAGGCAGAGAATAGCACTGCCCGGGCAGCTGTCCGATTGGCGACAAAGCAGGGGGGCCACCAATGCCCAAGCTCTAGCCATCAAGCGGCTAGAAAATAATACTTGGTGACTTTTGACACATCGCCTCTAGCCACCTACTCGTCCTCGTTCTCCTCCTCCTCCTCCTCCTCTTCCTCTTCCTCTTCCTCTTCCTCCTCATTATCCTCCTTCTTCCTCTCCTTCTGCTTTCCCTTAGCTCCCTCCCTTGCTCTCGTCTCTCGGGCAGCCATAGTAGACGGTCCGGCATCCCCGCCGGGCGTTTGCTACTCCTGGTTACCGACGATGCTGTTCTGATTCATGCCGGCGGCGGTGGTTGCGGAAGCAGCAATGCCTCTGGTGGCGTCGATCTCGAGGTACCTGGCGACGTAGCGCGGACGGCGACGATCTTCAAACCAGTGGTACACCTGTTTGGCCTTCAATCCCGTGGTTTCTGCAAGGCTAGCAACATTTTCTTCGATCACAAAGACCTTGGGGCCGTGGCCTTCGTCGCGTTATCTCTCGTGCCACTGTTCCAAGGTGTTCCTGACGTCTTCTGCATATCTTGGCCCTCGCGTTTTCTAGGAAGTGTTAGCTGGATTTCAAATGGAACGATAGCAAGGTTGGGAAGAAAGGTTGATAACATACCTTGGCAGCCGATTTCTTCACGCCCTTGCCCTTTTTGGAAGCCGGGACTTCTTCGCGATTATCGTCATCGCCTTCTCCAGTATCGTCGCGCTTTCTCTTGGTGTTGGTGGCGCGGACAGGGCTACGAGGGCGATAGGAGGAGACAGAATTGAATTGGTATCGCATGGCTGAGCAAGAACGGCGGCGGGCTTCTTCTGCCATTGTATTGTAGATGACTGTCTCCACGGTGTGGTGTTGAGAGAAGATGCGCAAGGAAACTGGGTGGTTTGGGGGAAATGAGTTGCAGCGAAATAAGCACTTGCCGCTTAGTCCGAGCTAACCACCCGCTAGGAATTATATGCGGACGAGAAGTTTTTGATATCTAAGGCCAGCGGGCCGCTTTGTGGCTGCATCGGGGGCCGGTGCCAGACAAGGAAGTTCGAGATTGAGGCTCGAGATTCGGAGACGTTGCAACTAACGGAACGCAAACGGCGCGGGAATCGTCCTATGGGGAACAAATTGGGATAATAATAATCTCCGAGGTAACGAGGCGTAGCTGATTTAATTCCGTGGTGCTATATCGATTTACTCGAAAAATTGCAGCCTTTCAGCTATTGTTAACCTCAAGTTAACCCATTCCAGTTACTCGAGCCCCTTAGCTCAAATTGCGGTGGCTAGTGGGGATGATCATGATTGGAAAATTCGAATAGAATTTGTAGCATTTATCTACTTTAATCACAGTATCGAAGTACTTCAGACTTTCTCTATATCTATAAGGTTTCTAAAACCTTCTCGGGCCGCTATTGGATGAAGTTTGGAGAACTCAACAAATTGTTCAGGTGTTCCAAAATAAAGAGCCAGCAGGAGGGCGTTCCGGGTTACCAAAGAGGCTCCAAATCAGGTCTTGGCGTAGTCGAAGTAGTGCCCGGCGAAAGCTGCGACATCGTAATGCCAGATGATAGTGGAAGGTCCCAATTCACAAATTCCACGCCTTGGTAGTATTTCTGGCAGATAACCAGATGCTTGGAACATGAGCTTCTCGATTGTGTATCTACGAAATCAAGAAGAGGTACCACGACACCAGCCCTTGTCATTGACATTTCTTCTACTATGGTAACTCTGGGTCCTACGTAGATATATGGTCTTGATGGTCCACATCTCCAGTGACTTTTTGTTGTTTCCACGCCGCATCACCGTGAGCCACATCTGGTGACTCTGTTCGTGTCATGCAGATAGGCTAATCAACGAAGGCAATCACAGTAACAGGAGGTCAGAAGCTCACATTTGCGATGAAATGGTATTCTGACACGGCCCCGCCAAACAACAAGGCGAGCGGGAGACTTCAGCATGGAATCACAAAAACCACTCGTTTTGCATCACTTACCTCCTTTCGTGACTTCGTCCTCCCTCCTGATATACAAACCCGCTGACAAGATATCTGACTGTATAAGAGGATGTGGAAAAGAGATATTATCAAGAATTAGGGCCCTTTCCCTTCTCGCCATCTATTCTAAGCTGTGTGGATTACAGCGCAATGGCTCATCCTCCGTCAGGTCCATCATTTCTTTTCCTCAAAATAATCTGCTACTTGTGTAATCTCAGACATAGCAAATCCTCAATCCACTTCTAGTTTCATCAAGATGTTGTTGTTATGAGTATGATTGAAGAATATACAATTCTCGACAAAGACATCTTCTTCGGCTCATATCGAAGCTGCAGATCTGAAGTCGAGTATGCCCGACAAAAGACATCTCGGCGAGCTAGCTTTGCCATGATACTATATTTTCCTGTCAAATTCCCCCAGAGTAGCCTCTAATTCTCGTCTCCCAGAGATTTCACAGCCCCGTGCTTGCGATTGCGCAGAATATTGTTGATACTTCTCCTTTTCCCGCTTCCCAACCATAAATACATAGTCGAAACGTTTCCCTCAGAACACCATCACTCACCAGCCAACATGAACCCCACAATCTGCCCTTGGTGCTCCGAGTCTGTCGACGACTATGGTGATCATATCTTGTTCCACTGCACCAACTTCTTTCCGACCTCCCCGTTGTCCACTGCGCGAGCCGACAAGGGCAAGGGAAACGAGCAACATGAGACTCGGGTAGGGAAAAAATCTACCTTTCAAAACACAAGGAAGATACTGATGTTTGAACCCTCAGCAGGCTCCCCCAGACGCCGCCTCGCGCAACAAGGAGTCGAAAGTTACGCCAAGCAAAGTTAAGGTACGTCACTAGATACATGAGATCCCGCCTTCCTCGGCCGAACAATGAGATAACATCGATTTCCAGAAATACAAAGACGTTGTTGTCAGGATTCTTGCGAACTTTTACAACTCGCACAAGACGAGTGAACAGCCAAAGGTCTTTCTGACCCTGCAAGAGTGACAAGACCTATCGGAAGCTACTTCGGAGACTCCGTTTCCCTTGACTCCCATTCAAGTAGGAAAGTGGTTTGCTTCCGCCAGGCACCGTGGACATTGCCTCATCAATGACACCACCAACACCGAATCACAGACCCCCGGCGGAGATGATGGTCCCTCGACCATAGCTGCTCGCGCCCGCCGCCAGGACAAGGGCAAGAAAACGAAGAAGGACGATGAACAGGAGAAGGGTGAGGCCGAGGACGGCAATAATGGCAAGATGTAGAGGATGAGGGGCGCGTAAGACCTGGATATGAGCAGCGTAGGGCGCTCCAGGCAGCCGGGGAATGGAGGAGGGAATAAGATTCTAGAGCGGCGGGAGAGCGTGTCTGCTGCCTAGTGCCTTTTGCTGCTGTAGTTCTGAACGAAAAGCGTCTGGATTCTCCATAATCATCTTCCTTCCAGATATGACATCCCCTCCTTAATTTAAAATAATGACTACAAGGTGCTGCGGACTTTTGTAGTGGTTCCTAACCGCCTATAGTAACTGTGTAGCCTTAGGCACTTATAGCCAGCTATAACTCCCGGCCCCGTACTCGACCCGTGCTAATCACGTGGTCAGCCAATGGCCGCGCAAAACATTTGTGATATACTCACCATTACCTCTCTCCGCTTCCTTATCAATACACACAATCTGTTACCGGCTTCCAGGCCTTGGATGCCTGGGTGCCTGCCGAAAGGGGTAACAAAGGAGAGAGCTCCGCGGTTTGGAGCTAACGGCCCATCGCTAGCGAAGGTCGCTTCAAAATCTATAGATAAATTGGATCTGTATTTTTGAACTGCGCTTCCTTTCCACTTCGAGTTGCTTCTTTGCCTTTTGTCGGTCTCTCCAACCGCTACGTTCAGGTCATTCGCGACACAGTTGGCGGCCTTTCGCTCACGACCATCCATCACCATGGATGCCCCATTGCCTTGCCCATGGTGCGGCGATTGGTTTATCGACTTCCGCGCATTTGCTCTCGAGCACTGGGGTAGATGCGAACCAATTTACTATCTTCCGCCTTTTGCGCCCAACGCCGCTGATGCAGCGACGATCTTTGAAGCTGTTACTGCCATCAAATCCGCCGAAGCAGCCCAGCGCACTAAGCAGGAAGCCGCCGAAGCAGCCCAGCGCAATGAAGAAGAAGCCGTCGACGCGTCCAGGCACGATGACCAAGATGTCCCCGACGTAGCCAGCGCCGCTGAAGGAGCTACGTCCACCGTTGCCGCCATCTCCACCACTACCTCCGCCAGGACAAACAAGGGCAAGGGAAGACAAGTTGCTACAGCCAAGTACGTCAAGCGCGGCGAAAAGGCCAAAGGAAAGCAGATGTCTCAAGCCAAGGTATTCCACAAATCTCACCTCGGAACACAACACAGAAACTAATATTCAGACCTCGAAAATTTCGTTGTCCAAGGCCGCAGTTCGTACGAAGGTTACCAAGTCAAAAGCCCCCAAGAAGAAGCAGAAGGTATGTAACTGATCAGCATGCAGTCAATCCCCCCTCTTAGCTGACATCGGACTGACACCTTTCCTAGAAATCCTCAACTGGCCTCGATCCAGACGCTAAGGCCATCTTGGCCGACTTTTACAGGTCGCGCCAGACCGACAGCGAGCCAAAAGTCTACATCACCCCGCAGGAACGAGAAGAGCTCTCAAAGGCGACGGCTCACTGCCGCGTTCCAATGACCGAGTACCAAGTAACGAAATAGTTCGGAACGACAAGAGCCCGAGGCCTCCCACCCCTCGAGGAGTCTGACTTGGATGAGGAGTCGGACATGGAGGAGGAGTCCGAAATGGAGGAAGATGGCGAGATATAGGGGGTAAGGGGGGCGTAAGACCTGGGTATGAGCAGCGTAGGAGCGCTCCAGGCAGCCCGGGGGGGGGGGGGGGGGGGTGGGTGAGGCGAATATGGTTATGAGAGTTTTAAATCGGTGCAACGGCGTAAGGCGTTTATTCAGCATTT